>OZ059835.1:24884754-26084754 GCA_964057195.1 Orthosia cruda | reverse complement strand
TAAGGTGACACCAGCGTCGGTTGTACAACGCCCTTTGGTGAAACCATACTGTTTCTCGTGTAGGATGTTATTCGTATTAAAATGAATGAGCATTTGATTTAACATTATCTTTTCAAATAACTTGCTGAAAACCGGCAACACGGATACTGGTATATAATTATTTGTGTCTTTACTGTCCCCGGATTTAAAAAGTGGTATAACCTTATTATTCTTGATAAGATCCGGAAAGACTCCTTGATCTACACACAAATTAATAATTAAAGCTAAGTACGGCGCTATAGTCTGAATAACGGAGGTACAAACTTTAATGGACATTCCCCATAGATCTTCGGTCAGTTTTATCTTTATTTGCTTAAAAGCTTTTATTACTGTTATTGGGTTTATATGTGAAAAGTTAAATTCAGTCGGGCAGGCTGAAACGGTAGCGTGTAATAGACCAGAAGCAAGCGACGGCGAAGAATTTAAGGTTTCAGTGGTTTTACTTGGGATGCTGGTAAAGAAATTTACAAATTCTTGAGCTACTTCTTTGTTATCTCTAATAAGTCCATGTAGTAGTCTCACCCTCAGTTTCCCACCTTAAAATTATCGGAGAATTAATGTGACAAATTGTCAAGCACGCGTTATCTGCTGTAATTGGTTGAATGAATTTTCAACAGCCAATCACAGAAGATAACGCGTGTTTGACAATTTGTCACATTAATTCTCCGATAATTTTAAGGTGGGAAACTGAGGGTCAAGCGTGTAATCAGTATTATTTCTTTTGTTCAGTATTATTTGTTTTCGTTTGTATGAGAAGAGACCTGTACACTGAGACAGTTACAGGCTGGTATTATAATATTTATTACTTACCTTTCATCAGTGGAGGTAACTCATCACTTTATTATTGTTGTAAGTGCTAGGTGAAACGGCCAGAGAGTCTGGTAGCAGCTGAAGAAGCGTTGCGGACAATCCAGGTAAATGCATACAAATTTGTCCAGCTGTGGAGTATGGTAGATTGACGATGATGGGCATATTCCAAGAAAATTGTCTACAAAGTATATTTATTATGGCGATATCACTTTAATTGTTATGGGTATTTAGAAAACTGCTGTACCCGAGCTAACCCGTCTCTGGTTCGGGAACTCACGATACTAAATGTCCTTCTGATATCAGCACCGGAGTGTGACCTGTTTGCTGAGAGATGGATAGATGTGTGTGTGAATATTTAAGTTTTTGTGAGAAGATGAATGAAAGATAGATTAGTCAATAATTGTATAGGTATTCTTTGTACATTTTTACTTCTGTAAGGATTTTATTGTTGCTATTTTCTGTTCTTTTTTTTTGTATTTTCTTCTATGATTTTGATTAAAGCGTGTGTTTTATTAAGATAAGATATATTTAATTCTGCCTAATTCTTGTATGTTTCGTTTTAGTGTTATTTTAGTTTTTTAATGTTTTATTTGCAGGTCACCTGTGAAGTTATACATGTATATTTAAATAAATAAATAAAATAAATGGAATACAATACATAAAATCATAATATGTCTGCCCTTGTCCCATGTTACTTGGGGTCGGCCCAACACGTTTTCTTCTTTCATACCATCCTGCCAGCCTTCCCCTCCCTCTCCGTCCATCCACATTTATATCCAGCAAAACTAAATAATTTATTTTCAAAAACAATCTCAGAACAATGCAACATACATTAGGTACAGTATCCGGTAATAATAATTTTATGCCTAGGTACTACATGATTATGGTCACTCAAGTAAATTAATAAGGAGGAAAAAACTATTAATTGGGAGAATAAGTATCTACGTCATTAATATTGTTTTTAGGTAAATAGTTTATTCAGAATCCAGTCATACAAATTAAATGGTTTTGTTCGAAGCAATCATTGCAATCGACCACGTTTTGCTGACATAGCGATACAATGCGGTCGTACCGAGCTCAGTGCATTACGGACAGCAAGCGGGTGCTGTTATTTTCATCATTTTCTCATTTTAGCGATAACTTAGCTTAAAAGTCACCTTGTTAGCTCTGAACAATAAACCTTTATATGTTATTTGAGTGTTTAACTTAGTAGCGTAGCGAATCCCACCAGGTACCACTTCGGTCGCGCCCCTACAGGTTTTCCAAAAATATATGTTTTTAATATACAGATTTTACAATAATATTATTTTACGAGACGCACGGGATCAGACAATGTGGCGTCGCCTGGGAGAGGCCTATGTCCAGCAGTGGACGTCTTTCGGCTGAAATATATTATGATAATGACGATGATGATTTTTCTACAAACTTGGAAGAAATAAACCAATTTGTTACAAATTGGTTTATTCCTTCATTATATTGAATTATCAAGAAATAAACTTTGTCTAGCAGTTTGCATGAGTTGGTTGCTGTGAAGTGAGTATAATTATATACAGTGATATGCGTCAGGGACATCAGACGCCAACACTGACGTAAGCGGTAGGAGATAGAACTATAAATTAAATTAGAATCACAATTATTGAGGATCACTAAAGATACTGATCCTCAATAATTGTGGTTCTAATAAAATTCTGATCCATTGCAATAAAACTGTCCCGTTTGATTTGTTTTTTGTATACAATCTACACCTAAAATACAAATTGTTACAATGTCGAACTACAAAGGCGAGGTTAAACCAGTATTGGGTTCTCTTACAAAAAAACACCTTGTAGTTTGGACAATTTTATTTCAGGCAATCAGACACAGATACACTTAGCTACAGGCACAGATACATTTATTTAAGTATAATAGAGACAAATCCTTAAAATATATAACAAAATTAAAGTCAATGATAATATAAGTTATATGGATGAGGTAGTGTAACTTGGTTCTTGTACCAAGCGGACGTGATCGCTTGCGTTAAAAATCTGAAGGTTATAAAGCTCGTGCACAAGCGCGTTGACGCCCTGTACCGACGTGTGATCTCTCGAGAATTCTGAAGCCTGGGAGGTGGTATGGTGGCTGTTAGATGTTCATAGGTGAAGGCTTGATGTCCAGGAAATAAAAGACAAATTCTTCATGACTATTTTGCTGTGATTTTACAAGATATTCGTTACCCAAAGCTTCGTGGATTTGACTAATACATGATAATGGCTACAATTCGGACGGTGCGCCTGCGCACTATCGTCCTACGAAACTTGACCGTAACCAGCGCCCTGATATTGCGCACAGGCAAGTTTTTTTTTTTTTTTTGTAAATTTTATTTTCAATAATGTTCACTATGTACTTAGATTATAGATTAGCTTTAGGTGCCAGGAAGCGGCCAAAATAAGAAATAAATGTGTGTTGTTCTACAGTTTTGTGTTTATACTTGCTAAAGTGTGGACTTCTAGTGGTCGTGTGTGGTGTCAGAATCCAGGCGCCTGGCTGCGGCTCCTGAAGGTAATGCTTCAGAAAGCATATCAATAGGTTTTCAGTCACCAAATGTGTCTGAAAATGGTGGGTCCGCTGGCAAGCGCATAGAAACCTCTATACTGGTTCGTACAAACACATTACCTCAACTAAGTGGCGTTTATATACTAAGACTATATGAGTCTTATCGAATTACATAGCCTATATACAAGTCTAGGCTACCTAGAAGTACTAAATCGACAACAACGAGTTTTCCAGCCACTTATTTGAGGAAAATGTGTGTGTATTCACCGTTACAGGGTGAAGCTATATTATCCCTGGCTATGTACTGTTGTTATGTACTGTTTTTCAGTCATAGCCTTAGGGTATCTAAGTTAGAACACCTAGATTGTGTTTCCTAACAAACTAATGTGTGTAAGGTAAATAATAAGAGTGGCATGTGAGTAGATCGCACATAGAACTACTTGCACCCCTGCTTTTACGGGGGGGTCCTAAACAAAAATAAATAATTTATTTATTTACCTATGCTATTACATACATTCTTACCTATGGTATTTCATGTATAACGATAGTATATAAGAGAGTAGATTATACGAGTATGCTAAACTATAAGCTATGTGATGCCTCGTCGCGAACAGTTCTTATCCAACTAGTGTCCGAAAGTTAGAAACGAACTTATCGTACGTTTTCTTCATTAATTTCATTCGTAGCTCCATTTATTGGGGCATACCGCGGAGTAGCCGTGGGGCGTATTGCGTGGCTACCTGTTGCATGTATTGTGGGCCCGGGGCATACAGTGGGGTCCATTGTGGGGCATACTGTGCGCCCCTTGTGGGGCATACTGTGGGGCCCCTTGTGGTGCTTACTGTGGGGCCCCTAGTGGGGCATACTGTGGTGCCCTAGTAGGGTATACTATGGGCCCCTTGTGGGGCATACTGTGGGGCCCCTATTCGTGCATACTGTGGGGACCCTAGCAGGGCATATTGTGGGGCACCTTGTGGGGCATTCTGTGGAGCCCTTTGATAAGCAAATTGCTGAGGGGCACCTTGTGGGGCATAACCATACTGCTGTGCGTATTGTTGGGTGTATGGGTTGGGCTGTGGAGCGAACTGTAGGGTGGTTTTAGGCCACTGTGATACGAATTGTTGCATAGGCTGTGTAGCAAACTGTTGAAAACCTCGTGGAGAATACTATGGCAAAGGTTGTGGAGCATACATGTAGTATGGCGAGCCAGTTCCTTGATTATACGGAGAGGAATCTGAGCCAAAATTATTTGGCGCAGATACTGTTCCAATTTGGTGGTTAATATCCTTTTGACCGTTCTCCTTATGACCCCCGACGTTAACACCGAAGTGATTTTTAGTTCCCAGAACTCCATGTCCATCTTTCCACCCCGCTTCTAAACCAATGTTAACGTCAAGACCCGCATTATAGCCCCAACTACTCAAAGTGTGAGTTTCTTTGTAATTTCCATCATCATTTCCAACCAATGGTGCACCTGAAATGAATAATATTAACTTAATTTTAACACACATAATACAACACTACTTTTCTTTGACCTAAAAGTGTAGGCAGAGGCGTATAAACGATTAGGCATTGTTCACCTCTGCTGCAGATAACCTCTCGCTTAACTCCTTGTTCGGTAGCCAGAGCGTGTGAGATTCCGTCACGTCTTACGCGAGGAAGTAATAACTGCAAATGAGGGAGCAGGAGGACACAACCTTCCACCCTAGCCGCTAAGACCTGAAGACCTGCATAGATTAGCCTGCATAGATTACAGACCTACCTGAAGATGCGCATAGATTTCCGGTCGCCATAAGGTGTGGCTTGGGTAATCTTTTATCTGAACAGACACAGACCCGAGACTATTCAAGATGATGGCCTACATACACTTTAAGTTATGCCAGTCCCTAGCCGGTATAAGTAATAATAATCATACTATATAGTTGTATACAACTGGCACTGTTTGTAATAAGTTTATTACCTAGCAAAAAACTCCCAGATGCCAAAGATTTTATAATTATCATAGATAATATAATACTAAAGTACAGGTGGTCACTCCCTTAGCACGAAGTCCGTAGTGTGTTATTACCACTGTTTTAACCCGACCCAAAACATTTAATTTAACACTTATTTTCAACCTTTCGGATTACTTTCTGACGGGCCCGTAACTTCGTTGACGGAGATAGGGAGTAGACCCCCAGAGACGTTATTTGCCGGTTGTCCTTGAACGCTATTACTTCATATTTGTAATAATAACTATAGGTACAATAATCTCGAGTGTGCGGAATAGTTTCTTTTGTGTGGGTGGGGACAGTCTCCGCTTAGACCGCGGTAACTTCTTAAGGAAAGATATATACGCCCCAAGTAACGCAGTACTGGCCGTGCGCCCGCTCGGTGCCAAAATATCAAAATTGAACCTCCTTTTGAACAGTTTTGTTTGCAAAATATTATTTGATTTACATATGCTATGTTAGGTATGAAGTAATTCCAGCCATCAATTTTTCTGTATAAAAATATTTTTTAACATCCAAGTCGTTTTGGAGGAGTTTCCAAAAGTTGGGAAAAATATCGTGTTGTTAATTATTTTTTTAAAGCAAAACTATTAGTTACACGAAAAAACCTTGTGTTCCAAATTATGTACATGAAACAATTTTTTTTTTTTTTCAAACCTTTTAACCTAGCCGTTACTAAGGAGTATGCTTTAGAAAGTTACCGTTTTACGGCACTAAAGCGTATGTAGGCCCTTAAATCTAAGTGCATTGTGTAGTGAATTTTATTATATAATTGAATATTCCAAATCCATATAAACTACAGAATTGCTTGTAGAATTAAATATAGGTACCTACCTAGCTTCCGCAGCAACGGAATGAAATGAAATAGTTTCATATAAATTTATTATTATCTAGTTTCTGCCAGAGGCTTCGCCCGCGTGACCAAGTGTTATATTTATCGCAGGGGAACATTATACTGAGATGAAAGACTATAATTTATCTCTGTGCCAAATTTCATCCAACTTCGTTCATCCGTTCTGGCATGATTGTGTAAGAAACATTCATCCACACACACATCCATCCAAACTTTCACATTTATAATATTAGTAAGGTTATAAGGGTTCCATCCTTTTTTTAGGAACTTAAACAAATAAACCTTTCCACAAAAAATAAACCGACTTGTAAAGCAAAACAATAAAGAGACTTAATAGTGCAAAAATTACTTTCATTTCGGAAGTTGTCGCTAAGGAGTTCAGTTGTATGTTCTGCATCTGGAAAATTGCAGAACCAATTTTTTGACAGACACACAGACACACAGTCACCCAGACACACAGACACACAGAGACACACAGACACCCAGACACAGACAAACAGACACATATACACACAGACACCCAGACACACAAACACTCGGACAAACAGACACACAGAAACACAGACACACAGACACCCAGAAACACAGTCGCACAGACACCCAGACACATAGGCACACGGACACACGGATACACCGACACACGGACACACAGACACACGGAGACACGGACACAGACACACGGACAAACAGACACATAGATACATAGACACACTGACATAGATACACACAATCAGCCAGACACACAGACCCACAGACAGACATACACACAGACACACAGACGTTATCTCTTATTTTATCAACCGACTTTCCAATAAGGAGAAGGACTGCTGCAATCCCATATCTATCTATTGTTTACGCATCTTCATAACATAACATAACGCCAGTACGTTCTAAAAGGTTCGCAAATATGTACAGTTTACCCTGGTACACTCATTTCATGGGTTATGTTAAATTTATGTTATTCGGGTAATCGAATATATTTGGGCATTACTTTGGGCATTAGTTACTAAATTTGAACTTGCTCATTATGTACTACAACCAAAAACCAAATACTTGGCTATTAAGTAGGTACAACTAAAAAGTGAAAAATAAAAACATTTTTACAAAAAATTACTACCAACTTCCAAATTACAAAACTACTACAAAGTGAAAAATAACTTTATTTTTGGAGGTCGGTGTCCATAACTATAAAAAATGGTACCTACCAAAGACGTAGTTTTGTTATTTGGAAGTTAGTAGTATTTTTTTTGTAAAAAAGTATTTTATTTGTTTTTATTTCAGCCTTTAATTTTATTAATGAATGAGTTCTCCAAATAAGTTATATGGTAAAAGATTATTTATTTTGCTATCAAAGTTACGCTTATCTTGAACTTTTGCCTAAATGGTAGCATAAAAGTGTTACGATAGGTATCTTTGGCATTATGTATTTATTAGCTTTCATTTGACACCAACATTTGATAAAAATTACAACCGACATCCAAATAAAAAACTACAAAGTGAAAATTACCTTCAATTTCGGCAGTCGGTGTCACAAATCCATCAAACAAAAACAGGAACACCGACTTCGGGCAAAATTGCTTTTTATAGAGCTAATCGATTTAAAAAAGTCTTTTTTTATTGTAAATATGTAGTATAACTCAAACAGCTCAAAGCTCCCATTTCAATTTGAAAAATAAAACCACCCCTCACGAATTTCCCACCCACAGAATTTCAATTGTGAACCAATTTTGTTGAAAGCAATTTTTTTTTAAATTAAATATCAATGATCTTTTAGATTACAACTATAATAAGTAATAATTGTCTCAAAAATAGTTCTTACTATGCATATAGGTAAAGAAAAATTCGGTTAAAGGCCATATAAAGATTGCGAAGAGCTCAAAACAAAACAAAAAGTCGATGGGTACTTTTAACTATTCTATCATAAAAAATATTTACTAATCTATTTTGTTCAAAATACCTGATTACATACATACATAAACTCACGCCATTTCCCATGGGGGTAGGCAGAATCAACAGAACGCCACCTGCTACGATCCTTACATACTTCTTTTGTTTCACTCACATTCATACATCTAGTCGTACACACACGCCGGTTATGAGTACGGCGCACCTGGCCTAAAATACCTGATATATGAGTGAAAATTGATAAATTTACATTAAAGAAGGCAGTTTAGATTTTTACTAACCTTATTTTAGCCAAAATCTACCGCTTTACATTTTCATGTGATTGTTACTTTCTCCATTGTTACCTATGCTGCCATCTATGGTCTTTTTTTAATAAATTATGATTTGTAAGTCCCCTTTTAACTATACCAGTTACTAAAATAATTGCATAAAGCAGGTAAATAAAATATATCATTATCTTTCTGCCCTTGTCCCATGTTACTTGAGGTCGGCGAAACACCTTTTCTTCTTCCATATCGTCTTGTAATGTCATGTTTTCACTGACTCCCTTTTCTTTCATATAACTCCTCACACAGTCCATCCATTTTTACTTCGGCCTTCCTCTAGCTCTCCATCCAGCCACATTTATATACATAACTCTTTCAGTAACATGCGTTTCTTCCCTCCTCATAACATGACCATACCAGGAAATAAAAGATACTCACAGTGAACCAACTCCAAAAACGTAAAACTCAGGATAACGCCCGCCTGTAAAAAAATATTAGGTTAGTAAGTAAGGGAACTTACGACAAAGTGTAATTACGGCAGCCAACTGCAACGTGTTAAAAGTGAAAAAACGTTAACGCTAATAAACTTCGTACGCAATCCAGTGATATACCATACCTAAAAGCTTACTTTTATTCCCAAAAAAATCCAAGACACGTCGGTCTAAGTTCTTAGGAGGTCCGCAAGAGGTCACTACTGGTATCATAAACAAAAGTCATCAAAAGTTTTAGTTATTCTTGAAAAATATGGAGCAGCTTATGGCAGCACTTCTTTCAATTCAAAGGGATCTTGAGGATCAGAAGAAAATGATTTTTAAAAGCGAAGAAGATGTGGCGGAAAAAGTAACGTCAAAGATAAACAATATCTTAGAAGAAAAATTCAAATTCTTCGAAGAAAAACACGAAATTCTTAAGTCTAGAGTGGACAACCAAGAACAAAGACTCTATTACTTAGAAACGCAAGCAAGACAATGCAACCTTGTATTTTTTGGTTTGGAGGAACACGAAAAATGTTACTCTAATTTTTACACGATGTACTATGTAAAGGAAGACTATCCACACCCAGTTTTGCAAGAAAGAAGAGAACTACAAGTACAAGTCCAAGCCGAAAGAGAGAAGCGAAACAAAGCCATAATTAAATATGATAAACTTGGCATATTAAAAAATACACCGACACCCGCACACAAAAATATCAACAAATAACGGAATCTTTCAAAGTCACCAGAGAATATCTCAAATGCTTGTACCAAACCGAGATCACAAGTAAATAATAAGAATAAAACTAGTAAAACCCGGAATGCTTAATTTCCTAGTAAATAAAAACAGAAATATCAAGGCCACTCAAGACAACACCAAGAACGCATAGCAACGAACACACCAGCCCCTACCAGAAATCTATAATATACGATTAAAATAAAAAGTATCATATGAAAAACATCTTCCAAGACGGCTGGTCACCGTGGAAGAGTATAAACAAAACCCTCCAAAGAAAACCGCAGAGGAATGGGACAAGCATTATAACAACAACATACGTATAGGTAACTTTAATTTTAAAAACATTTTAGTTATGAGTCAATAAATTTCAATAAAATATTACAAAACTAATTAACAAATAGTAAAACTTCGTTTTGTTGCCAGTAACTAACATAAGTAGTTAGTTACTGACAACAAAACGAAGTTTTAGCAACTTTTTAGGGTACAATCTTGTAACCTGGCTTCGTTTTGCAAAAGCTCTAGCTACTAACGCAATGGTACAGTTGGCAACACTACTAAGAACTTGTAAAAGTTCGGACTAAGGTGCGAACGTTCATAGAGGTTTACAAAAATGGCAAGTGCCACTAAAACGCAGTTCGTATTCATTTAGAAGGTTTACTTTAACAACGACAACGGGCGAGATTCTAACACACAAATTCCGCTCGCCTGTCCCACAGGCCGACAATCTCATTAGGTACATAATATTAAATAAATTTAATGCATGTGGAGCCAAAGATTACTTGTGGAGCCAAGCCGCCAACCATGTTCTACCTCCTGTCCTGCCCTCTTTGCCCCAAATCATGCAGCTAAAGTAATCTATGCAAGTGGATCTAGGAAGTGGCAAAATTTTAGGTCAGTGGCACGAAGAAGAAACAGAAGAAGAATTAATATAAATACACTTACAAGTAGCTGCATGATGGCTGCAAACAATATATGTTATGTTCTTGTGAGACTCCACTAACTGGCTAAGCGCCAAATCGTACTAGTGGTAACACACAACTAGGGTGACTTATATAAACAACGATTTCGGTTATCCATTGCTGTGACCTCAGTCTGAGTACCAATATAGTAGAATAAGTATCAAAGTTCAAGCGTAAGGATTTTACAATGATACATCAATGTTAAGGAAAACCGCGGGATGTATTAAGCGACAAACCTGATAAAATACGTATGAAGGGCTATTTATGAAGGACTTATCAAAGTTTTCCTTAACGACACTTAATATCGTGTCTTACAGTCTCAAAAACAAAACTGTTGATAAATATAGACCTAAATTAAACTTCAAGCTTACAAGTATCTTACATTTATTTTGTCTTTAATATTCTTCGTTGGCAGCAGTGATAGCCCTGTGGTAACAGTCGTGGGTTCGAACCCAAGTAGGTGCTTTACTTTGTATAAATTATTACTGCTCTCAAAACGGTGAAGGAAAACGTCATGAGGAAACCGGCATGTCCTAGAATCAAAAATTCGTAGACATGTGGCATCCACCAACACGCACTGGCCAAGCGTGGTGGATTACGGCCCATTCCCTCTCACAGAGAAGAGGCAGGCCTCTTCTCTGTGAGTGTGTGTGTGTGTGTGTGTGTGTGTGTTATGTTCTCACTGCTGAGACACAGGTGTCTCAGCAGTGAGAACATAAAAATACTGATGATCATGATGATACTTCGTTGCAAATAAATCGGAACATGAAGAATAAGTAAGAATCGTAACAGATGGTGTTTTATAGTTCCTGCCTAGCCTCATGGGCAAAAGACGCGAGTTTATGTGGGTATGGATTTTCCTCATTAGTCGTATGCGGCGCGACTACTGTCAGTTCACATCAAGCTTTCTTACCCTAAGTTTTTACGGAGTTGACTGACTGCACCATAATATAATACACGCCTGTTATGGGTACCTACCTACCTATACATTCTGGGCAGTAATGTCATACTAATTTTTAACAAATACGAAGACTCGTATCATGCAATTTGATGACATCAAATCTCTGGAAAATATTCTTAACGGAATAAAAATTATTGTAATACTGAATGTATCAAAATGCTTGTGTAGTCGAAGCAAACTATTTTTTACCGACTTCAAAAAAAGGAGGAGGTTCTCAATTCTTCAGTTTTTTTTTTGTGCTTAGCCCGATTACTCATAGACGCCTGGAGCAATTTGGATAATTCTTCTTGTCTTCGAAATGGTATACTTTCCAGGTGGTCCCATGGTTATAAGGTTAGGATCTGATGATGGGATCCTGGAGAAATCGAGGGAACTCCTCAAAAATTATAGGCATACATATAGCAATTTTAGTATTTTCATCAACAATGCAAACATTTGCACTCAGAAAGTATATTTTAGTGAAATGGACCTGATGAAGAAGACCACAGATGGCCACTGGAACTCCTTAATGCTATGTTTGTCACAGGTATAAGATATCCCGAATAATTAACCGACTATGTTGAAGCAAATACTTATAAATAAATGGTACTGAAGAAAATCGTAACACCGAACGGATCTGATGATAAAGCCGGAAAGTAGGCACTGGAACTCTGAAATAAAACACTATATCCTAGCCGTGTTTGAGCTTATTTATTTTATTAAAAATTTAAATCGTTATCAGTTATCGATTTGCTAATATTTCAACGAGTTATCATCAAAGACTGATATAGTTACAGACAATGTTATAGTTCTAAAGACTCACTTGTAACAATTAACAAATAAACTTTTTGCTTATTATTTATTATGATCTTATTAGTATTTTTGTAAGTACTGCACATATTATAGTACAAAGTAGAAATCTTTAAATAGAGAGTGAGTGCTCATGTACTAAGATCATGATAAAGAATGTTTACGGTAAGATCAACACTGAGAGACAACCTGTATATTTTTTCATGGTAATTTTTTTATCGACTTTCAAACAAACTGTAGGATGCGATTGTAAAATACTTACAGAGGCTCATTTACAGTATTTTATAAAGAACGTTATTAGTTTTGTTTTTTCTGGTTTCATAAAATATGGGAATTGTCCCTCTGATCACGTATGTTGCAAGTCCGTCAAGATCAGCGGCCCGGACAAATTACCAGCCATTTAATTAATAACCTAATTAATTTCAGGATCACCGTATTCTAGCACGAGGAACCGACATAGGGATCATCATCGTCTTCAACATAGACCGTTCAGACAAAGGTCTACCTACTTACCATCATATGGCCCAAATGGCAAGTGTAGACCTGGATACCGCGCGTGGGTAGGTGTGGATCGGGCGCATCCGTGGTTCCGTCACTGTAGACGTTGTTCCACGCACGATTACCGTCGCAGTGCCGGGCATGAATACCCATCCATGCCCGGGTATGGCTACCATCCCAGTTTCCGGAACTGCTATGGGTACGGTTCCCGATACCCTACAAGAGCTCTTTATGTTCCAAACACTACACCTATGGACAAGACTGAAGACAAGCCTTTGACCGCAGAAAAGCTCATAGATAAAACAATAGAGAAGGCAACACAGATGACATTAGATACAACAATAGCAACAGTAAAGCCAACAGAGAGGTCTGTAGAGTAGACTACAAAGAAACCAGTAGAGGCAGTGGAGAAGGCAACAGAAAAACCAACAGAGAGGTCAGTAGAGAAGACTACAAAGAAGCCAGTAGAGAAGGCAACAGAAAAGATTTAGAAGCCAGTAAAGAAATCCTCGCAAAACTTCTCGGATAAATCATTAGACAAACCTTCAACTAACTCTGCAGGGAGCTCTTTGGAGAACTTGTCAGACTATTCGACAATCAACCCATTTGAAGAAATGCCCTCTTGACATGGCTACAGAAAACCCGTTCACCGTAATAAGAACTTAAACTTATATTTAAATTAAATATATTTGTGTTTTTTAAATAAATAAAGATGTATCTTCGAACATTGTGGATTTTTGATTGAATTCCCAGTTTCATTCTTGTTTCTATTCAACACAAAGAAGAATGGTATTATTTCGAGAGCAGTTGCAGTCATCAACCCAAGCTAAATCATGGCGCCGCGGGCGCTTGCTTGGACAAGTAGCGCCATACTCAGATGAATATTTGAATGATCTGACATAACAGACAGCCTTATTAATTGCATAACACATACGGAACGACTACCCCTTTCATTTTTATAACATCCTCAGCATAATCAGTCTATTAATAAACTTTAAAGAAAATTAAGATTTCATGCATCTAGATTATTGTCATCTCATAGGGATTGCCATTTCGGATGCCTAAGGCCGAGAACCCACTAGCTTGCGGCTTGCTTAGCGAGAGCCTAGCGTGTCACCTGGCGAGTAATGAAGTAGAATCAACATTATAAACTGTCTACTTACCTGATAAGCGACACGATAAGCTCTAAGAGCTAAGCAAGCCACAAGCCACCTGCCTTTTGGGCTTGACGCAATTAGACTGTTCATATAAGTTGGGGGATATAGCTCGTGGCTTTATCTAATACCAGTAGAGTGGCCCGCTCTTCAAGGTTAAGCAACGTTTGCCGAGGTTGTTTCGTGGATATGTAACCTTCCATTTTATATCGAGACTCCTACGTTTCTTAGAAAGCGAGCATGGTAATCCGTTGGTCTCGGTTGTCAATGTTGTCATTTGTACATCGTTGACAGTCGTTAGGGGTAGTCAGAATTTGTTCAAGCTTCATGTAACGTTGAAGGTTGTTCTGTTTCCCGTGCTCAAGCGATTGACCAGGCAATGCATTTAGAGCACGCCCTATCAAAAACTGACTGGGAATTGGGAAATGGTAATCGTTAGGTGAAAGGGAGAGTGGGTATAAAGGTCAACTATTAAGCAAAGCTTCCACTTGTGAGAAAAGAATACATATCTTCTCAAACGTTAAATGATTATCCCCATAACGCGGTTTAAATGGTATTTCGCGGCTTAAACGCCGGCTTCCTAGACGCCGCCGAAATGAGGAGCATTTGTATCAAAATTAACTACAGGTTCGTGGTTAGTTTTAAGAAAATTGCCTATCTCTTTAGCTGCTGCAACAAAATTGCGGCCATTATCGCAAAATATTTCCGCTGGCTTGCCCCGTCGCGATAATGAACCTGCTCACTGACGGCTTCCAGGTCCACGCATTTATACCAGAAACATACAAACAAACATAAATAGGTTTTGGTTAATCGTGCGATTTAGCGTGTCGAACGGACCAACAAACACGAAATGGAAAATCAGGTGTGATGCGCTGTGCAGGTAAGTAATCATGGGAATTAATGTATTACCTTTTATACGTCTAAATCTGACACAGTCGCGTACTGTACGGCTGACCAAGTGCCTACCGTTTATAGTCCACACAGTATCTCATGCACAGGCTAGGAACAACTGGGGCCCAGCATACACTTGGAATAAAGCCTTGATTCTAAATAGGGATTATCTTTTACAACAATCTAGAGTAAATAGTATTCAGTGCCATAGCCGTCCTTTTGGTTGACGTGCCAGTGGCAAAAGAGAGCGAGGACACGCTTTAAAAAAGAGAGATATATGAAGGAGGTGCATACCACCACCGCAATTCACATGGCATTCCCAATTTTTATGACGACACCTCGCCAATCAGCTAATAATATTATATTTATAACTACCTTCGCCCGCGGCTTTACTTACGTGATCCACTGGCTTGTGATTGATTTTAATAATGTACAAATCAGTTGATAAAGAAAACTAAGACAACAAATCCAAAAACTCGCTTAAATTAAAAAAATACGGTTGTCCGCGCAGCGGTGCAACTTTCAGCAGCCCAACTATCAGTAGTTGTGCTTGCAATCTATATATACCTTTTAAATTTGATGGTTTTGGAATTTTATTTCCCATTAAAAATTTCTCAATTTTTACTCTAATAGATGATTTTAAGTGCCCGGGTGCCCCGTTGGCAATAGGCTTGCCAGGACTTACTTTGCTAGGACTAAGGACCTAGAACTAAAACATACTTAACTGGTAAAGAAGTGGAAGAGTTAAGATGTAGCTACCTTAATACGCTTTTGCCTCCTCCTCTTTGGGGCTTTTCTCATTTGTCTTACCTTCTTTTTTCTTAAACCACAAAAATAACTACCGCAGGCACAGAACAAGATTTGCAGCAGGTCGATACATGGATGGGTAACCATATTTACATAGCGAGGGCGCTCCGTATTTCGAAAACTCAACATCTCATGGCAGGGGCTACTGATCACCCATAGTCCCCATCCAAAATACCTCGGCGTCACTTTGGATGGGTCCCTCAACTACAGGAAAATTGCGAGATTGTTAAGAGAAAGGTGCATGCCAGGAACAGCCTGCTACGTCGAATTACATCCACTAGATGGGGAGCATCTCCTCAAGTCTTGCGAACAACTGGAATGGCGCTCTGTTTCTCCGCTGGTGAATATGCCTGTCCAGTGTGGAGCCGCTCCGCCCACTTCAGTCTAGTGGATACTGAACTAAACGAGACATGCCAAATATCCACTGGTTGCCTTAAACCGACTCCGGTACGATTGCTGTATCCACTTATTGGCATCGCGCTCCCGGATGTGCGTAGGACTATGGGAAGCTGTATAGAAAAGGCAAAGCAAGAAAGTGACTCGCGCCACCCAATGCACAACTACACCTCGGTGCCCCAGAGGCTTAAAAGCCGAAAAAGTTTTCTTGGTTGCGTAAGTCCATCTACCGGAAACGTCTCCTCGGAAAGATGCGATCTTTGGCGAGAGAAATTTAAACTCCCTGATCATTTTCTAGAGCCATCGGAGACCCTTTCGCCTGGGCACGCATTGCCTTGGCAGACCTGGAAAACTCTGAACAGACGCCGCACTCAGGTCGGCCGCAGCAAAGACAATCTTCATAGATGGAGGTTCTCGGATGGTTCCGATCTTCGGTGCTTGTGTGGTGTCTCCCCACAGACCATGGCCCACCTTTCGTCTTGTGCCGCATGTCCTGTTGACACGTGAGGACATTATGACTGCGTCGGCGGAGGGCGTTACCGTGGCTGAATTCTGGGCCAGGCAAGGCATTTAAGTAAAAAGCTGTTTGTCATCGACACGCTAAGAAGAAGATTTCGAAAAGCTCATTAAGCCGTTGGTACCGGGCTGTTATTCGTGGATCTTTTAGAATTGTTCTCTTTAGGGGGTCGTAAGAAGTTGAAATATTGGAAATGAAACTGACTACCGCATAACTCAGTACGTACTCGTAAGTCGTAACTAATAGGCAGTGGTACCATGTACAATACTGATGTTCATCTGCAACCTTCAAATATAGTTGGGGAAAGGCTAGGCAGAAGATGATTATAGCGTCTATCTGTCTAGTATAGCCTTTTCCAAACATAAAATACGTCTTATAATCTGAGCAAGTGTTACATAACCAAATTGGCTGCCTTGTTAGTCTTAAGTAATTGCTACTGATACTGCTGAGTGTAAGGTTCATTTCCCGGGTCGGGAAAGTTGTTATTAGATTTTATCATGATTTTCTTCTGGAATCTATCTAGATTTGTGCTGAGTCATTGGCTAGTCAATTAATTTATATATTTATTTCTCACCACAATAAACATTACAGAAATTGTTACATTTACGGTACATAATATGGTTTAGTTTACTGTCGGAGATTGTGCCTAAGCTAGGCTTTAAGGGCCTGTGTTTCAGGTCACCAGCAGCCTTCTTGCGTAAGTGAATACGGCAACGCAAAGGTTTTGACCGCTATCGATCGACCAATCACACAGGCGGAAATCCACATCGCGTCATTCATCTTGCACGTGATTGATGGCGGTCAAATTGTTCCAATCTATATGATGGTCTTGAAAGATGAAACTTGAAGGGACTTGGGATTTGAGGATTATTGAGTCCTCCCCCTCTCTTTGAACTTCAGATAACCCTTTAATATTCCATCGAAAACTGCTCAATTCCTCATCGAGTTCGGTGATAATTTTCGTCGGTCCGGGTATGCGCGTGTTTTGTGCGTTGCCAGGTCCAGTCGTCGGTATTTATTGGAGTAGCCGGATCTCGTCCGGAATTCTTAGTACCCCTTGCCATACCGTAACCTCGACCGCTACTGTAGTCGAGGGCACAGGCTGCCGGGCAATAGGGGCTATGTTTTATTTGTGCTATTCATAGGGAGTGCTTTGCAGGCGGTTTGGCGATCGCAGTATGGTTGTTACAAATGCACAGAGAACGCTGCTGCCCATTCTCTGGTTTGTCCCTTAGTCACCTCTTACGACACCCACGGGAAAACATGGGATGTTGAAATTCTTTACGCCCGACACCATACGGTAAGTGATGTAAATTCCAAAAAATATACACACATTTTTTTTTTTTACTATAATTTAGGTAGGTTTAGGTAGCGTAGTAAGGTAGAATAATTATATCGGGATACATACATTATCGTTTTTACAATCAGTTTTTCCCGTGTTCTGTTTGGTCATGGTCACCTCATTAGAAAGAGACACACTACCAACGGGAGGCCTCTCGCTCGGACCGTTTTTTGCGCCATGGTGCACAGTCTAGTAGTAAGAAGTATAAGGTCTTTGCTCCCGACAGGATCCAAGGACCACCGGGGTGTTTTTTTTTCAAGCTTGTCTATTAAACTAAAAGGTGAAATAGGGATGCACCACTACAACACAGTTTAGTAACAAAAATATGGAAAAAGTAAGTACCGGCAAAATATACCCGAATGGGTATGGGTGCAGATACCAACACAAAAAAATACCCGTTTGGGCATTTTGGCATACAACTTTTAAAAGTCTGAAGCTCAAAATGAAGTATTAAAAAAAACCGGCAAACTGCGAATCGGACTCGCGCACGAAGGGTTCCGTACCATTATCGCAAAAAACGGCAAAAAAACACGTTTGTTGAATGGAAGCCCCACTCAAATATTTATTTTATTCTGTTTTTTGTATTTGTTGTTATAGCGGCAACAGAAATACATCAACTGTGAACATTTCAACTGTCTAGCTATCACAGTTCATGAGATACAGCCTGGTGACAGACAGACACACAGACGGAGCGAGGAGTCTTAGTAATACTTGCAAAGAAAAGATATGAAACAAAAAAAAATGTGTTAGTAAACATTTTCGATTAGTCCCGCTATGCTCTAGTCTCGCTATGCTTGACTTGAAAAATACCTACTAAAAAGTGCCGCTATTCACGAAATTCTTCGATTCTTCTTAAACAATGGAAGGTACAGTTGCAAAGAAAAGTGTTTGAATTGAACTAAATTGAGCAGGCAGCTGAAAAATATAGAAATTAAACTAAAAACATCGAAATCTTAGTTCGAAATATTTTTAGGTTAAGTTCTCTTTTACGGAGAAACGTTTCGTTTTTCACAGTTCTATGGAAGGGATGGACACTTTGTTTTTAAAATGAATGACGGGCCGTGTTGAGTGGCGGCGGGGCGAATATGCGTTAGTATGGTGAAACGGAACGTTTATTAAGTTTTTTTTGCGAAGGTAACGGGATTTACTTACTAGGTTTTCTTAATTTACGTTTTAAATGGTGAAATAAAATATTATACTGCCGTACGCAAAATACGCGCTTAGACGTGGAGTTGCGGACACCAGCCCGTCTTAACCTAACCTAAAATATTATACTGTAACACTTTTCTTCATCACTGCCCGTGAATGTGATTTCGTCCATAGGCACTTTTTAGTAGGTATTTTTTGAGGTGAGCATAGCGGGACTAGAGCATAGCGGAACTAAACGAACATTTTAGTGAGAGCGTGAGTAAGTAGATCTGTTTCGTGTGTGTATGTCTGAGAGTGCGTGTGTGAGTGAGGATTTATTATATAGCATTCGGTATACATTAAGTCACGGTGGTAAGTAGTTTTCCGTGTCATCATAGTGAAGTCCCAGTAGCCACATGGTAAGCTTCTTTTTGCATTGTCCCTTATTGAGGTTAAATATGGGTTGAATTGTATTGATTTTGTTGCACAAAAATCTTTCCAGATAGCAAAAGAAGCGACTTACGGGATTATATCGTATCTTACCATGTGCCATTGAGGGGTGATAGGTGAGTAATGAATGTGGTTTTAGTAGAGTGTTCAGGATAAAAAGTTGTCGTACTGTTAGGGTTTTTGATTGCTTGTATAGAAGATCTGTTGGATAACGGTGTGGAAGAAAATTTGAGACTTACATGAAAACTTTCTGGGCTCTCTCGAGTTCAAGGATAGTGGTTTTAGGTGCACCATCCCTAATTGTTATGCAGTAACTTATCAATGACTGAACGAGGGCGAAAAATACTGATCTCTTTAGTTTGTCGTCCGCCACGTGTCTCAGGGTTTTGAAAACATATAATATATCAATTTACGTAGCCTAGTAATGAGTGTGTTTGTATGTTGGTCTTCTTTTCGTGTGAGGTGTGGCCACCTCTGGTGTCAAGAGTTAATTAAGCCGCCTCTAGGAAACCCCACAGGCCTCTGACTTGGCTATTTCAGACTTACATTGACTATATAAGTCCAGGTTTCCTCAGATGTTTTCCTTCACCGTTGCCTGTGATGTCCAAAATAAACTTAGAAAGTACAGAATACATGAATTTGAAAAAGTCACATTGGTACTTGCCCGGATTTGAACCCAGGACTTCAAGCAGCGAGGTCTTAGCCAGTGAGCCACCACGACATCTATATGATAGTTAAATATAATGGTTTGTTAACTATTACCCCAAGATTTTTCACAGATTCAGCTTTAGACAGGTAGAAACAAGTGCATTCGGAGTTGAGCACGAGTTAATTTTAATGGTATCCGGCACTTGATTTACCTACAGTGCTGAGGTTGCCACTCTTGATTCTGGTCTACAGGAATCGCAGTGGATGTAAATAGTGTGGTGACCTTATAAAGTAAATAATCCGCCCAAGTGCGAGTCGAAGTCGCGCAAGAAGGATGCCGTACCACTATCGCAAAAAACGGCAAAAAATCACGAATGTTGTATGGGAACCCCACTTAAATATTTATTTTATTCTGTTTTTAGTATTTGTTGTTATAGCGGCAACATAAATACAACATCTGTGAAAATTAAAACTGTCTAGCTATCACGGTTCATGAGATACAGCCTGGTGACAGACGGACAGACATACAGACAGACGGATCGTGGAGTCTTAGTAATAGGGTCCCATTTTTACCCTTTGGGTACGGAACCCTAAAACCAAACAAGTGCGAGTCGCAATACGCGTATACATTCACCAAAATAATATTAACTAAAGCACAAACATTGCTCTACAACAACAACATAACATCACGCCTGTACCTTTTCCTCGCAACAAACTGTATAGAAAGCAGACCTATTCTCCGCCAGCAGCCTAATTGCGTAAGTGAATTCGGCAAGGCAAAGGGTTCGATCGCCTTCAATCGACCAATCACATAGACGAAAATCCACATCGCGTCTTTCATCTCGCATGTGTATGGTCGATTGATGGCGATCGAACCTTTTGCCATGCCGAATTCACTTACGCAATTAAGCTGCGATTTACGAATTCCGTTGAAAACTTATTTAAAATTGACCTTCTTATAATGCAATGATATGGTCACCTAAGGTTCCTTAGACAGTTTCCTTATATCACCTATGGATTCTGATTTGCCCGTACTAACCCAGTCAAGGAAAACACTCTTTTATACTTTAGATAACTTGACTTCTAGGAGGTGTGTATCAAAATAAAACATGTGCCATATTTTAAGTAAGACCAGCATTAATACAACTGTGATAGTCGCATTCAATTTCGTCGCAGTCGTTTAGGCGTCAACCGCGGATAAACATCCTCCGTGACAGAAAAACAAAAATTCTAAAAAAAAAAAAAATGCCGTCTATTGCTGATATAAAGAAAGACCCCCGTGTTAAGTACGGATCCCTAACCAATAGCGCTACATGCAAATTCCTTCGTGTTGACGCCAAGCGCATATAAACTGCACCGATGACGTCAATCCAGCCACGAGCCGCCGACGCAGCAAAATTCGACATTAGCGTTAAGTTATTTTTAATAAGTAAATGGTTATTCCATATTCTAGCATCGAATAGGTTTCACTAATTATATTGTAATAATTTCTTTTTAATTAAATTAGTTTAAAATCATTTTGGTTTTTTTTTGATCCACCGTCTGTAGTTTACGTAATTGGCGCAGTCGGTAGAATAATCGCAGGCCGGTTCGCGAATCGCGTTAGAATCAGTTCATCACGATCGCGAGTCATCCGGTGACTATCAAGTCGCATCACGAGTATCCTGAATCTACGGGAAGCTGCGGAGCCGCGTGGAGAATCCAGCCATCGATTCACGGAGGAAGACCAGAAATGAAACACATGTGAGTGCACCAGAATCTTTCTCGTGTTGCTTCCTATCTATTACTAGTTACTTTTATGTCCAAGATTTTTCATCACGAAATATCTCATCCTCGGGAACCTGCATCACGACAGGCACGCCAACTTGTAGAAGATATTAATAGAGATTTAGATGGTGAATTAGATTTAGATTTAAACAGTTTATTTGAAATTAAAATGCCTTATGACTCGAGTAATTTTCAAGGCCTTACGCTTTGTGCCCGATTTTGACGCGAACCCAAACATTTTAACCAGATTCATTAACATCTGTGCCCGAATAGTTACTCAGTATGCAAGCCCCGAGGTAGGCAGTGAGCTAGGGAATTTATGTCTTTTAAATGGCATCCTAAACAAGATCACAGGGACTGCCGCATCCACCATCAACTCGAATGGAATTCCTGAAACATGGGCAGGTATTAGATCAGCTCTTATAAACAACTTTTCAGACCAGAGGGACGAGACAGCTTTATACAACGACCTCTCCTTGGCAACGCAAGGTCACAAGACCCCGCAGGAATTTTATGATAAATGTCAAACATTGTTTAGTACTATTATGACTTATGTGACGTTACATGAGACTGTATCAACGACTGTCGAGGCAAAACGGACTCTTTATAAGAAAGACACTATGCAGGCTTTCGTACGCGGGCTAAAAGAACCTTTAGGCTCACGTATAAGGTGCATGCGTCCGGAAACTATAGAGAAAGCTCTAGAGTTCATGCAGGGAGAACTAAATATAATTTACCTGCAGCAGCGTAACGATATCCCCAAGGCTCAAACTGCTCAGAACGCACCTAAGGTTCTATATAAAGCTTCTGTTATGTCTGCTATGCCGTTTAACGCGTTTAATGTTCCGCCTAATTGGCCTGCTCCAGTTGGATAGCGCGGGTATCAACCTCAGCCTCAGGCTTTCAAATTCAATACGCCTGACCAGCATCAAAACCGTATGCCTACTCGAACTCAACAAATGTTCCGTGCACCATTAACTCAAAGTAACGTTTTTAAGATGCAACCCAGGAATAATCCACCACATAATCCGGGTCTGAGGCCTATGAGCGGTGTTCAACACTTTGTCCCAAGATCATTACCTTTCATGCCAGGGCATGACTGGCAACGAAACGGGAATCCACCTCCGAATAACTATTTTAAGACGCGTGAGTTAAATTTGAGTGAACTTGCCTTGCCTGATAGTTCCTATTACTCTGCTGACTGTTACTGTTCCAAGTAACAAAAATTGGTTGGCCATAATAAATAAGCCATAGAACGTTTTAGGCCACACTGTTTTTGGTCCTATAAAACCCCAAAGAAGGTGTATTTTATTCGAAAGTGGCGCATTTATTTCTCCATTCAGTGTTAAAACGAACCAATAACAATGTTACACATGGCAAATCAGTCATATACACGCTATGTAACAGTGCACGGGTCACAATATAGTGATGTACTGGTTAATAAACATATTTTTATCTTTTATAGTACTTTTTCATACCATACGAGAGATTACGTTTCCTTTACCACACATTATTCACTCACCATGTATTCTTCTATCATGAGAGTGTAAAGACTTAACAAAATATATTTATTTAATATTTATAAAGGGACTAAAGCAATTTATATTGTACAAGTTAGACATTCAATATCTAGGAATATAATAAATTATTTTAAGTCCATAGACGAAATTGGAAAGGCTATGAAACTTGTCATAATAATATGGTTTAAGTCATCTAGCTCACAAATATGTTTCCTCCGACTTCACAGCATAATTTTCTTCTTGTTTAAGTAAATATTTTTAGTTCGCTTCTTAAACAGTCGGGTTTTTTGATTTTATTAACTTATTTTTTTCCACATTTATATTTTTGTCGAGCTTGGTGCTTTTCGCAATGTAATGTTTTAGTGGTATCATTATTACACTATTGTTACGTCTTGTTACCCTCCAACCTTCGTCGTATATGGCGTCGTGATATTTAATGGATATTTGATGCTCTATCTACCCTCTACCTACTACTACTAACCAACTCTTTTTTTTTAATTCGGAATCAATAAAGTAGCAACCCTAGTGAATCTGTCAAGTTTAGCTGTTAATTTTTGAATAGGCGGGAGTGGCCCTTCTGTATACTTTATATTTTGTGATGTCTCTCAGTTCTGCAAGGATCTCCCTATCCATCTTCGCAGGAACACTCGCATTTTATGTCCCCTTTCTGTTCAACATCCTTTTTAACCCTGCATACCCTGGCTACCTGCGCGACCGTTTTTCGTTTACTCGCCCTGCTGACGTTCTGTGTAGATCCCTCCTTAAACTCCATCTCAATTTCCCATCCCATAATACTCGTTTCTATTCCCACTCCTTTTCTGTTCATACAGTACGACTGTGGAACTCACTTCCACCTAAGATCCGTGAAGCTAAACGTATCTCTATTTTTAAAAAGCAAGTCAAAGAACACTTTCTTTCTGCTATCCCGTAATCTTCTATATTATACGTATTTTTGTTATGTTTTTTTTTAATATATAATAATAATCTATAGGCATTTATTGTAATTTTATATATTATGTGTGTTTAAGTTTAGTTTAATTACCTTTCCTTGTACTTATACACACTGTGTCTATGTTTATTATCTAATTCTCCTGTCGTAGGTCTGCTGGAAGAAATTTCTCTAGAAATAAGCAGCACTTTAGTGCTATTCTAATTTTCTATGTACTTTATCTTTTAAGTGTTTTGTGTGTACCTACATAAATAAATAAGTCAAGTTTAACCCAAGAAATAAGATTCTTCAAAAATACTTTAACATTGCCTAAATCATATTTTGGGGGTAGTTTCAAAAATAATAATAACAACCTTCAATATTCATTTAGGTTAGTATTTATGCCAAGTTTCAAGTTTATTGAAACTTGGCATAAATCAGATTTATTCATACAATCTTCAACACCCCCTAAATCATCGGGTGATAGTTTCGAAATATGAATAATGGCAACCTTTATCATTTACTTAGATTACCAGTGCTGCCAGTCTTCTGGGCACGTTCTCGGATGACAGCGATGTGGAGGAGTACTTCGACGCCTAAGTGTACCTGTATTTTGTATATAGTGTAAGTAGTTTGGTTTAATATAAGTTTATATAGTTTTATTTTTGTTTAGTGTTTAAGTATGTACATATTTATAAAT
Organism: Orthosia cruda; assembly: GCA_964057195.1. Classification (NCBI taxonomy): domain Eukaryota; kingdom Metazoa; phylum Arthropoda; class Insecta; order Lepidoptera; family Noctuidae; genus Orthosia; species Orthosia cruda. The sequence goes on along the minus strand of OZ059835.1, from coordinate 26,059,691 downwards.
ATTAAAGATACAAATCTTAGATTACTATTTGTGCCAAGCTTCAAGAATTTTGGTCGAAGGATTTAGATTTTTCATACAAACTTTCTACCCCCTTTTACCGGGTACCTTGGTAGAATTTCCAAAAATACTTTCTTAGTGCTCACTTACGTCACTTGAGGAACCAACCTACTCACCTGCAGCTACCTACCCTATTTACCCTACCCTACCTACATACCCACATACATTGTTAAACTATTTATTTGAATAAGAATGAATACTACAATAAACATGTAACCAACTTTTGTTTCTACCGGCGATCTAATTAAATTTTAGAACACAAAAGCTGCTATTGTAACTTAACTATGTTAGTGAGATACTTTCGATCACAGGCTTTTTTGTAGTTAATAATGAGTACTTTAATCATGTACTACATATTTTTTAAGTATCATCTATAGTTTTCTCAGCGCACGCCAAATAATGAATTTTATAGGCAAAATATTGATATTTTGGGTTACATTATTGCAATTTTCTTAAGGATCCCAATTTTTTTTGAAAATAAGTTATAGCCTATGTTACTCGGTAAAGATGTAGGTTCCATATGTGAAAGAATTTTTAAAATCGGTCCAGTAGTTTCGGAGCCTATTCGGTACAAACAAACAAACAAACAAAAAAATCTTTCCTCTTTATAATATTGGTATAGATAACTTTTTTTATTATTATTATATTTGTTTATAGCGTGAAATTATGTGCGACCGAAATTTTACGGATAAACTATGATTAGGTTTACCATAAAATTTACGCGCCCCCCTTGAATTGTTGAGTTTTCACAAAAAAAAAAAACATTTAAAGGGACTTCGAGTTTTAAGCGCCATTGTAGCATCATATAAAAATATCTGAAAATGGTTTTAAAAGTGAGATAAAAAAATCTTTTTTAGGACATTATTGTTATTTAATAGCAAAATGTATCCACTTTTACGTGTCGTTTTTGTGTTATTAAAGAAACATATACTCTGTCATGATACTAACAAGCATATTATAGGAACTGAAAAGTCATTACACAACAATTTTGCTCTAAAAAAGTGTTTGTGTGATATGCTTATTAGTAAAACTATAATAGTCATCTCTAAACCAATAAAGTACAGTTACATTACATAGTAATACTCTGGAACTAAGCTACATCACAAAATCGCTCTATTGCAGAGTTTTTTGTAACTACTACCGTACTAAGTACTATAGCAACGATCTGAATATCCTCAATACGACAAGGTCGCCTTATAGTTGAGTGTTCATCACTGCTAAAACGATTATAGCAGTTCGTTTGTAACCTTTATAACGCAAATCAGACGAATAAAGGCATTTTTTAACAATTTTATACAGCAGTATTGTTCTGTACTAGTGATATTAGCGCTTGCTACAGCACATACTATAAAGGTTGTATAAAATGGTGTAGTAAACGTTTACATTCTTTATTTATGGGTAATTTTTGTCCTATAAGCTTATAGAGCAAAATTGTGTTGTCAAACGCTTTTATACAACACGCTGTCACCGCTAAAACCTTTTTAACTCGTTTATATGTCTTTTTCGAGATATATGCTCAGATTATAGAACTGCTTTGCTAGTTGGGGAGCCAGTATACGACTATTACACGGACGGTAATGACTGTTATGTTCTCTATGACTACGACTTTAACACCAATATGACTGACACTGACTGTAGTTCAGCTGCCGGTAATCAAATAGCAGGTGTGGCAGAGCCACAGCCAGGCCCCAGCCGCACTGATCAGAACCAGGACCAAAAATTTCAGTTGGACCAGAAATCCAAAGAGCAAAGATAGACGTCAATTTACAGACCCAAAGACAGTTACCCTATATAGAAATTTCTTGCCCTCTCTAAAATTTCTCATTGACACTGGCGCTAACCAATCATTCATAAGCCCCGAGGCTGTGAAAAAGTTCTTCTACGACGATCCTCTTAACTATGACCCTTTCGAAGTCATCAACGTACACGGTGTTAGCAGAAACGAATACTCTATAACATTACCGTGCTTCGACGAATTCAATGAGGCCGAAGATATAAAATTATTCATTTACCGTTTTCACGAGTACTTTGATGGCCTAATAGGATTAGACATACTATCAAAATGGCAGGGTAAGATAGATCTAAAATACTTTCAATTAGTAACTCAGTCTGCTACGAACCAAATTAAGGTATATAATTCACGCAACGTCAATCTGTATGAGGATATTATCCCTGCGAAAAGTTCTAATTTAATTTGAATACCTATTAACGCCCCGAATGGCGATGTCTTAATAAACGAACAAGTTCTCTGCAATTGTATCATCCATGAGTGCCTTACCACTGTTAATAATAGCCGGGGGTACGTAGAGTTAGAAAATCCAATTCCTAACGATATTATATTCTCATTACACCAGCCAACTTGTGGAGAACCGTTCAATGCTGAGTGCACACAGCTGAATCAATCGAATCGCTTAGATGACGTACTATCGCGTTTGCGTACGGACCACCTTAATGCAGACGAAAGAGCTAACCTCCTAACACTTTGCTCCCGCTACACAGATGTATTTTACCTCGATGGAGAACCATTGACATTCACCAACAAAATCAAACATCGCATAAGAACAACGGATGAAATTCCCGCTTATACTAAGAGCTATAGATACCCTTTTGTTCATCGGGAAGAAGTTAGGGACCAAATAACCAAAAGCTAGACCAGGGTATAATAAGACCTTCCGACTCTGCATGGAGCTCACTCATTTGGGTTGTGCCCAAAAAAACTGACGCTTCAGGGAAACAGAAATGGCGTATCGTAGTCGATTTTCGGAAGTTGAATGAAAAAACGATAGACGACAAATACCCCATACCAAATATTAGTGATGTCCTTGACAAATTAGGCAAGTGCCAATACTTTACGACCTTAGATTTGGCAAGTGGTTTTTACCAAGTGGAGATGGACCCACAGGTCAACCCAAAAACCGCATTCAATGTCGAACACGGGCATTTTGAATTCCTCCGAATGCCCATGGGACTTAAAAACTCACCGTCCACCTTTCAAAGGGTATTGGATAATGTTCAAAGAGGCCTTCAAAACAACACCTGCTTTGTTTATCTCGACGATATCATAGTCTACAGCACCTCTCTTCAAGAGCATATGAATAATTTGGAAAAGGTCTTCCAAAGACTTAGGGAGTCCAACTTCAAAATTCAAATGGACAAGTCAGAATTTCTAAAACTAGAAACCGCTTACCTAGGACACATTATTAGTAGAGACGGCATAAAACCGAACCCCGACAAAATTTCTGCAGTTCAAAAGTATCCGATCCCAAAAACCCCAAAGTAAATCAAACAATTTTTAGGACTTTTAGGTTATTACCAGAAATTTATACCCGATTTTGCTCGAATTACTAAACCTCTTACCCTATGCCTAAAGAAATGTAGTAAAATTACTCTTAGTCCTGAATATGTCAATGCCTTTGAAACTTGTAAGACCTTATTAACCAATGACCCTATTTTACAATACCCAGACTTCAAAAAGGAGTTCAATCTCACAACAGACGCTTCGAATGTCGCTATTGGAGCCGTGTTATCTCAGGGACCTGTAGAATCGGACAAACCTGTCTGTTACGCTTCACGCACACTTAATGACAGTGAGCTAAATTATAGCACCATTGAAAAGGAGTTGCTAGCCATAGTTTGGGCTACCAAGTACTTTAGACCTTACTTGTTCGGTAGAAAATTCAAAGTACTGACTGACCACAAATGATGACCCTTCAATGGATGATGAATTTGAGAGAGCCCAACTCACGACTGACCAGATGGCGACTCAGACTAAGTGAATATGACTTTACAGTAGTGTACAAGAAAGGTAAATTTAATACAAACGCTGATGCTCTCTCTAGTGTAGAAAAACATAATGAGGAAACAGATGAGATAAACTCAGTGATCGAAAATATTAAAAATCTCAAATCAATGATTAACAACCCATCGGAGGCATCACCTCAACCAAAAGACCCCTTGACTGACACCAACTCATTGACCAAAAGTACTGAGGATCTCAGATCTATAATTAAAAACCCATCGGAGGCACCACTTCCACCAACGAACTCCTAGACTGACACTGTTCATACCAGTAATGAGCACCCTATACTGGAAGTTTCCATTACAGATGAACCTCTCAATAAATTTCATCGCCAGATGTACTTGTTAAAGAATACCTCCGACAACAAGACATTATCCGACATTATCATGACAGGACGACGAACCACCGTGGTATAAATGAATGTCACCTAGCCCTTTCACGAAAATACTACTGGCCAAAGATGAAAGAAAAAATCATCAAGTTTATTAACGAGTGTACCATCTGCGGTCAGGCTAAATACGACAGAAACCCAATTAGACCTCAATTCAACATAATACCTCCGGCTACCAAACCACTTGAAATTTTCCACATGGACCTGTTTACAGTTCAGAACGAAAAATACATAACGTTCATGGACGTTTTCACGAAATATGCCCAAGCATATCATTTGCGAGTCGGAACCGCCATTAGCATTATTCGTGCATTGTTACGTTTCTGTACCCATCATGGCACCGAACTGATAATGGCACCGAATTCACGAACCAACTTTTCTCTGAATTTGTACGGTTGCATAAGATAATTCACCACAAAATTCTACCTCATAGTCCAAAGGACAATGGTAACATCGAATGATTCCACTCGACGTTATTGGAGCATATTAGAATTCTTAAATTACAAAATAAAGACGAACCGATAATTAATCTCATGCCATACGCCATTATAGCATACAACAGTTCCATCCATAGTTTCACCAAGTGCAGACCGTTTGACCTATTGACCGGACATTTTGACCCTAGAGACCCAATCGACATAGACCTGACTAAACACATACTACAGCAATATGCGCAGAATCATAGACAGCAGATGAAGCAAATTTATGAAATCATTAACGAGTCATCTCTTGCAAATCGTACAGCCTTAATTAACAGTAGAAACAAAACTCGGGAGCCCGAAGTAGAATATACCCCTCAGCAACAAATATTCATTAAAAACCCCTTTTCCAGTCGCCAAAAAGCTGCACCACGTTATACGCAGGATACAGTACTCGCTGACCTGCCTATACACATATACACTTCGAAAAAACGTGGCCCCGTAGGCAAATCGCGGCTGAAACGTATCCCTAAATCAAGCCTATTGTTACAGAATCCTGATACTACTGACAGTCCAAGCGACACACCCTCAAGAGATAAGACTTGAGACATTAGACGATGGACCGGGACTCCTACCATACAGATTAGGACCGACCAGACTAACTACACATTACCATTCATTCATACAGTACATTCAATTAACCGACATCGAAGATAAAATCAATTCCGTACAGACGCAACTAAAGACTTTTAGAAGTAAACTCACTAACGAGACATATCGTTTATGAATATCAGATTGAATATCTTGCAAACAAACTTAGTAAGGTACTACAACAAGTAAAATCTTTGGAACCTGTTAGAGTCAAAAGAGGTCTTGTAGCCTTGACTCCGTTATAAAAAGTGTCACGGGCAATTTAGATTATCTAGATGCCTTGAAGTATGATGAGGCTATTAAAACTCTACAAAATAATAAAAATAAAATAATATCAGAATTTAACAACCACATCAGCCTTAGTAAAGAATGAATGTCCCAACATGGTACCATCCTAGACCAAATAACAAAAAATCAAAGAAAAGTTAACTCAACTTTAGAACTACTTCTTGAGAAGAGTGCTTATACAGATTACAGCTTAATAAAATTCGCAAAGTTTGCCCAAATTTTAGGAATTATAACCAATAATGTAGAAGATTTAATGTTAGAGATAATTAGGTTAGAAAACATAATGGCTTTTATACGGGCTTCTAGCACCCATCATTCTATGATTGATATAGAAGAGTTAAGATCTATGATAGATAGACTCAAAATAACTAAGATCAAATCCTAAACTTAGAGTTAAGAGAATATTATAATCTAATAAAACCAGGTTCCTACTTTATTGAGAAGAGAATAGTAATAATATACAGTTTTCCCATAGTCTCTAAAGACCTTTATGATTTATATAGACTATCCATTGTACCCAACAAGAAACAACTTGCCCTTATTCCTTCCTCTCCCTACATAGCAACAAACGAGAAATCATTCGTGTACATAGAGGCTGAATGCCCGAAGTACAGCAGCATTCATCTCTGTGAAAAGTAGACAAGTCATCAGATCCGGACGAAGCCTGATTGCATCCAAGAGCTCATCATCAACCAAGGCCTAAGGGACACCTGCCAATTCACCAAGAGCTCGCTCTCCGAGCAAGCAGTAGAAAAGCTGGATGATCAACATTACGTTATCTCTCTGCCTCAACCTACCAAAGTACAGCTAGCCTGCAGCAGGAAAGACTTCAACATTCTACAAGGAAGCTAACTCGTCACCATACCCATGAACACCAGAATTCACTATCATAAACGACAACAATGAGATAAAAGGACAGCCACTCAAGTTATCAAAAATCACATACAACGACATGAATCAGACAGCTGATTCCACTCACATCATCGGCTTCAAGTCAGTCAACTTAGAAAAACTTCACAGCATCCAGAACAAAGTATTGATGGAAAGCCCTAACCAGATTGACAAGATTCCGTCGGTTGTCCTATAACATACAACCATACCGTTCTACATCATCGTACTATGCGCAACCATACTTATCATCTTGGTTATAAGCCGCAGATACAAATGCTGGAACCTTGGAGCAGACGATAATGAGAAGAAACCAAGTCTTAAGATACATACATATGAAGATGTAACCAGAGAATCCAGAAAACGAGATAAAGTCCCAGCAACATTTGCACTCAGCATAATCAAATAGTTGCTGTTCTGCGGGTGGAGGTGTTAAGTACGGATCCCTAACCAATAGCGCTGACATGCCTATTCCTCCGTGTTAACGCCAAGCGCATAGAAACTGCACCGATGACGTCAATCCAGCCACGAGCCGCCGACGTAGCAAAATTGGACATTAGCGTTAAGTTATTTTTAATAAGTAAATGGTCATTCCATATTCTAGCATTGAATAGGTTTCACTAATTATATTGTAATAATTTATTTTTAATTAAATTAGTTTAAAATCATTTTGGTTTTTTTTCGATCCACCGTCTGCAGTTTACGTAATTCCCGTATAAATATCTTCAAAACACAGACATCGCCGAGTTACAATTTTATTATATGAGAGTATAGATAATATGTACACGGTGGCGATGATATGTGCCATTTAGAAACACAAGTTAACAGTTTGAATGGTTTAACAGCAACAATAAAAACCTAATCCGGCTATTGAGTTATTGGAAAGGACTTCGACAATAGGCATTGTTTGCAAATTCTAAGGAGGAAAATGCACGCGTGTGCGCAACAATAGAATAAATGGGGTCGGTCCTAATGGACAATTGATAAACAATCAGGAAAGAGCACCCAAGGAAAGAGACAAAGAGTGTTCTAAGATGGTCTATAATAAAAGATGCGAAAAGGAGCTGAATGAGCCCGCGTGGTCGGGGCAGGTAGACGGGGCAGTGAGTGTCGGAACCGGAACAGAAGAAAACACGGTGACGGAACACTTGCCTTGGACGACGAAATAGAGCAGACGTGTAGAGAGGAGATAAATTGTGTAGGGTCGACATTGACCAGCTAGTGAAATTAGTACACGTGGTTAATACCAATAGTTGTAACTGTCGTAGGAGTGTTAATTATTAAGTTAACTATAATTTACTCTAATCTAGTATTAAATATTGTGTGTGTGAGCTGGAGTGACTTGGTGAGTATATACCCCTAGACTACTTTACCCCTCTTAGAGTTCATGAGAATTATGGATTCTAATCATATTACAAGCTAGTCTTAAATATTAGAGGAAGACCTCATAAGGATTTTGGTCAACCATATTCAGGGCGAAAATTTGATAACTGAGTAGGTGGGGCCTGCTGAGAGAACACCGAGAATATATCTGAAAAGTTTCAGATAGGAGCCCTTTGGTCAGGGGTCCATTTTCAGATTTCGAAAAAGGACACTTTTTATTTTGATCTTCAGTGAAGCTAATTTTCTTTTGATCGGGTAGGGCTTGACGCAAGATGAATTAAAAACGCAATTCTGACGACGAAATTCTGGGCTTTCTCTAATACTGACGCGTCTGCAACATCCAATTTGCACATTTTTTAAAAGGATATTCAGCAAATAACATTATTCTGTTCAGTAGTGTTACGTATCCCGATTGTAAATATATCAGTGTCAGACGAGATAATGGAGCCTTTTGGAAAATATGACGGAATTTTGTTGTTTTTTAGAAGTATCTAAAAGTGTACCCAATAATTTTACGTTTATCTCCAAATAAACACGCCCAATTTTTTTTATTACTATTTGAATGTTAAGCTGACCCTTTTGTAAAGATTTGGCAGTATTCAGAAATTTTAAATAAAATTTAAGTGCCGAAATTCGAATTTCGTCCGTCATTTCGGCCTAAGCAGAAGCGTTGAGGCTTATTTAACAAAGCTCCCAAAAAGAACTATCACTAAGGATTAGGGACGATGTCAGCAACGATATCGTGCGCCGAGATTCGTAGTTATAATTAAATCCAAAATAGAAATTTTTGCGTAGTAAAAAAGTCGTTAGTTAAGTGCTTTCGTTAATGACCAGTTTGATCAAACAATTGACGAGCATCCATGAATATTTTTTAAACATGGATAGCTTGTTGGATAGCTCATGAGATGAGGATGGTTTTCAAAAAATCGTTTGCTCAGTGTCATCATATTTTTTTTTTAAATCAACTCTGTTCATGGCGTATCTCGTCGAAATTCGAATTTTGGTACTTAAATTTTAATAACTAGTTTATAATGTTTGGTATATTCAAACTTCTGAATACTGATAAATCTTCACAAATAGGTCAGCTTCACATTGAACTAGTAATCAAAACTATTGGGCGTGTTTGTTTTGACATTTTCGAAATCTGAAAATGGACCCCTGACCACAGGGGCTCCTATTTGAAACTTTTCAGATATATTCTCGGTGTTGTCTCAGCAGGCCCCACCTACTCAGCTATTAACTTTTCGCCCTGAATATGGTTTTTAAAAATCCTTATGAGCTCTTCCTCTATATAGACAAATAAGTATTTGAATTATATCTTAAACTTTTATATTGTATTTGATAAGAATGTGTCCAATGGCACTTTTCTTATTGCCTCTATTAAGGCGAATACACATATTTCTTGTGTTTTTTCGGTAACAATTTACACTATTCCATGCTGATGAAGTATTTTTACCGTCAGCAAATTTCAGAATCACTTTTTCGATGAACCAAATTGTTAGGTCCCGATGGAGGTCATCATTTCGAATGTACCAAGATGCATTACAATTTCCCTTAGCACTTTCTTCTGGAATCGTTGTATAATTAATATATTGTTCTGTTTGGTGCAGCCCTACAGCTGAATACCATTAGTCCAAATTGGCACCAGGACTCGTTTGTATAATAATTTGTTTTGCACGACCAGCATAGAGTTTTTCCAAGCAGCCAATACATTATTTTGAATCGTAGGTCGCGTTCATTCTTTTTCTTCTTGACGTGGGCTTTCCAGCGTAGCTTTGCGTCAAGAGTCATACCAAGATACTTGGCTGTATACTCGTAAGGGACTTGTTTTTTTATTAATATAAACTGGGGTATACTGACGTTTTTTGTTGTTAAGGTTTATGAGAATAGATTTGTATTCATTTAGTCTAATCCTCAATTTTTTTGTCCAGTCATAAACTTGATTTACAGTAATTTGAACCTTTTCTACTTTTTCTTCGTGGCTGTTTCCTACAAATATTATGACTGTATCATTAACAAAGGACCCAATCTACTATGACTGAGGAATATCGCAAGTGTATAGTAGGTACAGGACCGCGGACCCAACACACTTCCTTGCGATAAACCAGCTTTTATTTGTTTCAATTCTGAGTAGGCGTCTGCGTTGCCTTATTTTAAAGACTTCGTTCAGAATGTAGGACTCTAATATATCTACAAAACTTCTTCGGTAAAAGGCTCTTCAATTTATGTATAAGTATTTCATGTACTTTTTGAAATGCTTGCGCCATGTCTAGGAAAACATTAGAATATATTTTCTTGTCTTCAAGAACGTTTTCTATTACGTTTGTGATCCTATGTACTTGATCAATGGTTGAGTGTCATTCTCGATAACCTAACTGGTGCTCTGGTAATATGTTCTTGTTAATTATTATTGGTTAAAGCCGTTTGAGTAACAGCTTTTTACATAACTTAGACCTAAATGGTACAAAGGAAATAGGCCTATATGATGGTCTTTACTGCTCTTTCCCAAGCTTAGCTATCCTTATTACTTCAGCCACCTTCAATAAGTCTGGTACATATTTAGGCCATAGTGCGGCATTGATAAGGGTTGTTAACTTAAACAAACCTTTTCATGGTAGGTTATGAAGTACTTCACCTGTTATCACTTTGTAAACTGGTGATTTTAAAGCTTTTTTATGCTTAATTTCTCGTGCCACTTCTCTCGGTGTTAACCACAATACTAGCTTTATGGTAACTTCATTTTCTGACGACCCCAAAAAAAATAAAGAGCGGTATTTAATGATTGCCCCGTCGTTTGGTTGAAATTCAAATTCAAAATGTTTATTTCTAAGAAAATACATAGTTTACAAGGGAAGATCTTCATTGTATTCTGCCTGCAAGCAAGCGTGCAAATTATTTATGTTTAAATGTAATTCATCATTAAGCAGAAATATTATTATAATATTAGTACATTATTATCACATTATTATCACATTATTATCACATTATTATCATATTATTATCACATTATTATCACATTATTATCACATTATTATCATATTATTATCACATTATTATTACACAGAGCAGTGGTGGCCCAGTGGTATCGGCCGCGACTTACAAGTTGTAGGTCGTGGGTTCGAACCCAGGCAGGCGCTATACTTTGTGTAAATTATTTCATCACCACTGCTCTCAAAAACGGTGAAGGAAAATATTGTGAAGAAACCGGCATGTCCTAGAACTAAAAATTCGAAGACATGTGACATCCACCAACCCGCACTGGGCCCGCGTGTTGGATTATGGCCCGTCCCCTCTCACAGACACAGGAGGCCTGTGTCCCAGCATTGGGAACATTAATAGGCTGATAATGATGATGATTATCACACATTATTATTTCATACAAATGTCATCAATTTATTTAAAATACATTAATTAATACTCTGAACAATAGTACATTATGGTACAAGTGTGTAATGTTGGTGATTACCGCTGAGGCGCCATTGAGACCCGAGCCGTTAGGTGAGGGTCTTAAGAGAGCCGAGGACGGTAATCATCAATACACTCGTGTATCATACGACGTTTTTCAACGCACTTGTGAAGAAAATAATACTAAAAAAATCATTTTAACAGTGAAAACGAGTTATGAAAAATGTTTCGCAATGGCGGGCAAAATTAATCAGTTTTCCTATAACGCACATAACAATGGCGATCAATCATAGACTAAAAGAAAGAGGTTTCGTTTTTTTTTTTGTTTTTCGCGGATAGCGATTTAGCCACGTACTAAATGGAGAATTTCAAGTTTTCTTTATTAAAGAGAGATACAAAAGTTATACTTGAACGAAAGTTTTATTTATTAAACACGTACAAGTTGAAATTATCTATTTAAATACGAAGTTGCATGAAATGAGCAAGCAATAGGTACATTAATTTATTTGTACTGTTGAGCACGATCTTTTTTGTATCGAAACTTTTTTAAGAACAAAGCAACTCAAACAACAAATTTAAAAACAAATCTCTTTATCTCACTTGTGAATAATAGTAATGAAAAAGTCACAGTTTGATTACAGGTGTCATTATGTGCCTAATTGCGGTGAAATTGGAGCCACTTTATGAGCAAGTGTGTTTAAAATATTTTTATGTTCCATAAATTCCTTTATGCTGTAGAAACACTTTTTTTGTAACCACTCTGACAATTTTGTTTTAAGATATTAAAGATATTTTCTAGTTGAAAGATATTTTCTAGGTGTTCTGCAAACCTCTTACCTTTTTGCTCGTTAGTAACTGCCCATTGCCCATTTTCACAGTTAATAGGTGGGATTAGTCTTTCTACTTTGTTTGTCAGGTTATTTTTTTTTGTCATCCCGGTACCTAGATTGATGCCACGTTTTTCTCTGCCTTCTTTTTTCCATAATGAGCTGCTTGATTCTGAAGGGCTATGTGTTTCGCTTCGTCCTCTTGTTGAAGTCAGGTGTAGGTATTTTCCCACAATGTTTGCTGGATGTACATTGAAATTCTCTACTTCAACGTTTAGATGTTCGTGTGTTTTTAATGGAACTTTATGGTATATTTGACCATTCAATCTGCAGCCTAATTGCGTTTCACCACCATTAGTCGACCAATCATATGCGAGATGGAAGACGCGATGTAGATTTCCGTCTATGTGATTGGTTGATTGATGGCGGTCAAACTCTTCGCCTTGCCGACTTCACTTACACAATTAGGCTGCTGAAGGCCCGCCACTCTGTACATTTATTGACTAGAGTGGTACTGTTTTCTTTATACAAAATATTATCATTAATTTCTAAATAAATTGCAGAGTGATCTGAGTTCATGTATATGTTGTTCATAGCTTTGTTCCAATTTTAAATAACTAGTTGATAGATTCTTCGTTATGAACATTTTATTAAAGTTTTCTGACGAAATATTATTTATTCTTTACCTTAACTTCTTGATTAACATGCTTTTCAATATTCTTATTACAGGTCGAAGTTCAAAAGCCTCGGGAGAATCTATCTTCCCCTCGTCCGCCAGAGGTCTCACGGTTGACGAATTTATTCAAAGGCACCACGATTCCAAAGCAAACGCCGAGAAGGCCACACCACCGCCGAAAACAAAACTAAGGGGCCGACCGAGGTTCCGCTCCTCGGCACAATTCCCGACTATCACACGAATCACACCAAAGTCCAAATAGCCAATGATATGGCTACAATACCCAAAATCGTTTCTTCTAAACCTCAGGACCAGACGCCCGAAAATGAACCAATTACACCAGTAGTGCCTTCCAATATCGAAAACGGATCCTTAGTGATACTCACGGTCAATGATCCTAACATTCCTTCTAAAAAGTTGATGCAGACTTATATGGCAAGCTGTGGGGGCAGATTAACTCCTGTAGCTTTGCCAACATCGTTCTTAAACTCTGTCGTTACCTATATAACTAAGGGTGGTACACCTAAAAGTACTGCTGGGTCTTCGCTTCATTTGAGTTCCTCTAGCAGTGTCGCAAGCCAGGATACGGCACAATTCCCGACCATCATACTCATCACACCAAAGTCCAAATCAGTCATTGATATGGCTACAATACGCAAAATCGATTCTTCTAAACCTCAGGGCCAGAAGCCCGTGAAACTACCACCAAATACACCGCTAGTGCCTTCCAATATCGAAAACGAATCCTTAGTCGTAGTCACAGGCAATGACACTAACCTTTCTTCTAAAGAGATTTCGGAGACTTACATAGAAAGCGGTGGGGGCAGATTAACTCCTGAAGGTTTGCCAATATCGTTCTTAAACTCTATCGTTAGCTATATGAATAAGGGTGGCACCTAACAGTAATTCTGGCAGTGTTTCTTTCAGGCAAAATTCTCCGGGGGGCGGTTAAGAGATCTGGGGGGGCGGAGTAAATAAAGGAAACAATGTATATTAAAATCAATTCCAATTATTATTAATATTTTAATGCATAAAAGATGCTATAAGCTGAGCCAAAATTGTCAAAGTAACATTGTAAAAAGCTACGTAGAATAATATTCTTTACAAAAATCTTATTCTTCGTGGCTTTATCTTGCGTACACATAAATATAAGGACACAGCTTTAATTTTCATTCTCCAAAATTTGGAAAAAGCCACGAAGAATAATATTCTTTACAAAAATCTTATTCTTCGTGGCTTTTTTCTTGCGTAGGTACACATAAATATAAGGACACAGCTATAATTTTCATTCTACAAATTTCGCGAAATTACTATCTATAAACACCTGTTTAGAGTGGGAGAGCCATATTGGATAGCGTTAGAGGAAAAGGGATGGCGATATTCTCGAAAGTGTGTCGTTCTTTCTAGGCGCTATTCTGGTTTCTGATTGGCTACTTTAATATGGCTGATTGAGTGCCACGTCACGTCAATAAAGGGTTTCCAGCGCTAAAATATTACCAAGTTTTAAATAATTTGTCAAATTGTAGGGACATTCGTCGCGAATATACGTAAATCTGCTGTAGACCCGAAAGTGAGCGAGCGGCAACCTATTGCTATTGATTAATTTGCAAACGCCCCGGAGGGGCCAAGCCCCCCCGGAGTATTACCAGAAATAAAAACTCTATGTGTACTTGATGGTTTCGAATGAACCACGTTTGGTAGAATGAAAAGATCGTCTTTTAATGCTTTTGTGCAAAAGCGAAAAGGTTTTTTATATATCAACGGTGAAGGGTCTTTAATATTTATGCTGTAACATTGCTGTGTACAAATCAAAGCGATTCAAAAAGCATTTACTTTCCGAGCTTTTTGGTTAGTAAGAGTTGTTTTAGTCGGTAAAAGCTGTTACCTGACCCACCCTAAAAACGAACGAATTTGATAAAAACGATTGCACGATTGCCTGCTTACCGTACGCCTACTAATGCTTACCAACCTGTGTGACTGCTTGTCCGTCGAGGAACCTGTTCACCACCTGCCTAACTCGAGCATAGAAGAGTACCTGTCCGTCCTGCTGCCTGCCTAGCTGTCGACCGCAAGCAACCAACGACGTGTGAAGCCAGCCCATAGTTATTATTATCCTTTCTCTTAATTTTAGTTTATAATTACCTTTATTTTTATTAACCTAGCTTACGTTTAGCTGTCTATGCTAAACGTAACGTTACAATATTTATAACTATTTGTTAAAAGATTTTGATTTGTATGTTGTAAGAATAAAAGTTTCTCAGAGTGTTGTAATAAAATTAGTGTCATTGCTACTAATAGATTATTTTAATTATTATATTCAATCAGATATGGGGCGAGTTTCTGAAGTCGACGTCACAACTCAAATCAGCTGACAATTTGTCACAAATTAACCAGCCGTCAATTGTCAGTGAGTTTCTCAACTCTGCATCATCGAGAAATGTCAGTGTTTGGATGGGTGACCACTTTTTTTGGGTTCGCTTGTTTTTGGATGGGTGACCTTGGTAATGTTGTTTAACCTAGCGGGGTGACTTTAGGATGGGTGATCCAAAATTTTTGTGGTGATGGTCACCCATCCAAACACTGACCTTGGTTAGTGTTGCTTACCCTGGCGGAGTCGCCTATCCATAAACAAGCGATCCAAAAAAAAAGTGGTCACCCATCCCAAGACTGACCTTGGCAAGTTTTGCTTACCCTGGCGCGGTCACCACCCCAGCCGCTTCAAGCTAAACACAAATCTATCCAGAAACTGACCTCGATAAGTACTAAATACAGGGTACAGTTAAAATTAATGCGCGTGAGGAAGGTTCGATTCCCAGGTCAGTAATTTATTTTATTTTTATTTACCTAAATACAAAATAACTATTTTTGATAATTGTGTCAAGTTTTTATAATGTAATTAATTTAAAAAGTTTGTAACATCCAATTTTTTTTAAATCTTGCTAATTAATAATTGATCTAAATTAACATATTTTTTATAACTCAACCCATACCACAGTTTTCGACGACCCCTATTATCTTTTTTATCGTAATATAAGCCTTTAAAATCATAATATTAATTTTAATCTGCGAATAATCGACCAATTTCCAACAATTATAAATTAGGCTCGTTGACAAGAGATTAACATTGAAAATGGTTCTCAGAAACCCAAAACTGCTGTAACATGTGGTTAATTCGAGATTTTTCTCAAATGTGACAAATTGTTAAACGCTTGTCACAGTTGGGTGTTGAGAAACTGAAAGTAGAATTAACAGGCGATTAATCGTCGATTACGTTAACAGCCCGATAATTGAGACGTGGGAAACTGGCAGCAGGTCTCGTGGTTCGTGTGTAAGGCTGAGACGAACAAGATGCAAGTTCAAATCGAGCGTCGAGGATATATTGTTTTGCTTTAAATTTAGAATCTATTCAATAACTATTTCTTGCATTATTTTAAAGAATTATAGACGGACACGTTTTTCAAATACAAAGTTTAAAATTGGATATATTTTCGCCTAACTTGTATTAAGTGGCTACTTAAAAAAATATGCGTATTCCTTAAAAAATGTGGTAGCCAAATGTTGTTAAGGTTAAGGGTAGGAAAATAAAACCTACCGTAGCTACTGTTAAAATTAAAATGAGTATTTTTTGGCACTATTGAAACTAAGAAACTGTTTTTATAAAAGAAACGTAAATAAAAAAAACAAGCTTATCCTAAGTAGTTTAGTATTCTAACTTCTTTTATATGTTTTAGCTTTAATATATGACAAATAATTATTTTTGTAAGTAAGTAATTATTTAATATTTATATTGAATAAAATCGTTATCATTATTATTACCTATTGTTTTTCATTTCTGTTGTTATTTAAATAGTCAATTTAAATTAACTATGTTAATTTATATAAATAACTAGCTGACCCGGCAAACTTTGTTTTACCATAAAAACATAAAACATTCACCTACTCTACCTACCCTACAGTACCCTACCCATCCTACTTACCCTACCTACCCTACCCTATCTTCCCTACCCTACCTACCCACCCTACCCTACCTACCCTGCCTAACCTCCCTACCCAACCTACCCTACCCTACCTACGAAGGTAAGGTAACAACTTTTTTTCCTTTTTTTTTGTCATAAGAACCTTCTCCTAACAATAACAAACACAACAAAAAAAGAATAAGCGAAATCGGTCCAGCCGTTTACGCGTGATGCCGTGACCAAGGGAAATAGGCATTCATTTTTATACAGGGTGGGCCATAAGGGTGTTGGCGGTTTAAATATTCGATTTAAAAAAAACTACGAAACATAACACAAATATATTTGTATTGTTAAAAAGTAGAAGCATAGGAATTTTTAAGACTTAAAAATAATGTTGTCCAAATGGCTTCCCTCGGCTGCTTGGCACTCTTGGAACCGAAGTCGCAAATTTTGGAAAACTCGTTGAAAAGTTTGAAATTTTCAAACAAAATTGTCGGTTCTGGTCCGAGACTAATCCCCGACGCTTGCATGAACGTCCACTTCACAGCCCTAAGCTTGTCGTGTGGGCTGGGATAACGTCAACCGGTATTATTGGGCCATACTTTTTTGAGGACGAAAGAGGGCAAGCGATGACGGTTAGAGCTAACAATTATTGCAACATGATAACAGACTTTTTGGTGCCAGCTTTGCAAGAACTTCGAGGCAATACCTCGAGGATGTGGTTTCAACAGGATGGGGCCACATATCATACGGCTAGGGTATCCATAGAGCTGCTGAAAAATGTTTTTCCCGGAAAACTCATCTCGAAAAGGGGGGATATTGAATGGCCCCCACGTAGCCCCGATCTCTCTCCATGCGATTATTTTCTATGGGGCTACCTCAAATCGGTAGTTTACGAGAATAATCCGACCAATTTAGAGCAGCTGAAGAGGAATATTATTCAGGAAAGTAACAAAATACCGAGAACAACTTTTCAACGAGTTTTCCAAAATTTGCGACTTCGGTTCCAAGAGTGCCAAGCAGCCGAGGGAAGCCATTTGGACAACATTATTTTTAAGTCTTAAAAATTCCTATGCTTCTACTTTTTAACAATACAAATATATTTGTGTTATGTTTCGTAGTTTTTTTTAAATCGAATATTTAAACCGCCAACACCCTTATGGCCCACCCTGTATAAACACATCAACACGGTCTAGGGATATTTTTAAAAAAGCAAAGTACTATCAATGTGTTAATTATTTATATGACATGTATATATTTAAAAGATACGTTATTTAATATTCTACCATTTTTTAATAATGGTTAAGGTACTTCGATTAATATTTCAGGATTTTATGGAAAAAAAATGAAGCAGGTGAACCGTATATGAATTAACTTTTAATTTATGAGTAAAAACTGAAAAAAATAGAAAAATCATTTAATTTGTGTTTATAAACTTGAAGTTAGTAGTCTGAGAAAGCGCCCATGATGTTCATAACACATCGGCAACGATTCGGCATGCTCAGAACAAGGTTGTCAATGTCTTGCTGCGGAATATTGTCCCATGTCCTTCTGAGGTGCGCAAAAAGTTGATCTTCTGTAGCCAGATTTTCAGGAACTTCCTTCAGAGCTCTTCTTTGCAGCATATCCCACGCATGCTCAATGGGATTTAGATCTGGCGATTGAGCAGGCCAGTCTAAGGCCCTAACATTGTGTGTATGTAACCAAGCTGCTACCGTTCTCGCCGTGTGTGCCCGGGCATTGTCGTGCATGAGCAGGAAATCTTGCCCCATTTGTGTTCTGTGGGGCAAGATTCTCAGCTCAGACCACAGAAGAATCCGCTTTACACTAACTACAAACACTAAAAAACCCGCACCGAGGCGAAACCCAAGGCGTACCAATGTGCCCGGGTATAAAAACCTTCTGGCCTCGCTCCTAGCTGGGCATCTAGCACAGGTAACCATAAGGGACCAAGCACAATTAGAATACACCGTAACAAAATTATCCGAATATCTAACCGAAGCTTACCACGCATGCTGCAAATCAAGAGCACCACAAAGCAGGAACGAGAGGAACCCCTGGTGGAACGCTGAACTTGGTAAACTCAGAGAAGCGCTGCGTAAGCAATTTAACAGAGCAAAAAACACAAGACTCCCGGCAGACTGGGAGTTATACAAAGAAACCCAATATGTATACAAAAAACAGATAAGAACCGCCAGGAGATCGGCATGGCGGAAATTCTGTGAATCCATTGAGACAAATAATGAAGCCGCCAGGGTACGGAAGATACTATCAACCGATCAGGACCGAACCCTCGGCACGCTGAAAAAACCCGACAACTCATACACACAAACTGATCACGAGACCAGCAAGGTCCTCCTCGAAACTCACTTTCCGGACTGTCAAATCCTTGAGGACAAGACGTGGGAAACTGATATCGAATGGAATCCAACGGAGCAAGACTGGTCAAGAGCCCACAATATAGTAACAGTAGACCGGATAAAATGGGCTATCAACACTTTTCAACCTTTCAAGTCGGCGGGGCTGGATGGTATCTCCCCAGCCCTGCTACAGTGGGGAGTAGATTATCTAACACCATGGCTGCTGGAGATCTATCGAGCCAGCATAGCACTTAGATACATACCTCTAGCATGGCGAGAGGTGAAAGTCATCTTCATACCCAAACCCGGAAAAACCGACTACACACAACCCAAGGCCTATAGACCCATAAGCCTCACATCCTTCTTACTGAAAACCCTCGAAAGACTCTGCGATAGGCACATCCGTGATGGGCCTCTCCGGGTAAAACCACTTCACAAGCAACAGCATGCGTACTCCACAGGCAAATCAACAGAATCCGCGTTGCACAACGTGGTTTCTAAAATTGAATGCGCAGTGGACCATAAATGCTCAGCACTGGCTGCCTTCATTGATATCGAGGGCGCTTTCGATAAGACCACGTTCAACAGCATAAACACGGCCCTCGACAGACATAGCATAGACCCGACCCTAGGAGGCTGGATCACCAACATGCTCAAACTACGAGCGGTTCAAGTCACGGTTAACAACACCACAAGAGCAGTCGTCGCGAAGGGCTGTCCACAGGGAGGCGTCCTTTCGCCACTCCTGTGGAACCTAGTTGCGGACAGCCTCATTAAAAAACTCAACGACAAAGGTTATTTCACTGTTGGATACGCAGATGATATAACAATAATAATAAACGGAACCCACGAAAATACTCTATGCAATCTCATGCGTCAAGCCCTAAAACTAGTAGAGGAATGGTGCAGCGAGCACCAACTCTCAGTGAACCCCACAAAAACGGAACTAATTCTCTTCACGAAAAAGAGGAAACCAATGACAATGCAATTACCAAGATTCTTTGGAACAACCCTAAGCCTTTCAACTGAAACCAAGTACCTGGGTATTTACTTGGACAAACACTTGAACTATATCACGACAAAAGCCAGTATATCCCTGTGGCAGTGCAAGAAACTGCTGGGCAGGAATTGGGGAATCAGCCCCATGGTCACACACTGGCTATACACTACAGTCATCCGACCAATCATTACATACGGCTCGTTGGTCTGGTGGCCCAGGACAGACCTCAGCACAGCCCAAAGAGATCTCGAAAAACTGCAGCGGTTTGCTTGCATTGCAATAACTAGCAGTATGAGAACTACACCCACGGCCGCCCTACAGGCAATGTTGGGACTGCCACCTCTGCATCTTATCGTGCGGGAGGAGGCAGCCCTGGCCGCTTTTAGACTCCATCTATCAGGTACCCTAAATAAAGACTCCAGAGTTAAGCACACACGCATAAAGGAGGACGCGATCAAGCGAAAACCCATGTTAGCATCACCATGCGACAAAGCCCCAAAAACACACCACTTTCATAGACACTACAACATAATACTTACAGAAGAACGATGTGACTACTCGGGCTCGAAAGAGATGAGAGTATACACTGACGGATCGAAGACGGACTCCGGTACCGGAGTCGGGGTCTTCTCACACGACCTAAATATAAATATATCCAGACCGCTAGGAGAGTTCAACACCGTCTATCAGGCGGAGTGTGTGGGCATCATACTGGCGGTCCACGCCCTAGAAGCCAGGAGGGTTACGGACACTCACATACGTATACTCTCCGACAGCGCGAATCTTCGTGAATCTGGATGGAAGCCGAACCTGGATTCATCCGTGAACAGCACATTGGACCATTGCTCACGGCCCCAGTCCACGTGGTTCCGAACCCATCCTAATCGTCGTCCACGATTGCCTCTCCGTAAAGGTGGGACCCGGAGTGGTCTACGAGAGCGTGTTCCACTCGCAGCCTTTGGACCAATTGAGTCGCCGTTGCATTTGGTTGAGCTCGCGCAGTAATTTGCAAAAATCGGTCTTGTCTGGGGGTAGTGATGCGACTTGGCCCCCGGTGCCTCTCCGCTACTTCACCTGTGGCACGATAGCGTGTCCACAATCTTGAAATTACATTTTGGTGGGTCCCTATGGCCTCAGCAACATTACGCTGAACAGACCCAGCTTCCAGCATTCCCACAGCTCGTAACATCTCCGCCCTCGTCAAATGTTGGCGTTGCATAGCTACAATACCTCAATTTTAACTTTATCTTTCGTTTAAAAATGAAAAAAAAACTGTAACTAAACGTAATTCGTATTGTTTTCTAAATTTCGCACAAATGAAAATTCCCTCTCCTACACATCAAGATATTTTGATGCCACCGAAACAAAGGAATTTTAAAAAATTTGAATTTGGAATTAGTCTGAGATAAATTACAAACAAATCGGTGTATAAAAGATTCCAATGCGGCCAGTACTTTTCGAGTTATTTAATTGAGTATGAAATATCCCTAGACCGTGTTGATGTGTGTATATATAGATATTGAGTTTAAAAACATAATTGAATATTGTAAACATAAGGCAAAAAGAAGTGGAAGGTTAGTTTAGAACTCGCAACCATGTTGACGTAGGTTCTCTGATGCAACCACTAGACCAAATCGTCTTATCAAGTATTGTTGAAATTAACAAATCCATCATGGTGACAAAACAATATTAAAACGCTTACCTACTATTCTATAAAATTTGCCTACCTTGAACAAGTCGTTCTAGTTCGATAAGCTCATACGTATAAATTAACACTTATTTATTTATTTATTTATTTAAACTTCATGTACAATGGTGATTCATAGGTGGACTTAATGCAGCAAGGCATTCTCTACCAGTCAACCTTTGGGTTAAAAAGGACAACAGGTGGTAGGAGTACAAAATAAAAACGAACAATAATTAAAGTCGGATATTAATAAACTATCTAACTAATAAAATACATAAATAATTTCTAAAACAATAGACTAATAAATATTATAATAAATATCATATTCTAAATGAAACAGAAATTAAACATAATAACTAAGACGAAGACCGAGCTATGTAAGAGAGGACAAGTAATAGTTCCGGATTCTACGCTTAAATGAAAATTTACTCTCAGCTTTTTTTATGTCAAGGGGAAGGACGTTCCAGAGTTACTTATCTACTGATAATATTGAAGATTTTTCAAAATCATCTAACTTTTAGTGGGTCAGCTAACGGCAGGATGGATCAGGTAACAGCTGTTGCCGACTGTACGTGAATATTTTTTAAATTAAATTAAAAACACAGCAACATTATTATTTAGTTACTACCACCAAGATCTTCTGTCTCTCCGCAAGAGATACTAACTTATTAGATGTTTTACACATGTATTATTTTTTTTGTTTTACAGCTAAAATAATAAAAAAGGACATATAAGTACAGAACGTATAACATTTTCCCCTTCCTCCTCACATACGAACACTGATGACATTTACCCCCATACGGCCCTTGAGTACTTATGTGCGAGCCTCAGGAACTATTGGGCCATTGGATACATGTTACGAATATATACTGTTTGCAGTCTTGCCAGCAACATTTTATATACAATGAACACGAGGCTAACTGTCAAATACTGTAACCGAAAAAACTTATTCATAAGGTCCTAGCAATATGCTAAGTGAATCATCTACGCCTAAAGCAATAAATCATGTTCAACGTTTTCTAAATTAGTGTTATTTAGATACATTAATCGAATGCTAATATTATTATTGATTTTGCACCTACAGGACCGATCAATATCTATCCTTATCCTAATGTCATGTATAAACGGCACTTAGGTTCGATATTTATGTACTTTACACTAATAACAAGTTAGCATTTCATACAAATAAAACTCTATGCAATTAATTTTCAAGTAAGTATAATATAATGATAGCAAGCGAATCATATAATATAATCTTAGAATATATGACTTGTTATGTGGTAAAATTTAATATGTATGTTATTTGTATGAAAGGGCTAACTTCGCAAATTAAAGACAAAGTGGGACCCAGGTTGCTTGTAGTCATCGATCATCCTGAGCATCGAGTCAGTATAGTACCGAAGCTTCACATTGAGGTCAGTCTGTACCGATTGATCAATTAAACATTCAAGCATTTTGGTTAATCGATACTAAGTATCAGTAGACTGTGTCTACCGATACTTAGTATCACCATGGTTGACCGATTGTCGTTCTTTGGACAGCTGTAACCATTGATCATCCTGAGCTTTCGATGTTGATCAAAATATGGATGCGAGGTAGATCGTGTGGATGCCGTAATTGCGTAGTGAAATTTTATGCCAGTGTTTTATGATATTGGATAAAAAAAAAAAAACTCACCCAACCTGACGCTTGCTGGGTTAACAGGTTCACAGTCTTATATGGCATTTGTAATTGTTTTAACTATTGTTTTTGCAATGTGAACAGTGAACAATCTCCGTCCCGACAATTATGACAAAATTAAAACAGTAAACCTAAATGCAAAATCATTTATTTACAATTTAATAAGATACCTAACATATATGTCATGAAGCTGTAAGTCCTCATTCTTAGCACTCCACGACTTCGTGGGGGAACCACTGGGAATCTTCTAGACTATCCCATAATGACAACTCAGGATCCAGGAACTCTTGATTCAGTGCGTCAACGTCGAGAACTTTCTTGTGTTCTGTAAAACAAACGGTAAACGGTTTTCAAAACAAGCTTTTATGTAAAAAAAAATGCATTGTCACAAGAAACAAACACGTAAGAAATATATCAGTTCAGTTCGGACACTGGGAAGTGGATCAAATTTAATCTGTATGTTATGATGAAAAATAAACTTAATCAATCAATTTATACAGCACATAAATGAGATGAATAGTTGGCAATACCACGGGGTCCCAGCGCTAAGAAAGAAAATTTGGTTCAAATACATCTCACTAGATGGCGCGACATACACCAAGTTATACATTTGGAATTCTATTGAATTGTGTGCAAAATTATCATTTTCTGGAATTGAACATAAAATTTTTATGTTCTTGTTTAATAAACTCTCCTAAGCTCAAAACTATAGAACATTGGGCTCTTAATTCACAATTCAAAGATTATTTGAACGGAACATTTAAAATTGTTGTCAATAGATGGCGCGGTTTTAAATGTCTGAGGCATGGCCACTCGATTGTTGAAATAGGTATTGTAACAAATTTAGGTGCAATGAAACTGTTAAAAAACTCGCAAAAAATACTATAAAACAAATCTTCACTGTATTTAAAGAAAAAAATATTCATGCACCGAGTAAACCCTTTTACTTGCAAGTCGCTGCTAACACCATCTATCTATCGCCATGGAACGGAACCGAACGCGAATGATGTACAAAAATAATCGGTTTAATCAGACGAAAACGCTAGTTACGTCGGCACGGTTTCTTTGAATGCGATGAGGCATCTGTATGTTACATTATAATATTCCACATCCTTCTTCGGCAAATCTTTTACGGTTCAAGCAGCTCGTTTGTGGAATGCATTACCTATTGAGGTAAGGCGTGCGCAAACATTACCTTCATTTAAAAAAATGGTGAAGGAGCATTTTCTTTTCTCTGTAACTATTCTTCTCCTTTCTCTGTTCTTTATTTGATATTTATTAGTATATTATTTTATCTGTATGTATGTATTTTATGTTATATCTAAGTAATATTATTTAGTATAGTTTTTGTACACTGACAGCCCTATGTCTATCTTCTCTCGTTTAGTCCATCCAAAGGTTGTCTGTAAGAGATTGCCCTGTGCAATAAGACCGCCCATTGTACACTTATCTTTATAAATGTTTTGTCCTGTAATTATTTCAGTGGTGTGCAATAAAGTATATAATAAATAAATAATAATAATATATTATCTGTGGCAATACATTCTATGACATTTAATTCAGAATTTTAGAAAGGAATTATAATATATTATCTGTGGCAATACATTCTATGACATTTAATTCAGAATTTTAGAAAGGATTTTTAGGTACATGTAACCAGCTAGGATCTGCAGCCTTATTGCGTAATTGAAATCAGCAAGGCAAAGGGCAAAGGGTATGAAAAATCGACCAATCACATGGACGCAAATCCACATCGCGTCTTTCATCTCGCATGTGATTGGTCACATTGTTCGTAGCAAACTCTTTGCCTTGTCGAATTCACTTACGCAATAAGGCTGCTGTTCTAATGAGGCGGAATGTGTCGTTACGGAATCTACCAACCACATTATTGAAATATATTTTCAATTTATATAACAGTTCCTGGGAGACCGAGCTCTGCTAGGTGAAAATAGAGAAAACGACGGTTTCTTAAAATGAAACCTAGCTAGACCGATTTATCGCCCCCGAAACCCCCTGCTTACTAAATTTCATGAAAATCGTTGGAGCCGTTTCCGAGAGTCAGATTATTTATATATACAAGAATTGCTTGTTTAAAGGAAAGTTTAAAGGAACATACAAAAGAAAAATATTACCTTTTCATGGATAACTGACTTATTAGAGTACCTACTTATAATGTACTGTTAGTGCCGAGTATGTCCTGACTTACGATTTTAAGATTTTGTGGTAAAATGTATCTTTTCTCTTAGAAATAACCAGTTGCAGCCATGTCTATCAACCTTGTTTATCCACGCGGTAATCTTCTACTGAACGATATTACCGAAAATTATCACAAATGACGACCAACCAAGCCCAGTGCAGTGCAGCAGTGGTAGTCCAGTGACATCGACCCCAAAATTTGTTGAAAGTCGTCCGTTCGAACCCAAATCCCGCTTGGACAATGCACTTCACTTCAAGTTTATGTGCAGGAGGGCTGGGAACCCAGCGGTGGAACCATTACAAGCTGATTAAACACAAAAGTAGAAACCTTTACAAGTCATAGTATATTTACCAACTAGAGCCAGCTCGTCCGTCTGGGCCTTGACCGCGGGCGCCTGCGCGGGGTCAACGACCGGCACGGTCTGCGCCGGCGCACCGCCCTGCTCGCCCTGCCCGTAGTAGCCAGACCACGCAGAGTAGTTCTGCCAGTATGCAGACGGATCATAGTATTGATTGTACTCCTATAACGTAAAATGTTACTTATATGTACAACATCCTGACAGTCATCCGTCAAGCCATTTTCCAGGGTCCGCTTTTTCTTTTTGATGAAGTTTTAAAAGATGCAAGCTTGTTCTGAAGCAGAAATCTTCTTCTTGTTTGCTAAGCAATAAGCGGTTGGCTTACAGGTATTGTCAGTGTTGAAAATTTAAAACATTGGCATATTTTATTTATTTTATTACTTTAACTGTTCAGTCACATAAGTGTTGGAATTGAATAGAATAGCTAAATAATAGTAATATCATAGTTATTTTCGTACATAATTAATATGTGAGTATTGAAGATGATGCCAATGATTTAAATTTAATTCTGTAACTTTTTCATCTTGCACCATCATTTACATATTTCTAAGCCATCTGCATAACCATTTGTAGTGCTGAAAAGCTAGCTATAGAATTAAAGATATATTGAAGATTAATTCCAGGCATCTGGCACCAGCAGCAGGCATATTGTAGCATCCAGACTCAGGAAGAACACAAGCAATTAATTTTATTTTTCAGCAAAACACTACTTACCGTTCCACTACTGAATGTAGAGTTGGGTGTTGATGGAGCCGATGGGTTCTGTGGGATGTTGCACTTAGGCTTGGGCACTGCAGTACAAATCTTCAAAGGTTTAGATCCAAGCCCAGTGTAACCGTTCATGGCATACAAAGCATTTCTTTGCTCCTCCTCATTGCCAAATCTCACGAAACCATAGCCTTTTGTATATCCAGAGCTGTCCAAGATAACTGAAATGGTAACAAAATAATATTTTAACAACTATAATGCAACTGGTAATTGCATAAATATGATGTTATAATAATGAATGTACCTTTTGCGGTTTTAATTGAAGAATACTTAGATGCAAATATTCTGTAGAGTGAATAGTCATCAACATCAGGGCTCAGGTCACCGACCCATACGGAGAACTCTCTTTCTGTCTGCATGTTAGCACGAGCCTCCCTTGATGCTGTGTTCAGGCGGAATCTCACCACAGGAAATGTCCCAGGGATTGGTTTACCATTCAGTTTGTGCATAGCATCTATAGCTTCTTCATCTGTCTGTAATTAGAAGATTTTAAGGACATATGAGGTGTAAACAAGAATACTAGTTTAATAAAAACTGCTAGATAAATTAGGGTTTGTAAAGTACCTGAAAATGAACAAAAGCATATCCAGCAGGTTCTCCAGTGAATTTATTTCTCATGACTTTTACAGCCAGTGGACGCTGCCCCATCCGGTTGAAAGCAGCCATGATAAAGCTCTCTGTCATATTGGGCTCCAACTAGAAAAAGAAATCATCATTACACCCCAATGTTTCAATGTTACAGACATAGCGGACCGTATGTGTGGAAATTTCATCACTTCACATTTAGAGTGTACAATCTCAAAAACATAACGAAATTGAGTTTGGTATTCAGAAATGTTTACTATCGCATAATTTTCTCATAAATATTGACAAAAGAATGTAGTTCGTGCCAGCAGATTCGAAACAAAAAATCGAAAGGCAATAATAATGGCCCTCAAGAAAATACACGTACTGGAAGAGTCGAAGTCCCCACCCAGTACAAACGAAGTCAAAGCACAATGCAAACTACGACAAAAAACATATCTTATGCCCAAGTAGCCACAAGAGGCATAGCCAAGGCGCCTTTGGTTAATATGAACAGTGACAAAAAGTTGGATGAAATCTTATAGTTAATGTCAACATTGGACGAGACATTGAAAAAAATTGAAAATAGCAACAAAGCTGCTACTTCTAAGGCATAAAAATGAATACTACACTAAAAATTATGGCGTGGAACTCAAATGGGTTACAAAAACATCAGAACGAGTTACAAGTGCCTTATATCAGAAAGTCACTTCGCAAAGCAATCTCACATTAAGTTTAAAGGGTACAAAGTATACCATGCAATCCACCCAGACAATTCTGCAAGAGGTGGTAGTGCCATCATTGTAAAAGAAAACTTACAGCATTATGAAGAGTTCAAATACGAAGAGAAGGACATCCAAGCAGTGGTGATTTGTCTACAAACCAAAAAATATCCTGTAACAGTATCTGCCATCTACTGTCCACCACAGTATATGATAATGATAAAAATACGTATTGGGGCTCCAGACCAACAACTACTAAAGGCAAAGAACTACTAAGTGCCACAAAAGAGCTGAAATGTGATGTCATATCAACTGGAAAGCCGACCTATTGGCCAACAGATCAAAATAAAATATTTATAATCAAGGATCTATTAACTAGTTATATAAAATCGGCACAAAGCTATGACATGATTTCAGATCACTCTGCAATTTATCTAGAAATTAGCGAAACCATTTTTTATAAAGAAAACAGGCCCACTCTTGTTAATAAATGTACAGACTGGGTGAGCTTCAAGTCCAGATTGAATGATCAGATAGACCTTAAAGTTCCATTAAAAACACCCGAACATCTAATCATCGAAATATCATCATGCAACATAATGCATATCCAGCAAGCAGCGTGGGAAAATACACCTGACTTCAACAAGAGGACGAAGGGAAATACTTACCCGCTCAGTATCAAGCATCTCATTATGGAGAAAAGAAAACAGAGAAAACATGACATCAATCTAGGTGCCCTTAGGACAAACGAAAATTGAATAATCTAATAAAAAAAGTAAAAAGACTAATCCAAGACTTTAAAGACGAGTCAACCAAAACCTATCTTCAGAGTCTGAGTAACGATCAAAGGACAGACTACTCTCTTTGGAAGGCTACTAAGCACTTAAAACGGCCGATATCCAAATAAATAAGAAAGATATACCCAAATCCCACATATCAAATGTGAAAATGGACAATGGGCAGTAAGTAACGAGCAAAAAGCGAAGAGGTTTGCAGAACACCTTGAAAATATCTTCCAACCAAACGACGGGGTAATTATTGAAGTCACTTAGTTTAATATGGTGACATTGGAAAATGAACTTACCATAAAATTAGTAACACCGAGAGAAGTCGCACGAGAAATAAAATACAATATAAGCACACGAAAATCACCAGGGTACGATTTAATAACAGGAGAAGTTCTTCATAAACTACCAAGAAAGGGTCTGGTTAAATTAACAACCCTTATCAATGCCGCACTAAGGCTTAAATATGTACCAGACTTATTGAAGGTGGCTGAAGTAATAATGATAGCTAAGCCAGGTAAACCGGCTCACGAAACATCATCACATAGGCCTATTTCCTTGCTACCAATAATGTCCAATCTATTTGAAAAGCTTTTACTCAGACGACTAAAACCTATAATAGATAGCAAGAACATAATACCACAGCACCAATTTGGTTTTCGAGAAAAACACTCTACTATTGATCAAGTGCATAGGATCACAAATGTCATAGGAAACGCCCTTGAAGACAAGAAAGTATGTTCTACTGTATTCCTAGGAGTGGCGCAAATGTTTAACAAAGTATGGCAAAACAAACAAAAGCTGGCGTACCGCAAGGAAGTGTGTTAGGTCCGGTCCTGAACCTACTATACACTTGTGATATTCCTGAATTAGAGATTATTAATATTATAGAAATATAGAACACGATTGGGACCTTTGCTGATGATACAGCCATAATGGCCGTAGGAAACAGCCACGTAGAAGCAGTAGAAAAGGTTCAAATGGCTGTTAATCAAGTTTATGACTGGAACAAAAAATGGAGGATTGAACTAAATGAATCAAAATTTGTTCACATAGATTTTACCAACAAAAAACACTATTATTCTCCAGTTTATATTAATAATAAACAAGTCCCATACGAGAATACAGCCAAATATCTCGGTATGACCCTTGACGCAAAGTTACGTTGAAAAGCCCACGTCAAGAAGAAAAAAGAAGAACCTCGACTTCCGATATTAAAAGAATGTATTGTCTGCTTGGAAGAAACTCCATGCTGTCTGTGCAAAACAAATTAATGCTATACAAATAAGTCCTGATGCCAGTTTTGACTTATGGTATTCAGCTATGGGGCTGCACCAAACAGAGCAATGTATTAATTATACAACGATTCCAGAACAAAGTACTAAGAGCAATTGTAAATGCACCTTGGTACATACGAAATGATGACCTCCATCGGGACCTAAAAGTTGAGTTCATCGATAAAGTGATCCAGATCCAGAAATTTGCAGAAGCTCACGAAAAGAGACTTCATCAGCATGTGAACGTCGAGGCAATCCAGCTTATCGACCACACAAACATAGTGAGAAGACAAATAGAACAAAACCGTTCGAGTTAGTGTTTAGTGTTAGTGAATAGTGTAACGTTCGAAAGTGCTACCAAATAAGCACAAGAGCGAAGTATATTCGCCTTAATAGAGACAATAAGAAAAGTGGTATTGGACACATTCTTAGTAAACACAATGTAATAATTATAATTAAATTACTTATTAGTCTATTTATAAGGCTAGATTGTAATAAGATTAGGGTCCATCATATTGAAGAACCCTAGAAAAGGAAAAAAATATAAAAAATGTAGTTCGTCAAATCCGTGCTAGATAGCTTACCAATTTAAAAACTAACCAATGCATTGGTTAAGGACGCTGTTACATTTTCGACGAACTCAAATTTAGGTATCTAGTCGCACACAGCAACATTACGCGCACGCACTCATTGAAACTACTGAGAGCTCGATTTTATACATCACTGAAATAATATTGGTCCTTGATATTATTTTTTAATTTTATTGAAGTTGATTCAGGAAGGTTAGTAGGCACTTTGAAAATACATTTGGTAACTTTAACAAACCATCGTTGTAAAAAGTAGGTTATTATTTTCAACCGACTTCAAAAAAAGGAGGTGCTCTATCTATTCGACCCGTAAGTATCCGCGATTTTCTTGAAAACTACATATCCGATACTGATCGGATTTTCGTCGATGAATGTATGTCTTTTCAGGGAAGCTTTTATTGTATAATAAATTAGAATCTGATAAAGATCTTCGGAGATAGACAGTGGAACTCTTCAATAACAAATAGAAAATGACCTGCGATTAGTGTGATCGTAAGTTTATGTTTTGTTTTACCATACCATAATATAAAATCACGCTTATATGGTTTTAGGGGGTAAACAGATGTATTTAGTATACCCACTATGGGGTACCAACAAAAACTAAAAAGAGAAAAATAATAACTTTCCTGTGTCGAAAAATCAAAAAGCAATAGGTACCGACACCGACTTCCGAAAAGAAAATTAGTTTTGACTTTGTAGTAGTAAGTAGGTATTTAAAAAAATAAGTTAGGGACGTGAAATAAGTAGGTACCTAAAACGAAATAAATTTTGGTCACAAGGATTAAAAATGACTTTATAATATTTTATATGTTACTGAGCAGCAGCTAATGACATACTACCCAAAATCCGTGAAAATGACACCCATGACGAGATGTAAAATTTTTGTCGGCGCCATCTAGTATTTTGGTTTTGACCCCATATTCGATATAAGCGACCCCAAAAACCTTGAAAATGACACCCATGACGAAAAGATGTAAATTTTCGTCGGCGCCATCTTGTATTTTGGTTTTGACCCCATATTAGATATAAGCGAACCCAAAAACCATGAAAATTACACCCATGTCAAAAAGCGGCCAAATTTTCGTCAGCGCCATCTTGTATTTTGGTTTTGACCACATATTCGATATAAGCGACCCCAAAAACCATGACAATGACACCCATGACGAAAAGATGTCAAATTTTCGTCGGCGCCATCTTGTACTTTGTTTTTGACCCCATATTCGATTTAAGCGACCCCAAAAACCATGACAACGACACCCATGACGAAAAGATGTAAAATTTTCGTCGGCGCCATCTTGTATTTTGGTTTTGACCCCATATTCGATATAAGCGACCCCAAAAACCATGACAATGATACCCATGACGAAAAGATGTAAAATTTTCGTCGGCGCCATCTTGTATTTTGGTTTTGACCCCATATTAGATATAAGCGAACCCAAAAACCATGAAAATGACACCCATGTCGAAAAGCGGCCAAATTTTCGTCGGCGCCATCTTGTATTTTGGTTTTGACCACACATTCGATATAAGCGACCCCAAAAACCATGACAATGATACCCATGACGAAAAGATGTCAAATTTTCGTCGACGCCATCTTGTATTTTGGTTTTGACCCCATATTTAATATAAGCGTACCCAAAAACCATGAAAACGATACCCATGTCAAACAGAGGCGAAATTTTCGTCGGCGCCATCTTGTATTTTGTTTTTTACCACATAATTATATTCGATTTAAGCGAGCCCAAAAATCATGAAAATTACACCCATGACGAAAAGATGTCAAATTTTCGTCGGCGCCATCTTGGGTTTTGGTTTTGGCCCCGTATTCATCATATATACAAACATACAATACGGTTAAATCATAAATCTCCTCCCACCCATCCACTTTTTTACTTCACCGCCGATAGCTTAACCTTACCCATCCAAATCCTAACCTTACTAAGAGCTGCTTTAACACACCCATCCATTTCTCAACCTTGTCAACACTGCTTAACACCACCTATCCAAATCCCGATCTTACCCAACATAATTTCTAAATCACATTCTAATAATAATAGGAAGCTCAAACATACTTTTATTTCGGCTCAATAAAATATCAACTCCTTTCGATCAAGACAAACCACGACGACGGTATCTCACACGCATGCACACTACAATCTTTTCTATTACTTTTATCGTATTTATTTTTTGCGAGAAAGCGATACGCCCGTCCTCCCACGAGCGCTTCTGAGCGCGGAATGTTGAGCCTCCTCGAGAGTCGAGTGCAAAATGTATGAAGAAGTCGGCAAGTGTTTTTATTTTAGCTAATAATTAAAAATATAATGATTTAGATAAAAAATAATTAGCTGAACCTATAAAGGACTATATATACCACAATTTCTTATAATTTTGAAGATTAAAAAATGCTGTAAATTTAACTAAACTGGGACCTATTCGGACCCTACTTTTTTAATATTTTTGCGATTATTGTGATGGGCAAAACGTATTTGTGCAAAAATTTTGTATGATGTCATACAATTTTTCTGATGCCAATCTGGAGCTGAATATATTATCTTTAAATTAAGAAGCACTGTTATTTGTAGAAAAATGTAATAGCGTCCTTAATTTTAAATTGGTAAGTAACAATTTAAAATTAAGGACACATCAAAACTACAATCTACAACAGTGTTTAAGTGACTGAACAGTGCACATGTTGTTTCTTTTCAAAAGTATATTAAAACGAAATTGTGGCCAGAAGTCAGCATTAAATTTCTTTTATATTATACAAACTTAAAAGTATAAATTTGTTCTCATAATTTATATTATGTTGTAAGATATGAACGAATGTTTCCTTTAAAATAGTGTTATTTTGTATTTGTTTAGTTTTTGTCATAAAATATAAGTAATACAATTCTGATTATCTATACATAATATAGTAGTGTTAGTCTGTGTGCACCATCCTCACGTATTTGAATTAATGTATGTAAATATTGTTAAACACTTTTTAAAAAGAGTATGTGAACTCGAATTGATTTATTTTAAACCTTTTTTTAGCTGCTATTTAATAAAATTAAGATTATTGTTAGTACTTATTTTAGAAGACAGATAATGCAACTATTCAAATATAAAAAGAAAATGTTTATTATTTCATTGGGAAAAAGTTTATTAATTGTTAAACCTTTATAACACTCCTGTAAAATTAGTAATTTCTGCAACTGTACTTCACTTTAAGTGAAGAGACATTTTATATATGATAATTATGCCTAAACAGCTGAACTGGGATATAATTTGGCACACAGGTACACCATGACCTGGATTAGGGCATACGACATTTTAGACCAGTCCATGTTTAATAAATTTATATTATATCATCTACATGGGGCAAGTTGCTAGCAAAAGATTTTTGTTATGACAGAAAATACATGGTTCCTGTGGGAAATTCCCAGTGATAAAACTAACAGCTAGATAAGAACAGATTCAGTTTGATAATTTCTTCTGAAAATAAATAACACGAGATTATACTTTCTTTGACATGAAAAATCGAGTCTGATTGTGATACGATTGATTGAAAAGTAATACTTACGCTGCCCATCCATAGTTGACACTGCATAGCCATGATTTAAACTAAAACTGTTACTATCTGGAAAACAATTAATGATTTATTTGAATATATTATTTCCACAACACTAAAAGGCGTCCCTTTGCCCAAAGAGTATGTAACACTATGTTTACTTTGCCTTGCATGCACCCACCATGCAAATTGCAAACCAAACTGTTTAAATGTCAGTGTCAAATAGGGTATATATGTTCTGTGGTGTCAAATATAAAAAAAAAATGTTGAACAGATGATTAACCATAATGTAAATACTGACCGAATCATTCATTCACTTTAAATACGATTAATCGACTAAGAGGACGAAAATAATTATTTTCACAATAAAATTCATAATCAAAGATCATTTTAAAATACATAATACGATATTTTACATTAAGTTATAATTATGTTAGGCAGAATTAAATTATTTAACATTGGAAATATAATATTGATTTTTTGTTTGCATAAATAATTTACTTGCGCAGTGACATTTTACCATTTAAATCTGTGGTCAGTATAACATTGCAGATATTTTGCATTTGCACTCTATGGCTGACTATGACGTGTGAGGAGAACATGTCATCATCGAACCAAAGCAAGGCAAACGAGACAAGTGGATTATAAGATAACAAAAGTATTTCCATCAAATGTGTAAAGTGAATGTGATACTCACAAAAGAATGTGATTTTTATATTTAAAAATATATTAATAATAAGGACATCTCCAAAAAGTTTAAGGTAAATATTCTTAACGTTCATTTGCCATTCTTACATTATCAGGTCAATAATATCACAGAAATGTCACGACTTGATAACATTGACGCATTGGAAAAGCAATTAGCTGAATTGCAAATGGCTAAGGATTTAAATAACTCTGGTAAAGTAAAAAAGATACCACCAGCCGTACCGCCAAAAAAGAAGGCTCAACCTCAAGTTCCACATAGTGCTGTTGTAAGCACTATTTGCGAGCCATCGTATTCGGCGATGATCATGCCGACTACAAATAATAATACAACGTACAGTAACACACTTCCAGGCCATGTACGCCCTCATATTCATAAAGATTACGCAAATGTAAACCAATTGAATCTGGCAACGTTTAATCATTCCTATAGACAAAACTTACCTATTCCGCCTAAGAGTTACAATGCAACATACAGCAATATACCTCCGTACAGAAGTAATGATACCTTGCCTCCAGTGCCACCGCCGCCACCACCTCCACCACCATCTATTTCTATCGCATCATCTAAACCATACAACGCGAGCCAAAATAATGACGAATATTTGCCACCACCATCGCCTGTAAGCTCTAACTATAGTGAGTTGGTCAGAGCCACTGCAAACTTAAACTACAATCAAGAAAGGCCAACTTACCCACCCATTTATCAAAACGAGTTTCCGGAATATGGGGTTTCACAATCTTCAACTTATGAATCACTTTATGAGCCTATTAATCCACGTCCACACAGCAACATGTCAATGCAGTCAAGTTCTTTACACAATTATCGCAATAATTTGTCTAACACAAGCAAGTCACCACTGCATAAAGAAGAAGAGGTTGATGCACTTACTAACCTTCTTGTGAAGTCTATCTCTGACAGTCAGGATTTGGATGTGTTTGGAACATGTATTAAATGTGATGGAAAAGTGATAGGTGAGAGTTCTGGATGCACAGCTATGGGAAACATGTACCATGTGACATGCTTTTGTTGTCACCGCTGTAATGTAAATTTGCAAGGGAAACCCTTTTATGCTGTAGAAGGTCAGCCATACTGTGAAACAGATTACTATGAAACCTTAGAGAAATGTTCTGTATGTGACATGCCAATCCTAGATAGGATTTTGCGAGCTACTGGGAAACCTTATCACCCCAACTGTTTCACTTGTGTTGTGTGTGGAAAAAGTCTGGATGGAATACCATTCACTGTTGATGCCATGAATCAAATTCATTGTATTGAGGATTTTCATAAGAAATTTGCTCCACGTTGTTGTGTTTGTGAATTGCCTATCATGCCAGAAGAAGGTGAAGAAGAAACTGTCAGAGTGGTGGCATTGGATCGCAGTTTCCACGTGAAATGTTACCGGTGTGAAGATTGTGGGCTCTTACTGTCATCAGAGTCAGAAGGTCGAGGATGTTACCCACTTGATGATCATATCCTGTGTCGAAACTGCAACGCTCATCGCATCCGTCTCCTCACTAATGTTATGACGACTGATCTTTAAACCCTTTGCTCACTATAACTCAACAAAAGCAATATCTTGTTTCATACTCTGGATCATTGTAATGTTATTTTATTCAATATTTAATTCTTATCATAAAATGTAACTCATCTTTTAATAACTTATCTAATATATTTTTATATTTCTTAGTAGATTTTTGTAGAAGTAGACAGCTATATTTTGATCATTTAAGCTGGTAATATGTTCTAGTGATATGTTCTAAGTATGTAGTACAGTAGTTATTCCTATTTATATGCATATTGTGAGCCATTGTATTCTTTAAGAAGACTGTTATCAGAGTAATATTTGTCAATT
Organism: Orthosia cruda; assembly: GCA_964057195.1. Lineage (NCBI taxonomy): Eukaryota > Metazoa > Arthropoda > Insecta > Lepidoptera > Noctuidae > Orthosia > Orthosia cruda. Next base: position 26,022,855 of record OZ059835.1, on the reverse strand, counting down.
TTATTGTAATTTTAGAGGATAATGGAAAATAATTTAATTGGTTTTTGTTATAACTGCATAATGTGATAATCGAGACAATATTGTTGTATATCTTCTATTTATGAAGCATTATAAATGCTATAAAATCGTTTAGGTATATGAATATAAGTGTAGTTACATTCTTACATCTGTAATCTATTTTTTGTGGCAGCATATTTTTATAATATTATAATAAATATTATATTTTACTTAACTTTGGATTATTTCATTTTATAAAAAAAATTGTACATCTTAATATATTTAATAAAATTTATTTTATTTCTATAAAATTAACTACAACTAATTATAGTTTACAATACTGGCTTAAACATAAAAATATAAAGGAAAGTTTTCGATATGTCTTAGTTCCACAATTTCATAATATTACTTAAATATTATCACAAATACATTATAAAACACAGTCAAAATACTCACAATCATTAATTCAGATTTTTCTAGACACATATTGGCAGCAATTTATCCGATATTAATATCACATTCTGGAAGACTATAACCGCGGTCATCAGTACTACTATATTATCCTTATCTTACTAAAAAGTCTAAACGACAAATACAACATTTCATATCAACAGACATTTCCTAAATTGTAATATTATGGTAGTATAAAATGACTACACTCATTTTGAGATCCATGTTCACATTGACTTCATTCCTTGTGGCAATAATATAGAAAAAAACTAGGAACAAGATAATCACATAATATAACTACCGATTTACACCTTATGCCTTAATTTCGTGTTGAATTTTGGTGGGCTTAAAACTTGCTTCATAAATAAGGACCGCTTTTCCTTTATATTTTTAGACATTATCAAGTCACACCCAGTAGCACTTGGCAGATTTTCACTACTTTCAAAAGATGAATTTTCATAATTTTGCTTTCGAGGAATTGTCCTTACGCCTTGATCTAAGTCAAATTGATTTTTTACATTTACAGCGCTAGGATCTGTTTGCGGCTGACTTATTTCACATGAGCGGTACAAAATTTCTTCATCAGAGTTGAAATTAAGCCTTGGTTCAAACCTTTCCCTCAGTATAGAAAATTTTCGTCGTGGTCGACTCCTTGCCCCTTTTTTAACATTTGATATTTTCGATGTTGAGGTGTTTACTAATGGCATAGCAGTGTCTTTTTGTATCAGTGACTGTAAAGATGTTGATATTTTATTTGAAGAAAAGTCTTCACTAGAGTTAGTAGGAACAGAACTTTCAGACACTAGCTGCCACAAAAAATCAATATCCTTATTTGAAAAGTCATGTTGGTTTTGTTCAGGTTTCGTATTAATTTTCTTGCCTTGTAGTTTAATATTACTAGATATGGATTTTTGACGTCTTCTCGTATTTTTATTGTAAGCAGTAACATTTTCTACATTGTGTAAATCTGTGGACGTTGATGATATATTTGAAACGTTTAGCTCTTTTTTGATCATCTCAAATTTTGATCTTTGGGTAATATTCATGCAGTTTTCCTTTTCTGGCAAAGATTCCATTATATTGCTTGGATCAAACTTGGACGGTTCTTTCCATAGTGCTTGCTTTAAATCAATTTTCGTAGATGTGTTAAATTGAGGTGACTCCCACAAATGGTCGCGCCTGTAGTATAAATTTCTTGGAGAATTTGTTACTGTTGACTTACGGATTTCATCTATTGTTGCTACCAGAGAGCTTTCAGAATTCAGTCTTTTCTTACTCGAGGGATCAATATCGCCCAAGTCATCTAACTCTTCCAATATAGGTTCTAAGTGGTTTGGGTCTTTGCTAACATCAGCCACGCACGGTTTCGCTAAGAAAGTATCATCATGAGAGACTAATGTATTAGCATAATCATCTTGATTTGTTCTATCAAACTTCACAAATACATTCGAGTATGTATGCGGCTTTTTAGGGAAAGGTGGTGCAGCTAGAATCGCATTCTTGAGATCTTGTGAAACACAACTACTTATCTCAGAGCTACCTGACGTTAACGTGTCTCTTCTTCTATCTCTTACCACACTTCCATCATGAAGCCAGTTTTCTATGTCAGAATAGCCATTCCAGGATCTCAATCCCCAAGCTTCTCGAGCTATATTTACGGCACATATGTTTTCGTAATCGTGAACCGACAGTACCTCCGTCGGAGTGTCTAACTCCCGTGGCTTCGAAGGGAATAAGTCAGTTCCTATTCCATTCTTATTTTTATCCTTTTTGGCATACATTTCCTTCAGAATATCTAAAGCTATTCTTTGAATGTTTTCGATATCGGCATCCTGGTTTCCAACTTTAATATTCTTCAGTGCACTCAAACATAACTTTTGGACAATATTTTCGTTAAACGTGTTTATATCGGAGCTATTGATATCGCTAAAACTTAAGTCTAAATCCATGTCAATGGAGTCTGAAGAAGTTTTTTTATTAGAGCCATCTGTATCGTGGCTAATCTCAGAGCTGTCTGTCTTTAACATTTTCATAAATTCTGCATTAATTAAATTACAAACATCGAGGTTTAAATTGGTTAAATCGTCTCTTAATGCATCTGACGAACATATACCTCTTCGTTTGTGCAAGTTTAAATTGCTCGAAGTTATTTCGTCTATTGAGCTTTCTAAATTCTCCATGGAACTTAACTTCAATGTTAACTCTGTTGGAGAACAAATAGCAATTTTTTTGTTGTTTTTATGTTTGTATTCATCTTCGTGCAAAATCGATTGAGGTGTATTTTCAACTGTATAAAATTCTACACTAGATACCTCTAAGCTATTGTTCCCAATAGGCGCCGATGTAAATGTAGGTGTACCAGATCTAGCTATCCAATGTTCCAATAAAAACTTTTTATCGGCGTTTTCACTTTCCTGTCTCTTGGCTTGCTCAGTTGACACATCTTTACTGTAAACATTAAATAATATTTTATAACATTTACGTTGTTTATTTTATTCATACCTGACAAGTATTTTTTTGTAATTACCTTGGACTGGCGTCAGATTCTTCTTCTTTTCGAGAACTTTTAAATGACCTAACATGGTTAAGACCGCTGCCGTGATCTCTTTTGTTATTTGATTCTTGTATTTCAACTTTATTGTTCAATTCTATGTCATCGTTCTTCCATGAAATTGGTCCCGTTGAATGAAAATATCTGTAGTATAATATCATAGAAAGAATGCCTGGAAAAGATAAGAAAAATCATATTAAATCGATGTAACAAAATATTTTCTATTTAATTGCAATAAGTAACGTTTCTGTTAACTTACCAACGATTGTTCCAAATATAATACATACGGCTGCAGCAATAGACCATGATTTCTTTTGTCGCTCAGTTTCAGATATAAGGACATATAAGAATAAGCTGCCAAAGTTTTGTGATATGATCAGCGTATAAAACAACATCAAACGATATCGCGTGTGTCCTTCCCGCAAGTTAATATAGCAGAAACAATAAACGAAGCCCATGACAACATTGTAAAGAGTTTCTTCTAATTTATTTGGGCAAAATGTAGTTTTTTGAACGACAATCCAAAAGGTCATTGCAAACCAATGTAAACCTGAAAATATAATAAAGGTTTTATGCTTTTGATCTAATGGTAAAATATAATAAGTATGTATACCGAACTGAATAATAGTAAGATAATATTCCTCACCTAAAGGTATTAATGTCCAGATACCAAAAATTATAGCAAATAATAAAATGCCCGGAATTCTTCCTATTAACATCCCAAAATGCCATATTAATTTCAACAGTAATGAATTCCAACTGAAATTTTCATTGGAGAATGCTGTAATACTGTAGATGTATGTCGCGCAACCCCAAATTACCGATGCAATCGACGCAGATAAAGCAAATACTGAAACAAAAATTGATCAATTTTGTAAATTATATTTTCTTATGAAAAACTTATTTCATTAATATAACACCACGCCATCTATACTCCAAAAGAACAAGCAAAGTTGTAGGATTTAAAAATAAATAAATTAAGTTACCTTTTGTATAGTAATTTTCATCTAAAGTGACAATAGCATACGTTTGTAATATTATTTGTGGCACAGTACCAATAAAAATATATAAAAAATGCAACAAACTCAAATCATTTCTTTGGAAAATTAATTTATGAGTTTTTATAGATTCTAGGTTTTTACACACAAATACTTTGCGCAGAAATATTATATATCTGTAACAAAAATACACACGTCAAATACTTACATAAAGTAAAAAAAACATTCTTAAAAAAGTATGTAATTGTTTAAACTTTACCTTTCTAATAAACCAACAAGGCAAATATGAGTAATCCAATGACGCAAACTTGATTTCTGATCAGTAACAAACCACCTCATTGAAAATATATTTATAAGAATATTTGGAGTAACTATAAAAATTAATGTACCAAATGCCCAGTAAAGATGTCCATCTTTACAATATTCAGCAAAAACTATTATATCTGTAACAAAAACATTACTAAAATACTTCCTTTTAATGGATAAAATAATTTCTAAACCGGCTTGAATTCAAATTATAACAGAAAATATAATCAGTAGGTTTAAGTATTACTAATTAACTTTAAATTTTACAAATATAAAAGATAGTCTCACCTGTCGTCAAATCAGCTAATATCGTAACTAATGATACAAATACACATAAAACATGAATGATACAAAAGTTTTCATCTTGATTGTTTGATGATTTACTTTCTATGTTATGGTTCCGAAATCTACAAGCCTCCGCCATTCTAAAAATTCATTCATAAACACATATTGAAAACAAACAAATTAACTTCAGCTTATTCTGTCTTGCCGTCATTACTACTATTTCAGAATTTACTGTTTATTGCATTTAACGAAATCTTTGCAGTATCAAGATCACTATTGTACGTCAAATTCCACAAACCAATACAATCAATACTAGTTCAATGCCGTAAGTCACAGCGCAGCGTGGGCGCATACATAATACAGTGCAGGTACAGACATGAGACAGGCAAACTTTGAAACTTTTGTTCAAGCTCTGTAGGGTGAGGGCCCGCCACCCTACAGATAATAAATTATAATACTTCAATGACAGCATAGAGACTTCAGTAATTTTTAGTAAGACTGTATCAATATTGAGATACAAATGCATTAAAATCTATTCCTCTTCTTTTACTGGCTTATTTACTGCAGATAAAATGATCCACACAGCAAGTTATATTTTAGAACGATATCATTTTTAAACATCTGCTAATGGCGAAAGCATTTTAATTTTGAAAATCGACTATATGCCTGAATGAATGATTTACAAACATTGTGTAACTTGTTATAAATGAGTCTGGCAGGACGTTTGTTGTTATCTGTGGTTGTTATTTTATTTGCAATTCAAAAAATTAACAAATAAATAAACTAAATGTGAAACGTTAAGTCATAAGTAAATTTAGTTTAAAAAATCTGTTTTAATAGTGTATGAGATTAATGCAAACCAACAACAAGTAATAATTTGAAACAGGTGTCTATTATAAACTAAAAGATGATACACGACGCTCTACTAATCCTTTGGGATTGTTCTCAAACTATTGAAGCGGGACAAGATGTAAGTGAAGTTTAAATTAGTACTGTTTTCTTGTGTCCAACTGTGGACTGGTAAACGCTGATGATGATGATGAAGTACCCAAACCATTTCATAACTTTTCAGAACGAGCTAATAGAATACGCCAACCAGGGAGATTCAGAAATATTTGGCAGAATAAATGACATAGCTAAAAGCCACCACAGAATTCAACGGTTTGTTGAAGTTACAGGGTTTCGCTCCAGGAAGACCCATGCAGGTAATTTGCTAAGTAGAAGACAAATAATAAATTGACAATAAGCCTACATTTATTCAATATATTAATTTTGAAAATGGCTTTCATGGTACAATACCTTTCTAGCAGGACTCAAGATGTGTGGTCTATACTCACAAGCACTCAGCGAAGGGTTTTCCGAAGTTTTACAGTCATATAAGCAAGATCTTGTGGAAGTAGAGAGCCTTGTGATAGGCAATCATAACTACACACTGTCATTTGTGTACAGTTATGTCGAGAAATACCGTGGGCTGTTCAACACGCTGAATAATATTATAGCAACCATTGAGCAGAGGAAACTGACCGGGTGCCAGATACTGAGTTTGTTGCACCAGCATATTTTGAATGGCAATGAAAGGGTACATGAAGCGGTTGTGAAGTAATTTCTTTTTTTTTACTGCAATAAATGATTAAAACAATTATAAAATCATTGTATATAGCTTAACCACAATTTTTTTTGAATTGTTGGTTTTAAAATTTAGGTACTAAAAAACAAAAATATTTTTTCCAGAATATTCTCATGTGTTAACAAAGTATTTGTGAACCAGTTATGCACCTGGCTTTTATATGGTGAACTGAAAGATCCATACGAAGAATTCATCATACTGACCCACCAGCCTCATCATAGTGCGTCAGATACATTCTTGACTTCTCCAACATCCTGTGAAAAGTCTCTTGTGACCACTGTAGGTATTCATATTAACTAAAAACTTATCAGTTTCCTATTAAAAAATATTGCCAAATAGCAAAATCTTATCATGCCAAATAGTTAACTCGTATTTTGCCAAACAGTCAACTCTTATTTTGCTAAACAGTCAACTCTTAGTTTTGTCAAATTATCATCTGTTATTCTGCCAAATAGTCAATTCTTATTGTGCTAAATATTCATCTCTTATTGTGCCACTTATTTTACTGGCTGATATTCATCAAATATTTTCATCATCATATCAGCCAAAAAATGTCCACTGCTGGACATAGGCCCCTAGGTTTAGTCACATTGACCGGTCCCGTGCGTCTCGCATCCAGCGGATCCCTGCAACTTTCACCAGGTCATAGGTCCATCTAGGTAGGCCTTCCAACGCAACGACTTCCAGTTTGTGGTCGCCACTCCAAAACTTTTCTGCCCCATCGGCCATCCATTCTGCAAGCAATGTGCCCTGCCCACTGCTACTTAAATTTGGCAATTCTTCGGGCGATCTCTACATTTCTGATTTGATCACGCAATGAAACTCCAAACATAGCCCTCTTCATTGCCCTTTATGTGACTGTTAGCTTTCTGATGAGTCCCATTGTGAGCGACCACATCTCAGAGCCATAGGTCATCACTGTGAACACACACTGGTCAGAGACTTTCGTATTGAGACACTGCGGTAAGTTGGACGAGAAGATACCGCGCAACATCCCGAACGCTGCCCAGCCGAGTCGGATTCGACGGTTGACCTCTTTCACGAAATTGGCTCTATCCAACTGAATCGTTTGTCCCAGGTCCCAGGACATAGTAGTACACAACTTCGAGTGTAGAGTCTCCGACCTTGATAGAAGTTGGTGTAACATGGGCATTCAACATTACCTTGGTTTTGTCCATTTTCATTTTAAGACCCGCAGGGTTATTACGTATCTTTTGCAAGAGCAAAACGATAGCGATTTATACGCAATAATTGCTCTTCCATACAGAAGTTTTAGAATTTTTGCTGGTTTATTTTTTAAATACGTTCATTTGACAAACAGCGATCGTTTAGCAAACGATTGTGTAGGACCTACCATACCTACACTGTAGGTAATTCCGATTTTTATGACGTAAAGCGTTTGATCGCTATCGTTTTGCTCTTGCAAAAGATACGTAATAAGCCTGCCGCTCTTTCGGAAGCTCTACTGAGGTTATCGAACATGCCCATCCGATTGGTCCTCCTCCATGGTCTTAGTCATGACCACTATATCGTCGGCAAACCGAAGGTTGGATGTACTCGGATGGGTACAAGAATGCACTCGCCATAGTACATTATGGTACAAGTGTGTAACGTTGGTGATTACCGCTGAGGCGCCATTGAGACCCGAGCCGTCAGGTGAGGGTCTTAAGAGAGCCGAAGACGGTAATCATCAATACACACGTGTATCATACAACGTTTTTCAACACACTTGAGAAGAAAATAATACAAAAAAAAAACATTTCCAACAGTGAAAACGAGTTGTGATTTTTTTTCGCAATGGCGGGCAAAATTAATCAGTTTTCACGTAGACAGAGAAACCTTCATATGCGCGCTAACAATGATGGCGATCGGCCACCACAGAACATTTTTACTCTAGCGATCGGCCACAGACTAAAAAGAATGAGTTTTCTTTTTTTTGGCTCTTCGCGGATAGCGTTTTAGCCACGTAAAAATGGGGAATTTCAAGTTTTCTTTATTACAGGCAAAAACAAAAGTTATATTTGAGTGAAAGTATTATTTACTAAACACGTACAAGTTGAAATTTAAATACGAAGTTGCATGAAATGTGTTGCATTTGTACTATTGAGCACGATTTTTTTTGTATCGAAACTTTTTAAAGAACAAAGCAACTCAACCAATAAATTAAAAAAAAAAACTCTATAACTCACTTGTGAATAATAGCAATGAAAAAGTCACAGTTTGATAACAGGTGTCATTATGTGCCTAATTGCGGTGAAATTCGAGCCATTTTATGAGCAAGTGTGTTGAAATAGTAGTTTATGAAACTGTTGCATAATGAGGGGTATTAAAACATGAGTGTGTGTTTAAAAACCGAGCCGTAGGCGAGGTTTTTAATAGTTTTCACACGAATGTTTTAATACCTAGTTATGTGCAGTTTCATACACTACTTTATCTACACTCATAAATTGGGATTGAACCTACAAAATACCTCTTTTTGCATTTTCCATGCCATAAAATCGTCATAGCATTTGTCATATACTTTTCTCGACTTTGCTGGTAATAAATTAAGAGTAATTTCCTTCGCCGCATCTAAAATATCGGGTGGAGTCAAATTTTCTTCACATTCACTGATATCAGACATTTTTAAACAATAATTTAAATAACTCATGAAATTCAGTACAACAAAACTTGCAAAACGTATGAATGGCGCCAAAACCCAGCACATCACCGCATTAACCGCGCATGCGCTAAGGCTTAGCACGCACTGCGATCTTTATTCGCGCGATTTTTTCCGCCCATTCTGCGACCTATGGAATTGTATGAAGTTGTTCGCATTGCGGTAAAGAAATCGTGCGGAAATAATACCGCAAGAAATCCGTGTTTTCCCACAGAATCCACCGCACTACGGCGCGAATTTTATTCGCCCGAATATTTTGAGCTCTATGAACAGGTATAAGGAAACAAAATTCGCGCGAAGAAAAATCGCAGTGCGTGCTAAGTCTAAAGCGGGCATTGTCATAGACAATTTAAAATTGGAATCAAATCTTTTTTTAATAGGTACTATAAAATGGCATTACAAAAAAAAAAATGATGGAAACTCCTTAGTGATTAACTTCTTGGACTTGTCCTGTATCGTAATAGAAAAAAAATTGTTTTATAGCATTATTTTGTTAGAGAAATAGTGTTATAATAAGATTCTATTTTTAAATTTCGGTATTGTGTTTATAAAGTATGCCAATATAAACTCGTTTTGAATTTTATAATTCGAATATTACGATATGAGAGTAGATAAAATATTTTATCATCTAGTATTCGCGAAGATAGCCTTGCCCCCAAGTACATGTATGTACATAGTTATAACATAACTCGCGAAATGTAAGTATTGAGAAAAATATAAAAGAAATGAAATGATAATATTCCCGGTCCTTTGAAAGTGCGAGGGGCCGAAGCTAACTCGCAGAGGCCTTGCTAGGCATGTATCAGGAAATGTTACACCAACCGTCGATTATCCCTATATGCACTGCGCAAGTGCACAATAGGGCAATCCCTGGTTGATGCAGGACTATTGCAAAATATGGAGAAAAATGCATTGGGCCATGGGTTCGGTAGGTTTAGTGGATCGATTGCCTAAAACTATTCGAACTACTACTGTTGAACTATGCGGCTATAAAAAGGCATGGTGGTGGTATATTATATATTTATTATTATATTTTAGGTATTCATTATTAGGTATATTTTTATGATTTATAATCAAATGTAATTTGTAACAAGTTCTTATGTTTATATTTTTCTTACAGCTCCAAGACACAAGTCTAGAATGTGGATACACCCTAAACACAAACATGATCCCATACTTTATGCCTCTGTCCCTCGCCCAAGAGATATTGTTTATTGGCAAGACTATCATCTTATTTGGTTTCGATCCTAAGAAGGTGAAGAAAAACAGCTCTTTTGTCGCCAACAGGACTTTGATGCCTTTGCAGAAGTTGGGGGTAGAATCCAGAAGGTAACTTCTTAATTAATGTGTGCTGCAGTTTTGAAAAGTTTCTTCCTAATTTATTAAACCTTGTCTACTATTCAATTTATCTCTCATGTGTTTAAAGATTCACAATTTGGGAAGATAAGGAAGCTGAGTTCCATGAGAAGCTGCAAAAATTGAAAAACCCTGAAGTTTTTGAAGTCTGTAATCTTAGAGGAGTTATCAGAGAAATTAAGGAATGTGTTACTAAGGTACTTCTGAACTACTTGTTTGTTTTTGATGTAGTACCTAAATATAAATGTCAAATATTGCGCGACAACAGAGAAAAATTGGTATAACAGCCAGCAGAGGATTTCTCCAAAGCAGATTGCCATTTTCTGCTTCTTAGTTATTTATTTTAACATAATAATGGTTTCTTTGCCCTTCAGCATCTTTGGACAGTAGCGGTTGAAGAGGCTCAACTAATCCATGAACTGCGCCTAATGAAAGACTTCTACCTACTGGGTCGTGGTGAACTGTTCTTGGAGCTACTGAGACTTACAGCCCCCATGCTTGATAAAGCTACTGCTAGGACTTCTACTAGAGGTAAAGATTATTTAATTTTGCCATTTTTAGGGTTCCGTACCCAAAGGGTAAAAACGGAACCCTATTACTAAGACTCCGCGGTCCGTCTGTCTGTCACCAGGCTGTATCTCATGAACCGTGATAGCTAGATAGTTGAAATTTTCACAGATGATATTGTATTTCTATTGCCGCTATAACAACAAATACTAAAACAGAATAAAATGAATATTTAAGTGGGGCTCCCATACAACAAACGTGACTTTTTTGCCGATTTTTGCGATAATAGTACGGAACCCTTCGTTCGCGAGTCCGGTTCGCACTTGGCCGGTTTTTTTTCTATTGATTATTTAAATAAACACATCAAACTATGTGCCTGTGTTCTGCTGTTAATACGAGGGTCATTCAATAAATACTTAGCCTACAAAAAGTAAACCAAAATTTTGGAAAAGTGGCAATTTATTTTTCAACATAGTCTCCTTTTAGTTCGATACACTTAGCCCAGCGATGCTCCAACTTTTTTAACCCGTCGGAAAAATATTTTTTGTCAAACTCTACAAAATAGGCCTCCGTGGCGGCGATGACCTCCTCATTCGATCCATATCTATTCCCGGCGAGTGATTTTTTCAGATTAGGAAACAGAAAGAAGTCACAAGGGGCCAAATCTGGAGAATACGTTGGATGGGGCAGCAATTCGTAGCGTAATTTGACCAATTTGGCCATGGCAGCGGCAGACGTGTGAACCGGTGCGTTGTCGTGGTGAAACAGCACTTTTTTCTTCGCCAGGTGGGGTCGTTTTTTCTTTAATTCGGCGTCGAATCGGCCCAATAAATCGGCATAGTAAAGCCCTGTAATTGTTTTACCCTTCTCGAGGTAATCGATGTAGATCACACCTTGTGAATCCCAGATAACGGTGGCCATAACTTTTCCGGCCGATTTTACAGTTTTCGCCTTCTTTGGAGCACGTTCCCCGGTCTGGATCCATTGTTTTGATTGCTCCTTGGTCTCTGGTGTGTACCAGTGGATCCAGGTTTCATGGACGGTCACAAAACGACGCAAAAACTCCGCTGGATTCCGCTTAAACAGCGCCAAACACGTCTCCGATGTGGTCTCACGGTTGCGCTTGTTTTCTGGTGTGAGTAAACGCGGCACCCATCGCGCCGACAGCTTTCTCATGCCGAGTTCCTCGTGAAGAATATGATGCACTGTTCCTTCTGAAATGCCTACAGTCTCAGCTAGCTCCCGAACCTTCAATCGGCGATCTGCCAATACGAAATCATTGATTTTTTTAATGTTTTCCTCCGTAGCAGCTGTTTTCGGTGCACCTGGACGTGGTTCATCAAAAACCGACGTACGGCCACGTGCAAACTCGTTGAACCAATTCTTGACGGTGGCCATCGATGGAGAAGAGTCACCGTACACAGCATCCAAGCGCTCTTTGATTTCGATGCGCGTTTTCCCTTCCAAAAATAGGAATCGAATCACCGAACGATATTGCTCTTTTTCCATTATTGTAAAACCGATCGACACGTTCGCTTCCAAAAGTAGTCAAATTAAAACAAATGAAGGGATTGGAATGAAAATTTGAAAAAAGAATTAAAAAAGAATGTGCTACACTGTGGTAAAACCCTTTTGAAACTACAGCGCCCTCTGGCGATGAGGCTAGGTACTTATTGAATGCACCTCGTATGTGTATTTGTAAATGTGAGTAGAGACTAAAGCATTTGTAACGGAACTTCGAGCATTTGCTGTTTTTAACTTCATTATGAACACAATGTATATTTTTTTAACCGACTTCCCAAAAAGGAGGAGGTTATCAATTCGACTGTATTTTTTTTAAATTTGTTTTACCACAGAAATTTTTACTAGGTGAACCGATTTTGATGATTATTTTTTCATTTAAATTTCATCAAGATCTGATGAAGATCTTCAGATATTTACATCAGAACTCTTCAATAAATGACGGCAAATCACTCGGGATAGCTGCAATCGCATGTCTGTTTATTGTTTCCACCATTTCATAACATAAAATTAACTGGTATGCTCTAAAGGGGTTTGCAGGTGTGAACAGTTCACCCTGGTATACTCTCATTCCATCGGTTTTGTTTAAGCTTCATGTTATTGGGTTAACGGGTGTTGGGGGTTTGTCGTGGTGGCCCATTGGCTAAGACCTCGCCTCTCATGCTAGAGGTCGTGGAATCAAATCCGGGCCATTCATATGTACTTTCTAAGTTTATCTTGGACATCGCTGACAACGATGAAGGAAAACATCGTGAGGAAACCCTGGACTTACAGTTAGTATGTGTAAGTTTGTGCTCCATTGGTGTAATTGCTGTAAGGCGTTCCAGTGCGAGGGTAAACAAATAAATAATCACTTTGGGCATTATAGGTAACTACTGGTCCATTATGTACAACAACTAAAAAGTGAAAAATAGAAAAGATTTTTCAAAAAAAAACAACTGACTTCCAAATATAAACACTACAAACTGAAAATAAATTCAATTTCGGAAGTCGGTATCAAAAAACAACGAAACGAAAACAGGAACACCGACTTCCGAAATTGAAGTTATTTTCACTTAGTAGTGTTTTTATTTGGAAGTTTGTTGTACTTTTTTGTTATAAAGTTTTTTTTTTAACTTTCTGACCCTAAAATGTATCTGCTAATTTTCTCGGCTCTTTGACCATTTATCTTTAATATTTTCAGATATGAATCACGCCTTTCAGTTAGCCGCAAGAGCGGTATTTCTGAGTAACAGTGCCGATATAGAAAAGTTCAGCTTTGAGCTGCCCTATGTGAAACCTAATAATGTTTCAACTAATACGACTGCTGAAGAAGATAGCACCACTGGTAAGTATAAAAGGACAGTCCAATGTACAGTGGAGATTCGATTATCAAGACCTGTTATACGGATTCGCGATTATCCGGACCTCAGTTATACGGATTCGCGATTATCCGGACCTCAGTTATACAGAGTCGCGTTTTTTTTTTTTTTGTTATCTGCTCGCGTTTGACCACTATCTCTTCTGATGGTAACCTATTCACTCTTGACTTAAAACTCCTATGTTGTAGCTATCAGGAAAGAAAGACCCCGGCAGGGAATTACGGATCTCAATTATCCGGACCTCAGATATACGGATTCGCGATTATCGGGATTGCTAATCGCGGTCAAAAACCTTAATTGTAGGTACGCGTGCGAGTTAAGTGATCTTTCATCATCTTTCTAATTTATAAGCATTAATTCTATTACAGTAGCAGATGGCTGGTCCAGTATAATCCTGAAGTACGATTTCAAATGGCCGCTCCACCTGTTATTTACGCCAGAAGTGTTGGCGCGGTATAACGATATGTTTCGCCTTCTGCTTAGGATTAAAAAGACTCAGCATGACTTACATGCCCTGTGGAAGACTTATAAACAATCTACTAGGTAAGTTAGTTCCGCCTTCGCTAAGATTGTCATTCCATCTAGCGGGAAACGGAGAGAAGTGTATTGGTGCGCTAAGAAAGAAAATTTGGTTCAAATAAATATCACTAGATGGCGCAATATGCACCAATTTGTTATTGAATAGTGTGTAAAATTAACATTTTCTAGAATTGAACATAAAAATTTGTATGTTCTTGTTTAATCAACTCTCCTAAGCACAAACTTACGGAATATTGGGCTCTTAATTCACATTTCAAAGATTATTTGAACGGATCATTTGAAATTGAAGACAATAGATTACGCGGTTTTAAATTTCTGAGGCATCCACTCGATTGTTTAAATTTGTATTGTAACACATTTTGGTGCAGTGAAACTGTAAAAAAAAGCAAAAAAAAATAAAAACAAACCGTCACTGTATACAAAGAAAAAAAAATACACGAACCGAGTAAACCCCTTTACTTGTAAGTCGCTGCTAACACCATTTATCTAACGCCGTGGAACGGAACCGAACACGAACGATGTACAAAAAATAATCAGACGAAAAACGCTAGTTACGTCGGCACGGTTTCTATGTATGGGATGAGGCATCTGTATGCTAGTATTATATTATCTGTGGTTGCTATAATATGCTGAGTTCATTGATAAGGTCTATAATTATGTAACTTTATTGCCACAAGCTACATATCTATACTAATATTATAAAGCTGAAGAGTTTGTTTGTTTGTTTGTTTGTTTGTTTGTTTGTTTGAACGCGCTAATCTCAGGATCTACTGGTCCGATTTTAAAAATTATTTCACTATTCGATAGCCCGATTATTGAGGAAGGTTATAGGCTATAAAACATCACGCTATGACTAATAGGAGTGGAGTAGTAATCAAAGATGCGAGTGAAACCGCGAGGTTCAGCTAGTGTCATATATGTATACTAGCTGTCGCACGCGGCTTCGCTCCCGTGAACTGGCTACCTACCTACCCTACATAAATGAATCTTGCGTAACTAACCGCTGACGCAGCGCACGCAACAAAAACTCTCATAAAGAATTTTGCAACATTTTTCATTTATGCTTCGCTCCTATTGGGCGTAGCGTGATGTTATATAGCCTATAACCTTCCTCGATAAATGGGCTATCCAACACAAAAATAAATTTTCAATTCCAACCAGTAGTTCCTGAGATTAGCGCGTTCAAACAAACTCTTCAGCTTTATAATATTAGTTTAGATTACCGTGATCAGACGAAAAGCATGAAGATACACCAGTTTTATAACAGCTTTTGTCCAACCCACAAAGGCAGTTTTCCTAAATCTCTTATGGATTAAAAATTTCTCCAGGTTAAAAATTTAGTCTTCTACACCGCCTACATTTTTATTTGTCTTTCAAATTCCAGCTTCCCAATGTGCCAGCTACACAACAAGCTAATGTTCCTGATGGACAACCTGCAACACTACATGCAAGCCGATGTGCTCGAGACCAACTTCTCTCGTCTCATGGACGCGGTACACAAGACTAACGACTTCGAGAAACTGAAGAAGGCACACGCTAACTTCCTTGCTGATATACTAAGTCAGTCGTTCCTGACTGTCACCTCTGTGAGTTGATTTTCAGGTTTATTTACACAGATATTTAAAAAGCAATAGTTTAGCCCCCATAGAATGTGGGAGCACTATAAGTACACCCCTGCATAACCCTTCGGCGCATAAAAAGCGTGATGTTGTGTGAGCGTGATGAGCGTTTGTTAAAAATTTTTGCTTGAATCTACAAAGGTAGTTAAACAAATATTTGTCAGATTCAGGCATATATATGATCGTGGTTTGAGCTACTTAGTGACATACTAGTGTCAGAATTATAGTCGTGGGCGCAGAATTTGGGATACCCGTAAACTAGAGAATCAATAAATATATCATGTAACTTCTACATAGTTTTAATTCGTAACAAAGTCAATTACAATCACATCGGTTATAAGTACTAGGGCATACAATATCGCAAGGTTCTAAATTCCGGAACTGAGTTCCAATACTGGAGATCTAAATCCGGAATGCCGGAACTGGTAACTTTCAAACTTTGTTTCAAATCAAACAAGATTTATAATTATATCAGTGTTTTAGTCGTTTTTAGTGAGAAATTAAACATATTTGGTCATTTCTGTCCCTTATTACTCTTAATTAAACATTCTAAACCGCTTGTCGCTGTCACGAAAGCCTTTTAAATTTGTTTGGTCCAAAACTTAGCCACCTCCACGACATCATCTGTGGTAGCACATAGATCACCCTGGTTGCATGTTTTGGGGCACAGAAGACAGGACAGGAGGTGGAACATGGTTTGCGACTCAGCACCACATGCCGCTGTTCCGTCGAGATAACCCCATTTAGCGAGGGTTGGAGTTACACCTTCCTACCTGGTTTCTGAGCCGGTTCAGGGACTTCCATATTGACTAGACCACGGAAGGTTAGATCCTGCGGGAAGAAGCTCGCTTGGAGGTAAATAATGTGTTGGTGGGAGGTCTCCTGACACGAACCACCTGTTTCAGGTAGCTGTGTCTGCTGTACAGCCGTTGCGTCGTCGGTAATTGGTTACCGAATAGTGGGTGTCTGGTGTAACTCTTCTGCTTTTGTTTCTCAACTGCACTAGCAACTTCCCTTCGGAAGTGTTGAGGTGCTATCCCGGTAGGCAGCCGGTAATTGTACGGCATGTGTCGTAAAGAGCAGCATCTACTTCCTTGGCGTGGGTGGAACGGTGCCACTCTGGACACGCATATTCACCACATTACATTTTGGGCGCTCGGTTGGCGCATTGGTTGAGCGATTGACTGCTGCGCTGCGTGTCGCGGGTTCGATTCCCGCACGGAACAAATATTTGTATGACTTACAGATAGTTGTTCCGGCTCTGGGTGTTTGTGTATGTGAGTTTGTATGTTTGTAAACGCACCCACGATACAGGAAAAAATCATAGTGCGGGGAAACGTTTTAATAAATAAAATAAATATCACCAGCCGAGAAGCAGAGTGCTAGGCCAGTAGTAGTTGGTTGATGTTAGGCGTCTGATTAAATTGTTGCGGGACCCGATTTATCACACAATAGAATTAAACATTAATAATTTGAATAAAAAAATACACGATATTTGAATCGTAGTATGTATCACGTTTTACGTACATTTCATATCACATAGTCTCCTTCCATTCTTAACGTTTTCAATAATAATCAAAATATTAAAAAAAATATGAATATCGGAATCCGGTATTTCTACTCTCAATTCCGGCAATGAAATATCAGAAAAATTGTTACGGAATTCCGGAAAGCATGGCCTACTAAGTACTGCTCTGGACTTTAAAGGAAATACTGAGCAATTCCTAGGCCAGTATGTGTCAGCCCTGTCCGAACGAGCATTGTCGCTCTTCATATCCCATATCGACACCATAACCGCACTAGACTCCGCCCAGTCCAAACAAAGATACTTGTGTCTTATTTTTAACCCCCGACGGAAAAAGAGGGGTGTTATAAGTTTGAGGTGTGTTGCTGTGAATCTGTGTGTCTGTCTGTGGCATCATAGCGCCTCAACGGATGAACCCATTTTGATTTTGTTTGAAAGGTGATTGTATCGAGAGTGTTCTTAGCTATGTTTGAATAAAATCGGTTCAGCCTTTCAAAAGTTTTGCGCGTTTTACTGTTTAGATCGTGATGTTTTCGCAAGATAAATGTGTCGGGGGTATTTTAAAATTTTGAAATTTTACTTGTATGTAATCAAATCTTGACAGATTCGACATATTGATATACATGGCTACCATGTATATCAATATTTGTTTATCTACCCAGTTTATGCACTCATAAAATGTAGGCGTGAGATGATGTGAGATTCATTATACAGGTTATAGAAATGCTGGAACTATTAACCACACTGTTAACACTTTCTATGACCGCAATTGCCACGATTCTTGGTGATCAAAACATTAATTTTGTTAAAAAAAAACACGATATTTAAAGAACGTTTTTAATGTTTCAGTCTAGCGACAGCGACTGTTCGGGTAACACGACGGACTCGCTCAACAATCCAGTGTTCTGTAACATTATGGAACTGCTGAAGCTTTGTCATTCCTTTTGCGGAATGAACGACAGCGTCGATGATAGGGAGGCAGAGGATTACTATATTAGAGGATATTCTGATAGGTAAGATGTTTTTTTTTTGTTTGAAACCCCTAACAACGTGGAGTGATGGCCTAGTACTACTAAGGGCGAATGAATTACAAGGATTCAGCCTAGTGAAACCATAGATATATGCAGGGGAGAAGCTACCGCGGTAGCAGCCGTTCCAATGATACGGGGCCCCAACATGTGGAAGCATCAATTCGTAAAATGTTGTCCAAAACCTCCAATGTTAATAGATAAGAGGGCTGTAATGGATACATTAAGATGATGAAACCTGTTTGTTATGATGACAGCTTAATATATGCAAGTGGGGATACTGCAATTTTCTAGTTTCCTATGCTCGCTTTAAATTTTTGCTTACATAAAACAGATGGATTTCCGATTCAAGAATCCTCATAAAAAAAAACAACAAAATTAGATACAGGGCCCGTTTAACCTTTTGAGCGCCACGGTCTTTTATAGGAGACAACCATTTCCGTGCCCTCCGCGCCACGTCTTTATTAGAAGACAATGTATAATCTTATCGTTTATTACATTAATAATATACATGAACAAATGCTTTGTGCGTATTGTTACTATTGCCTAAAACCCTAAACTTAATGCTTTATTTCAATAGGGGTCTTTGTTTATATTAAAAACAGAAAAATAATCACAGCCAAATTTTTTGTAGTGTCCCAGGCGCCGTAGTCTTTATAGGAAGACGTCTAGTGCTTACTCGATTAAGTTTCTAAAGTGTCGATATACACAAAAGTTTTAAAAACACTTTGATTTCGAATCAAAATGTTGAGCTTTGAAATAAATGCGATCCTTATGAAGAATGTACGCCATTTAGCCTAGCCCTTACACATGTATTCACTCAAATCTTTTAATACACACAAAGCCGGACTTTGGTTTATACTGATATCGATACTGAAAGATCCCGTCACTACGAAACTAATAGATATCGGTGCCTCGTGCGCCATGGACATCAATAGAAAACAACCTGTGACGTTATAGACGTGAATCAAGGTCAGTGTGAGATAGATAGTGCAGCGCTGTTATGGATTTATATCGATATATAAAAAAAAAAGAGTGAAGCTAATGAATTACGTCCTGAAGAACTTATAAAAATCCTACTAGGTGTGGACTAGGAAGCTGAATCCGATAAATACGAGAGTAAATCAGAAGAAGATTTTGAGTTAGTGTAAATTACTTAACGGTATGAAAAAATAAATAAAATATTTTCGTTCAATAACCTAATTAGATTGGCGTAAGTAGGTACCTAATTAGTATGATATCTCAGAATACAGAACATACCAAAAATTGCGTTCTTACTTTGAATGCGATACGCAAAAGAAACGAAGCGCGTAACGTAGCCAAGCAAAATCGATAATAATGTTAATATTTGTTTAGCATAAACACTAACATGGAAATACAAAACAAAAGAAGAAAATTGAACATACCCATCCCTTATAACAAATGAAATTTTACGTGCTACAGGCGCCACTGTCTTGATAAGAAGACTACTAGATGACGCCAAAAGACAATAGGGAAGTAGCAAACTTCTTATGGCTAATTTGATTTATGTATCTGTTTGGTCATTTTCTATATGTATTCTGCTTTTTCTTATCACAACTATTATTAATAAAACAAGATATCGTGATTTGTCATTAATTCTATTTTTCTGGTACATTTATAAAAAAAAACTACTTTTACTATATATTCATTTTACATTTATAGCTTGGCGCTGGGGGACATATCGAGCTCGGTACTGTTTGGCACTCAAAAGGTTAAGCCACTGGATCTATGAAAATCATCTGCCTAGCTTTTTCTCTAACATGTATAAATTGGCTTGGCTTCTGGTCTATCTGAATGCAGCTTAATTTATTCATTTATTATAATAATATACTTTATTTTACACCACAAAAAAACATACAGACAATTTTTTTGACTTGTAGCAACTTAATTCTTTTGTACCCATAACCACATCAGAAACGTATGGATGTTTCACCACCTCTATATCACTTCCAGTTATTTAATCCAGGCTTGCCAACTTAGGGCTTTTGGCCCCAAATTTAGGGCGAAAATATCCACGTTGGGCTCTTTTTAGGGCCCAAAAATATTTAGGGCTTTGTTTAGGGCCATAAAAAATATTTTATGCATTACTAAAGAAACCAATTATTCCTTGAAATGCTGCAAAGTTTAATGATAACACGATTCATTTTAAAAGAGATGATAGATCATTCGTTACTTTTACTCCTTTGCCGAAAATGTTACAGTTTGTTTATTGTAAACTTTGTATAATGTATGACCTAAAGAACTCTGAAAGCTCAAACGAAACGCCAAGTTGGAACGTAAACGATTTATTTACAATTATTAACAATATGGATCTTTAATTCGCTATAATAAGTTCTAATAAAAAGTAATTAAAACTAAGTAATATTTCATTTCAAATTTTAAATTATTCCTCAGTAAAACGAAACAATAATTAAAAAAAAAAGAAAAGTTGTATAAAACCCAATACAGGGTTTTTTTTGGGGCTTTTGAATATTACATTTAGGGTTATTTCTTCTTGATGTTGGGGCTATTTATTTTTAGGAGTTGGTAACCTTGATTTAATCTCGCAGATAAAATAGAAAATGTCAGGAACGGAGTTCTTCAAGCCTTTTCTTTAACTACGACCTAATTTGATATGGATAAAAGTATTATACATCATAGAACTACGCCGGTCGAACCCGAACGTCTTAACATTGAAATATTGTAAAACCAAATATTTTTTTAAAAGAGTAACCGTGGAGTTTCTTGTCGGTTCTTCTCCATAGGAAACGACCAACCCGAACCGTGCACCTTTAGTCGATGTTTTATAAGTGCCCAAGTAGGCCTAAGTAAAATAAAAATAAATGATTTTGATTTTTGTTCACTTACTTTTCAAAAAACGGCAACTGACAAATTCTTTGTAATATTCCAGGTTCAGTAAGTTAGTGAAGCAATTGATGCAGTTGCTAGTATCTCTACGTGACCAGCCTTGCGGTGTCTACCTAGCGAGGCTACTGATGAGGCTGGACTATAACCGATGGCTTAGTGGAGAAGCACAGCTCACCCAGTCTGTCACTAACATGTTAAGATGCTGATGAACGAATGGTAAAGGATCCCTGGACTAAATGATCTGAAAATGGCTTGAGCCGGTATAGTCGGTCATTCCTTCTCTGGATGAGAAAAGGCCTTGCTATAGAAAAAAATGAAGGCTGATTTTGAAGGAGTTTCTGATTTAAAATGATGTGGCAATTCTTAAAAAATATAATGCCTAGCCACATGACATATGAAGCACAAGTAACAGGAATAATGTCACAAAAAAAAATAGTTTTTAGGGAATCAAATTGTTATTTTTTTATTAAACTTAAAACCCAATTTGATCTTACTCTCAAATAAATCTTACTCATGATTTTATAAAATCCCTTTTATATTTAACTTGTTATATTTATAAATAAAACCACAAAACTTGCTTTTTATGTTTTTTTTAATCATCATCTTCATCATTAATCGCTTCATCTTGTAGAACATTGTTATCATTGTCTTTATTATTTTGGTTTATCGCATGTTCTGCGTGTTGCATCATGAAGGTTTTTGTTAGTATACACTTGGTCATGTGGCACGAACATGGGAGTGGGTGTTCAACTGCTTCTGGGTCTAGCATTGTCATTTGTAGATTGTACCTGTAAGGAAAAAGGAATATGTTGTGATTCTTAAGGTGCATCCAAACATTGAGCGGCAAG
The DNA here is from genome assembly GCA_964057195.1 of Orthosia cruda. Lineage (NCBI taxonomy): Eukaryota > Metazoa > Arthropoda > Insecta > Lepidoptera > Noctuidae > Orthosia > Orthosia cruda. The sequence continues at coordinate 26,000,809 of OZ059835.1, read as the reverse complement.
TGTGCACGTCTGCCGCGCTTTGTTTGGACAACAGCCGCGCGCGAACGTTGCGATCCAGCTGACGCGCGCAATCATTGCTCAGTATCGTTCGTCGGTAATCGTGTCTGGACGTGTTTGCGCTTCACAAAAATGGACAATGAAAATTAAATTAGACTGATTGAAATATATGGCTCATTTAACGAGTTGTGGAATCCTCGACATAATGAATATTTTAATAAAATGCGTATCCTTTTTCTTGATAAACGGCCCAACCAAGCTAAATAAATGTTCAAATTCTTGCAAGGACACTCTTAAAAACTGTGATCTTTTATAATGAATTTCGTAATTAATTAATTCCAAATTCCTCCGCTGGTAAAGTGGTTTCATCCAGCATATTCTTGTTTTGATATGTTTTTTTTATTTGTTCTTCGCAATTTTCGAATTTTCTATTCTTTTTCGAATTCTCTCTCCACTCTATGTTTGGACGCGCCTTAGAATGTGGGTGAGTGTGAAGGATTTAACTTATATGAGCATATCTTAAGATATTTGTTGTGGTACTGGATCATACCCACATCATAATAGGCAGGCATACAATCCGCACAACAGACTGACTAACTGGCTTTACAGGATTTGATACCATACAATCTACTAGTTTTAAATGTTGTTCATTTCCAGTTTAAAAGCTATCCTGCAGATTATGAAAACCCAAAAGCTAGTATTACAACATGTGAAAAATATACCTTCTGCTAGTAACTTCAGCTCTGTTCATATCCAACTGGAAAGCGATAGGTTCCCCCTCTTCAACCTCCTGTTGCTGTGGCAACACTATCACAGTTTGCTTCCAATGTGTTGCCGGGCTCTGTGGACTTGTGTCCAGAACTGTGTGACTGTCTCCTGCACTGTTAGGAAGCTTGGGGAAATTACACTCGAACCATAGGCAGAGGCCTTGGTAGTTACCATTTTTGCTTGCACCTGGAAACAAAAAGAAATAAATTATGTGCATAGATTTATTTTGTTACATTAGTTACATTTGCTGTTAATTTGGAATATTTATCATACCGATAGTAGATCTATATAATAATGATACTGGTCTTTCTTTTCTAAAGTATGCATATTACATTCAGATATAGGGAATAATTTGTAATCTAGGGTTTAAAACAACATTACCAGTCCCTTTAATATGTGCCTTAATTTTATTAATAAAGCAATTTTCAGCTTTTTTCTTAATCTAAGGATTTCTTGGAGAGGAAAACAGAACATCTCATAATGAAACAACATTTTTAAATCTTGGACACAACTCAAACATTATTTTTTTTTAGACAACTGTCTTGGTTATAGACAGTGAAACCTACACAAATGTACATTTATTTACTGACTGTTTGACTTCTCATAATTTTAATACCTAATTTTCTTTTTCTGCACATTTGTTTGCTTTTGTTGATGTATTTTGACATGATTTTGACAGTTATTATACTTTTTTTGGCATATTTGTCAAGACATTGTTGACTTGGCATTAAGCTCACTCACAGATTATATAAGTTACTACATAACAGATGTTTAACTCTCCTAGATTAAGTACACAATTTTGAGCTCAATATGCGTGACAGTTGGGTTGAATCCGTGACGGCTCGTTTCTTGCTAGGCTGCCAAACAAAGACCCCCTGCGCCCACTAACCACGCACTCCCACTCGCACGCGCGATCGTTGTCAACTGAGAACTGATTAGCGGAGTGTTGCTCGGACTATGCAAAAGTGTAGCCATTAATCGTTGTAGATACGGTTGAGTAAGGAGGCCTGATACTTTGTAGTAAAGTGCAGTTTCGAATAAATACTAATAGTTTTTGTTAGTATCATCATCATTGCTGTTCAAGCATTGTTGGTCCCCTTTGATAAGTTCTACAATAGTGCACCTCTTGTTATGGGTATGAAGACTTACCAACAACATGCTCTATGCTGTAAGCACTTAAATCATGTGATTCATCTTCTCTCAAGTTGACCCAGCAGAGGGCCACTTCAGGTCCCAACAAGTCTTCAGGCTTTATAGTAAGGATCTCTGGCCTGCTGCCTTTACTTGCCCTCAGCTCTCTGGCAAATGATGCCATAGATACTCCATATAAGCTGTCCCAATTGTTGTATAGAGATGGTACACTGGAAATAAAAATGATAATATTATATGGAGCATTATGCTGTAATGTTTCAAAATAGATAATTATGAAAAGGCTTGCAAGCAGGTCTTTTTGATCATATAACTCCCGTTCCCGTGGGATCGCCACCAAACTTTACAGGATTATCTGCTGGATCAATCTAAAGATTGTCTGAAAATCTCAATAAAATCAGTCCAGCCATTTCGGAGTCTTTAAGCGCTTGTATCAAGACACAATTAAAAAGCCACTGTGTCTCACGTAGATCGGCGTTCCGGGTTAATTAAGGAACATACATACTTTCTCTTTTATATATATACATTGGTTATACTCTATATACCTGGAAAAATGTTAGGGTGTTACCAAACCAATCGATCGATCGTCGATCAACGGCATCGATCGAAGTTGGTCAACTGGTCCGGTAGCTTTAATTGAACGACGGATACCATTCGACTAACCAATCTATCGATTGCCGGTCGATGGCATCAGTTGACATTGATCGATTAGCCCCTGCTAAAACCATCAGCTCGATTGACGTCGACTAATCCATTCTACCATCGATCAATTGGTCTGGTAGAAACTATCGATCGACATTGATGAATCCATTATACCATCGATCGAGGCAGTCGATCGACGACCGATCAATTGGTCTGGTAACACCCTTAACAGGTTGGTCATAGTATTGAAAGAAAATTCTTGATGGAATAAAATTAATAATTTTTGATATCATGTAGAATAATTTAAGTGAGAAGGGTGTCTTACCTACATGGTGCAATATAAATAGCAGCACTTTCAGGGAATATTTCTCCACCATCTTTGAGGAAACGGTCTCTGGCAAAAAGGACAGAGTCTAACATGCCCTCGTGCAGTAGGTAGAAGCCCATCCACTCGGATACTATGGCATCTACTTTCATGTAGTTTGGCAAAACAACATCTTCAACTCTACTGTGGATTACCTGAAAAATATTCATGATTTTGTCAGCTATATATTTCATAAGGTGTACACATAGCACATACAATTCAGCTTGGTAACTATGCAATAGAACAATAACAAATAAAGTCTCGGAATAGCACAAGATCTGTAAAGGGATTAGAACTATTCAAATTTCTTACCTCTATAACATTTTCAAAATTGTTTTCTTTCACCACTTCCTTAGCTAAATTCGCCAAATTACTGGCTTCAACAGCGAATACTTTCTTAGCACCAGCTTGAGCACAAAATATGGACAAAATCCCAGTGCCACATCCAACATCCATAACAACTTTGTCTTTAAAATATTCCTTATTATTTAAAATTGCATTCTTATAAGCCAAGGTTCTTGGCTCATCTTCAAGCATTAACTTATGCACCTTAAACAAACATTTTATGAGTATCACAGACAGTTTACCACTTGATCACATTTTTGGTTAACCTGATAATTACTTCTAAATCTTCGTAGCTTGAAAAATATTGAGCTGAATCCACCTCCATTTTATCTTATTTTGTCAGAGATTGCTCTAAAGCAATGCTATAAACAATGGCAATGAAATAACAAAAATAATTCTTTGATAAACAGTATACACGATACTTAACCTACAAATTAAATCATATTTTTATTATCATAACATTGTATTAAGTCTATGCCACAGAACACTAATACTCCAAGAGTACTAAACGTAGTGTTACATACTCTTTGCAGCGTACTAGTATGATAGAGGTCAGTGGTTAGGAGGTTAGGAGCATCATATTTAAATTATACATCTATGGTGTTGACCTCCACAGACTACTTAGAGCACGGTAGAGAGAGAGAGAGACGGTAGTTTATTTTAATTGTTTTTTTATACGTGGCGTCTCACAGTTCGACCAAAGTGGCCGTCTTCTGCTTAACCGGTCTACCCTGTGCAGAATAATCTCTTAGCCTCCGGCCAGGCTTCAAATTTCTAAACCTAAAGCGACAGCACTAAGGGCTACAGGGCCCAGTTGGGGTCGGACCTTGGCTCAGGGCGTCGCTGGGGGGAAAGGCTAAGGCCGGATCTAATAAAGTGATTCTACCATCCGTTCAGAAAAGCCTACATGGAGAAGAACGGACAAGAAACTCCAATGAATATCTAACTGGCATTTAACTATGGCTCAGCACGCGGGCTGGCTTATATGAATCGAAAAGGATTACGCGACGAGCCTCTGCGACGAGGACGGAACGAATTTGTATCTAAGTTTGTATGGTATGGACAGAGAGTTCGTACTATTTACGAACCCATTGACCGTCCTTGTAGATAAGGCTATCGAGCTCCTTAGTTATGGACTCGTACCTCGAAAAGAAGTGAGCGCATGCAACGGAATTGAGAGAGCCTGCATTCCGGATTTCTGCATCCAGAGCACGGGCTTGAGGCGACATAAATATAGAATACGCGCTGATTATGTTTTCAGCAACGCTCAAATATGACTTTCGCCCTGAGGGGGCGGCAGGGGGCGGGCACTTAGCGGTAGGGGTGGTGGAAGCCACCTTCTGGCTTTGTGCGGTCATTGGGGCAGCGGGGGGCATTGGGTCGGGGATAATGATTGGCTCTGCGATGGGAGTGGCCATCAGCGCTGGAATTGGCTGGGAGTAAGACTGAGGGGCTACACTTTGGTGGTTCAGCTTACCCCAGGGTGAAGACCTCTAAGGGGCTAGTCTGGGGGGAAGTTGGGAGGTAGGGGCTACGCGCGCTTTGCGCGCGTCGTTACGCTTGGCCATGTTAGGCGCTAGCTTTGGGGCTTATGGGCAACCACGGTAATTAGCCGGGTGCCCGACTTGGCCACAAAGCACGCAGCTGGGAGGCTACGTGCATTGTGAGTGGTCCTTTGGACGGGAACAGTCCTTAGTGCCATGCTCTCCCATGCCTGTCAGGCAAGGCCGGCGGCAGAGCTGTCTGGGGATAGGTTAAATCTACCGCCTTTTTGGCCTTGGTAGCATGTGAGGGACTCTTCCTCTTTTTCCTCTTACCTCCAGAATTTTTGTAAGAGTCGTGATCGGAGGAGTTGGAAGAAGACACGGTATCGTAAACCTCTGACATATCGGGTGTGTCTGGGTCAGCGACTGATACACCCTGGTCAGCTAAAGCTTCCCATTCGTCATCAGTGCTAAGATTGGTTACTTCTTCCATAGGGGAATCGCATTCGTCCTCAGCCCACGATTTGGACTTGGACTTTTTAGAGGACTTATGGAGGGAAGCTACAAGCTCTTTGTACTTTCTGTACTCGCTACCAGAGGGGGGGTCTCTCCATGATTTGACACGTGAATTAGGCTCGACGGCCAAAGGTTGGGGCTTGAGAGGGCTGCGATCTCTCTCAGAAAGGGGTGAACTGGGTTTGACTACCTGTACCTCGCCCTGGGAAAGGGTGGGTGATCTAGGCCCGGAAGTGGGCCTGACGGGTGGGGAGGGTGACCTTGGCGAGTCCTTTTCCACGCATGGCACGGGGGCCGTGCTAGGTTCAGGGGCCTCGGTCTCGGTCGGGTTCGAATCGGACGGGAGGGCATTTATAATTATCCACATGGGATTACCATATCTCAAACAGAATTGGCAATCTTGGGCAAGCCTATCTCTAACAAGCTTGATAGCCGCCTGTACCTGTGCTGAAGGCATCGTTACAGGTCTTCCCCGGATGGGTGTGCCCGGGGTGTGTGAAAGCCCACCCTCCCAGCCGGGTTAGACTGGAAGGTGTGTTCCTGGTGAGCCCTAAGCTTGATATCCTGCCACCAATCTTATTGGGTGGCAGGGGTCCTAGGGTACCGGTGAACCTACCGAAGGTGGGCCACCCTCCTCCTTGTGTACCGAAAGTCTGGTACGTCGGGGTAGAAACACCCGACCGTGCCAGGTGAATCGCTGTGGGGCAGAGACAGGGGTTGACTAGGCTATCTACCAAGGCCAACTACCCTGCTCCCGACTCCTTCTGACTGCCGTGTCCTGAAGGGACTTAGCGAGTGGGCGGGTCACCACTTCACTTGGCTTCGTTAACACCGTTAGGTATCCACCAAGGACCACTAAGTCGTGGTTTTAACCCGGAAGGGGCCAAAAAAGATGTCCCTACTAGTAACCGAAGTTACCAGTAGTGACTCCTGTGGGCGGCGCGCGGAGACGCGGCGGCCGCAGTGACGTCACGCAGTGGCGCGACGAGTCAGAGAGTGGGGCGCGGCGGGGCGCGCGGTGGGGAGAGCGGCAGGCGGCGAGACGAATGCGCGGCGGCGATGGCAGGCGAAGAGTGAGAGACGGTAGAGAGTACTGAGTACTTATATTCCTTAACTTAGAGATACTACGTATAGTATCTCAGACTAATAATAACTATATTCTATGTGTTGACCATAGACATATATATATAGAGTGAGAGTGTTGTTCGAACATTGATTGAGTTCCCTTCTCTAGACAGTCTTCAGAGTATAAAAACAACTTTTTTAATATCAAACGTCTTGTCCGTTCTTCTCCACGTAGGCTTTTCCGAACGGATGGTAGAATCACTTTATCAGATCCGGCCTTTGCCATCCCCCAAGCGACGCCCTGAGCCGAGGTCCGACCCCAACTGGGGTAGCCCTTAGTGCTGTCGCTTTAGGTTTAGAAACTTTAAGCCTGGCCGGAGGCTACATAGCTTAGTCTCCACAGGTTAGTCCGGTTAAGCAGAGGACGGCTACTTTGGCCGAACTGCGAGACGCCACGCATTAAAAAAAAAAAAAAACAAACGTTACTTGCAATCCGTCTATTCACGCTTAGCTGCTCATGGCATAATGGTTTGCACCAAATTATTATACATATCTACACCTATATCGTAACAACACAACTAACACACTAACATATATCTATTTACCTGTTTACTGTAAAAACTGATTCACATCCGTACACTTCAACGTAAGGTTCACGGCGTCAGGCAACTCCCAGTTGTCTGGCATTTTGCTGAACTGGAGCTTTTTGGCGCAGCCGCGGCACTATGTATGCAATTGTTTTAAAATTAAGTTCCCTTTCATTTGTACCTACATTGTGAGTGCGAAATAAACTACTTTTTCCTTCTTCCTTTTCTTTCCCTTCCCCAAAAGTCAGTGAAATTATTGTCTCTATCATAGTCAAACCTCGAAACTAGGATTTGCCTAAATACATCATAACATCAGCTAAAGGCAGAAATCGGAATCTAATTTGGGGTTTTCCGAAAGACTTCTTTAAAAACCTATGATAAACCAGTCATTATACACATCAACCTCATTATGTAAAAAACAAAAAACAAGTGGCCATTTCAAGTTTTCAAGGATTGATAAGATCGATTGCCTCTTCTCTTCTCTAGACAGTCTTCAGAGTATATTAAAGTATGAAGATTACTATATTGTAGTCAGGAGATGGAATCACCATTTGAGTTCTTTGCCGAAGATTACACAATATAATATTATTTTACCCTTTTCTCTACTTATCCATCTGGCAAAGTGGCAACTTTTGAAAAAAACACTGTTCTACGACGACAAAGTGTTATAGACAAATCGAATACTACTAACCATGATGACAATGTCTTCATCAAAAATCGACTAAAACCTTTTATTTTACTCTGTTCCACGAGTTTGACATTATTGACTCAAAACTTTAATTTTTATTTTTATAATCTGTATCCGTTTTGTACGAGTACGTGCGTTGTTGTATTTTCAGAATAAATAAAATTAATTTAGTTTTTCTCTAGATAATGGTTTTTTATTGATCTAAAAGGAATTTTAAACTTTAGTTATCGTGCCAAGATGGCTAAGGAAGGAGATATGTCACTGTTCAATGATGTATTAGAGCCATTTAGAAGAGTAATAAATACGGACCCGCCGAAAGACAAATTTTCGTCTGCTACGAAATTGAATTTTTCTGATAGTAACCAGTCCCTGAAAGATGGTAATATTTTAAATAGTTTCTTGTGTAGTATAGCGACCAAATTTCTGTTAGAATTCCGGTTTTAATAAGGAAAACATTTTCAGGAATCAATAACCTATTGTCAAATAAAAGAAAGTCCAGCATTTGTATGAACGATGTCAGTACACCGGAGAAACGATTACGGACGGAGTCTGGCTCCACGCCGTCGGCACCGCCTTCTCCGTGGGAAGCAAAGAGGCTGAAGATTGATCTGATAGCTGCTAAAGCTCAGGTACACACCATGCTTTCTTTTCTTTTTAAAAGAATGATACATTGTTTTAGTTCTCGCCAAACTTCTGGGCCGTCCTGAAGTTGGCTTTCCAATACGCAAGGCACGAAACAGTGCTGTTTTTGTATGAGATTGAACTTCAGGGAGTCCAAGAAGTTTGGCGAGCATTAAACATAGCCATAAAGGTTCTCTATTTTAAGATATAACCATATTCATCTTTAGTTTATGCTGTGTCTATGAATTCCTAATCTAGAACATGTATAATCAAGTAATGAAATTTAACATCAAGATTTTTGTATAAAAATATTACAATGTTTGACAATCACTAATACAGCTTAACTTTCAGATAACCAAGCTAGAATCCCGCATAAACCACCAGCACACTATTCGCAAGGAAATGCAGATCTTATTTGAAGAGGAGAAAGGGTCCCTTACGGAGCAACACAAGAGAGATGAGAGAGCTCTCTCAGACATGGAGGATAGACTACAACTGATCAGGAGAAGGGAACAGGAGATAAAGGATGAATATAATCAGGTAAAAATGTAATTTATTATTAGCAATAATGCTTCTGATAGCCCCTTTGAAGTGTGTTTGAAAGGATTGTCAAAAAGGTATATTTTATACTAATTTCAATGCAGCAAGGAAAGCTCACAGCAGTTTCATTTTTTTTTAACTTTCTTCTTGTATTGTATGGAAAGAGGCCTTTTCGCTGCAGTGGAACAATAACAGTCAAGTTAAGAAGAGTTGACAAGTCAAGAAGAGTCAAGTTTCCTATTAAATTCTAACATCATTATTTTTAATATCCTAAAAATCTTGACTGGTTGGGGTAGTAGTAGTTTGAGGTCAAAGTTAACTCAATTTTATTTTATCTAAATTTACATTATAAATCTGAGTTGTTCAGTCCATCCAAGTGTTGTATGTAAGAGAATGCCTTGTGCAATAAGCCCATTGCACACTTGTTTTTATAAACATTTGTGCTGTCTTTAATATGTAGTATACAATTTCTGTTTATAAAAAAGTGTTTATTTGTGCCAGTTATGACGAATATCATAAAAAAAGAAAAGAAAAACATAAATTCAAATAGGAAAAAGTATATGTTACAATCGTGCAACACAGCTCGCAATTGCTAAGCATAATGCTGGGACTCAGATAACCTAAGTTTTGACCTGTATGCTTAGTGTGAGTTTTTATTCAAGCTCAATTGCGTTAACATAAAAGTCAATTTGTATTGAAACTGGACAAGCGCCATCTGATGACGAAACACATACATCTGTACAGATTCAGTACAGAAATTAAATTGCTAGGACCTGGTAGGCAAGGTGGCTTTTCTACCTGTATTGTGGCCGTAAAGAACCAATTCTTCTGTTAAATTGTAACAGTTTTATTTCACATTTGCATTTGATTTTTAGGTAATAAAAGAACACAAGGAGAACAAAGCTGCATGGGACAAGGAGAAGGGAGAACTACAGAAGCAGATAGCTGATATGAGAGACAAGCTGCTTGAGTCCAGCGTCAGCAGCAGGGACCAGCTTTCTGAGATGAAGAAGGACATGGATGAACTGCTGCAGGTAAATTTTGTTATTGAGTTGTAAGTTTGATATTGCTGACAAAAGATTCCAATAGCATTGTTTTTTAAGTAATTAGTGACTAATAATAATTACTGACAATTACTAATTACTATTAATTGTGTAATTATCATTAATTAATTAATTATATTTCATAATGTATTAATACATAATGAATAATAATTATAACATAAATTCTTGCCTTTTTTCCATGGTACACCCATGAAAAAAAGCATGATTTTAAGTTAGGTATAAAACGCCACTTGCTATGATCCTTAAATAATCCTTTTGCTTTATTAGATAATTACTATTACAGTTAATTATGTTACTGGCATAGCTGTGGTCATATTACAAGTTATTCATTTCATAATGTCAAAATCAAATTCTTCATTTCAATTAGGCTATTAAGGGGCTGAAGTGAAACAGTTGACAATCAACATCTGAGGTTCTAAGCCACGCCCACTGTCATCGATAGCTTAGGGGCAAACTTTAAATTGGAGCGAAAACTATTTCAAAATTAAATTCACAAGACCGACCACAGAGGCCCACATCATAAACGGACTCTCCCGATAGTTTTTACAAAAACATTACCGCGCAAATTCTTATTTCAAACTGGCGGCTAGCATCTGACATCAGATCGTTCACTGTTATTTTGCCTATGAATGCAACCTTATTGCTACGAAAATAAAGATCACTAAAATAGGTAATCTGGCTAGTGTCATACGAGTCTTTGCCGTGCAAATTGAATAAATATTAAAATTATGTCTGGTTCTATGTGACTGCCACATATAAGAACACAGTACGTTACATTTTTTCATATTGGTTTAATAGCCAGATAATTTTATTTAAATTATTTTAATAAGTTTTACTATACTGAAATGGACTGTGCAATATTAAATTGGAAACTTTAAATTTAAATTGTGATTTGGTGCTTTCAGTAATCAATTTTATCATTATGTACAATAGGAAAGTCACATCAAATTGTAAAGACACCTTAAATTAGCAAATATCCAAAACTTACTGGGTTTGGCAATGTCTTTTTAGGCATGTTTAAAATATGCAATAGAATATATGACGCTATTAATATCATTTGTACAATTAGTAGGTTCATATTCCTTGTTTAGTATTCTCTTGAAATCTTAATATGTCATTACGTTACTAATACAAGATGACTTTCCGCTATCCTGGAAAATAATAATTGCAAAGCACTTACTGGGTTTTGATATACATCAGCCCTCTGTGGTGAGGTCACGTGGTGACCTTTTCTGTATATTAGAGTTTAAAAACAAATAGACAGGGCGCAAAAAACACGGGAAAAAACTAAAAAAAAACACGTATGTTGTATGGGAGCCCCACTTAAATATTGATTTTATTCTGTTTTTAGTATTTGTTGTTATAGTGGCAACAGAAATACACCATCTGTAAAAAAATATTGCCTAGCTATGACGGTTCATGAGATACAGCCTGGTGACAGACGGACAGACAGACAGGGAGATAGACGGAACCCTAAAAATGCTGTATGTGATTGTAAGCGTGTCACTAGAGAACGGTTGAAACTATTTGTTGCTATTGTTTGTTATATATAGAAAGAACGAAAATGTTTATTATATGCGCCAGGCATGACGCATGCCATAAAAAAACCGGCTAAGTGCGCGTCGGACTCGCGCACGAAGTGTTTCGTACTTGTTAAATTGTGGTTTACGATTTATGACGTATTAAAAAAACTACTTACTAGATCTCGTTCAAACCAATTTTCGGTGGAAGTTTACATTGGTAATATACATCATATATTTTTTTTTAGTTTTATCATTCTCTTATTTTAGAAGTTTCAGTGGAGGGGGGGGGGGGGACACATTTTACCACTTTGGAAGTGTCTCTCACGCAAACTATTCAGTTTAAAAAAAAAAATATTCGTAACCTCAATATCATTTTTGAAGACCTATCCATACCCCCACGTATAGGTAGGATGAAAAAAAAATGAGTTTCAGTTTTTTTTCTATTTCTGTTTGAAAATCTTAATGTAGTTCACAGAATACACCTACTTACCAAGTTTCAACAGCATAGTTCTTATGGTTTCGGAAAAAAGTGGCTGTGACATACGGACGGACAGACAGACATGACGAATTCATAAGGGTTCCGTTTTTTAACTTTTGGCTACGGAACCCTAAAAAGGAAAACATAAATACTAAAAACAGTGTATGTCTCGCAACCACGTATATGTGTATATGTTACTGTAAAAGCCGAACTGTTGTTTCAGTTTACAAAAAAAAACTATGATGAAACTTATTATTTATCGGTAAAACTGATTTACTAAGTCTTACCGGTAAAAGTCCGAAATCATCATCATCTACCTGCCCGTGTCCCATGTTATTTGGGGTCGGCGCAACACGTTTTCTTCTTCCATATCGTCCTGTCCCGCACCACGCTATAATTTACTCCCTTTTCTTTCATATCACTCCTCACACAGACCATCTATCTTTTCTATGGCCGTCCCCTCCCTCTCCATCCATCCCCATTTAAAAGTACACCCAAGTCATTCCAGACATTCTTGCCCAGCGGTCAATTTGCATGCAACTAACATGAGCCGTAATGGCATTGGCCCATTTGAGCCGAACAGCCTTTTTACCCACGTCTATTATGCCCGTTTGGGAACACAGCGTGGTATTCCGTATTCGGTCTGTTCTTTTTACATCCAGAATGTTGCGTAACTCTCTGGCAATCCCCAAGTGTAAGCCTGTTTGAGTGACCATGTCTGAGAACCGTAGGTATGATGAGCAGAATACGCATATCGATGAGTTTACTCTTCAGGGCGATCGGCGGATTAATTGTTAATAAATAAGAAGTATCAGTGCCAATTTGGCAAAATGATAAGATCACTAATATTAACATTATAAGCGGGATATTTACCATGTTTACTGTTTGTAGCGAGTTTCCGATATTTCGGTGCTGTTGCAAGCACCATGATCACGGATAAACTGAAGAAAACAAAAACAAAAAAAAAACGAACAAGAAAGAGGGTAGACCGTTTTTCTCCTCATAAACACCCACCCGCAATGACTTCAGTTTATCCGTGATCATGGTGCTTGCAACATCACCGAAATATCGGAAACTCGCTACAAACAGTAAACATGGTAAATATCCCGCTTATAATGTTAATATTAGTGCTAGTGACCATGACAGTTTAAAAACTTATATGATAAGATCAATTAATAAGTAGTTTAACAATATTAATAGACTAACAAACTATTAATGTAGCCCGTTATTGCAATTGGGATAGTTAATTGCGAGAAATACAGTACTGATCAATGTGGTGATTCTTGGTGAGCTTTATGTCCACATGTGGACGTTTTTTGGTTGAAACGACGAAAAATTACAAATTCGTGAGAAATAGATTATCGTTTCTCACGAATTTGACATTTTTGGTCAGTTCTAGGTGCCGTATGTTAAAAAGAAAAAAGATTGAAACAAATGGATACGGAGAATTTTATTAGTTCTGTCATTTCGAGACACTGCCAGCACGGTTGGTACGACCATTCCATGTTCTGTGTTTTTTGCTTCTATTGTTTTCACATGAACGAAGAAGGTTAAAATCGTATTCGACCTCACCTATATTTTAAATAATATTTAATTCAAATTGAAATAACATTTGTTGTATTTTCAAAGAGGTTCAAATACGTTTTTGTTATGGACTTAGTAAGTAAACTAAACGACGTGAGTCGTTTATAATACAACAAAAATATAGATGCCAGTGACAGCGGTAGTGCCAGAAAATAAAAATCATACAGACTTTGACAATATTACTTGTGATTTCGTTAGTTCCAATTAAAGCCACCAGGCTACATGATCTGGCTGCATTATACCTGATATTTTTTTTGACAGATTGAATTGACGAGAAATAAATCGAATATTATTTTTGCTTTTTGCGGAAAAAAGCGACATACGTCCACCTAGCAACGCCGCAAAGCGGTCACTGTCGAATTGCACTGGATGGAAAGAGAAGCACGATGGAATTTGTATAGACTTTTTACAAAACATAATAATATGAATTACTTAAAAATAATGAATGAAACTTCAATATATAAGACAATGAAGTTTTGCGTCCTGTTATGATACGTTATTTTTGTTAATTGTACTAATGTACGCTGGTCAATATTACCGGAAAATTTGTTTGAAGATCACGGTTAGAGGTTACTTTGCCATTCAATTGTAACGAGGTTTTTGTGCGTAAACGTGTTTCGGCCACAACAAAGTTTTCGGAAATATGATCAAGATTAATATATCTTTTTTCTGCTGCCACATCTTCAATAGATTTGGCTAAAAAAAGTTTAAAAGAAAGCGTATTTTGAGTATTCAGCCCCTTAAGTGGCACGTTTGAACATCCTAGATTGAAATTTAAAATTAGAAATTTCTGATGAAATTAAAATTAGTAATTGATTCTACCGTCCTTTCGAAAAAGTTGCTAACAACAACAACAAGAAACACCACCAGACTTATTCTTAAAAAAAATAAATTGGCATTTTACAATATTGTCATAATATACATTAATAATCCAAATATGTGAGGACGATGCGCCCAGTCTAACACTATTATACTATGTATAGGTGTGAAGTATTACAAGAACTAACAGGTAAATGCATTCATTTGGTAAATAGGAACATGGTTCTCACATACTTACAAATATTGCAAACTAGGTTAGATGGTGTTGGTGAAACCCCGCTGCCACGACAAATCGCGGCTCGGCGGACAGAGCTTCGGCAGGATCTCATGGCGACATGGAGAGAGCGACTGTCGCAACCCAGTGCTGGGCACGCCACAATTGCGGCGATAAGGCCCCTCTTTGAGGAGTGGCTTGAGAGGCGCCACGGCGTCCTCACCTTCCGCCTGACGCAGGTCCTTACCGGACATGGCTGTTTCGGGAGGTTCCTGTTCAGGATAAGGCGGGAGGAAACGCCCGGGTGTCACCATTGTATGGATCGCCCGGAGGACACGGTGGAGCATACGGTGGAAGTCTGCCCCGCTTGGGCGGAGCACCGCCGTGTCCTCGTGGACGCGATCAGCGGTGGCGACCTCTCGCGTCCGGCCCTGCTTCAGGCCATGGTACGGAGCGAGAGGGCATGGGAAGCTGTCACCTCCTTCTGCGAAGCAGTAATGCTCGCAAAGGAGGAGGCGGAACGCGTGAGGGAGACGCATCGGAGACGCCCTCACGCCCCTAGCCACCGCAGAAGACGCCCTGGGCGTCGGGAGTCGCAAGCCGATTCCCGGCCACCATAGGCGCGGGCTTGCGGACGGTGAGTTAAGGGTAGCTCGCCGTCTGATAAGGACCAGGCCCGAGTCGACGGCGCGTAGTGTTCCTCAAAGAGCGCGCACCTCAAAGAGTTGTCAGCAAAAACTGACGGGGCCCGCTAGGGCCGATGTCTGTCTGGGTCGCGGATAAATTTGAAAGAGAGTTACCGCGGCCCTGGCACAAGCAACTGAAGGAACACGGGTGGGTTTTAGTCAGTTAAAGTCTGACACGCCCTTCCGCTTCACCCAGAGCGGGAGAAGTCATTTGATGATTTCGCACCCAAAAAAAAAAAAAAAAAGATTAGATGGTGTTGCAGTCACACTATCAATTTTGTCTTTTTAAGGATAGCTAGGCATTCACATACCGAAATGCCTCATTTTGAGGTGATCCATGGCCATCTATATGCAGCAGTACGGTTACTTCTTTCAGCCATATGAAAACGAAAGTAAGTCTGTCTATCTGCCTGCTCTTTTCCACGCCTAAACCACAGAACAAATTCTGGTTAGTATTCAGATTGGACAATGGTGGGCAAAGGACTTTTTTTTCCCGAGAAGATATTCCCTTGGAACAACGGTGCATCCAGGTTCTCTCTCATCAAGAATTATTATCATTTATTTTCTTCCACAGGCTTTAGAAGGAGCCCAATCCGAAGTAGAAATCTTAAAGACGGAAGTAGCGAAACAGACTAATAGAGCAGAACAGTGCACAACTCTCAGGACACAACTGGAGAAGCAGACCTTCGAGTTGCAAAGCGTAACCAACAAGCTGAAGGAATTGGAGTATGAGAGAGACTCTTACAAAGACTGGCAACAACAGGCTAAGGTATTGGGCGATGGTATATTATGATAGAAATTAGTTTGATGACAGTAATTTTAACCTTATTTTGATCTTGAAATTATGACTTTAAATATATTCTTCATAGACCTATTTTCAGAATATATAGTTTGCTAATATTAATGTATTTAATTGCATTTTTTTTTTCACAGACAGCACAAAAACGCTTAACGAACATGGCAGAGCTAGAAAAGGAAGTAGCACGATTGCGCTCGCAAGAGCGATCTCTACGGGACTCTATATGCAACAAACTGTTGTTGGAAGAGCAAGTGCATCTTCTGCAGTCCAGGGTCGATGCCCTGCAGCCTGTGCAGAATGAGCTACACGAGGCCAAGGTAATGTATACCTATTAGTACATTGTGTGTTAAGGGCGGTATGTAAGGAATTACGATCGAGGCTCTAATAGAAGCCCGAAGTCGAAGACTGAGGGCTTTCTGAGTCGAGGTTCGTAATTCCCGTACCGCCCGTGATACATACAATGTTTTTCATCACATTTGCGAGTAATAATTATGAATTATAGTTTTAATACACAAGTCAGCACAGCTGTTATTACGAAATACGTGAACTTTTTTTTAAGCGGTTGGTGAATTTTTGCCCACACCACAGATTATACAGTGTTTCGTTCAGAAACTTTAAGGGCAAATACTTACGTAGGTATACAGCCATGACGGAGTGTAAAAAGAATTAAATAATTTCGACGTTTTCATACTATAACTATTAAAATCGATTATTAAGAACATTAGTTGAGTATTTAAGTAACATGTAGCGAGATTGCAAAGAAATTCCTGTTTAGATAACATTTTAAGAATTATTTTCAATTGCGTGTAAACTCCTTGCTTGAACTTGCATGACCTGTGTGCTGTGCCATAAATTAAAAAAATATTACTTACCGCCCTAGGGCTTCATGACAAAAAGAAAGCCCGAGGGTTTTATATGGGGCATTACGGCCAAGTTAACCTGTATGTTTAGATACTTTTTACGTGCAAGTGTGATGAAAAATAATTTTGTAATAAGTTACTCTACTCAGTACAGTTATGCCAGTCTGTACTTCAAAATTCCTGATGGTATATTAATCAATATTATACATACATAAACTCCCGCCATTTTCCCTTGGGGGTAGGCAGAATCAACAGAACGCCACCTGCTACGATCCTTACATACTTCTTTTGTTTCACTCACATTCATACATCTAGTCGTACACACGCCGGTTATGAGTACTGCGCACTTGGTCTTTCTGAAGAACATCAAAAATAAGGTCTATGTATGTCTTTCTAGGGCGTCCCGAAACAAACAATTCATATGGTTGCTCAGTTAATTAGCTTCAAGTCGTTATTCTTCCTATTGCCAGAAATATAACTACGTAATTGGAGAATCAGAATAAAAGTCCTAGCAAATTTTGTGTCTGTGACTTTTGTGTAAATGACGTAACGCTTAAATTGCAATGAATGGAGCGCACTCGAGAAGAGCAGCAATTGTGACAGGGGTGCATAATTTGCAAACCCAAAATGACTCAACCACTCTTACCAATCAATCTGCCTAGCCTTTTTAACCGACTTCCCAAAAAGGAGGAGGTTCTATGTTCGACTTCATGTTTGTTTTTTTTTTTTTTTTTTGTTTATGTTCACCGATTACTCCGTCAATTGTGGACCGATTTTGAAAATTCTTTTTTTGTTTGAAAAAGTATGTTCTGAAATTGGTCCCATTTTAATTTGGTGAAGATCTGATGAAGAACCTCGGAGATATACAACAGAACTCTTCAATAAATAACGGCAAATCTCTCGGGATTGCTGCAATCGCATTTCTGTTTGTTGTTTATAACATTTCATAACATAACATCACGCCAGTTCGCTTTTAAGGGGTAAGCAGATCTCTCATTTCACCGGTTATGTTGAAGTTTCATGAAATCTATTCTGGTGAAATAGTTCCCTTACTAACTTGCCTATTAGGTACGTACAACAAAAAAGTAAAAAATAAAAAAACTTTTTGCAATAAAATACTACCGACTTCCAAATACCAAACTACAAAGTCAAAAATAACTTAATTTTTTGAAGTCGGTGTCCATAACGCAAAAAAATGGTACCTACGAAAGACACCGACTTCAAAAAAAAAATTTCTTGACTATGTTCGGGTCGGCTTCCAGTCTAATTTGATTCAGCTGAGTACAAGTATTTTATGTGCAGCAGAGGCAGACTCCTATCTGACCTACATAACCTAGTAACTGGGTAACACCATACCCCTTAGCAAGACTTTGCAAACAACCCGTGTGGCTGTTATTACTGAGCTACGAGTTCCTTTTAATTCTTCTTACCATTAACCATAATGTTACTTATCTACAGGTCAAATTAGCGTCCCTCGAGTCATCTCTTGATGAATGGAAGGCGGCCGCGCGCACGCACGGTATAGAGAACGCGCGTTCTTTGTCGAGCACGCTGGACTCTGCGCTCAACAGTCAACTGAACGCTACCGCTGCTTCGTCACAAGCTCACTCGCAATTAGCGCAACTTACTGAGGTAGGTCATCAGTCAAAATGTTTTTTATAATATTGGCGTCACCAAGCAAAAAATCTTAACCTGACTGAACTGACGATCGCCGACCGCCATACACGGTTCAATGGGCATGATCAAGCCAAAAGAATCGAAATTCGATTGTGCCGTCAAGTATAACTGTCATGCCAATCCACTCCCACACACGGTCAGTTCTAGCTGATCCAATCGGTAGCGTCATGTCGATTGGACGATAGGAAGGATTGTGTATGGCTACCATTAGGAACACATTTTATTCATTGTTATTTATATAGAAGATAACCTTTATATTTATTTGCAGGAAGTAGCATCAGCCAAGTTCGAGCGCGACAAGGCGACCAGCAAGCTAAACGAGCTGGTAGTAGTGCGCAAGAACCAGGAGAGTCTCATCCACAGGCTGCAGAAGAGACTGCTACTTGTCACGCGCGAGAGGGACAGCTATAGGTAAGAGCGGCAACAGCGCATAACACACAACATCTAATGATCAATATTGAGTAGAGTATCTGTGCAAGGTCTCACTATAATTGCTTGTCCAGAATAGGTACTTCACTTAATGTCTTATGAACCCCTTTTTTAAGGTGTGGAATGCCTCATGGATGTCCTCCGCTCCGGGATGAGCGGAGGGGTCTGTTGGACTCTGACTATAAAAAACTTTTAAACAAAAAAGATTAAGGACGCTATTACATTTTTCTACAAATAACAGTGCTTTTCAGGTACAATTTTAAGGTATATGCAATCACAGATGTGAAGATATCATGGTCTTAATTTAAAGATAATATATTCAGCTCCAGATTGGCATCAGAAAAATTGCATGACATCATACAAAATTTTCGCACAAATACGTTTTGCCCATCACGATAATCGCAAAAATATTAAAAAAGTAGGGTCCGAATAGGTCCCAGTTTAGTTAATTTTACAGCATTTTTTATCTTCAAAATTATAAAAAAATTGCGGTATATATAGTCCTTTACAGGTTCAGATAATTATTTTTTACCCAAATCAATATATATTTTAATTATTAGCTACAATAAAAACACTTGCCGACTTCTTCATACATTTTGCACTCGAAGCGTATCATTCCGCGCTCAGAAGCGCTCGTGGAAGGACGAGCGTATCGCTTTTTTGCAAAAAATAAATACGATAAAAGTAATAGAAAATATTGTAGTGTGCATGCGTGAGTCGTATGTCGTGATCGAAAGGAGTTGATATTTTACCGGACCGAAATAAAAGTATGTTTGAGTTTCCTTTTATTATTAGAATATGATTTAGAAATTATGTTGGGTATGATCGGGATTTGGATAGGTATTGTTAAGCAGTTGTTGATAAGGTTGAGAAATGGATGGGTGGGTTTAAGCAGCTCTTAGTAAGGTTAGGATTTGGATGGGTAAGGTTAAGCTGGCGGCGGTGAAGGTTAGAAGTGGATGGGTGGGAGGAGATTTATGATTTGAACCGGTTTGTATGTATGACGAATACGGGGTCAAACCAAAATACAAGATGGCGGCGACGAAAATTTGACCGCTTTTCGATATGGGTGTCATTTTCATGGTTTTTGGCGTCGCTTATATCGAATATGGGGTCAAAACCAAAATACAAGATGGCGCCGACGAAAATTTGACCGCTTTTCGATATGGGTGTCATTTTCATGGTTTTTGGCGTCGCTTATATCTAATATGGGGTCAAAACCAAAATACAAGATGGCGCCGACGAAAATTTGACATCTTTGCGTCATGGGTGTCATTGTCATGGATTTTGGGGTCGCTCATATCGAATACGGGGTCAAAACCAAAATACAAGATGGCGCCGACGAAAATTTGACATCTTTTCGTCATGGGTGACATTTTCATGGTTATTGGGTAGTATGA
This sequence comes from Orthosia cruda, assembly GCA_964057195.1. NCBI lineage: Eukaryota > Metazoa > Arthropoda > Insecta > Lepidoptera > Noctuidae > Orthosia > Orthosia cruda. The sequence goes on along the minus strand of OZ059835.1, from coordinate 25,980,510 downwards.
CATTAGCTAATGCTCATTAAGTAATACTCCAAAAAAATTTGATGGTAATATTTTATATAATATGTATACACGTGAAATTTAAATGGTTGTTTTCCCGCAGCGAAATGGTTTTTTCTATGTAATACAATCGTTTCGTAGTTATGTAAAATATTAGAAACAAAAACTGGCATATTTAACATTGTGAAAAACTTAACTCGAAAGCGATCACGAACCAATAGTAATACCTCCCGATATCTACGGCCGAACGACAGCGGGGCGTTGACCCGGGTGCTAAGTAGGTCAGGATCACAGTCAAAAGGATTAGGTTCGAAGGCGGCTCCGTTTGATAATGTTGCGCGCGGGCTAGTTTATGCCGTATTACTACACGCGAGAGCTAATTATACTTTAAACATTTAATAAATCGGTATTTGCTTTGTCGGCTTAGCGGTGGTATTGTTCCTTGCAAACTATTTTATGACGTATCACTACGTGCGAGAGTTTATTTTGGTTTGAACATTATCTTGTGCATCGCTTTTCTTTGCTGGTGGTGACGCGAGTAGTACCTAGTACCTACAAGTTACTATTGTAACTCACTTTTTCGAGTTGATGAATATTTTTTAAATTATTTTAAAACAAAAACATCGTTATTTTTTTACTTTAACTCTATGCTTCGAAAGTACTCCTTAAGGCAAGTCGTTCTGCCGCGGGAAAACAACCAATTAAATTTCACGGTGTATAATATGTAATGCAAAATGTTCAAGTCATTTTTAGGGTTTCCCATATTAATAAGACTCCGCGGTCCGTCTGTCTGTCTGTCTGTCACCAGGCTGTATCTCATGAACCGTGATAGCTAGGCAGTTGAAATTTTCACAGATTATGTATTTCTGTTGCCGCTATAACAACAAATACTAAAACAGAATAAAATAAATATTGGGGCTCCCATACAAAAAACGTGTTTTTTTGCCGTTGTTTGCAATAATGGTACGGGACCCGTCGTGCGCGAGTCCGACTCACACTTGGCCGGTTTTTTAATCCTTGTGACCGGAAATTATTTCGTTTTAGGTATCTACTTAGTTTACGTTACGTATTTTTAAAAATACCTACTTACTACAATAAAGTGAAAGCTAATTCTCTTATCGAAAGTCGGTGTCGGTATCTATTGTTTTTCGTTTTTCGACACGGAAAAGTTATTATTTTTCTCTTTTTAGTTTTTGTTGGTACCCCATATTGGGTAGGTATACTAAATAAATCTGTTAACCCCCTAAAAACGTACAAGCGTGATTTTATATTATGGTATGGTGAAAACAAAACATAACTATACGATCACACTAATCGCAGGTCATTTGCTATTTGTTATTGAAGAGTTCCATTGTCTATCTCCGAAGATCTTTATCATATCCTAATATATTATACAATAAAACCTTCCCTGAAAACACATACATTAATCGACGTAAACCCGATAGTATCGGATAAGTAGTTTTAAAGAAAATCGCGGATACATACGGGTCGAATAGATAGAGCACCTCCTTTTTTTGAAGTCGGTTGAAATAGAACCTACTTTTTACGACGACGGTTTGTAATAGTTACCAAATGCATTTCCAAAGTGCCAACTAACCTTCCTGAATCAACTTCAATAAAATTAAAAAATAATAACAAGGACCAATATTATTTGAGTGATGTATAAAATCGAGCGCTCAGTAGTTTCAATGAGTGCGTGCGCGTAATGTTGTTGTGTGCTACTAAATACCTAAATTTGAGTTCGTCGAAAATGTAACAGCGTCCTTAAGCGAAGGCCCAAACAAAACTCTACAAAGCGAAAAATAAAAACCGGCCAAGTTCGGACTCGCGTACGAAGGGTTCCGTACCATTATCGCAAAAAACGGCAAATATATCACGTTTGTTGTATGGGAGCCCCACTTAAATATTTATTTTATTCTGTTTTTAGTATTTGTTGTCATAGCTGCAACAGAAATACATTATCTATGAAAATTTCAAATGTTTAGCTATCACGGTTCATGAGATACAGCCTGGTGACAGAAAGACAGATAGACAGACGGACCGCGGAGTCTTAGTAATAGGGTCCCGTTTTTACCCTTTGGGTACGGAACCCTAAAAATTACATTCTTTGCGGTAGTCGATGTCTTTGGTAACTATATTTTTTTTTCGTTTTTGACACCGAATTTCGAAAATAATGTTATTTTTCGATTTGTATTGTTTTGTTTGGGAAATCTGTTGAATATTTTGTTAAAAAGTTTTTTATTTTCTCTTTTTAGTTTTTGTACCTTATATTATCATGAAAATACGCATTCTTAAGAGCGGACTCGAGTCCCCAGGAATTTGAAAAATAGGTATTTGAAGAAACTCGCCGTCGCGCTACGCCCGGTCAAGCGAGCTATCAATGTGTGTGTGAACGAGTAGTGTATTTGTGTGCGTAAGAGCGCGCCGCAGCGGCCGACCAAGAGAGCTATCAATGTGTGTGTGAACGAGTAGTGTATTTGTGTGCGTAAGAGCGCGCCGCAGCGGCCGACCAAGAGAGCTATCAATGTGTGTGTGAACGAGCAGTGTATTTGTGTGCGTAAGAGCGCGCCGCAGCGGCCGACCAAGCGAGCTATCAATGTGTGTGTGAACGAGTAGTGTATTTGTGTGCGTAAGAGCGCGCCGCAGCGGCCGACCAAGAGAGCTATCAATGTGTGTGTGAACGAGCAGTGTATTTGTGTGCGTAAGAGCGCGCCGCAGCGGCCGACCAAGCGAGCTATCAATGTGTGTGTGAACGAGTATTGTATTTGTGTGCGTAAGAGCGCGCCGCAGCGGCCGACCAAGCGAGCTATCAATGTGTGTGTGAACGAATAGTGTATTTGTGTGCGTCAGAGCGCGCCGCAGCGGCTGACCAAGCGAGCCATCAATGTGTGTGTGAACGAGCAGTGTATTTGTGTGCGTTAGAGCGCGCCGCAGCGGCCGACCAAGCGAGCTATCAATGTGTGTGTGAACGAATAGTGTATTTGTGTGCGTAAGAGCGCGCCGCAGCGGCCGACCAAGCGAGCTATCAATGTGTGTGTGAACGAATAGTGTATTTGTGTGCTTAAGAGCGCGCCGCAGCGGCCGACCAAGCGAGCTATCAATGTGTGTGTGAACGAGCAGTGTATTTGTGTGCGTTAGAGCGCGCCGCAGCGGCCGACCAAGCGAGCTATCAATGTGTGTGTGAACGAATAGTGTATTTGTGTGCGTAAGAGCGCGCCGCAGCGGCCGTCCAAGCGAGCTATCAATGTGTGTGTGAACGAGTAGTGTATTTGTGTGCGTCAGAGCGCGCCGCAGCGGCCGACCAAGCGAGCTATCAATGTGTGTGTGAACGAGTAGTGTATTTGTGTGCGTCAGAGCGCGCCGCAGCAGCCGACCAAGCGAGCTATCAATGTGTGTGTGAACGAGTAGTGTATTTGTGTGCGTGTAAGAGCGCGCCGCAGCGGCCGACCAAGCGAGCTATCAATGTGTGTGTGAACGAGTAGTGTATTTGTGTGCGTCAGAGCGCGCCGCAGCGGCCGACCAAGCGAGCTATGAATGTGTGTGTGAACGAGCAGTGTATTTGTGTGCGTTAGAGCGCGCCGCAGCGGCCGACCAAGCGAGCTATCAATGTGTGTGTGAACGAATAGTGTATTTGTGTGCGTAAGAGCGCGCCGCAGCGGCCGACCAAGCGAGCTATCAATGTGTGTGTGAACGAGTAGTGTATTTGTGTGCGTAAGAGCGCGCCGCAGCGGCCGACCAAGCGAGCTATTAATGTGTGTGTGAACGAGTACTGTATTTGTGTGCGTCAGAGCGCGCCGCAGCGGCCGTCCAAGCGAGCTATCAATGTGTGTGTGAACGAGTAGTGTATTTGTGTGCGTCAGAGCGCGCCGCAGCGGCCGACCAAGCGAGCTATCAATGTGTGTGTGAACGAGTAGTGTATTTGTGTGCGTCAGAGCGCGCCGCAGCGGCCGACCAAGCGAGCTATGAATGTGTGTGTGAACGAGCAGTGTATTTGTGTGCGTTAGAGCGCGCCGCAGCGGCCGACCAAGCGAGCTATCAATGTGTGTGTGAACGAATAGTGTATTTGTGTGCGTAAGAGCGCGCCGCAGCGGCCGACCAAGCGAGCTATTAATGTGTGTGTGAACGAGTACTGTATTTGTGTGCGTCAGAGCGCGCCGCAGCGGCCGTCCAAGCGAGCTATCAATGTGTGTGTGAACGAGTAGTGTATTTGTGTGCGTCAGAGCGCGCCGCAGCGGCCGACCAAGCGAGCTATCAATGTGTGTGTGAACGAGTAGTGTATTTGTGTGCGTCAGAGCGCGCCGCAGCGGCCGACCAAGCGAGCTATGAATGTGTGTGTGAACGAGCAGTGTATTTGTGTGCGTTAGAGCGCGCCGCAGCGGCCGACCAAGCGAGCTATCAATGTGTGTGTGAACGAATAGTGTATTTGTGTGCGTAAGAGCGCGCCGCAGCGGCCGACCAAGCGAGCTATCAATGTGTGTGTGAACGAGTAGTGTATTTGTGTGCGTAAGAGCGCGCCGCAGCGGCCGACCAAGCGAGCTATTAATGTGTGTGTGAACGAGTACTGTATTTGTGTGCGTCAGAGCGCGCCGCAGCGGCCGTCCAAGCGAGCTATCAATGTGTGTGTGAACGAGTAGTGTATTTGTGTGCGTCAGAGCGCGCCGCAGCGGCCGACCAAGCGAGCTATAAATGTGTGTGTGAACGAGTAGTGTATTTGTGTGCGTCAGAGCGCGCCGCAGCGGCCGACCGCAGCGCACGCGCCCTCGATCCGAGTACCGACTCACTTTTCACTTTACGAAAAAAAGAAATAGACGATGAATTTTGGTGAAATGTGGAACCAAAAAACTTTTTAACAAAAAATCAAACCGACTTCCAGAACAAAAAACTACAAAGCAAAAAATAAATTTATTTTCCGATGTCGGTGTCTTTTGTACTTACCCATTGTTTCCCGTTTTTCGACACCGACTTCGGAAAATAAATTTATTTTTTGCTTTGTAGTTTTTTGTTCTGGAAGTCGGTTTGATTTTTTGTTAAAAAGTTTTTATTTTTCTCTTTTTAGTTTTGGTAGGTACCTCCAATTAACATGATTATCTTTTTTAGCCAAAGTACATTTCATGGCGATTCCAATAAGCCCAAACACGACTAGGATACATTGTTTTATATAAGAGTTCCAGTGCCTACCTTCCGGTTTCATCATCAGATCAGTTTGATGGTGCCATTTTCATCAGTACCATTTATTTATAAGTATTTGCTTCATTATAGTGAGCTAGATTAACTTTTCGAGATATCTTATGCCCGTGACATATTTAGCATTTAGGAGTTCCAGTGGCCATCTGTGGTCTTCTTCATTAGTTCCACTTCACCAAATGATACTTTCTGAGTGCAAATGATTGCATTGTTGATGAAAATACCAAAATCGCTATATGTTTGCCTATAATATTTGAGGAGTTCCCTCGATTTCTCTAGGATTCCATCATCAGATCCTGACCTGATGAGTATGGGACCAACTAGGAAGTATACCCTTTCAAACAAAAGAAGAATTTTTGAAATCAGTCCAGGCGTCTTTGAGTAATCGGGGAACATACATAAAAAAAAAAGATTCCGACGAATTGAGAACCTCCTCCTTTTTTTGAAGTCGGTTAAAAACTAGTTATTTTCTTTGAATGCCTTCTGCCAGAAATAATTGATGGTCGTATACCACGAAATTTACCTGTAACTGAAAGGATTGAAATTACGACAGAATATATGCACATTTTTACACGACTGCTCAAAAAAGAAATTATGTTTTCAGGGCTCATGTATGTTTGTGAGTTTCTTAATTCCACTATAACTTTTAAACGGCTAAACCGATATTAATTTATGTGGTATCTTTAGAAGCGTAGCGTTGTTGATGTACCAGTACACTGTTTATGATGGTCGGGAACTGCGAAAGCTTGCGCGAGCATTAAATTTCGCTCAGCTGGTCCAGGGGGCAATAAGGTTACCGGATGTTGAATCGCATATAGCCAATTGCTTGGACCTTTTGCTGACAACAGATCTAGACCGCTACTCGGTGTCGCTATCCCTTTGGGTTTTCCGACCACTGTCTCATGAAGTCTGTATCCGTCTACTACCAGCCAGATACCAGCCCAAGAGCCACCCGGCGGGTATGGCGGTACAAGTCAGTGGATTGGGATAGGATGCGATCTTTCTTCGCATGCTATCCTTGGCAACCTACTTGCTTTTCTTCGGCTGGTCCTAAGTCGTGCGCGTACGCCGTGATGGATTTTTGCGTAACAATGTCTAGCGAACACCGACCTTGGTTTGGCACCGAGTGTGATCGCGCCTATGCACTTAAACATGAGGCGTGCCATGCCTGGGTCTATGGTCGAACGCGCAAAGCGAGTGACGTGGGTCAGAGGAAGAAAGCCTACAACAGGGCTGCCAAGTCCTGCAAGAAAATGTTGCGAAGGGCTCGATTCGACCACATTAGCCGAATAGGGCTCAAACTTTATTTCTACCCCGCAGGTAGTAAACCATTTTGGTCCCTGGCTAATCGATTGAATCAAACTTCTGCAGTCCCTCTCTACCACCACTGCTGAAACCACTCCGCTGAGGAGAAAGCAAACTTGTTTGCCTATCTTTTTGCGGAACCTTCGCGTCTGAATCCTCCGCGCTCTCCTCTTTCTCCGAGACGCAAATGCGAAACGAGTATGTCGAACATTTGCATCCATCAAAAGGACGTACTTAGGGTGCTACGGTAACACCGATAAAAAAAAGAAGTGTTCTGCGCAACCTCGACTTGAATAAGGCTAGCGGCCCCGGCGGTATGTCAGCAATTGTTCTTAGAAACTGTGCGCCTCAATTGTCTCCGATCATGACACGCCTGTTTCACCTTTCGTATGAGATTGGAAAAGTGCCGAATGCTTGAAAGCATGACAACGTACAGCCCGTGCCCGAGAAGGGCATTCGAGCTGATCCGGCCAAGACCCATCTCTGTACGTGTACTTAATAGTAAGCTCCTGGAATACCTAGAAACTAACGGTACGTTTTTTCAGTCCATCCAAAGGTTGTCTGGTAGATGTCAGCGATAAAACCGCTTTTGTAACCGTATAAATAAGTTTTCTTGTAAATGTGTATAACTTGTATGGTGTATAATAAAGTATATTCTATTCTAATGATATCCTTAGTGACCGCCAATACGGCTTCCACCGAAATCGGTCTACTGGGGATCTTCCAGCGTATGCCATTCACATCTGGACTGAGGCCATGGTGAAGCTTTCGAGTTTGTCCTTGGAGGCTGTCTTTTGTTTATTCGTTCGGTTGGTCTGTACCTATCATTATTCTGGACCCTGGCTTAATGTTCCTAACAACATGTGATATTGCAACTGCAATTTCCTGTTCTCATGCATGCTAGGATAGTCATTCGACAAGTGCCTTCAACAATAAAAAGTAACACTTACAATCACACGATTTAATATATTAAAATATTTGTACCTTTAGTGTAAATATCGACATCGGTGTATATCATTAGAGTATCAATATAAAATATCGACAATTGCCACTTCCCTATTAGTGTACGTGTAAGCCTTACCCTCCCTTACCTCCAACCTCCCCCCGTAAAGTGCGAAAGGGCAACTGCAGCTCAGGCTGATTTTACCTACAAAAACCTTGACCAAAAGACGTTTCGTATTCTGCTCAAAACTGGACTGGATCTAAAACATTCCTTTATCAAAATTTAGAGGAAAAGTATATCTATGCTTCTATCAATTTCTTTTTTGTTAAAAACTTATCAATTTTGTCTGAAAGTCGTCTAAACATGGCGATAAAAACTTTTACGAGTGTTTGGATTGTCATATTTCTTTTAGTGATTATATTTTGGAAAGAAGGAAATGATAGGGGCACGTAATAATTAGACCTAGATTTTATGGAAAAAAAATCATTGGTCTAGAGGCATTATCCACGAAGAAAACAGCAGAATGTTTTTGTATGGAGAAAGGCCCACTCGAGTACCCTCTTGAGGATAACACAAACACTACTCGTCAGATCTTGATCAAATATAAGCGGGATCACATGAGAAGCACCAGCTTTCAAATAAAAAAGATTAATCAAAATCGGTTCACCTAGTAAAAAGTTCTGAGGTTCTGATGTAACAGATAAAAAATATACAGTTGAGTTTAGAACCGCCTCCTCGTTAAAAAACTCTCTATGTTACTCGTCTAACTATAAACAATTGTTTAACTACTTAAGGCTCTTACTCCGCGTTAGTGCCGTCAAACGGTTACTTTCTAAAGTATACTCCTTAGAATAGGCTCGGCAAAAAAAATTGGTTCATCATTAATTGTGAAACATGGTTTTTTCGTATGACTAATACTTTTGCTTTAATAAAATAATTAACAACACGATTTTTTTTGCTTCTTTTGCATACTCCTCCAAAACAACTTGGTTGTTTGGAAATATTTTTACACAGAAGAATTGATGGTTAGAATTACTTCTTTACCTACATAGGATATGTAAATAAAAAAATATTTTGTAAACAAAACTGTACAGAATATTCATATATTGATATTCATATTCCAATATTGATATTCTGGCACCGAGTGGGCGCACGTTCAGTACCGCGTTAACATTGGGGAATATATACGCCTTAACGTACAATTCCAATTCTTATAAAATAGGGAACAACAAGTAAAACTGCAAATCTCTATTATATTTCAAATTATGTTCCAATTTTATTTGTAGACTAAAATCACAATATTACAATTTTGAATTCCAATTCTAAAGCTCACAGTTGATCAGTCATCATTTATTGCTTGATCTCTTTGAGTTCCTTCTCGTACTTGGCGGTGTACTTCCTCTTAGGGTCGTACTTGTCAGTCAGCTCGTTCCAGTAATCTTCCTCGTGGTTGATCAGGTGACGGATGACGCGGTTGGTTCCGTCCTTCTGGGTTGGCGTACATTTGCCGCATTCGTTCTCGAGAGCATCAATGATGTGTTCTGTGATAAGAGAAATGCGATTAGACTTCATGTTCGCGAAGAATTCGAATTAATCGATTGAATGGTTAATGTAACAATCCTGTAGTGTTTTGGTTTAAAATGACACAAGCCAAAATAAATGCTGTGTGCAAAACGAGTATTTCCAATTTAAAAATCGTTCAAAATTTCGTAGGAGTATTTATCTTTGCACTTTCGTGTAGTAGTAATACTTTATATTAGTAGTAATACTTTATAATAGTAGTACTTTAGTGTAATTTACAGCTCTTTATGATCAAACATTAAAACTTCTATTTGCCTCACAATAAAAGCCACAAGGAAATGAAGCAGTAACAGAGCAGATAACAATTTTAATGCCATATGTTTTTTACTGCACGTAAACAAACAGCAATGAAAACACTATGATTTTCATCGCATTATCTAGAGATGCCGCAAATAGTTTTTATAGCGATTAGTCGAATACCGATTGTTTGCCATTCCCTATGGTACGGTATAGTCGGTATATGGTATGGTATAGTCGGTATATGGTATGGTATAGTCGGTATATGGTTTGGTATAGTCGAATACTCGCCATTATTACTCGACATAAAAAAGGAATATAAAAAATAGTTTATTTATTCTCAAATGCAGTGCAGAAAAACTAGTTTTCTAATTTAAATATTATATAAAAAGTTAAAATATAAAAATTATTAACTAATTACCTTCAACATGACTGATTTTTGGATAACTTTTTTATATATTATTACTAAGTCTGTTTTTTTTTAAAGATTAATAAAAGTTTAGTTACACTAGTTTACAAATTTTAACTTTTTTATATACTTTGCAAGATATGTTTATAAATATATTAAATTACTTTTCTTAAGCGCAAAGGTGTAAGCAGAAATATTCTATCACGTCAATTTTTTTTCTACGGTCTCCCATTATTTCCATGTTCATTGTGGCTGTAGTTTGATGTCCATTTATTCGATTATAACAATAAATAGAGCTACTAAAGTGATCTTGCTCTCCACTCCAGAAACTTAGCAAAGAATCGTCTTTGCTAAGTTACAATTTTCAAAACAAGGAGAGCGTTTTCACCAAGATTTAATTAATTGAATTTTGAAGATCGCATTCAAGTAATTAGCGTGGAATACATGTTGCGGGATAATTGTAGACTCATTATAAGAGAAATCGATTCATAAAACGACAAAAAGACCACAAAATCATCATCTGGTTTTGTTTTGATATTTTCCTTGTACTGCCAAAACCAGACGTCGCAGATTTTTTTTATAATTTTTCTCATACAAGAATAATAGAGCATTTTAAGCAAAAGTATAAAACCGTGTAAACTAGTGTTATTTTTAAGTGTATAGTTTTTTTCTGTTCATGTACAGTTTATTTTTATTTAGACAACTATTCGCCGAATGTCAAATAATAGACACTACTATTCGGTATTCGAAGAATAAAAAAAAAGTTAAAACAAAAAATCAAAAAACCCGACTGCTTTTGAAATTCATGCTGTGCATTCGGAGGATACATGTTCGCGAGCTGGCTGACCAAAACCAGATGTATATTTATACCAGTACTTGATTTTGATACCACACGATGGGTTTGGAAGGAAAAAAAAAAATTCCCCCACAAAATCCGCCATTTTTTTTTTCTAATTTTAATTTAGGCAGTGACACTCGCAGTGTTAAGAAGAATCGATTGACGTAAGAATCATCAAAATCGGCCAACGCGTTTGGTCTCTAGAACGCCACATAGGAACAAACATACATACATAGACTGATAAACACATTACCCTCCTTCGGCAGTCGGGTAAAAAAAAATTGGTGTAATGGCGAATACTGAATAATAGCGAGTATTCGCGGCATCTCAATTACCTTAAGAAATGTATAGTTATGAATCCTCACATTTGTACAAGACAAAAGCACTAGACTTACCCTTGAGTTCCTTGCCGTCGGGTGTGCAGTTGCCCTGGTCGAGAATGCACTTGACATAGGGCGTCAGCAGGCGGCGGTTGCCGAGGATCTCGTCCAGGTCCACATTGTCGTAGCGGTCGGTGTACCGTTCCTCGTCGGGGCGCGCGACAGCCATCACGGCCACAGACAGGACGAACAGGACAACGCAGAACTTCATAGTGGTGCTGGCAACAAATATACTTGCAGTAATCGGAAAAAATACAAGGTTTACCCTAAAAATATTTATAGTTCTGCTAAATTACCAACTTCCAGCTTTGTTATAATTTAATCCTGAGCTCAAGGGCTGCTAAACTAAAATAATGAAGGCGAGATGGTGGTCAAACGCTAGCCTATAGTTTACAAAAAAAAAAAAAAAAACATCAACCCCACAAATGACAAAAAACCGCCCAAGTGCGAGTCGGACTCGCGCACGAAGGGTTCCGTACCATTATCGCAAAAATCGGCAATAATATCACGTTTGTTTTATGGGAGCCCCACTGAAATATTTATTTTATTCTGTTTTAGTATTTGTTGTTATAGCGGCAACAGAAATATTAAATACAAATCTGAGAAAATTTCAACTGTCTTTCACGGTTCATAAGATACAGCCTAGTGATAGATAGACAGACAGACTGACGGATCGCGGAGTCTTAGTAATAGGGTTTCTTTCTTACCCTTTGGGTACGGAACCCTAAAAACCAACAATATGTCCAATAACAGATTTGATGCAAACAATTTATGTCCAAAAACGGACTTTTTAAAGTTACTTGAAAAATCGTTTAAAAAATATTGCTATTTTAATATTGAAATTGATTTATTAATTTTATATTATTATTGAAATTAAAAATGTCATACCTGTTGGTTACGGAGAGGTGTATTCACTGATCGGACACTGTGCGATCTACAATTGCCGGTGGCTTCACTTGTTCTTATATAAGTACAAGGACCGTAAATTTTATGGTATATTCCATAAAATTTGCGATGCAAAAAGATAAATACTTACATACCGGTCGTTCAGGACTTGCAATAACGCTGGTATGCATTAGCACTGGTCGTATGTGAAGCCTGTTTACTGATGTCATTGGTCCCATCTTATCTCCATCAATGCCTCCAGGACCAGGCTTACTTAACTTCGATGAGACTATTTTTAGGCCTGTTTACTATTTTTACTTACTTATGACGTCAATGGATACCTGAGCCGCGAGCTATGCCGTACATTTATTATCACGGTTGATTACCCCTGTAACTCGAGTTATTTTTTACTCGAACTTGGATGGTAAAAACATAGCAATTATTCTAGGCATATTTTTATAAAAGCTCAAATTGTTCAAAAAGTTATTGTTTACCTACTTGTATAAATTGAACTGACGCAAGTTTTGTTTATTTCCAAGCGCTTCCAAACATCCTTCATAATGCGCACAGCGAATGAATGGAACTCACTACCTGCGTCTGTGTTTCCGAACGCATTCAACCCGAATCTCTTCAAAGTTAGAGTAAACAGGCTCCTTCTGGGTAGGCTCACTCCATCGTCGACTCTGTCTCTGTCACCTATGACTTAGACTAGAGTCAAGAGCAAACCCATCAAAAAAAAAAAAAAAAGCCTTTTATTCAGATCTCTTAACTAATTACAATGGATATAAACTTATAATATAACTAGCTGACCCGGCAAACTTTGTTTTGCCATAAAAACACCAAACATTCATCTACCCTACCTAACACTATCTACCCAACTCTACCTACCCTACCCTACCTACCCTACCCTACCTACCCTACCCTACCTACCCTACCTACCCTACCCACCCTACCCTACCCTACCCTACCTACCCTACCTACCCTACCTACCCTACCTACCCTACCCTACCTACCCTACCCTACCTACCCTACCCTACCTACCCTACCCTACCTACCCTACCCTACCTACCCTACCCTACCTACCCTACCCTACCTACCCTACCCTACCTACCCTACCCTACCTACCCTACCCTACCCTACCTACCCTACCCTACCTACCCTACCCTACCTACCCTACCCTACCTACCCTACTCTACCTACCCTACCTACCCTACCCTACCTACCCTACCCTACCTACCCTACCCTACCTACCCTACCTACCCTACCTACCCTACCTACCCTACCTACCCTACCTACCCTACCTACCCTACCTACCCTACCCTACCTACCCTACCCTACCTACCCTACCCTACCTACCCTACCCTACCTACCCTACCCTACCTACCCTACCCTACCTACCCTACCCTACCTACCCTACCCTACCTACCCTACCTACCCTACCCTACCCTACTTACCCTATAAACCTCACGGAGCCCGAGACCTTTCCAACGAATGCAAAACCGTGGAAATCGGTTCGTGCGTTCTGGAGTTATAGCGTCAGGTTATTGTTACTGTCAAATAATAACACACAAATAATTAGCAATAAATTAAAATTGCGACTATAATTTGAGATTTAAACTATCCTATCTCTCAAGTTGGATCGAACTGCACATGGTGTGCGAATTTTATTATAATCGTTTAAGTGGTTTAGGAGTCCATTGAGGACAAACATTGTGACACGAGATTTATATATATTAAGATAACACTGGACTCTTACTAAATGAACTATTTAAGCTTAATAAATTACTATTTTAGCTTATCTGTTGCTTGGTTATCTTTTCTAGATCTGTTTGCCAATCGGCAAAGGCCTCCTCCAACCTTTTCCATTCTTTCCTTTTCTTTGTCACTCTGTTCCACATGACTCCGGTCACTTGTCTAATGTCATCGTCCCATCTTTTGTGCGGTCTATCTCTCTTCCTCTTGCCCTCTGGGATAACACACTGGGTCAACCTTTGGCTCCATCTCTCGCAACCTCTTATCATGTGGCCAGCCCATCTCCATTTCAGTCTTTTTATTTTAATTGTTACATCTGTAGTTTTTGTTTGGTTTCCGATGACGAAGTTTTTCAATCTGTCAGACTTTCTTATATTTAGCATACTCTTTTCCATTGCGTACTGACAAGTTGCCAGTTTGTTTAATATTTCATGATTGATATCCGTACGTCAGAACAGGTAGTATGCAGGTGTTAAACAGTTTACTTTTTAACCTTATATGGAGTTTTTTTTATCTTTCATAGCCTCTCTCAGGCTCCAGTATCTCTTCCAGCCATTCGTAAATGTTCTCTCCACTTCCTTTACGCATGAGTTCTTTTTAAGTTATAAACTGACCTAAATAGATGCACTCGTCAATGTTTTGCGTTTGTCATTATACTAGTTTTTTTCGGATTCAGTGTCAGTCCCACTTTCTTTCGCAAGTTCTCCTAGCATTTTATTTAAGTCTTGCGTTTGGCAAATAGCACTATATCGTCAGCGAACCTCAAGTGTGACAGCAATATGCCATCTACATTAATACCGAGGCGTTCCCAATTGAGTCTTCTGATAATTGATTCCAGTACTGCGGAGAAAAGTGCCCCTGTCTAACGCCACTTTCATTTCTGAAAGGAGCGCTTTTCGTTTCTAATTGGATTCTTCCTGTACTGCGACTGTAATAGTACATTGTGTATTAAGGGCGGTAGGTAAGGAATTACGATAGAGGCACTAGTAGAAGCCCGAAGTCGAAGACTGAGGGCTTTCTGAGTCGAGGTTCGTAATTCCCGTACCGCCCGTGATAAATACAATGTTTTTCATCACATTTGCGAGTAATAATTATGAATTATATCTTTAATACACAAGTCAGCACAGCACAGCTGTTATTACGAAATACGTGAACTTTTTTTTAAGCGGTTGGCGAATTTTTGCCCACACCACAGATTATACAGTGTTTCGTTCAGAAACTTTAAGGGCAAATACTTACGTAGGTATACAGCCATGACGGAGTGTAAAAAGAATTAAATAATTTCGACGTTTTCATACTATAACTATTAAAATCGATTATTAAGAACATTAGTTGAGTTGTTAAGTAACATGTAGCGAGATTGTAAAGAAATTCCTGTTTCGATAACATTTTAAGACAATTTTTCAATTGCGTGTAAACTCCTTGCTTGAACTTGCATGACCTGTGTGCTGTGCCATAAATTAAAAAAATATTAAATGTTTTTTTCATCACACTTGCACGTAAAAAGTATCTAAACATACAGGTTAACTTGGCCGTAATGCCCCATATAAAACCCTCGGGCTTTCTTTTTGTCATGAAACCCTAGGGCGGTAAGTAATATTTTTTGAGAGATTTATATATATTAAGATAACACTGGACTCTTACTAAATGAACTATTTAAGCTTAATAAATTACTATTTTAGCTTATCTGTTGCTTGGTTATCTTTTCTAGATCTGTTTGCCAATCGGCAAAGGCCTCCTCCAACCTTTTCCATTCTTTCCTTTTCTTTGTCACTCTGTTCCACATGACTCCGGTCACTTGTCTAATGTCATCGTCCCATCTTTTGTGTGGTCTATCTCTCTTCCTCTTGCCCTCTGGGATAACACACTGGGTCAACCTTTGGCTCCATCTCTCGCAACCTCTTATCATGTGGCCAGCCCATCTCCATTTCAGTCTTTTTATTTTAATTGTTACATCTGTAGTTTTTGTTTGGTTTCCGATGACGAAGTTTTCAATCTGTCAGACTTTCTTATATTTAGCATACTCCTTTCCATTGCGTACTGACAAGTTGCCAGTTTGTTTAATATTTCATGATTTATCACCCATGATTGATATCCGTCACAACAGGTAGGTCACGTCAGAACAGGTAGTATGCAGGTGTTAAACAGTTTACTTTTTAACTTTATATGGAGTTTTTTTTATCTTTCATAGCCTCTCTCAGGCTCCAGTATCTCTTCCAGCCATTCGTAAATGTTCTCTCCACTTCCTTTACGCATGAGTTCTTTTTAAGTTATAAACTGACCTAAATAGATGCACTCGTCAATGTTTTGCGTTTGTCATTATACTAGTTTTTTTCGGATTCAGTGTCAGTCCCACTTTCTTTCGCAAGTTCTCCTAGCATTTTATTTAAGTCTTGCGTTTGGCAAATAGCACTATATCGTCAGCGAACCTCAAGTGTGACAGCAATATGCCATCTACATTAATACCGAGGCGTTCCCAATTGAGTCTCCTGCTAATTGATTCCAGTACTGCGGAGAAAAGTGCCCCTGTCTAACGCCACTTTCATTTCTGAAAGGAGCGCTTTTCGTTTCTAATTGGATTCTTCCTGTACTGCGACTGTAATAGTACATTGTGTATTAAGGGCGGTAGGTAAGGAATTACGATAGAGGCACTAGTAGAAGCCCGAAGTCGAAGACTGAGGGCTTTCTGAGTCGAGGTTCGTAATTCCCGTACCGCCCGTGATAAATACAATGTTTTTCATCACATTTGCGAGTAATAATTATGAATTATATCTTTAATACACAAGTCAGCACAGCACAGCTGTTATTACGAAATACGTGAACTTTTTTTTAAGCGGTTGGCGAATTTTTGCCCACACCACAGATTATACAGTGTTTCGTTCAGAAACTTTAAGGGCAAATACTTACGTAGGTATACAGCCATGACGGAGTGTAAAAAGAATTAAATAATTTCGACGTTTTCATACTATAACTATTAAAATCGATTATTAAGAACATTAGTTGAGTTGTTAAGTAACATGTAGCGAGATTGTAAAGAAATTCCTGTTTCGATAACATTTTAAGACAATTTTTCAATTGCGTGTAAACTCCTTGCTTGAACTTGCATGACCTGTGTGCTGTGCCATAAATTAAAAAAATATTAAATGTTTTTTTCATCACACTTGCACGTAAAAAGTATCTAAACATACAGGTTAACTTGGCCGTAATGCCCCATATAAAACCCTCGGGCTTTCTTTTTGTCATGAAACCCTAGGGCGGTAAGTAATATTTTTTTTAATTTATGGCGCAGCGCGCAGGTCATGAAAGTTCAAGCAAGGAGTTTACACGCAATTGAAAAATTGTCTTAAAATGTTATCGAAACAGGAATTTCTTTGCAATCTCGCTACATGTTACTTAAATACTCAACTAATGTTCTTAATAATCGATTTTAATAGTTATAGTATGAAAACGTCGAAATTATTCAATTCTTTTTACACTCCGTCATGGCTGTATACCTACGTAAGTATTTGCCCTTAAAGTTTCTTAACGAAACACTGTATAATCTGTGGTGTGGGCAAAAATTCGCCAATCGCTTAAAAAAATGTTCACGTATTTCGTAATAACAGCTGTGCTGTGCTGACTTGTGTATTAAAGCTATAATTCATAATTATTAATCGCAAATGTGATGAAAAACATTGTATGAATCACGGGCGGTACGGGAATTACGAACCTCGACTCAGAAAGCCCTCAGTCTTCGACCTCGGGCTTCTACTAGAGCCTCGATATAATTCCTTACCTACCGCCCTTAATACACAATGTACTATTATTAATCTGATGTATTTGTGTTCGATTGCTTGTTCTATTAGAGTTTTCGTGTAGTAGAGAATCAAACGCTTTGCTGTAATCGATAAACGCGATGTAGTATGTTAGCTGGTATTCGTTGTATTTCTCTAGATATTGTCGCACTACGTGGATGTGGTCGATTACCGAATAATCTTTGCGGAATCCTGCTTGCTCGTTTGGTTGGTGTCCGTCTAAGGTTATTTCGATTCGTTTTAAGATAATCTAAATGAAAATCGTATATACATCAGACATAAACCCCTATGACGCGAGTCATACGTTTGATAAATGCTGTAACGTTATCGGAAGATATATTTTGCCAAAACCTGTCGAGATTCGTCTAAGTAGCGCAAAATTTAATTGAAAAAGGTCTGACCATTTAAACAATGATTAAAGTATTGGAATGTCTTATTGTAACGATTAATGTATTGTATTTTAATGTTTTATATGTGTGTTATAACATCGCCTTGGAGGTCTCTGTAAAGGTGTTATAATAATTTATGAGTAAATAAATAAAGCTGATAGGGCGATAGTTTCCTATATCATATTTATCACCTTTCTTATACAGTAGGATGATAATAATAATAAACCATGGAGTTTCTAGTTGTTAGTTTAGGAAAACATCGTGAGGAAACCGGCATGTCCTAGAACCAAAAATTCAAAGACATGTGACATCTACCAATCCGCACTGGGCCCGCCTGGAGGATTATAGCCCACTCCCTCTATGAGAGGAGGCCTGTGTCCCCAGCAGTGGGAACTTTAAAAGGCTGATGATGTGATTGAGTTTCTTGCCGGTTCTTCTCCATAGGAAACGACCAACCCGAACCGTGCACCTTTTGTCGACGTTTTATAAGTGCCCTTGTAGGCCTATGTAAAATAAAAATGTTTGATTTTGATTTTGAATAGACTCTGTCCATTGTTGCAAGTTTTACATTCAGATAAGAAACTAATATGGTGGTCAAAGTGGTTTTTAACACATATTTTATGTATTAATTAGATAAATTCACGTCCTGACCCACTTCCAAAATAAGGACTAATCACTCAAAAGATGGTACATAAAATAGTTTCGGCAGTTGGCGTTTTAGGTCTTGCTTTTTACCCGACTGCCGAAGGTGGGTAATGTGTTTACTATGTTTTTTGACTTCCGAAAATAAGGTGATTGGGCATTTTTTTATTTTGGAAGTCAGTTGTTTTTTTAAGTTGTAATACTATGATACGTTAAAAAACCGTCACATATTATCCGACAAACAAAAACTAATAAATGACCCCCTATAATGTCCTATATCGAAGCGTCAACTTTCCTAAGTACAAAGATTTTCGGATTAGGGGGCACACTTACGAACTTAGTGCCTCAAGTCAACCTCACCTGCTCGTGGTGCATCCTGCTGATAACAAACAAGGCTCTGACGACAACCGACAAATGACGGTATAACCGTTTTGACAAACCCTCGCAGCTAAGTGGAACAGACTGGTGACGGTGCGAAAAGCTGCGATCTGCGATAGCCAACCCGCATGCCCAGCGTGGCGAATATGGGCAAACCCTTCAATTGATGACAAGTCTTAATCAACCATGGCCC
This sequence comes from Orthosia cruda, assembly GCA_964057195.1. Lineage (NCBI taxonomy): Eukaryota > Metazoa > Arthropoda > Insecta > Lepidoptera > Noctuidae > Orthosia > Orthosia cruda. The sequence continues at coordinate 25,961,603 of OZ059835.1, read as the reverse complement.
CCAGTTCCCGACCGCCCTGCTGTTATACCTGATTATGGCGGCACGGAGACGGCAGGGCATTCGGGGGTGCAAAGAATCACCGGGTTACGGATGGCCGCTAAACCCAACTGACCTTGGCGTCGTATAATGGACGCACGTTACGGCTTGATGAACACCTCGTGCAGCTTGAAGAAGAACTCGACAGTATAAGATGGCACATTCTAGGGTTGAGTGAAGTCTGAAGAGAGAGGGAGGACACAATAACCCTCAAATCAGGCCGCCTAGCTATCTCAAGGCGGCGTTGGGCTCCTGGTAAACAAATCCATCTGTGACAACGTTGTGGAAGTCTCCAGTGACTCGAAAAGGGTAGCGTACATCATAATTAAGCTAAAAGCTGAAGGTTGTACAGGTTTACGCACAGAGGAAATGTTAGGCATTCAACCACTAAAACCCACTTCAGCGTTCTCATGGAGATTTTTACGCCAAAATGGGAGTACAGAATTGCAGCGATTCGGTTGTACGATCCTACGGATTTGGTAGCAGAAATCATAGGGGGCAACTTCGGAAGGAACACCGACACCTGTTTTTAGAGGAACACTGACTGCCGAAATTGAAGTGAATAAAAAGTGAATACTTAAAACTATTTTCCAAAAAATACAACCGAGTTGTGGTACATGAGGGACTAGTTCTATTGTAAAGTACCTATAATGCCAAAAGTTATACCTGAATAGATTACCCGAATACCATGAAATTAAACAACCGTTGAAATGAGAGTGTACCAGGGTGAACGATACACATCTGCGTACCCCCTTAGAGCGTACGCGCGTGATGTTATGTTATGAAATGGTAAAACCAATAAACATACAAACGCGATTGCAGCAATCCCGAGAGATTTGCCGTCATTTATTGAAGAGTTTTGTTGTATATCTTCGAAGTTCTTCATCAGATCTCCAAATTTAAATTGGACCAATTCGAGAACATATTCTTTCCAACAAAAAAAAATATCATCGCAATCAATTTATAATTGCCGGAATAATGACGTACCAAATATACAAAAGTCTTTTAAAAACCACTCGGTGTTATTCAACCACCTTTATGTTCTACGTCCCCTAGATCCGATCCAGTGGACAGAGGGCGTCCACCAAAGTCCTCCATCGCGATCTTGCCACAATATGTATTCTACATGAGTAATATTATAATTTTTTTTCAGACAACAACTAGACTGCTACGAGAAGGAGCTGACAGTGACGCTATGTGGCGAGCCGGGCGCCGGCAGCGCTGCACTGCTGTCATCGCGAGTTGAACAGCTGGAGAAAGCGCTGCAGGGATACCGCGACCTGCTGGCCACGCACGACCAGACCGCGCACACTAAACGTAACTACACACATCATAATAATCTTTTCAGCCGGAATACGTCCACTGTTGCACATTGGCTTTCCCTAAGTTTCGTCACATTGACGACACGAGAAGCTGCGTTGGAAGGCTAAGTGGACCGATGACCTGGATAACGTTGTGGGAATCCTGGATGCGAGACGCACTATACACATAGGCCTTATTAATAAAGATCTCTGAGCCGTTCGAATTAAAAATCTATACTTATAATCTATACTATCTATACTAATATTATAAAGCTGAAGAGTTTGTTTGTTTGTTTGAATGCGCTAATCTCAGAAACTACTGGTTGGAATTGAAAAATTCTTTTTGTGTTGGATAGTCCATTTATTGAGGAAGGTTATAGGCTATATAACATCACGCTACGACCAACAGGAGCAGAGCATAAATGAAAAATGTTGCAAAAACGGGCAAAATTATTCCTTTTTGAGAGCTTCCGTTGCGTGCGCTGCGTAAACGGTTTAATTACACAACAATCATGTATGTAGAGTAGGTAGGGTTGATGGGTAGGTAGGTAGCCAGTTGACGGGAGCGAAGCCGCGTGGGACAGCTAGTAATATTATAAAGCTGAAGAGTTTGTTTGTTTGTTTGTTTGAACGCGCTAATCTCAGGAACTACTGGTTGGAATTGAAAAATTCTTTTTGTGTTGGGTAGTCCATTTATCGAGGAAGGTTATAGGCTATATAACATCACGCTACGACCAATAGGAGCGGAGCATCAATGAAAAATGTTCCAAAAACGGGGAAAATTTATTCTTTTTGAGACGCAACGTATTTAGAGTAGGTGGGCTAGCTTGGTAGGTAGCCAGTTGACGGGAGCGAAGCCGCGTGGGACAGCTAGTAATATGATAAAGCTGAAGAGTTTGTTTGTTTGAACGAGCTAATCTCAGGAACTACTGGTTGGAATTGAATTTTTTTTTTGTGTTGGAGAGTCCATTTATCGAGGAAGGTTATAGGCTATGTAACATCACGCTACGACCAATAGGAGCGGAGTATAAATGAAAAATGTTGCAAAAACGATCCTTTTTGAGAGCTTCTGTTGCGTGCGCTGCGCAAACGGGTTAAGTTACGCAACAATAATGTATATAGGGTAGGTAGGGTAGATGGGTAGGTAGGTAGCCAGTTGACGGGAGCGAAGCCTTGTGGGACAGCTAGTCTGCTAATAAAACGCTAATACACACACACACTGGCAAAATTAGCAGAACAAAATAAAAATTACGATTTAAAAAAACTAAGATTTAATTTAAAAACTTATAATAAGACATTTTTCCTAACTTAAAAATAAGCTAAGCTAATAAGCTTTTAAAATGAAAATGAGATTGCATTTAGAACATTTTTTACTATGGGATACTGTACAGTAAAATTATATCATATTCAATCGCGTAATTCCTCCACTTGCTCTTAATATCGTTTTCACCCACCTAGACATGTTGAGAATAATGTTATTAATTGTCTCTTGTGGTAGTCTTTATAATTCCCTTACAACGGCGCTTCGCAGTTCACCCGCCTTGACAGGTGTAGGGAGTATGAACTTTGCTCTTCGTTTTAGCAGGTCTCACTCCCAGTTTACCAGCTCTAAATTATCGGAGAATTAATGTGACAAATTGTCAAGCACGCGTTCCATCGGATGCATGTCTGGTGATTTTGTCGGCACCGCCAAAACTGCGATATTGACATTATTAAGGCTGGAGTTAAAAAGTGGTATGAAGCCGAGCATTTTCCTGGATCATAAAGAAGTGACCACCGATAAAGGGGCAAATTATATCTCGTTTTATTCTAAATACTTTTATAGCGATGTACTATAAGATTTTACCATCAAGTTCGTATGAGCTCCCAAACATATACTACCTGAATCCAATATTGTTCTTCTACCATATGCCGCTGTAGTTTAAAATTTGACAGATGTTCTTGTTCATGTTTACACATTCATTGCCGTCTGTCTGTCAGTTAAATTAATTGCACACTCATCACTGAACAATATTTTACTCCATTAGTCCCTGGACCAAAGTCGATATTCCCGACCAAAAGTTATACCGTTTCATAGGTGGTGTGGTGGATGTTCTTCTCTGTTACTTTGTGATTTTTGTTGTCGTGTTGTGTCTATGTCGAATAAATGTTTTCTATTCTATTCTAACCTTTTTTCTAACTTTCTTCGTATTGTAAACTCACTTTCTGTTGCACCTTGAACTTCTTCCAGCTTATTTCTGGCTTAAACGATCTTCATAAGCGAGTTTTTGGGAAAACCAAACTAAATAAAACGATTATTACTGTTAGAAGTACGAGTTTTCTGCTTTGTCCTGTTACTCTCGCAAAAGTAATGTCTCTAAATCATTGGAAACTGCAATAAATGGCTGGAACAGGTAAACGATGAATTATGCACAGCATTCTGTAGGTTTTAACCTAGCCGTTACTAAGGAGTATGCTGCAGAATCCAGTAATTCCTGGCCAAGTATGAGATAAACGGACCGAACCGCAGGTGAGGTCCGGTTATATACGAGGCCAGGATGGCTTTCTTACTGGTTGAGGCTAGTATAATGCTTTTCTAAAAAATTAAAAAAGTTTAACAACAAATTCGTTTAATTAATATTTTATCTACTTCGGTTTCGTTATATTCGAATTACAAAATTAACAGCGGTTTCATTATGATACCCATAACGACATCGGATTGCATTATTTGAATCGTCATAAATTCTAAAACACAAGCAAAGACATTCTGAACATACAGCCAGGTACCTATTATATCGGTTATTTTGATATAGATATCGATATGATATATTATCTAACACATATCCGATATAAGTTTCGTTTTGATATTTTGGACTCATCCCTACTACTGTCCAGTAAGTAAATTACATACTTACTTACTGGACAGTAGGAGATTCCAAATTTAAACACTCGCTTCTTACTGGACAGTTGTGAATAAGTCGCCGGTAGAATTCACTTTCTGGATACTTTTTAGAGATGTTATGGCAACATTACATACCATTTTTGTGAAAAATATTTTCTTGCAACTAAAACTTACTTTTCCATTCCTAGTGGTGGAGACTCTACGCGCGGAGTCAAGCAAATGGCGCGAAGAGGCAGAAAACCAGAAACGTGAAGTTGCCAAGTTGCGTGCGCAGCGAGACACGCTGCACGCCAACCTAGAACGTATCGGTGCGCAGACACAGACTAAGGTAACGTATAATACGGATGTTTCCTGGCAAAAAAAAAAAAAAGATTCTATTTAGTCTGTCAGTGAGATTATATAATAATATTGGACACGTATTTTTTGCTTTACCAAATCAATAAAATATTACAAAGTTAAAGCGCATCAATGTTCAGGAGTGGGGGCTTGTGACGTCACTAAGGCAGTATAAAGTGTACTAGCGGTGTGACGTCACACGGTATTTCAACGCATTATATCGTCGTCACTTTATGTTTACGTTTCAAAAGAAAAAATACGTGTCCAATATGTTTTATTAATCTACCTGACAGACAAAAAACTAACTGCCCTATTACCCAGGATTATTTTCCATGACTATTTATGCACCCGGTTTCTAAATTGAGAATTTGTAGTAAAGGTTCCCCTAATCAACGGCACGAACTATTTTGTGCACGGGGTTAAAATGCATGCTGTCTCATCCGACAACACGTGCGAAAGAGATAGATGCTGTGATGAGCAGTAAGAAGCTAGTTCTCGTACGAATTAGCACGTTTGCAAATTTGTAGCGAAATGGATGATGATTTAGGACGAAAACGAGCGCGCGAAATTTTATGAGCTGACCTTTGGGAGTCTAGATATCATGAAAAAACTAGTAAATGTATATTTTCAAAATAAAATTATTTGCGTTGTTGAATTACTAATGTATCCCTGTATGGTGGCCGTTTTGCAATTTTCGTTCTTCTTATGGTATTTATTTTCGCCCAAAGATGCGTTAAAATTAGTGTTGAAATATGGATCTTTCGACGCTCACAACTTTCAAATATTGTGTTTCTTTACTTTCATGTTTCCATACAGGGCAAGATAATGATAAGACAATTTGATATATTTTTTTATTTTGAACTTACACCGTCAAACAGTGGAGTAATCGCCAGACTACGTTTGTATGGAACAATTTTCGACTAGTGTAACCTTAAGAATTTGTTATAGTGCCTTCTTTACTGTCAAAGTTTTACAGGTTTTTAGGTAAAAGTAGTGTGTGTGAAAGTGTGGATGGATGTTTGTTACTCAATCACACCAGAACGGCTAGACAGATCTAGATGAAAGGAGAATGACCAAAAGTGGTACCAAAAAGTCTCACGCATCAAGACCAAAATTATATATGTCGGAAAGCAGGACTCTTCTCATTAAATTCGAGTTCATGCTCCATGTCTGTCTTGGGTCTCGTGGGCGTCATGTTGGGTTTAATGCTGGCACAAAGCAAGTAGCAGATAACTAATGCCATTGACATAGTCCTTGGTCCAATTTTAACAAAGCAGCGGATTCGGTCACCAAGCATTTCGCTTTCTCTCAACAAAAACACACTTTTTCAAGTTTATACACGCCACTTTTCTGGCTACTTCACTTCTCAACTCTTTTCCTCACAACTCTTTTTTAACTCCGAAGCGCGCGCCGCGCGCTTCTTTTTCTAACTCCACGAAAACACATGGCCAGAGACTCCACTCGAGAGAGCCAGCATAGCATAGACTCTCCTCGCTTTTTCATTGGCCAAAGAACTAATCTGGCAAGTTACCGCTTTTAAAACATCTAATCAGGATCGAGTATTTTGACATAAGAAGAATAAAGTGTTGTCAATCGAATAAAATCGAACTGAGCTTTGAACCAGAAGCAAAATGTTGCCAATTAAACAAAACTGAATTAATAAGTTTACAAGCAATATTTCTTTGTTCCTAATTATTAATCGTATACGTTCCTCCGACACGGCCATCTTGACAGACAAATGGTCCCTCATTTGATGTAGAGCGACGAGCAGCATCGTTACTCAATTGTAATAAAAAACAAGAGGAGAGAAAAAAATAAGTAATAGGTTAAGTTCGGCCGCTCCTGACCAAATTTAAAAAAAATAACGTGGTCGTGACGTCTTCCACGTGAAACCTTCAATCAACACCTTTATATTACCAGCCTACAACAAAAATCAAGTACTTCATTACTCATGAAAACTGAAATCTCATATCTTTCATACTGTTCATTTGTTTTTTTTTTCATGTAAATCTAGGTCTCCACACCGTACACAACCATCGTCGTACTATCGAAACAGCCACCTCACCGTTTAGACAACCATATTATCACATTCTAAACGGTTACCGAAGCACCAGAGGTACCAGGTTCCCAACAGACGTCAAGTCGGTCTCGAAGCACTAAGTGTGCCACATACACATACCATGCCACTTACACCAAACAACAGGTTACCGAGGCCCCAGAGGGACCAGGCTCCCCCAGACAGACAACAGGTCACCGAAGCCCCAGAGGGACTAGGCTCCCCCCAGACAACAGGTCACCGAAGCCCCAGAAGGACCAGGCTCCCCCAGACAACCGGTCCTCTCGAAGCAACAAGACTGCCAGATACCCATGCCACATAGACTAAACAACAGGTCACCAAAGCCCCAGAGGGACCAGGCTTCCCCAGACAGACAACAGGTTACCGAAGCCCCAGAGGGACCAGGCTACCTCCCTTACATATCCAGCAATGTTTCTTGGTCCCACAGCAATCGCTGTGGCTCCTGATGGTCAACCCTGTGACCATCCTGCAACCATAGTCATCCTGACCAGGCCTCGTAACCCACCTCGGTTACAGCAGTCATCTTTGACCACTCACCTCGTAACCCACCTCGGTTACAGCAGTCATCTCTGACCACTCACCTCGTAACCCATCTCGGTTACAGCAGTCATCTCTGACCACTCACCTCGTAACCCATCTCGGTTACAGCAGTCATCTCTGACCACTCACACCTCGTAGCCAACCTTGGCTACAGCAGTCACCGCAGTGACTACTCATCACCGTACAGTCAGTTCTTTGACCATACACACCGACCTCACCATTGCTAGATTGATTTAAATCAGTCTTCAACATATTCAACATTTCCTTTAACTCATCATGAACCAAACAAAGCCTTTAATTCAACACATAGTTGCCACCATTCAGATCTCCAATATATTCTCAGTACTAAATACAACGGCAACTTCACATTCATAATTTCTTACCCAGCCAAAAGCATACTCAAGAACTCCATTTTATGTTCATGATTTCATACCAAATCCTCATTGCGATAGGTATAATAACTACCAACATCAACCATTACCAATTTTGCAAACTAAAAATGAAATCATGCACCGCATGTGACCGACTTTACATCTCTGCATTATCTTATCCAACTTGGTCAGATAGCAAGTAACATAAAATTAAGATAAGTATGTTCACATTGACCAACACAGAACATTAAACAAGTTAGAACACCACAACCATTACTGACAGTATACTTTCTTCAAAACTAAACCTATGATGAAACCAAAAAGTGCCTCAGTGGGTGACAGTGACAGGTTGAAGAAGATCTCACACCCACACATAGAAACACTCGCACCTAATACACACTCGCACACACATGCACTAAAAGATAAATAGTTGTAGTATTAAATAACTTCTAAATTACTGTAGTATTAGATTTTCTTGTACTAGTTTAATTTCAACATTTTGTAAGGGACAGGGACTGTCATTCCCTAACAGAGGCCATTCTGCAACCCAGCCAGGAAAGCAGAACTTCACCCAACCTGATTGCGATTGCTATGGTCTAAACCTCTAATTAAGCTTGTATATGCCCATGTACCACAATCTCCGCTCCCACTGAAATAAATTATTTGACTTTAATTCCATTTTTTTTTTTTATTTGTTATGTAGGTACTAGACTTCCTACATGACACCACACAATCACACAATTCACACCTTTATTTTAAAAAGATGTTACAATTATTAAAACTTTTGAACAATGTTCAAGATTACCGAGGCCAAGAATCGTTGAACAACACAGAACATGGAAAACATTCCTAGATTCCTTCAAAAAAAATGTATCAAGTAAATCAAATAAAACTCAAGTGTCCCATTCATGGTCCACAATCCACAATAACTTAGTGAAAACATTTACTACACAGAATGCACTTTCAACTTAAATACCGAATCAACTCTTGACTCTTTGATCCACAAAACTGTTCTATGTAAATTAAAATGTTGCCAATTGAACATCTATCTCATCTGCAGCTAGAACTTCAACAGTTATTGGCTCTTATACATCTCATAATACCTGTATACGTCTTCTAGACACCATCTAAATGTCTAATTGCACTTTTCATTCGCCACAGTCAATTTAAATTATTTTTATTTGTAGGTATTGTTAGAATGACATGTTATTATTTGGTTAGTTCTCTACAATGCGATATATAACAACTACAGACATTAACTTTACCTTTATTCAACTGTTGGTAGCAACAAAACTAAACGCCAACTCTCTAGGCTATAGTAACGTTAATCTTCATGATATTTTAAGATACTTTAACACCGGTATGAAAATAATCTTGATCACTCTCTTAACTGAAAGTTATCACAAGTCTTTGGAACAAAGCAAAAGTTAAAACTTTAATCCTCACAGTTACTCACACCCTGTAACAATTTATTAATAGTCTAGTCTTTATCTAGTAACTTTTAAGTTAAAAATCATATCACAGTTAAAAGTTATTTGTTTTGTTGTCTGACTTTTTCGAATGTTGACACATAAATGTCACTCTCTGATAGGGATGGCGATCTGTTATTGATTAATTATCGAACCGATCCTAAAGACAAAAAAAAATAAAAATAATCGATTTTCAATCGATATCCAGTACTGAATCAATATTTCATTAGAAAATCGAGATTAGATTTTTCTGTTTATATCTAAAGAACCAATGATTAGAACCAAAATATTATTAAAAATAATCAAATGTATTACACAAACCTATGTGAATTCAACGTAAACAAAATAAATATCTTTCCCCTGAACCTGATCCTTTAATTTAGTTGTAAAAATAACTCCAATCGGCCAAAGATATTATAAAATCGTCTATTATTAAAAAAAATCTTTTTGGGTTCCGTAACTGCATTCACACTTGCATTGAAAATACCAACACAAATAGTTAGAAATTACGATATTCACAAATTCCCTTGGAGTCTGGAGATAAAATCAACTACACTCAGTGGTAGTAATATTTACGGGAATTCTGAAGTGACTCCTTTAAATAAAAAAAATGCATGGCTAAAATTTCTAGTGTTCAAACATAAAAAAAAACGGTTTGTTAATATTTTTACTTCTCGGTAATTGTCAGTAAACTTACAACCTATTTAATAATCCGTGTGTACGCTTGTAACAGCACTAGTGGTCACAAAACCGTATAATGTTCTAATTCTAACAACACAACATAACAACGTAATGAAATCTAACTTCTTTACGTTTTGTCCTCACATTCCAATGCTCCCAGTACATTAGAAAGATGAAATTGCGAAAATCTTTCATTGTTTATTTTGTTGGTGAATAAAAAACGATTAAATACTTGAAACAAAATATTTCAAAGCTCAAACACAACAAAGATTTAAATAGATGGCGTGGCATGCACCGACTCCTCATTCTGTCTATGTAAAAATTATTTGTTTGTTTATAAATTAATCATAAAAGAAAAAAACATGAACCTATTCAGTAAGTTCCCTCAAGCAGCAAAATGGGGTCCCGAATCTAATTTCGATGATTATTGAATGAAACACAGTATCAATACCATTACATAGATGGCGCCATTTGAATATTCTTTTCTCTTCTTAACTTACATTACACATTTCCATTAAACAAAATAATGCAATAGTTATAAATTGCAATGAATGCAACTATTAATTGTAAAACTTAGGTACTTCCAAACTTAATACATACTTCAGCTGCCACAAATGTATGCCGATGCACAGATAGTTGAATGCAGATCAAAGTAACATACCTTAAGCCTGTACTCCCGGAAAGGTCAGGCAGCAGTGCCAACCATGCACATGTCCAGACTCCTAGATGCTATCAGAAAATATTAAATTGATTGATCACCGCAGCGGCATGTATAACATCACTAAATTTACTCTTTCATAGCGCTGTAGGCTGCAGTTTGTGTGTTGCCTCTTGAAATGGAACTTGAGCTCTGCACTTGTATCACCACACGCAGCTGGCCACAACAGGTCTTGTGGTATCCACAGCCACATTGAAGGGCTTAGACATCCATGCTATTTGTTGCATATTGTGCGAATGGTTCCCTGAAAAATTCATGTCTATGAGCAAGTTTTCACACAAGTGTGTTTTGTTTAATAAAATTGTAGCTTAGGATGTTTATTCTCTTGCATTGTATTTGCATAAGTCGTCTTAATCTCTTGTGAATTCCGCTGACAGTATGACACTGGCTGAGTCTCATGTAGCATCATAACGAAAATAGAGATTTATTTTAAATTTTAGCCACTTTATAACAAGACAAAAATACAATAATGTGGCTAAACTTCACAAGGCATTAGTTAGGTACTTATAATTGTCAGAATACTTAAGTTTATACTTCCCTGAACATCACTACCACACTTGCGTTTCCCAAGTATCTATCAGGATTAGGCATCGATGTCATCATTAACATTGGTAGCGCCATCTCTTGTAAATGTCATAAATCAATGACCGAAAACACATAGACAAACGCATTTGAGATTTCGCGGGCGATCGATATCTTAATTATCTCGTTCCTTCCTCATTCCTTTTCCCTTTATGTACGCCTTAATGACAGGTCGCCAGAACGAACCGAAACTTCAACGTGAACGGGCCTCGTATCTCAACCGCCAGCTTTCCAAGCCACAAGGCTGGAGACTGATGCATCTAATTAGTTAGATTGCTGAGAACCTTGTGAACCGTATCTATTCACCCGCCTCGCGGATATAAAACAATTGTGTGAAGTGTGTGGATCCTGAAGGTCGCCAGTTTGGAGTAGAAGAACACCAGCTCGCTGCCACACGTGGGCTGGCATCGACCACTACAAGGTAAGGCGTACTACTTCCCTCATTTCCATAATAGATCGCCCGAATTGATCCGTGAATATTTTCCCGCTTATTTTCAACGCACTATTGCCAGAACCCTTCAAATACAGTCCACTTTTCATGATAGACACAAGGATGAAGAGGTTTCTCAAACCGCTATAACATTTTTGGTCCTTCGTAGCCCGATATATTACTATAATATATCCATTTTCCTTTATTTCTTACGTAGGAATCAATCATAAATTCCTACTAGGGTCGTGGCACCTAGCCGCCTACCCACATAATCAAGTTGTAAACCCAATGCGTGGTTCCATCAACGCCGCTATAGCAAGTTCATAATTACGTATCTGCTATTATTAAAAATAATTCTTATTTAAAACTAACTTGTCGTATTGTAAATTTCTATATTTCAAGCGTCTTTTAGTTTAACCGCCCTTATAGGAATCACCTACCTCCAATTATAAATTGTTAGGAATAAGTTACTTTCCGAATACCGCGGGGTAGACATTCATTCTATAAGAGAAAAATAAAATAGGTGTACTACTTGTAGGTACCTACGCAGTATAAATATCATAACTTTACCGAATACGTTTCGACGATTGCGGGCTATAGGTTGCATATTTATACCTATTCATTTATCTTAAACAATATTCAAACTTAACAATAAAACTGGTTAGGATAGTAATGCTATTAACATTTTGTACTATCTTATTACTTTGGTTAGTGGGTACTACGAAAAAACTTATTTCGTTACTACGCAAATATTGCGAAACCCGTTGTCACAGTACAGTCACAATCAGTAGTATTACTTTTCTACATATAGTTGTTCGTTTAAATAATTACCGTACATTGTTTTGTTTGTGTGGTTATTTGTAACTACATAACATAGCAATGCCGCGTGATGCGAAAGCAATCGCTTCTTCGGAAGATCAACAGTTAGTGATTTTAGAAGCTAAGCGTAATATACTTTTCGAGCGTATTCAGTCAATTTATGATCGCTCTAAAGTCGCTAATACTTCCGAATCGGTGAGAGAAGGCTTTCTCAGTTCTTGTGTAACAATAGATGATATTCGAACGGACTTTCATAAATTATTGGATGATTATAATGCTAGGTTACTGGCTATATATCCCGATGCGAAGCCTAGCTATCAAGCCTACGCCTCATTCGAGGATATGTATTGTTCCGTGAAACGTGTGATGTCTCAATTGGAAGATAAGCCGTCCGGGAGGCACAGTATGAGTGATTGCGCAACATGTAGACCAAGGTTGCCGCCAATCGAACTCATGTCGTTCGACGGTGATATACGAAACTGGCCATTATTTTATGCAAGTTTTAAATCTACAGTTCATGACAATAAGTCGCTGACGGATGCAGACAGGTTGTACTATTTAATAGGTAAGCTGTCGCCGAAGGCACAGTCTGTGTTCGCGGGAGTCACACCGTGTGCTGAGAATTACCAAGTCATGTTCCAGGCACTCCTCGATAGGTACCAGGATATTCGTGTCCTCGCGTCTACCTATTTGGATCAAGCTTTAAATCTTAAATTATCCGGTCCCGCGTCTGTTTCGAATTACCAGCTATTTGTGGACAAGTTCGTCACCGCAATTAATTCCCTAAAGAATCTAAAATTAGTTGACCTTCTGGATTTCATTTTATTGCACCTCGCAATAAAAAAGTTTGACACTGAAACGATTCGCGCTTTCGAGATGACAGAACGTAATCGTAAGATTCCCACTCTAGATAGTTTTGTCACCTTCATCAATGATCAGTGTCGGATATTCCGTAATACCCAACCACGCTTAGCTAACAATAATAAGCCTAATAGTTCGGACAATTCACATAAGTCTAATAAATCGCGTAGTTTTAATAATAAAATGACCGCTCCTAATCCACAATCCTATGTAGCTTGCTCTGAGTTAAATAATTCAAACAAGTGTCTGTGCGAAGCATATCCATGAACACTTATATAAATGTCCCGCTTTTGATAATTTGACTCCGACAGCTCGTTTCAAATGTGTGAAAGACAACAATGCTTGTGTCAATTGTTTGAGTATTAAACATAAAACGGTTAACTGTTCTTCTAAATTAAAGTGTCGCACATGTAATCAACGTCATCATACATTGTTACATTTTAATAAAAACCCGCAATTATCAACTGTAGTGACGTCACAGCCGAATCCGGTCCCAACGCTTATGCCGACAGTACCTTCTATTACCTCACAGTCTGAGGTATCGTTGTGTACGACCTCTGTCGCTGGCGCCGCTCGATCGCGTTCGATTGACGCTCGGTGCGTTGCGGCGTCGCCGTCGGCGAGAGATAACCCGCAATGTACGGCGTATACAACCGTTCTGCTCGCTACTGCTCAAGTCGTAATTTACGATGTAAATGATAAGCCGCACATAATACGTTGTTTACTAGATAGCGCATCTCAAAGTAATTTTATTACTTCTGAATGTTTTAAGCGTCTAGGACTTTGGAAGAACTTTCATACTTCTAATTTAATAGTTAAAGGAATCGGTGGGTCGGAAAAACCAGTTAAAGGTTCCGTAGATATTAAATTATATTGTCGTTTTAGTAATGATATTAATTTTAACGTTTCTTCGCTTATTGTTGAACGTATTACGGAGACATTGCCGACCGCTCTCGTCGATGTCTCTAAACTTACACATCTCAAAACATTACCGCTCGCAGACTCGAAGTTTGCGGAGCCGAGCGGTATCGATGTTTTGATTGGTGCTGCTATATTCCCGCGCTTGCTTTTGCCTAACATAGTGCATAGCGAGCAATATAATATACCTCCCGCTATTGAAACTGTGTTGGGGTATGTGGTTATGGGTTCCGTACCTACGGCACATACTTCACACTGTACGAGTACGACTTCATGTTGTTCTGTTCTTCAAGATCCCAGTTTAGATTCGCTTCTCAAGCGATTCTGGGAGCTTGAAGAAATTTCCGCCTCGCCCTCGCAGAGCCGTAAGGATCTCGAGTGCGAAGAACATTTTCGCGCTACCACTGTTCGCGATGACAGTGGTAGATATATTGTGTCGCTGCCATTTTGCGGCGATCCTTATTCGCTAGGCGACTCATACGCTGCCGCACTTAGGCGTTTTCATTGTTTGGAGCGCAAACTTGATGCGTCCTTAGGGTTACGCAGCGCTTACAATGACGTCATGCGGGACTACATTAACAAGGGATATTTGAGTCCGGTTTTAAAAGATGACAACGTTTCTAATCTGACATATTACATTCCGCATCACGGTGTCGTTCGCGAAGATAAGACTTCTACTAAACTTCGCGTAGTTTTAGACGCTAGTAGTCAAACTACATCGGGACAGTCGATCAATGACATTCTACATGCAGGCCCTAATCTACAGGGTGATTTATTTAATATTATAATTCGTTTTCGTCTCTTTCAAATAGCCCTGTCTGCTGATTGCCGCCAAATGTTTCTCAATGTCGGCGTTCGTGAATCGGACCGTAGATTTCAACGCATCTTTTATAGATTCAGCAAACATGAGCCTATAACGGTCTACCAATTTAATCGTGTTTGCTTCGGATTTAAGTCTAGTCCATATCACGCGTTACGTGTAGTCCGCCAGTTAGTCGCTGATGAAGGCGATAATTTCCCTGCAGCGTCTGCTGCTGCTTCTTCCGCCCTATATATGGATGACATTGCCTGTAGTGTCATGTCCATACCGCAAGCAATTTCGCTTTGTGATGAGCTTATTCAGCTCTTCAAGCGAGGCCAGTTCGACCTTGTCAAATGGACAAGTAACTCGAAAGAGGTTCTCGCACACATACCTGATACTCATAAGGCTTCGCCCGATATCGAGTATGAGAAGTCTATACCGCATAAGGTCCTGGGTTTACGCTGGGACAAGTCTTGTGATAGTTTCCGCTTTGACGTCACCACACCAGATGATAAATGTACTAAGCGAACCATGCTTTCCACAGTGGCTCGGCTATGGGACTTAATGGGTTTTGTCGCCCCCACTATTCTGTACGCTAAGCTCTTAATTAAGGAACTTTGGCTAGCAAAGTGTGACTGGGACGACATACCACCTGAACATATAGTCACCGCTTGGAAGCAGTTTTGTACTGAGCTTTCTACGCTTAATGAAATTATTATCCCGCGTCATCTGGGGTTGGTCGACGGATGCACCATGAATTTAGTAGGTTTCGCTGACGCCAGCGAGCGTGCTTACGGTGGAGTCGTATACATGCAAATATACAATGGTTCTAACTACTCCGTGCAGTTAGTTAGTGCGAAGTCTAAAGTCTCACCTGTGAAAACCATTTCGGTGGCTAGACTAGAGTTGTGCGCGGCCCTACTGTTGTCTAAGTTGCTTCGCAAGGTACAAGACACAATATCGCCCCACTACCGCATCCATAAGGTATACGCGGTTACTGACTCTAAAGTAGTGCTCGCCTGGATAAATTCCTCACCGCACCGCTGGCAAACTTTTGTTGCCAATCGGGTTACTAAGCTGATAGAGCTTATACCCGCTAATTGTTTCAACCATGTCGCAGGTACTGAGAACCCCGCTGATTGTCTGTCTCGTGGTGTCACGCCAGCTAAGCTCTTGCAGCATCCATTGTGGTATCGTGGACCATCGTGGGTTTCTCATGACCCAGCTGAGTGGCCCATACATACTTTCGAACACAATGCACTGCATGAGGGCGTACCCGAACAGAAATCAGTCGCTCATGCCGTGGTTTCTGAGGTTACGGAATCACCAATTTACGCGCTAGCACTACGTGTTTCGTCGTGGTCTAAGTTGCTACGCGCTATTGTTTACGTCTATAAGTTTTTAAGACAACTGCCTAGTGCACGTACTGTATCAAGCTCTGATCTGAAATATGCAGAAATTAAACTGCTGCGAGCTGTACAGGATGTTCATTTCCGTAACGATATTTTAAATTTAAAAAATAATAAACCATGTACTCCCGCCATCCATAAGCTTAAGCCGTTTCTCGATGAGCACGGCATCATACGAGTTGGTGGTCGTCTCACAAATTCGGACGAACCCTACGAATATAAACATCCCTGTATTCTACCACGTCATGACCATATTGTTGATCTTCTTGTTGACTTTTGTCACAAGAAACATCTTCATGCCGGTCCGGAGTTGCTTATGTCCTTACTCAGGCATAATTATTGGATTTTAGCTGCACGTCGAATAATTCGTCACAGAATCCACAACTGTAACACTTGCTTTAAGTTCCGCCCGCGTCCTATTCTTCCACTTATGGCAGATCTACCTAGCCAGCGTGTTAACCAAGTCGACAAGGCGTTCACTCACACCGGCTGTGACTATGCAGGCCCGCTGCAGTATACACCATTTCGTGGTCGAGGTGTTAAGAGCCGTAAGGCTTGGCTCTGCATTTTTACGTGTTTGACGACGCGTGCCACGCACATTGAAGTGGCTACAGATTTAAGTACAGTGACTTTCCTTGCAGCCTTAAAACGCTTTCTTTCGCGACGCGGTCCTATTAAATGCTTATATACCGATAACGGTACTTGTTTCGTAGGTGCAAGTTCTTATTTACGCGACCTTCACAAATTTCTTAAAGATTTTCGTCCTCATCTTGAGGAAGAACTTTCCTTCAATCATATAGATTGGAAGTTTATTCCGCCTGCTTCCCCACATTTTGGAGGATGTTGGGAAAGTATGGTTAAGGTAGTTAAAACTCACCTTTTTAAAGTTATAGGTCAACAAATCCTCTCCTACGAGGAACTTATAACTGTCCTTAGTCAAGTTGAGGCTCTAGTTAATTCGCGGCCACTTACTGCTTTGAGTAGTGACCCTACTGAACCATCAGCACTGACCCCTGCGCATTTCTTGCACACCGCGCCATTGTTGTCCCTTCCCGCTCCTGAAGCAGACTCGCTCAGCTTGCTTCAGCGACATACTCTACTTGACAAACTGGTGCAGTCGTTCTGGCAGCGCTGGCGTTCAGAATACTTACATCAACTTCAGGCTAGATCCAAATGGAATAGTCCTGCACCTTCTATACAAGAGGGTACTATTGTAGTTATCATTACTGATAACTCTCCGCCCCTTTCATGGCCGTTAGGCATTATTGATAAATTGCATACCTCCAAGGACGGTACAACCCGTGTTGTTACTGTGAAAACCGCAAAGGGTAGCTATGTGCGCCCTGTTGTGCGTCTGTGTCCATTACCGACTCAATAAGGCCTGGCTTGATAGTTAGGTCTCTTAGTTTTAGTTAGTTAGCGACGCAACATAATTTTCTATTAAGATTTAACTATAGGTATGCAACTTAATGTTTTATGCAACTCGCAGTATTTATCTTAAATCTTAATAATTGAAATATAAATATCCGCATCTTAGTCCGTATTGCTGAATAGGTATACGGTAGTACACCTCATAGGGCTAAGTTTAATTTTCATTAAAGGTGACCCTTTAAGGCCGGGAAAATGGTAGCGCCATCTCTTGTAAATGTCATAAATCAATGACCGAAAACACATAGACAAACGCATTTGAGATTTCGCGGGCGATCGATATCTTAATTATCTCGTTCCTTCCTCATTCCTTTTCCCTTTATGTACGCCTTAATGACAGGTCGCCAGAACGAACCGAAACTTCAACGTGAACGGGCCTCGTATCTCAACCGCCAGCTTTCCAAGCCACAAGGCTGGAGACTGATGCATCTAATTAGTTAGATTGCTGAGAACCTTGTGAACCGTGTCTATTCACCCGCCTCGCGGATATAAAACAATTGTGTGAAGTGTGTGGATCCTGAAGGTCGCCAGTTTGGAGTAGAAGAACACCAGCTCGCTGCCACACGTGGGCTGGCATCGACCACTACAAGGTAAGGCGTACTACTTCCCTCATTTCCATAATAGATCGCCCGAATTGATCCGTGAATATTTTCCCGCTTATTTTCAACGCACTATTGCCAGAACCCTTCAAATACAGTCCACTTTTCATGATAGACACAAGGATGAAGAGGTTTCTCAAACCGCTATAACAAACATTATCTGCAACCCGACTTCGCATATTGTCCAGGATAGGCCACACTATACGGTTGAGTTCGGGCAACATGATATTCCTGCCTCTAGTAGCCGGCGAGTTGCAAAACGTCTCCATTAGGTAGGTACTTCCATGCTATGTTTTTTTTTTTTGCGCAACAAAGAGAGCGCGCCAGCCATTGTCCATTTTGTTTGTTCCGTCTTCGCTTTGTGCTGGCACCGTTACCACTTCCGATGTCGGAAAGCAGGACTCTTCTCATTAAATTCGAGTTCATGCTCCATGTCTGTCTTGGGTCTCGTGGGCGTCATGTTGGGTTTAATGCTGGCACAAAGCAAGTAGCAGATAACTAATGCCATTGACATAGTCCTTGGTCCAATTTTAACAAAGCAGCGGATTCGGTCACCAAGCATTTCGCTTTCTCTCAACAAAAACACACTTTTTCAAGTTTATACACGCCACTTTTCTGGCTACTTCACTTCTCAACTCTTTTCCTCACAACTCTTTTTTAACTCCGAAGCGCGCGCCGCGCGCTTCTTTTTCTAACTCCACGAAAACACATGGCCAGAGACTCCACTCGAGAGAGCCAGCATAGCATAGACTCTCCTCGCTTTTTCATTGGCCAAAGAACTAATCTGGCAAGTTACCGCTTTTAAAACATCTAATCAGGATCGAGTATTTTGACATAAGAAGAATAAAGTGTTGTCAATCGAATAAAATCGAACTGAGCTTTGAACCAGAAGCAAAATGTTGCCAATTAAACAAAACTGAATTAATAAGTTTACAAGCAATATTTCTTTGTTCCTAATTATTAATCGTATACCTTCCTCCGACATATAGTAATTAGTTTGATATTTTTTTACGACATTTCGCGTCGGGGATTTGATTTTTGAATAGGGAATTTAATGTTGAGTTTAAAAGTATGGATATTGTTACTACTCCCTTTAAATGACGTTCCGTTTCACATGATATGATTAACTTACCCTTGATTTTTGAAAGAGTCATGATCACTTTAAAAAAATATACTAAGTCGATTCTACATTAATTAAAAATAAACTAGAATATAATAGAATCTCATAGAATATTTATTTAAAAGATTATCATTATTTTATCTATGGTTAATTGGCCGTTCACAGCCGGTCATAAAGATGTAGACAGAATGTATCTAATAGAATCGATTTTTGATGAAAAGACGAACCAGTAATCGTTTCTTTTGTGTAATAAATAACTATAACATCCATGTATATCGTGTCTATATAAATTACGTCGTTGGAAGCGTCGTACAAATGTTAGGATATTTTCGATTTTATAAAATAACTACGAAATCCGGGTTTTGTTTTCAAAAAGAACTTTTGTAAGTGTTAACATGATCAGTTTAGTCTATAAAAAACAAAGTTTAATTTTGATGCATCATGGTACGGGATTCCATACATCCATGAGCATTCTCCTTTGACACAGATATCATCTGGAATAGTCCATAGACTTACTTTATATTTTTAGTCCAGTATTAAATGCCCGAGGAATACCTATTTTCGACATTTACGTGGGTGAATCCGCTGGCGGAAGTTAGTATTATCATAAGCGTTTCCTCTTACATATATTTTTATTTACACTTGAAGGTACTACATCTGGCCAACAATCCAGCCGCTGAAGCGCAGAGACAAATCACAGCGGAATTAGAAGCTGCCCAAGAAGAGGTATGTCAACTTTTATATTGTCTATTATTTTTTTAATATTTTTGTTGAATCATTTGTGTACAATGAATCGCACGCCAGTAGTGATACTTGGACTATGAAAACCGCCCTTACTACATTGTGATAAAGAAGTCAATGTGTAACCGTTATGAATGGGCGTACGGTTCACTGTGCTAAACCTTTGCCATTGTTTTTTTCTTATCTTATTCATTTATTAAAGCCGATACTATAAAACTGTCAAAGAGATATTCTTACGGACCTGTGGCATCAAGCCCAAAGGTCTTAGTGCGAGTTTTTCCAACGTTTTCGATCGCGTTAATATTATCTTGTGTTATGTAAATTTGCACCTATCCAGTTGCAATACAAATTGACGTTTACGTTAACGCGATCGAGCTCGAATAAAAACTCGCACTAAGATCACATTACCCCGTACAACAGTAACGCTTTCGAGCAATAGACTACGGGTCGTATATACCTGGCAATGCCCTGCAGGGTGGTCACTGCCAAACAAATACCGACCTTGCCTTACTTAAAATAAAGTTACAAAGAGACGCATTCGAACTCTGAAGAATTAAAGTACACAGAATCGAGCATCACAGATTAAGTCAGGTTTGGGTTGGAGTCTAGCCTTAGGCGGGCACTAAGGAGAGAAGACTAAAAAAAAAAGTGTTTCTTTTTCTGGCATTTCCCAATTTTATTCCAGTATTGGGTTGACCTTGACCATAAAAAACCATTCACAGACACATGGTCCTACGACGCACCATTTCCGAATTATGGGCTGCCGATTTATTTTTTTATATGAAACGCTATATTTATTTCATTTTCCGCTGGGCTTTTTTACACCATCTCATAGTTAACGGTTAGGGCAACGATTTCTTTCCGGAAAAGTTTTTCGTCCGAGCTACCGTTTTGGCAGAAAATATGATTTAAGAAAAAATTTTTTTTTTCCTGACGCTTATATCTCAGAAACGGTGTGATTTAGGATCATTCTTGTCCGTGGTAAAATGATTTCAAGGTTAACCCGAAACTGAAATCAAATTTACAGAATGCAAAGAAAAAAAATCAGCAAAAATTACTGTTTTCTTTGCTCCTCGTGTTATACTCCAACTCCTAAAACTCCACCCCTAAGGGGCAACGCAAATAGAAGACGGCGAGACGAAGGTACGGTACAGACACGGCGCAGATACGGTGCAGGCGCGATATCTGCGCAAACAGACGCGGGGACGGTACGGCACAGAGTATTATTATACAAGGTGCTATTTAGTGGAAATAACATTTAATACACCTCCTTTCGGTTTTTTTTCGAATACTAATTCCCTCCTTTTGTATCATTATAATTCCTATGTACAGTCGAGAGCACATCAAGTGTAACATTGCGCTACGAAAGCCGCCACTATTACAAGTGCAATAAAGGCGTGCTCAAGGTCAAACTGTATAGCTTGATGTGCTGTCGACTGTACTTATGTTTGCAATATGTAACCGCTATGTTTGCTATTTAACTACTTTAAAATACGAATAACATCGAAATACATAAATCAAATCATAATAAGTTAAATTACATCGGATTTTCATTAAAATCATGGATTAAGGCTGATTTACATTGATACAGTAGCTGGCGCCAGCTACTGTATCAATGTAAATCAGCCTTTAAATATCCATATGGACGAAAATTTGAACAGTTTAAAATATATCGCTACGTATCTTTGTTCATACTGTATATAATGCGAGACGCCGCTTGCGCCTTCGCCAACATCTGCTGGCGACGTGGCGGGGGGCGAGGAGCGGCGTGCCTGCGCCGTCCGCTTGCCGCCTTCAGTCACGAACAAAAGATAACGCAAGACGCACGTCGCTTCGTATACAGGATGCGTGTAATGATACAAAAGGAGGGAATTAGTATTCGAAAAAAAACCGAAAGGAGGTGTATTAAATGTTATTTCCACTAAATAGCACCTTGTATAATAATACTCTGTGCCGTACCGTCCCCGCGTCTGTTTGCGCAGATATCGCGCCTGCACCGTATCTGCGCCGTGTCTGTACCGTACCTTCGTCTCGCCGTCTTCTATTTGCGTTGCCCCTAAGATGATCCACTGAACCAGATTTGTTTTCGACTTTTTCTTAAGAATGACTATCTTGATTTTTCTTTGGCAGTGACCACCAATTTGTGCTGGACTTCCCAAGGCCTACTTTAGTCCTAATAAGTCATTCAGCGAAGTTTTAGATTAGTAGGTTTTTTCTCTAGCCCTTTTATTTCCTATTTTTCTGTCTTTCTCAGCTCCCGGTGTTATAAGCTCCGTATCCATTGAGTAGGCCTATATTTTATATTTTTTGTTGGGCATGTCTTCCTTTTTCTTCGAAATGGATGAACCAATTTAGACAGTAATTGTTACGATGCTATGCGCTACACGTAAGTTTTGCGAATGGTGCTGCTAATCTTTCTATGTTGATTCCTATTTGATTGGGGAGGAGGAGGGAGGGGGAGGGTTGGTGAGTTAAATGCTTTGTTTGCATTAAGATCACTTCATTCGTTTTTAACTTTATACTTTTGGCAGTCGTCGTCATAAGAGGTAAAATCATGAGGTCGACATAAAATGGGAATCACCGTAGAGAAGAATGATTTTATTATTTTATGGTAGCTAGACTTTTTAGACTAGACTGATGAAATAATGTAGTCAATGGAAAATACAAAAATGAGCACCCACAGTTATGCCTAAGACTAACTTGCTGGCCTTAGATTCTATCACCTTTAAACATTGAATAATACTTTTTATACCATTCCCCCTCTAAAAAGCTTATTTTATTCATTGAAAACAGTGAATAAAAAGCACTTTTAATCACTGTTTTGGTGTTTGAATTTAGAACATACACACCATACATAACATATTCAACCTCGATCTCAATGCTCAACCTCCTTGCGCAAAGATACTCGATACAAACTCCTTACGCAAAGAATACTCGACATATACCTTCGCTTAAATCTTTCTTTTTTCGTAGTCATGGTATAATATACTATTAGCCATGTGTAAGAAATAAGCCAAAGATTCAGGAAAAAAAGCTACATGATAACATCACTAATTATCGTAATGCAAATGCGACAAAATTTCTTTAAACCCCAATCTTTTTGGCTACGTTAAATGTAGGCTTTCCGATGCGTATGAGATGATGGTGGATGGTGTGATGATTTACTACTGCGCAGCCATTTGTGGCCAACTACAGCCCGACCAAAAAGATTGGGGATTACTATAGATATAGTATATGATACTACATAAGAATATTATGATTATATCTCAGTATATAATATTGTGTATGTGTGTAATTTCCAGCTAAAAAGGCTAAAGGCAACGTTGCGAGACGGGAGTGGATCTCGCGCTTGTCCGGAAGAGACGCAGCAGCTGAAGCAACAGTTGGAGAGTAGTCGTATTAAACTTAAAAGGTAAGTGACCTATATTTATCTTATGACAATAGTCCACAGATGGGATTCGGCCTGGCTTGTGCCAATCTATCACGCTTCTGTATGAACTTCATTCGATATTTACCTAAACGACATCTCATTAGAGATAATATGTATTTCTCAAACATGCTTGGAAATTTGAGCATTATTTTGACAACCTTCTTCGAGATAAATCGAAATTGCAGTACTGGCCAAATACATGCGAGCAGCGGCCGGCAAAAGTTGTATGAAAATCCATATCTGTCGTGTGTAGCGGCCAAATAAATTACATAGTAAACTCATATCTGTCGTGTAATTTAAAAATGGAACGGTCTTTTACTCTGAATCATGGCAACCAAGGAGGTCCTTATCAAAGGTTTTATTTAAATTTCGAACTGGCTTGCAGATAGAAAGCTGTTTATTGAAAAAAAAAAACAAATGAACACTTCGCACTGCGATTTTTATTTGCGCGGATTTTTGTAGTATTATTCCCGCGTGATTTTTTTACCGCAATGCGTGCAGCTTGATACAATTCCAAAGGCCGTAGAATGGGCGGAAAAAAAATCGCTCGAATGAAAGTCGCAGTGCGTGCTAAGCCTAACGCGGGAATCATTATTGTTGTTCGTCATTGATTTTGAAAAGTAATTGTATTTGACCAAATGAGTTCTAGTTACTACTTAGTTTTAATTTCCACGCATTATTTGAGAAAAGCACTATACAAGCCTTGGCCACAAATAGGCATTGATGGACTTACGTATGTGTGCCTCGGCTTCGCCTCGGCCCACATTTACACGTTCGTCCATCAATGCCTCTTTTGCTGGCCGCTGCAGTAATGTACTATATATTGATAAGGTCCTTGCACGATTTTTAAAACAGTCATGTTCCGCAACAAAAATTTGAAGACATGTGGCATTCAAAAACCCGCACTTGACCCGCTTGCTGGTTAACGGCAAGCTCTGCTCACAGAGAGGACGCCAGAGAGATTTGATTTAAAGACTCATAAAGAGTTCCTTGTGCAAAGTTAATCAGGGATGGTGATACTTTCATAGGCAATTTTGCTGCCAAACCGCTTTGTATGTATAAACACCCTATACAATAACTCTGAACGTGTGGCGGTACTTCAGAACATATCTGGCTGACCCTTGGCAGTAAGGAAGTCACGCGTACAACTTTGCTGCATGACTATTCCCCAAGACATGACTCATTTTAGTACAACGTCGACTGAATTGATATTAAATAAACTCCTTTTTAAACTCCGACGGGAAATGTTATAAGTAAGAAGTGTGTATCTGTCTGTGGCATCATAGCTCCTAAACGGCTGAACCTATTATGTTTGAAAGATGACTTTGTCGAATGTTCTTAGCTATGTTTGATGAAATTCGGTTCAGTCGTTCAAAAGTTATGCGCATTTTACTCTTTGAATCTGGGTATTTTCGGAAGATATCGTGTTATAATTACGTATTTCGATCGACATTCAACAGTGTACTTTAAAACCATGGGGCTCGAGGCATCAAAAACAAATGTTTCGGAAGTAAGTTAAAAATACATTAAAATAACAATGTATTGTTACATGTTTCAGGTTGAAAGAAGAGTTCACGTCTTCCGCCCAAGAATACAGAGATGTATGTTATATGCTATTAGGTTATAAAATTGATAGGACTGGTCACAAGAATTACAGGTGAGTTATTCATACAAATTGTTTTCTTTATCACGTTCTACAGCTACCCACATTCTAGATTTTTCATGAATAAAAATGTAGACTATTTTTTATTCCCTAATTTGCTATTTGTGTTTGGGGGTTAGACCATAACCGAATAGGGAAGATTCCTGGGTAGAAAAATGATAATACTATTTAGTACTGCAGTGAGATTATCAAATAATATTGAACCCGTATTTTTTGCTTTATCAAATAAATAAAAACTGACTAAGATAAAGCGCATCAAAGTTCAGGAGTGGGGGCTTATGACGTCACTTTGTCAGTATGACGTCACACGATATTTCAACGCACTGTATCGCCGTAATTTTTTGTTTACGTGGCAAAAGCAAAATACGTGTCCAATATTTTTAGGTTATCTAACTGACGGACTAAATAGATTTTATACCCTATTCTTTCTGTGATGATAGTAAAGACCATAAGACAGGGATCGTTGTGTGTTATCAACAGACATCGGAATAGGTGAAATATATTTATCTAAAGTTCGAGGGAGTAAGTAACATTGAGTTGATAATACGTCCTTTAAAACCCCGGAATCATAAACATGACGGTTAAATCCCGGGATTTTAATAAAAAAGAGTTTAATTAATTTTGTATGTAAAACAAAGCTCTTTTGTTTAACAGTTTTAGTACGGCACTCTTAAAACATAATAAGATTCTTCAATATAATAATTTAGTTCAAACTTATTCCGATCTCTGGTTATCAACGTATTATCACCGTCAGTTTTCCATCTTAAGGTTACACTAGTCGATCATTATTCCATACAAACGTATTCTGGCGATTACTCCACTGTTTGATGATGTACGTTCAAAATAAAAAATTATATAAATTTGTCTCATCATTATCTAGCCCTGTATGGAAACAAAAAAGTAAAAAAAAAACTCATGGGCGTCGAAAGTTCATATTTCAACACTAATTTGAACGCATCTTTGGGCGGAAATAATTACCATAAGAAGAAGGAACATTTGCAAAGCGGCCACCATACAGGGATTAGTAGTTAAACAATGTAAATAATTTGATTTTGAAAATATACATTAAGTCGTTTTTTCATGATATCTAGACTCCCATAGGTCTGTTTATAAAATTTCGCGCGCTCGTTTTCGTCCTAAATCATCATCCATTTCGATACAAACTTGCAAAAGTGCTAATTCGTACGCGAACTAGCTTCTTACTGCTCATCCCAGCATCTATCTCTTTCGCACGGGTTATCGGATGAGATAGCATGCATTTTAACCCCGCGCACAAAATAGTTCGTGCCGTCGACTACCTTAATATTTTGTTCTGATATTCTCCAAAGTAAAACGTTTTTACTTTTTTTATTTTTACAATCTTTAGCTTTTCTTTCCAGAATATCCAACATGTACGCAGAATCTTCCGAAGAATACTTAACATTTACCCTCGACGACGACGGTATAGAAATGGTGCACACCGACTATTCTGCCACCCTAGGCGAGCTAGTAGAGCTGCACCTACACCAGCACCGCTCTATCCCTCTGTTCCTAAGCGCGCTCACCATGGAGCTCTTTACAAGGACTACCATGCAACAAGTCGAGTGAGCGAAGGTATTATAGGGCTGACGTATACTTGAAACTGTGTCGTACGACTTTTTGTGTCAAGACTTTTTGTCGCATGAGTTTTTTGTTTCACGACTATTTAGTCGCTGCAAAATTGTTTGGGTCTCATACTTCGTGATATGTACTTTTTTCGCGACAAAATGTCTTGAGTTAGCGGTATGCCTGTGTTTTTTTTTGTTAAGGAAATGCGAAGGATGTAACAGTGTGACTGAATTGTTAACTGGCTAAACATTTTACTACAGGTTAATAATGTATTGTCGCTTGATATGAATAGTGACACAATTATATATTTGCAAATATACACTTAGTGAAATTCATTAGTAATTTTCTTGAAATGTGGAATTGTGAGCAAGAGGTTAAAGCATCTTCGAACATTTTCTATCTAATCATTGCTTTAAGATAACTTATTTGCGTAAAACATGGTCCTAGGTACGAGAAAATCACTTTTGGATCTTCCTAAAAGTATAGAGACTTATTACTAAAATGTGTTGGTTAATAAGTTGCAGTTGCGTTCTGATCAGGTGACAAGTAGTCTTTAACATACTTCTTGTTCGTCCAAGTATCCGAAGCTTTTCCTTCGTAATTATGGTTGTAATATTGACGTAATATAGATAGGTATCAATTAAACTTGTTAGACTTACAAATCGACGGCTGAAATTTCAAATATCATAAGGGACACATATTGCACTATTGGATTTTCAACTGTCGGCGCTGGACGGACAGTTCAAAATCCAGTGTACTGTATGTTCTTTATGACATCTTATATTTCTGCCATCAATATAATAAAGGTTTTATGCACAGTTTCATTGTTGCATCCTTTGTTTAGAATAAGAATTTCGACTTCAGTTTTCTGATGGATACATTCGATTTCCTTTCCATAGATGCCTAGAATTATTACTATTGTAGTTAGTCGTAAAAGTAAGGGAAACGTAGTGATCTTGATAAGTAGGGTCGTAGCAGACATGTTACTTTTTATATCGGCGATCGGCCATTTTGTGGGGTCTCGACTTTGCGATTCTTCTCACTGTCGCCTTAGCTATTGCCTCGATAAAACTAACATGTCTGCTGAAGCCCTTAGCCGAAGAATTGACATGTTTATTAATATTTGCAGTAAAACGGACCGTATTTATCGTTATTTTTATTATTATTATTACAAGCCAGCTTTTCCATCGCGTAAACAATAGCAATTTTATTGGATTGCAGTTTCACACAGTAATAGCATTTATTTACGTGCGCATAGGATCTAAATTAGTGCATCAATATTACACAGAGCAATAGCAAATTTAGGATTTATCGCTTGTTATAGAGACATTTTTATGATACGGACGCCTGATTTTTTACGCCAGTTCTGATTCGATCTTAGATTACGATGCTCAAAAATAATTATAGTATAAATTGTTTCTGAGAGACAGTTGGACGTGGTCTTGAGGATGAGGTATTAATTTTCAAATCAATGAACTGAGCAAGGGCTTGGGCCGACTACTGATACAGCGTTGCAAAAAAGATATGCACTTTTGACTTAAACATTTGTTAGTTTTCAATAAAATCAATTGACAATTATTCTTTAAATCATTGAACTCTATAAATGAGGTGCTGCTCTAATGTATACTGAACATATCGATAAAGACAATACATCGATTATTCAGCCTCTAGATGCCGCATAACAATCCATAGACTTGATTTCTGTCAACCACCATCGTCATCTGATTACCACCTAGGGGTCTCATGCACATACAATATTATTGCGCAATATTGACGATGGTGTAATACAATTGAACGTCGAAGGGTAGTATTGAAAGGTTGCACAGTGATTGAACATAAGATTCACCCCGATTTTCTCAGCTCAAAATTATCGCAGAATTAATGTGACAAATTGTCAACCACGCGTTATCTGCTGTGATTGGTTGAATCGAGTTGAAGAGTGTGAATGAATTTTCAACAGCCAATCACAGCAGATAACGCGTGCTTGACAATTTGTCACATTGATTCTGCGATAATTTTGAGGTGAGAAAATCGGGGTAAGAAAGCTTAAATTTTATTGCACAATCAAAATTGTAGGTGTATGGGACGCCTTACGGATGCAAATAAGAAAAGTAGCGTCTATGTCAAGTCCTGTCAAACGGCATAGTCAAAATACAGTACCACCTCGCTTCCTCATAGAGTAAAACCAGGATAGTTGCCACAGGGTATAGTTACCCCAGATTGTTATTACTCTAGTTTCACAGATGAATCCTAAGCTATAATCTATCGAAAGATTCTTCAAATACCACTAAGTTGACCGTGTCTCATGTGCGATTGCATGGGAAGGCAAAATGTGATCAAAGTTTTAGAGGTAGGTTATACCTATAGATATAATATACCTATAGATGTCCTGTTTCTCGGCGTCTACACTAAACGTAGTTTACATGTATTAGGCAGCCATCCCCTATGTGGGATAAATGTCCCAAAATATAGAGGCCCGCAAAAAATCGCTAATACTCCGACAATATTAAAGATAACGTTTTTTTTACATTTCATAAATTTGTAGATAATAAACCAAAGTACCGGCCAGTATTACAAATAAATTATTTTGTTTACGGTACTAAGAAAATTGGAGTGATTTTAAAATGTGAAAACAATCCGGCTTTTACCCTACCTCTATTAGTTAACAGAACAATTTGAAGAGAAATAACAAACGTGTCTACGGGCTGAATATTCGATGCGACACTATTACGGCAACGAAAGCTAATATTTTATTAGGTTTAGCTAGCATTAGAGCTTAATATTTTAAAGACGCACTATTTCTATTTGGTTTGTAAAAGGCCAATGAGTTTTATAAAAAGGGGCATAATAGTTAATCTGTGAATAAATAGAGTCTAATAATATTCGTTGTCGAAACTACACTGACGTAATGCCGATATCCTTCACGCCTGTATAGTTTCACGTATTAATTTAATTTGACGGGTGGCTTTTTGAACCGGGGCAGTACAGACGGCAGCGTCAATACTTTTCATACAAATCTAAGGTGTCAATGAGTGTCACCGCTTCTCCTTAGATGTTGACGGCCATTGACAATTCTGGCTAGGATATCCGAAGCTGAAGCTCACCGCACATTGTACGGGTCCTAAAGCTGGGAACAAATTATCGGACGCGGCTGACGGTCGCGACTGATAGCCGCGAGTTATAGAGTATCTATGCAATGAAAGTACATTACATTGTGCTAACTTTTGGACGTAAGTCGCGGACGTGACCTTGGGCGTTCGAACGTCCGATAGTGATCTGGCTCGCTGGATGTTTGTGTCAGCCGAAAACGTCCGCGGCCGGTGTGCACGGGATGCGGGACGCGTCCCGGCGTCAGAACAACTCCGACTACAGAGATATTTCGCACGTGTGTTGAGATTATAAATAAAAATGGAAGACAAACTTATCGAGTGTGTTCGCAGCAGAGAATTGCGTACTCACTTACACTACTCGACATGTTTCTACTTAAATATAATCTTCGTTGAGTGTGCTATATTGTCTATGGAATAAGCGCTCGGACGCATCCGCAAGCCGCGTCCCAAACGACTGTGCACACATAGCGGTCGCGGCTGTAAGTCGCGTCCGTCAGCCGCGTCCGATAATTTGTTCCCAGCTTAAGTCCTTTCCAGGGGCTCAAACTATCTCCATTGACGACAGACACGGTTGGCGTACTGGTTGAGCGATTGACTGCTGCGCTGCGTGTCGCGGGTTCGGTTCCCGCACGGAACAAGTATTTGTATGGCCTACAGATTCCGGTTCTGGGTGTCTTGTGTATGAGAGTTTAAATGTTTGTAAACCACGATACAGGATGAAATGCCTTTTCTAAATCGTTCAGCAGTTTAGTAATTAAAAGGTAGCAAACAAACAAACAGAATTACTTTCGCATATATAATACTGGCTGTACCCCGCTGCTTCCCTCCATCCTGACCATCACCCGTTTACGGGTTTAATAGCCTATGTCACTTAAGAATAATGTAGCTTTCTATTGGTGAAAGAATTTTTTAATCGTTCCAGTAGTTTCGGAGCCTATTCGGTACAAACAAAAAAATCTTACCTCTTTATAATATTGGTATAGATTAGTATGGATAGCATCTCTGGTCGGTGTGGCGACGCTTACGTGCTCTGTGGCCTGCCCTTACTCCTCGTCAAAAATCTACCTTGTATGGTTAACGACTATGGACGCGAAAATGATCAAGAATATTTTCACAGAAACACTTCCATTTCTATATATCATTGTTGATAAATGGCGTTTAGTTGAGCGCCACGATATTTGTTTGTTCCTGTATTTGCGATAGTCTAATAATGTCAAAAGGTTTGTAACACTTAAATAGTGCGGCTTGATATTTTATTAGTTGTATGTGAATTGTCTTAGATGTTACGCGTAGATCGCACTTTCAAAGTAATTCTTTTAAACTGGGGATGTACTGTGAAGTTGTCAGATTGCCTGCTTTGCTTTGCTATGTCTTTGTAACCTACTGCCGAAGGAGGGTAAAGTGTTTATTAAACCATTTTGTTCAAAATTCCGTTAGACAACTGTTGTCATCGTGTGTTTGTCATCTAAGTAGTTTGTTACTGTCACACACCATTTTTTTGTCGAGCCCTGTATGGAATATATTTGAATTCAGAAACTTAGGTAATTATCACCTTTTAGGAGTGCAAACTCAATGTCAAACATGGCAAAGTTTAAAGAACAATGGCGAAATCTTAGCTGACTTAACTTTGAGCGTCTGAAAGTGAGTTATATACGAAATAAATTCCAATACTTGTCTAAGTTTTTTCAAGGTATAACATTAACTGGTTCACCACGGATAAAAAAACATTATAAATGAAAGTTATTTGATTTTTCCGTTAACTTTCAGTAGTTTAGTGTTGCCATTTTATACTTATTCTGCCAAGTGAAAATAGTGACTGTAGTAATTATACCATTATTCCATTTGTTATAATAATAAAACGGCCTTACACTCAAAATAACTTAACTCTAAGAGCTTATGGTAACCCCCATGTTTATTTCTAAGTGTAGGTGTTCCTTGCATGTAGGTAAGAAAACTGTAGTGTAGTAAAAATAAATGAATAATTTCAATGAATTAGGGCCAAAAATACTAGTATACAAGTCTACAACAAATACAGCTGCAGCAGCAGTTGACGACGACCTTTTGATACACGTCAAACTCGCTTAGTGTAAATAAATATACTTTTTCCAAAGAGTATATTTTATTTACATTTCATGTTCAAATAACTAGGTAAGGGTTTCCTTCCACGAAATTGAATAATATTACCTATTAAACACATTATTAATAGTTATCCAGACATAACCTACAAAAGTTCATGACTGAATTCTCGGCGTTCTTGGACAAAATTTATTGCACAAACTAAATCAGAACATGACCCTGAGTTAAACCAGACATTTTTCATTTAAAGACGTAGGAATTTAATATCAGATAAAACAATGTATGGGCTTCTACCATTGCCCTTTCTTTGCAACCCCTGCAATAGGTAGTTGATTAAAACGAAACGCATGTGGATTGTCTATGATCGGATTTTCAAGTACTGGTTTAAAATATTAAAAAGATAATTCGATGGGGACATTGTTGAATAAGAAACTTCATCGTACAACCCTATTAGTACAAACTATGTAACTGTTAGTAATATTGTTAATAATTCAGAAATCATTATTAGAAAAATAAACTGTGTATGTTTGCCTTGTAAGAACTTCAATAGCAATAATTGTGATCCTCTATAGACTATGCCATGTAAAAGAAAGCTTCGCATATTTAGCTTATAATTGTTATTATGAAAATATATAATATCTCAATAGTAAGATAATATTTACTTAAGTTATGACAGTCCATAATTTTGTACTTCAGTAAAAATAAATATTTGTAAAAAATTGACATTCCTTCGGTATCGTTTTGTTAAGACACTGTAACACTAAAGTGACCCAATTTTTACAATAATAAAGGTGTCTTGTGTCAATTATTGGTTTTATTTTGACAAATATATTGGTATTCTTTTGTTTGAATCACCGTGTGGTGGGATGTTGGTACGGTATTCATGTTAAAATGGCAATACATTTGGGCCGTCAAATATGAAAACACACATTTACGTAATTTATTTATTTATTTTTTTGTTTTTACTTTTGATTTTCCTTGTGTAAACAAAACGCTTTTTTAGGGTTCCGTACCCAAAGGATAAAAACGGAACCCTATTACTAAGACTACGCGGTCCATTTGTCCGTCTGTCTATCCGTCTGTCACCAGGCTGTATCTCATGAACCGTGATAGCAATTTTCACAGATGATGTATTTCTGTTGCCGCAATAACACCAAGTACTATAAATAATATAAAAACAGAATAAAATAAATATTTAAGTGGAGCTCCCATACAACAAACGCGATTTTTTCGCCGATTTTTGTGATAATGGTACGGAACCCTACGTGCGCGAGTCCGACTTGCACTTGGCCGGTTTTTTTTAATTTTAATATAATAACTGAGTAATGTTATTTAGTTCTGTCTTATTTTCAGAACGTAGGTTTTATCTTTTAAAGGGATATAAAATAATAATACAGATACCAGTGTAAAATATTTATGAAGAAACAAGGACAATATATTATACAAATCATCTAATGTTTGCAATGAATTCAACTACAACAATTTAGTATTATTATAGTCAGACACAGTTAACAACGTGATTAGCACTAGGAAATAATTGACAAGAGACGAGCTACTGTATTATGTATTGTTTTGTTCACAATATTAAAAATAAGTACACATAATAAACAATAATTATTCTTCGTTTGTAGAAAAATTAACATAATATAATTAATTATTAAGCTTTTATGACTATACAATGACTTCAACAACTATTGAGCTGCGTTTTCACTCTTCGAATTTTCAGAAAACATAAAACAAATGTACTATGGACAAGCAACGCGTCGCTGACAAGTTCACGACACGTTGCATGGCCAGACTAAAATAATAAGTAGCAATA
Source organism: Orthosia cruda (assembly GCA_964057195.1). Taxonomy (NCBI): domain Eukaryota; kingdom Metazoa; phylum Arthropoda; class Insecta; order Lepidoptera; family Noctuidae; genus Orthosia; species Orthosia cruda. The sequence continues at coordinate 25,927,799 of OZ059835.1, read as the reverse complement.
ATAATAGTCCAAATACGATGGATTAAATTATAGTATTAAGTATGCATTAAAGCTTATGCCATCCGCTGTCCTGAAGTTATACCATTACAAATAATGAATAGTAGAAAAACTTGTAACTATTTAAAGCTAAGAAGGACGCCGAGAAAGTTGTTTCTACTACTTTGACATCACACATTGCTTTGATTCATTTGAGAAATTCACGAAGATAAAACTCACATACAAATAGTATTGGAAACATTTTTGGAAATAATTTAAAAGTAACAATAAATTACTTTTTACCTACAGTCTATAAAAATCACTTAATTTTCAATGTAAAATGTTTCGAAAATAACGATAGTCTAAAAATCTTACATACACATAATACTGAAAACGTATTGTATAACACTCTTCCATGTCCGAATGGCGTTCTGACGATGTTGTGCTACGCCTAGACGCCTACGCGTCATGACCCATGTGTAAAGACAAACAAAACAAAACATATAACATAAATTTCATACAATTTTCAATAAAATTATTGCACTAAACTTCATACTCGTAACTTAATAATAAATATTGCATTAAGCGTTAACCACATCTCGTGAAGTAAAATTATTTAAGTCTTAAAGTACTAAGAGTTAATTAAATTTTAAGAACAATATGTCAGTCCGATGAAAGTAACATTTCATCCTAATACGAGCTTCGTTCATTGTAGCGACGTTCAACAAGACGGAAGTTAGAATTTATTAATATAGAAAGTACCTAAGTTCCAAATATTGTGCTAACTACAGTCCCTATGTTTAACATTTTGACTAAATATTAAGTACGATTTGGTGCTCAAATTTAATAATGTAAGTGTTAATTATTTAAAACTAGGTTTATAGAATTATTTATCTACAAAGTTCGAAAGGGTGCATCAGCTCGACAGATTTATCTAACTCTAAACTAGTTAAGAATTTTTGAATTTCAATAGATCTTACGGTATGTTGGTTGAGTTACAATCGATGGAGCGGTCACTAACGCCACGATTTCAAAAATTAGTTAATGGTATGTAAAACATTGGATAGGATATCTACTGAATAAAAGTTAGAACCGCTGGCACGAGTGATCGCTGCCAACACAGACATTAATCTGTCACACAAACTTTCCTTATTCTGAGTATTTCAAAACGATGACCCTTTGTTCACGCTGAGAAGAACTTGCTCAAAGACTTTTGTAGATGTACCAACGGGTGCTTGTCCAGCCAGTGCCACTGGGAGTCAGGCTGGCCCAGTTTAGCCTATCGTCTACGTCAACCACACTTCGAAGCCAGTGGACCAGGCCACGATACTAGAGAGTCTTATGTCTATAGGACGCGCGTGGTGTCCACTTCGCTCACACTTCTCTCAATCACACTATTGTCCGTTATGTTTTTGTTGCCTGTGGACAAAAGAAACTCGTTAGGAGGTATTTGTCAAAAGTAACATTACGTCATCTAATACCAACGTTTTTTATGATACTGATGACAGCAACAGTGTCTAACCATCTGGCTGGTTTACTGATATATTATGTGTATCCTTGGATTTACTCATCGGCGCTTAACCGAAAACATCAAGGGACATTGAATAGCAACGTCTCAAAGGCGACTGATCAGTCTTGGTGCCCAACTGCTAGCTCAGCGAAAGCTCCATTGTTGATTTGCATATTACGGCAAAAAATCTCTTTTGGGACATTTTAAAAGCTACAATTACAGGGTTCAGGATGTAACTATCTCTCTTTTTTGGATGTTTCAATCCAGACCAGGGGCACAGCGTTAATTACTTATTTGCCAGGGTGTAGATGAGCCTAGGGTTAGGACAGCTACCTTTACAGGGTCCAGTACGCAATAGGTCGACGACGCGTCCGGCGTGGCAGACGGCACCAGGACTGGTAGGTGCGCCGGTCCGAGCCGCAAAGCTGCCGGAGCTAACTAGTTATATGCTAGGCTGAGGATGTGCATTGGTGGGGATAGTTATAATACCTTTACAGGGTCCAGTACGCAAGGGGTCGAAGACACATCCGGCGTGGCAGACGGCGCACTGCAGACGGCACCAGGACTGGTAGGTGCGCCGGTCCGAGCCGCACAGCTGCCGAAGCTAGCTAGTTATATGCCAGGCTGAGGATGTGCATTGGTGGGGATAGTTACCTTTACAGGGTCCAGTATGCAAGGGATCGACGATGCGTCCGGCTTGATAGACGGCGCGCTGCAGACGGCACCAGGACTGGAAGATGCGCCGGTCCAAGCCGCACAGCTGCTGGAGCTAGCTAGTTATATGCAAGGATGAACATTAGTGCGGATAGTTACCTTTACAGGGTCCAGTATGCAAGGGGTCGATGATGCTTCCGGCGTGGCAGACGGCACCAGGACTGGTAGGTGCGCCGTTTCCAGTCGCACAGCTGCTGGAGCTAGCTAGTTATATGCCAGGCTGAAGATGAGCATTGGTGTGGATATTTACCTTTACAGGGTCCAGTATGCAAGGGATCGACGACGCGTCCGGCGTGGCAGGCGGCGCGCTGCAGACGGCACCAGGACGGGTAGGTGCGCCGGTCCGAGCCGCACAGCTGCCGGCGCGCCGCCGCACCGCATGCCCCACAGGATACGCAGCGCGCGCCACTAGCACCGCCAGAGACACAACGCTGGCCCGCGCCGCAGGATATTGATGCGCAGGTTGCGTTCGCTGTAAAAAGGTGGGAATTTTATGAAGACGCACTACAACTTGAATTTAGAATCTGTCATTTTTATTTCATTGTCATTTAGGCTTTAGCTCTAAGTTCCCTAGTAGTGCTCTAGTAGTAGTAGTTTATGCCTAAAATAGTCTAGGGCAATATTCATAAATTACTGATGACAAATTTTGTTCGTACCAACTTTAAAGTTCATATTTGTATGAGATGTTTGCTCACATTTCATAAGAATGACCCTAAAAGTAAAGTACATATTCAATACGCTTACGTAGCAATGTAAAGTCAAAATACGCTCTTTGAATCTTGCTCTAAGTTGATTATTGAGTGGCTATTTGATCAGTTCCACAACATCGGGATAATTCTTACCTATACAAGGTCCTCTGTAAGCCAGCGGTAGGGCCCTACCCCGTTCGCATGCGGCTCGCCGCAGCGCGCAGGCTCCAGCGTATGTTCGTCCGTCGACGGCGCATACGGGCGAGCCCGCAACTCCGCACGCCCCACACCGCACGCAATGCGCGCCCAGTTCTGCATCCAGCACGCAACGCTTGTCGCCGCCGCAGCGCACGCCTTCACAACTACCCTCTGCAAAACATGAAGTGGTAGGTGACGGTTAAACTATAAGAAATAAATATTTTGCATCTCTTATACACAAGTAAATTATGGACGACAGAAGGACTTCTTGGATAACCGATCAGTAAAATGCTTAACTATTGCATATGTCGTATTGTCGTGGCCAGATCATAGAATTAATATCATTTCATGATGGGGCCGACCATTTCATGAAATGGTTGTATTTCATTTAATGAAATGGTTGTGTTTAGCTGTTCATGTCGTCAAACGCTGATATTCATTTATTTGTAATTTATTCATACTTCAACAAATTTACATTTGTGTCGAACAGTGGTTTTAACAATAGATATAACACAACAATTAAACAATCATCATAAAGCCAGGAAAAAACAAACACCACATTCCACATTGGTCCCATCATTATTAGTCTTAATATAATAATAATTATACCCAACAATCCAACCCAACATCGATACAAAATCAATTTTAATTGATTCAAAGAAATGTATGTCGGCTATATTACTTAAAGTCACTAAAATATAATCACATATTAGTTCGAACTACTTTTATCATTGAGAAACTCTTCTATGCTGTAATAACATTTCTTCAATAACAATGTCTCTAATTTTCTCTTGAATTCATTTGGATACATAGAGTTTTTAAATTGTACAGGCAATTTATTGTACATACTCACTGATTGCACTCTTGAGGCATGTTTAACGCTGTATGAAATTAGGTAGATGCCTTCTTCGTGTTTTTATTCTGATATGTCTCTGTTCTTCTGTCTCAAACTTATGGATATTTTTAATAAAATGACAAAGTAGGACCAGAATATAGAGGCATAGTACTGAGAGATTGTGCAGTTTCTTAAAATGATCTCTACAAGACTCCGTTTGTTCAATGCGAAGCATAGTTCTGCAGGTTCTTTTATGCATAACGAAAGCAGCATTAATATTGTATTGGTAGCTGTTGCCCCAGAACTTTATACTAATTATTTAAGTCTTAGACTCTATTAGTGCAAAATATACCATTCTGAGGTGAGCAATGGTTAATTCATCTCTAAGACTCCTAAGAGCTCGCAAGCACTACTCATAGTGTTAGCGACCACTTCCAATTTAAAACTGCATCTATTTGTACCCCTAAAAAAATATCTACTCATTGACCTGGCCAGACCATATCATGATGTGGGCAGCATTGTATCTCATGAAATACCACCATTTCATGAAATGGTTGGTCACATCATGAAGTGATCAACTCTAAGATCTGGCTACGACACATATAAGATTCCAATAGTTTAAAAACAATAAACTTATTGAAAATACCGCGAATTCCAGCCTCAATTTTATATTCGTTCAGGATTTAACATCACCACTTATCTCTCAAAGTGCAGGAAGCTTTAAATGTGATTGTAAACATGTTAATCAATAATTATAAAACACCCTGTATCTGAGTCTGCAAGCGCACTTAATTTTACAGTTATCATTTCGATCGCTGAACAGGAGTAGCATGGTTAAACATAAAATTCTGCAGCACCAACGGCTATACTTAAAAGTAATAAATTCGTGCAAGATAAAGTTAATTGTAACTGGGAGTAACTAGGCAAATGTCTTAGGCGCGGTTGTTACATAGAAATGTCTGGGTAACTTTATAACATGATACAGATCAGTCAAACCGAGTGTAAATCCCGTGTTTTCCCGTGATTGTATCGTATTGCGGTTTATGGAGTGTTGGTCTAGACTGGTGCGATCGAGTGCCGGAGTTTAGAGTGTAGATTACATAGGATTTATCGTTTCGGATCGGACGCGCCGGTACACGTCTGCTTTATGTTTTGAGATACCTGCGTTGGTGCTCGTTGTCGAAGCTTGATGTGTACGGACAGCTTCAAAGTCGTGTGAAGTGTGAGTCGTTCGAGTGAATAGAGAGAAGAGTGTCTGCAATACTTCTATATATAATGCACATCAGTCTCCACGCATCAGCGTCCCTGAACTCCTGTAACGTGCAGGCACGCTGACTACTGATGGCGCCCAACTTGTAGCGTATCGATGTTAATTTTGATTGAAGATGAACTTAAAAATATGATTTATTCAGAAGGTAATCATGCTGCTGCAGGTTAGAACAGACATAACCGTAAAATAAAAATCTAAACAAAAATAAAATCTGATGCGGATCTACAATCGCTTGCTATTTCTGGTTTAGAGCCAGTACCTCCTTGATAGGCCTCGATCGTTTGCATGTGGAAAGTCCTTTAGTCATAAAACGAAAACTGTCCTGTATCTACATAATAACCAACTTCATAAAATGTATATTTAGCCAGTTACAATGAGTAGTTTATGTCAGGTATAACTTGCGGTGAGGCCTATTCGCTCGTAAACGCAATGAAGTGGTGTGGCGGCGTTTAGAAGCAAGTTTATGTCGGTATTATCGCGGGTTATTATTCATAATATGGAATGAGGACGTCTGGGGCGCTGCGGTTATGGCAGCCCGACCAGACGAGGTTCAAACGCCAAGGTGACACGCGGATGTGGAGTCTTAGTGCCTTTTCATACGCCCCGGTTGCAGGGTAGCCGGTGCCGGGTACCCGGCGGCGAAGTGTATAGCCATGTATGTTATGTGCCCCGGCTACACGGGAACCGGGGCGTGTGAAAAGGCACTTGCGATCGCCTTTTTGGGTGTTGCAATAGGTACGTCATGTATCAATGAACTAAAAAGGTTCAATGAACTAAAAAGGTTTAATAAACCAGCGAAAAGTTTAATATGATATAATACGGGCCATAATAACGAATCGATTGACACCTTATTCATCAAAATTGGATGAATAGTTTAGGCGCTATGGAGGAACATACGTAAATACAAACATGCATACATAGACTGCTAAAATCATAACCCTTCCTTTTGGCTTCGCCGTGGTCGGGTAAAAAGCTAATACACGATCAGATATAAGTTAGTACCAAGATCTGTCTGATCTGATCTGAAGTCCGTACAAAAGGTCTGTGGCTGTTTTGACAAATATTTATTATATTCGATATATTATTAAAATAATATATCGAATATAATAAATCTAATCGATCGATCTAATCGATATATTAAAATAATATATCGAATAAAATAAACATCGAGTTGATATAATTATCGAGTATTTATTTTTTTGTTGAATCTATAAAAAGATACTAACTCTGACTAATAATTACAATAAAACAAAAGTAAATTTTAACACTACTTGATGATTTCAATTTTAAATAAATTTCATAACAGGTAGTCGACACGTCTGTGAGTGTGAAGCAAAAATTTTCTATCGACCGTTTACTCTCGATGTATTATAGATAATCACTATTATTACACCACTAGTACAGCTATGTTACTCTGGTCTCTGATTCTACATTCACTCATTTGAAATCAAGGACAAAAAACTTTCAGCATTTGACTGGAAAAAAGGTAATACTTATTAAACTTTGTGAAAAGATTTCGATATTTAAAAAAAACAAAATGTTATTTTGAAAAGTTTTCAAGCGATATATCAATGTTGGGATCTGATATTTTACATCGAATAGAAATATTGATATATTTTATAACTGGGCGCCCCTATTTTAGGAACAGCAAATCGTTGGAACCGTCCGTTTTGCATCGCATTGTCTTCATCCACAGCCCTACTTCACCCACTGCTGAGCATCTCTTCTTCAACCATTTCGCTTCAAGCCAGACCGATCAGATTCGTCTGTCCAAATTGATCTTTTTCTCCTTGGATGAAAGTTGGCCTTTACAATTATTCTAACGACAGCTGCAAAACATCTAACTTGCATATTCTACAGCTAACTTCTAACTAAGAAAAGTTTCCGCATAATAAAGGAGGCAGCCCATAAAGTATTATTGCCACAGCCACTTCTTGTTTACGAAGAAACATTTTAATAAAATTATTTATCCTATCGTAAACTTGCCAGATAATTTTATAAATGCAATGTCGATGAAGTTAAGCCTTAAATATGATGAATAATAAAGTAACAACTTTTTACAAAAAACGTATAGAAATTTATAGAGACGGGTTCAGAAATAACTGTGCTTTGTAATAGCTTGCTAGCTATCTGCATCCTACATCTTGTTCCGTGGGTGTCGTGAGGAGTTATGTAAGTGGATGCAGCATCCCATCTGGCTATAAAGACATCACGTCCCTTCCTGCCTGTTCGTATAGTAATAGCCTTGGCAATTAGTTACTCTAGCCTTGGGTTACTACCGAACTTTTGGTGTTTGAAGGGTTCTTTATCTTTACTTAGGTCACATTCTAATGTGCAACAATCAATATCTGAGGAGCAGATTCATCATAATTTTAGGCGAAAATCGTCGACTGTTAGACATAGTAGAAGTAAGTAATGGAATTTTATTGTTATTTATGAATTCGGTACCTATAAGTTTATGTTAATACTTATATTAAATTTCTAAAAAGCCGGCATCATCCTTTACCATCACCAATCGCGTCTTTCATCTCGCACGTGATTGGTCGATTGATAGGATCAAAACCTTTGCCTTGCCAAATTCACTTAAGGTTACACTAGTCGATCTTTCTTCCATACAAACTTAGTCTAGCGATTACTCCACTGTTTCACGACGTACCTACGTTCAAAATAAAAAAAATATATAAATTTGTCTCATCATTATCTAGCCCTATAAAGAAAAAAAAAAGAAAAAAAATAAAATATTTGAAAGTTATGAGCGTCGAAAGTTCCATATTTCAACACTAATTTTAACGCATCTTTGGGCGGAAATAAATACCATAAGAAGAAGGAAAATTGCAAAACGACCTCCATACTGGGATAGATTCGTAATTCAACAATGCAAATAATTTTATTTTGAAAATATACATTTAGTAGTTTTTCCTTGATATGTAGACTCCCAAGGTCTGATTATGAAATTTCGATTGCGTTCGTTTTCGTCCTATATCATCATCCATTTCGATACAAATTTGCAAAAGTGCTAATTCGTACGCGAACTACTACTTACTGCTCATCACAGCATCTATCTCATTCGCAAATGTTGTCGGATGAGATGGCATGCATTTTAACCTCGCGCCACCGACTTCCGAAATTAATTAGAAGTCGGTTTTTTTTTGTGAAAAAGATTTTATTTTTCTCTTTTTTAGGGTTCCATAGTCAACAAGGAACCCTTATAGTTTGGCCGTATCGGTCTTGTCGTGTGTCTGCAGCTTAGCTCAGACTCTTAGTATTAGAAAGCTATTATTTGGCGTGATTAATATGTATATGAGCAGTGGTGGCCCAGTGGTATCGGCTGCGACTTAAAAGTTGTAGGTCGTGGGTTCAAACCCAGGCAGGCGCTTTACTTTGTGTAAATTATTTCATCACCACTGCTCTCAAAAACGGTGAAGGAAAACATCGTGAGGAAACCGGCATGTCCTAGAACCAAACATTCGAAGACATGTGACATCCACCAACCCGCACTGGGCCCGCGTGGTGGATTACGGCCCATTCCCTCTCACAGAGAGGAGGCCTGTGTCCCAGCAGTGGGAAAATTAATAGGCTGATGATGATGATGATGAATATGTATATAATAATCACGCCGACAAAGTGGAAAAATAAAATCTTGTTTTATTTAATTTATTTTTTGAAGTTACTTTGTTATTTTTTCTCGTCTATCGCATGGTGTGGGGTATCGTTGGCCTAAATTCAATAAAATTACGGGCCCGTTAAAGAAAAAAAAACTCAGGGATCCGTTTGCGTAAAATTAAGCTTTAAATTGCAAATTTGTGTTAGAGTAAAAAATTTGTATAAGTATTGACAACAGTGTTTTCGAACGGCAAAGTTAATTTTGTCCCTTCGTAAGCCCCTTTTCACACGCCCCGGTTTCCGGGTAGCCGGTGACGGGTAACCGGCGGCGAAGTGTATATGCATGTATGTTAGCTTTCACACATGGCCAAACATTTACCGCCGGTTACCCGGCACCGGCTACCAGACAACCGGAGCGTGTGAAAAGGGCACTGACCTCTATCATACAAGTACGCTGGACTTACGATACCCTTCGACATGACAGGTCTTTAATGTGCCAATTTGAAGCGCCCCCAATGCGTGGGAAGAGAACTAAATTTGACATAACTTGCAAATGTCGGATTTTCTCCCGTGTTTTTTAAAGTGTTTTTGGAGGTTTAACGCTATTAAACTTGTTTGCTGTGTCGTATTAATTTAGTTGATACATAAATAAGTGGTGGTCATTCATAGGTAAATTATGAAAGAGTGTGTATTATGCAAATCTCGTTACTAGAAGGGAAGTGGGGTTACATTCCACAAGTAAGTGAATTAACGGCTAATATTCAACAAATTAAACTTCTGTTGATATTATATACACTTAAAAAATTATCATTAATCTTATCATACGTAATAACAACATATTTGTCTTTGTATTACCAATTTTTTTATAAACAATAAAATTTAATAGTGCTGTCAAAGTTACCTGTCGATAAAACTTATCGATATTTTTCCTGTCTATATATGTTTACTTTCAAGAACGGAAATCGCCGATGACCGGTTTTTATTATCAAATACAAATCATTTTAAAATAATTCACAGGTTTCCGACTGACAAAGGAAGACTGGAATTATGGCTGAAAAATATTGAAAAGCCTGGTTGGCGGCCGAAAAAATATGATAACATCTGTTCAAAGCACTTCTCTGATGACCGTTTTATTAAACTATAAATACGACATTACTATAAATTTGATGTAAATGTTTATAGCGATGCTGAAAATATACGTACAATAAAAAAATATAATTTAGATGAAACAGAATCAACAACACTGCAAGATGAAATAGGTGAATTTTTGCACTTATTTTGCACTTATTAAGATTATGTTATTTGGGCACACTGTCCTACAAAAATAATTCTTCTATTCAATGATGTGTTTAGTCTGATTTTGTCGTGATGTACAAAATAAGTTTCTAATAAAAACTATTAAAAGATTGTACATATATTTTTATTTTCTACAAATACCTTACCCATTCCACTCCATCCCAAAAACAACTCATTTCTATTTAAAAACGTTCCCTATTTATTTTTGGATTAAGCTAGCCACATACTAAGTACCCCTTTGTCCGGCTTCAGCTTATTCTAAGACTAGCAGTTTGCCCCGGCTACTTCCGTGGTACATAAATAGCCTATGTCACTCAGGGATAACGTACCAATCCAACGGTGAACTTATGAAATCGGTCTTGTAGTTCCTGAGATTTGCGCGTTCAACCAAACAAACTCATCAGCTTTATTAAGTATATATAATATATATATAACCCGTCGGAAATATCTGTCTGTCGGAAATGTTTTTTATCGATGTATTTATCTCATTGTCCCATCTCTCTTTTTAGTTCCGTTCCCACCCACTTCTGCCATCAGCGCCAAAATGGCGAAAATCAAATCGCCTCTCTATGGCCCGGCTTATCGTAGGTCCAGCGTACTTGTATGATAGAGGTCAGTGGAAAAGGGGCTTAGACTTTAGAGCAATGTTCGGTGCTTTCATTGTTTATGGACGTTAGTAATGTTACCTATTTATTTTGGCCCCGGGATGCACCTAACAAACTCTTTACTGTCACTCTTGGGCACTTCCTTAGACAGAAGACTAGCGTAATTTCAAAAAGCAAGACCGATTACTGAGCCCCTAGCACAAGTTTCTAACGTTTTCGTATCGTTATCGTGACATTTTACCAGACGAAAACGTAGTCGATGCTGCGACAAGTTATTTTGGCAGCACGAGTTCAAAAAAACGTCTTGCGACAACTCGGAAGTAGTAATTGAACTATGGTTAATTAAGGCCGAGAATCCAATAGCGTTTGGATTGGTTTGTAGTGAATGGTGCGTTCTGAAAATCGAAGACAAAAACGGGTAACATTGTCTTAAATAATTTAGAGACTAAAACTGAACAATTATTTGTTATAAACACCGTTTAAAACATATTTAACATTTTTATTAATTCTTTTTTTAACAAATCATTGAAAATTTCAGTTTATTGGAGTTTTAATTTATGATAAATTGTTCGGTTTCGAACGGTCCCGTACATGACGTTTGACAATTGTCACTTAATGTTTGACGGTTTCCTTCAAATTACAAAAATATAAAACCGTTAGCACACCGATGCAAACGCCTGTAGAAGCGAAATTCTTCCGACGAACTTGCCGAACTCAGTGTAACATTTGTTCCAATAGGTATTTTGCACGTCCACACCGAAACGTTAAATACCTTATTATAGTTAATTATTAATTAATTTATTAAAGGCAATAGAGCCTACAGAATAACATAACCTAAATACATATTATATACATAGTATTAGTAACAATATAAACTTATCAAAGTCAAAATACTTTATTTCAACTAAACCATTTAAAGGCATTTTTGAATAGACAAACAAAAGATGAAACTAGTTGCACATTCACAAGCGTCAGTAAGTCTCTATGGAAAAGAACGTGCAAGAAACTCCACGAACCCTCTTTTCCATCAACACAGTACAATTACAAGTATTTGGTTACAAGAAAATTACAAAGACATGTGAGAACTATGTAAAAAGACTTATTCACCTATTTTAGTAACACAATAACAACAAACAACATTTATACACACAAACATTTAACACACACAGGTAACCATCATTGCTTCAATATTCCAGCTGAAATGCTGGAGCAACGATTCTATACAACACAGCCTGTCAGCAATCATGCCCATAATGCTAGACATAATAAGTATACCTCCACTATTACTCACCAGGATTGTCCACATAATCATTCACATTTTACGTATAATAATATTATGTATATAAATAAATAGATTTCATCAGCAAAGTTATGACTGAGCAAGCTGAAGTTAACAACGCCACTTACAAGCCTAAATACAAACGCTAGAAAGCATCTGTTACTCCAAAAGAAAAACATAAAACAGAAATAATAGAGGATGGAGACTTTGATCACTTTTTTAATTTTAAATGCCGCGCGGTTTATATGTACTATCGCATTGCGTCTCGGTGTGAGCAGACCCTAAGATGTAAACGTCTATTGTTGTTTGTTGTCATTTCAAATAATTATTTAAATTTACCAATTTCATACGTAAATCTGTTATGTGCGATGGTTCTGTGATTTTAGAATTAACGAATCCAAAAAGAACTTGCGTCACTCAGGTCATCATCATGGTGGACTTCATAAAGAAGCAAACAAGTAAGTTTATTGCACAGATTCATACAATTATGCAAAATGTGCTTCATGTGCTTCATCCGCTTAATCCTATGAGGTCTCATGTAGTAAGAGGCGGGCCTATTGCCGTGCACAGCACTTAGAGTGAGACTCCGGGTTGCCACTAAGAAATTCCTAATGGAAAAGTGCAATAACACTGCACGACCGACAATGTTGTATTTAGTTACAGAATCTTTGTATTTTGTTCTATATCAACTTCTTTTGCCAACAGGAGATGATATATAAAATATTTCCGGTACTAGCCAAAAGCCTTTGTCGACACCGGAACAATATAAGCCAGCATTGCCACTTAGAGAAGACAAGCCATTCCAATCGCTTGCACCACCGTCTACAAGAGTGCAGCCGTGATTTCTTCAAAGCCTACGGCAAGCTATACGTCTCTTCGTGCAATAGTGACATCCAACGAAGGAATTGGGGGAATATTTTGTAACTTACGACGACGTTAAAAGTATCTACTAATTCACAACTGTTTTGGTACAAATGCTCTTCATGTTATTTGAAGCGTTTGGAGCAGCTATGAGCTATGGTTGGAATCTTAGAAGCTCTGTCAATTCATTATGATGCGAATATGAAAGAATATTATGTAATACAAAGTTTTGTTCTTTAAATCTGCATTTTATTTCATCAATGCATTATATAGATTAGTACCACCTACAACAGCTATATATTCTATTACTTATTCTTAACGCATTATCAGCCCATGAAGTTCTTACTGCTACACTTAGCGGTAGGAACGGCAGGCGTTTCCTTCCAGAGATTACCTTGTACAAATATAGTTAAAACAATTTTACAATATTAGTTTAGAATAGGAAGTACCTATGTTTGGTGTAATTTTGAATGATAGATTGAAAAACGATGATGAGAAAAATGTGTAATTATTATTGTCGTATGCCAACAAGGGCCCGTGAGTGAAAAATAAAAAATTGTAATGATTATACACATACATACATACATAAACTCACGCCTTTTTCCCATGGGTGTAGGCAGAAACTACAGAACGCCACCTGCTACGATCCTTACATACTTCTTTTGCTTCACTCACATTCATACATCTAGTCATACACACACGCCGGTTATTAGTACTGTAATGATTATATTTATGTATTAAGGTTTATAAATAAGGTTCTTAAGATTTCGGCTAAGTAAAGATGAACGCAAAAATGCCCTGAAACATATGCAACAATATTTTTCATGAAAAAGCCCGCTTTTTATTTTTGTGGTCAAAACTTGGTTCTTGTATGTGGGTCTTCCTAGTACCTACCACCCTACATACGCATTCAGGTGCGTGGGGGCGAGTGCCACCAGCAGAGTCGCTTGACTCAGAGCGTATGGAAAGCAGGTCAAACAACAGTGGGATACTATCCCAGGGCGACCGCGGGTACTTACACCACCAGGGTATCGTCCGCAACTGATCTTATTGTGATGTTCTTCAAAAAGGCCAGCGTGCGTGCATGTCATAACCCGCGTGCGTGTAGAAGTATGAACGTGAATATAACGTAGCAGGTGGCATTCTGTAGTTTCTACCTACTTACCCCCATCCGGCAATAGCGTAAGTTTATGTATGTATGTTTAGATTAGGAAAAACATATAGTTTCTGTTTATTTAGGTTTTTATAATCACATTAATAGCTTTTATTATTAATAGTTAGTTTCTTATTCAATTCACGTAAGTACATGTTAGAAATATAATAAATTCAATAAACATCAACAACAAGTAGGCAGTTTAAATAATAATAGGCTGAGCCAACAAGGCTTTCCATGTACGAAGGAACGATATGACTTAGGATTCGATTAGTTTTGAAGGAGAGTCCTATCACAGTCCACTCTCTGCATCGATTTCTCATCTCATAAAGATTACTCTAGATTCTGGAACATTGGCTGTCAGGTGGCAATAACGATGGAAGGTCTTTATAATAGACCGTTCGTCACGCTGCGAAGGGATTCTGTTTCATTTTTGTCCTAGTTTTCTCTCTTTCGTTGTACATCTGTCTCTGTTTATCATTGACAGACTAGCTAGAATTGTAGAACGGCTTACGGTTTTTGCTACTTAAAATACCACAACCATTCCCATAAGACCTGCTGAAGAAAATGTATATTAATACGTTTTAGATTTGTATTGTTGTTAATAGGGTACCTACTCAAGAACATTTTAGCTGCCGATAAATGCTTCAGTTGCCTTGAAGCAACTGTCAATGTTGTTTATCCCAAATTCTAACCCATATTCCCAAACTAACTGTAAATACCGGTTTAAACCGGTTGCAAAATATATAGGCATACGTGCATACTAGTATTGTAATCTCTAATTTATAAGGCATATCGCCGTTTTCTTCGATTCTTGAATCTTTAAATGAGTCATGATAATTATGGAGAACCGCAAGTAAAACGTAGAGTTGCGGCGAATAACGCGCGAGAGACCGTACTCCACCACGGCAGGAAGACAGAGCGGGCGATGCGCGGGCCTGCTGCGCCGCTCTATGTGTGGTTAGTATCAATAACTTATAGAAATGGTTTATTAAAAGAAACTACTACTACATTTGTTTACAAAGAAAATGAAAATGTTGTCTACCTCGTTTAACATCTTCTCCTAGCCTCTTTATTAAATTAGAAGGTAAGATAATCAATAGACAGCATGCCTGCCCTTTTTATTCATGATTAAATAGCATTTTATTGCAAAAATACCCAAATAAATACGGAAAATTGTTTGACGTGCAATGTCTCACCGAGAAAATGTCAGTGAGATAGTTTTCGACGTGCTTTCGTCACACCTAGCGTAAAATTCGATACTACATGTCAAAATGAAAACTTGTGCTACCGATTCCCATACATTTGGAGCGTTAACGCAACGTAAATACGTGAACTCGATACGAAGGCAATTGTCAAAAACTTGTGCTACCGATTTGTTAGTTCCAAATACGGATACATGGCGCTGATTAATTTTGCATACAAAAATTGTCGGAGGCGATACGTTAACGTAGTCGATCCAATTACGCAGAAACTCGTGCTAGGGGCTCTGTAGAGTCCGTCTGTAGACAAATATTCCATACATTATACCTACCTACGTGCAGTTGCGTAAATCCTTGTTTACCTTTTGAAACCCGTAGACAGTAACACATCGAATATTCAATAGGGCCGAGCCTATGCATATTCACGTAAGTAATTATGTTTCGATTGTTTTCAGGTCAAACTAAATATGTATATTGCACCATATGCTAAATGCACCTAGACTGTGGACATACCTATCTAGATGCCACAAATTCTCTAATGATAGAGGTACCAAGATATTTTTAAATCTTGTTGAAATATTTTGTTTCGTAAGATTGCATATGGATAAAATTTTAAGCCGACAATCTTCCCAGAATACATGTGATATCAAAGTCTCTTACTGAAAAAGGTAACTGCTTACCCCACGCAAATAATCCTTGACATGGTGCTACCCATTCTTCTGAGTTACTTTTATAATTACCAAACTTTTTATGATTTCAAAGATAGTTATGTATCAAAATTTATCACGCATTCAATCAACTCAACAAAATGACGTCTGCGTATTCTAGACTCAAGCATGAATTACGATGTGTTTAAAAATTGCGGGTCAATAAAGAAAGGTACAATTACAGCATGTCCTTACCCACTATTTACCTATAACACTGCTATTAGTTAGCTTCAGGGCCTACCACCAACAAAAAACGACTACTCAAACAGTTGTAGTAGAGTACGGTTTACTATGGAAACTCGAACTGAGTCATAACAAATTTTGATCGACAAACACGACTGTGAAATACACCACCTCTTCCTACGTTATTTAGCTCCCTCTTGTCATTTGTGAAAATCTTTGGCTTGTTGTAGTGCGTCGGCAACCATACTGTCGTTGCCTTTACACTCAGTCGTACCGACACACATTACGTAGATTGCGTTAGTTTCTCAGGGCCTCTGTCCTTACATCTTTCCGATAGCAATAAGTTTAGTTAGAGCCAGCCTTTGCGACTCAAACATCGTTGATCGTCCTTTTCTCAAGTAAATCTTGGGAATGTCAAATTTATCAGAGTTTGTAGTGGTACTGCTTTGGGTGTACACAAAATTATATTTTCTCGAAAAGTGACTTCCTATCGAGAACCGATAGTTCCATCCGAGCAAGCTCTCATTCACATTCATGCACCTCGGGCGAGACGCGTTCGTCCAGACGTATCGTGCATCGCAATGAGCCATTATTGAGTCCCGATCCCAATAGAGATGTAGCTAGCCTTCTAGGAACACGCGGGCAATTTACAAGCGCGATAGCAGGGGTGTGTCCGGTCATTACAGCAGTCAGGATTAATGCACCCGAGCGCGAACGAACAAAAGAAAACCCGCGAAACTCCCATTTAGCGAGCTAAGTAAAAAGTTCCGTGACTTTCAATAGGCGATTGTTCTGAGGGCCTAGTAGGCGGCAAAGTGGAATATAAAATATGGTCAAGATTATAGCTGAGTTTGTAAATAGTTGATGGTTCTATTTTGTAGGCAATATTGCGTAGTGATTTTGGGGTTCATGCAACCGCTCCACGTTCGGTCATGAAAGCATAAAATTTCATCCAAAAATTGTCACTCAACATTCTCTGAAAACCGTGTAATGTAAGAACTTAAATTCACATTTACAATTCGAAGGCAAAATTCAGTGAAACGGGGCAGGCCATCAATGCCATCGGTTCGTTACGTTTCCATATGCGCAAGCGCACGAGAGGTGCAAATGACGCTATTGTGCGCGCAGCCCGCGCGGTGACTTGCGCGAATAATACGAAAGCTCGCAAGCCTCGCAACACGCCATTATCATTATGGGATATGACAGCGACAACAATCGCAGATTCCAAACGTTTACAAGTTCTGAACTGTCATGCTCCAGTAATTTCTGCACTTGATGAGAAAAGTGACCGTGGAAGTTGCAAATGACTTAAAAATGCACGTCATTCATTATTTTGTATGAATGAATGAGGCCTATGCGTCACCCGTGACTTGACCTTATCTAAATCTGTTTTGCTTTTCATGCTTATTTATTACTTATTTTCCTTGGCTTCATGAAAAAGTCACATTTCCTTCACACTTCGACGTTCTACCAACAGAATCTGAATACCAGATTGTTGCAGTCCACACCTTAAATTAGAAATGATTATTTGTCAGACCTAGATATTGTTATTCTCGTGGATTTGCGTCAGAGCTCAGAGCTTGGTGCATTTCAACATTCTGGGGGCGATAAGCGTGGCCAGCATTTGCCTCGGTCAAGCTTGAGCGCGCCAATAATTTGCTAGTAAACTTTGATGGGGCTTTAAACAGTCGGTTTGTTGTACAGGTATTATTATATTTATCCAGTCGGCAAGACAGTTACTAGGTGCCGGCGATTGCGAATGATGGATGGAGGAGCTGTTGCCAAGTGAACAGCAATGAATCATGTGCTATTTATAGATGTAGATATATACGATTAATATGCAACTTAAGTGCAGATGTTATAGAGAATAATTGAATGGCGATGGACGCGGGTATGCTGTAATTTGTCTATGGTATACATAACGTGACCATTTATTTTAAGCGTCAGAGCGGGACAACCACAGATAAAAAAAAATAGTTTTGTTATTTTACCAGCGTTTATTAGACAATGTAGAACACAACATTTATAAAGTTGAAAGTTTTAGGCCCACCTTCGTTAAAAACACTTAACTGAGAGTTAGTTGATAATACTAAAATGACAAGTTTACAATGTCAAGTTAACCTCGTATTAGCAAATAACTTTAGAGTCAAATTGTTCATGCAAAGTGGGCTACATATTAGTTAGGTTACTAGCCTTAATCACAGACGTCTAAGATCTAACCAAGCAATTGTTTTGTTTATATTTATTCGTAATATTAGACCAAAACAATGATAACTATTATATACTGGACCAAATTTTGTTCGCGATAGCGGGACGTTTTTGCCCTCGCTGGGGACAGCGGGACCGACAGCCTGAAAGTGGTACTGTCCCGCTCAAAACGGGACGTATGGTCACGTTAGGTATACACCAAGTTATTAATAATCATAGATCAGATTATATGGAGGTGGAGGTAGGGGCTGATTCGTCGAATTGTCGTGTTCATGATCAATATAATGTATTCAACGCTTGATTAAACTATCGTCAACTGGCATAAATTGTCTTGCGCTGTGGAGTTGATTGTTTGAATGTGGTTGTAGGTACTTATTGGTCTATTATTAATTCCAAAGCTCTGTGCAAGCCTTCTTTATGAGCTGAAATAAATGAAGATTTACGAGTTATTGTTTGGATTTCGTTTGTGATTTAACTATGAGTTAATCATGTTGTATCTCGTTGCTAGATAGCATCTAAATAGCAGTATTGCATATAATTTAGTGGGGTGTATAGATAACTTTGACATTACACTATGCATTTCCGACAGCTTAAATTATATTTTAATAATTTTATTAGTTACTTCTCTCGCACACTACAATCTTGGCGGAAACTATGATTCGATTTATCCTAGTTAACATATAGTATGTCCAGCTTTATTTGCATAAATCTTCACTGGTGGAGGCTCTTCCCTTCACTCGTCTTTCAAGCTCCTTTCCCAAGTAAGCTGGATTCCTTTTAGTTTTGTCAAGATAACATTTTTTTTTTCACTGTCAGATAACTAAGGGCTTGTGCCCATAAACACGTCACGACGTCGTCAACGTGTAACGATGCGGTGTCGCGGCGCGGTGCATTGAAGTGACGTGCTAAAGCACGGTACGGCGACGTCGCCGTAGAACGGCGCGTCGTATGTCGTCGGAAACGGTACGTGGCAATGCGCTGGCACAGTTGATGTTAAAATTTCTTAGCGATTAGTTGTGCAAAAAAGACGTCTGAAATGCTGTAACTGTCAGAAATTACAAGAAAAAAACTAAACGTTGTTTCGTTCTGTAAGGAATGCTGAAAAATGAACCGGAATTTTACAAGGCACGAGAACGTGTAACGTTGCGGCATCGAGACGTGCATTTTTACATCATGGTTACGTAAATTAGCACGTCACACCAACGTGCCGTGCCGCGACGCCGCACCATTCCACGTTGACGACGTCGTGACGTGGTGATGGGGAGAAGCTATTAGGAACTCATACAGCGCGACGCCGTCTGTCTGTACTGCTAGTTATAATTTCTCCTATGTCCCAATCTCAAAGTAGTAGGTACTCGTACGTATGACGTCCTGTTCTAAAGAGCCAAACAGTTCGTTGAACAGTTAACTATCTGCCTATGAACTATCGGTCATGCAAAAGTTCGTCAAGAGTATTTGAAATCTTCCTAATCTCCTATTGCAGATACTATAAACTTCTTTGTTGGTTCAGTATACCCTGGCTACCTGCCCTAAACAACGATGATGGATGGTAAATCTGTTGGCAACTGAACGAGTATGAATCATTCGCCGATTAATATATTATAAATGAATGGTGAACGTAATGTACGGTGCATAAATGCCAACTTATGACAGGCTCACGAGTCACGAGATCATTAGGGGGATAATCACGAGGATCTTTTCTTTCTTTTTTTTTATATTAGGTAGGCTCGCGCTTGTCTCTCACCTGATGGTAAGCGATGATGTGGTCGACGGTGTAGCACGCTTGCCTAGAAGTAACCTATTCACTCTTGACTTAAATACCCCGAGGTTGTAGCTATCGGGAAACACAGACTCCAGCAGGGAATTCCACTCCTTAGCTGTACGCATAATGAAAGTATTTCCAAAACGTTTAGTGCCTTTAACCTAAATACTTTATGGATTTTCGAGATACTTTTATGTCCAGATTTTAGTTATTACTACTTGGGAGCAAACTATTTTCTTTGGTATTCAGTATCCTATTCCATAGCATCAAAGCCTACATTGTATGTTCTCACTGCTGGGACTTAGGGCCTATCTTATAGATGAAATGTTTTTCAAAATCAATGCTGTGTAGTAGTATAGTTGGTGTGAATAGGTTATTTCTAGGCAAGCGTGTTTAACCGTCGACCACATCATCGCTTATCGTCAGGTGAGATAGTGGTCCGAGCCTATCATTAATTAAAATAAAGCCACAAGGTTCCGTAACATCAATTGAGAAGAGAGGTCTTCTTCTTTACGGGTTGATGGATCTTTTGAACCCACGTTTGTGGCCACGGTAATGGCATCATTAGGTGCAGTCATCACAATGTCATCGTGATTCCGCAAAGAAAAAAAAAATCTTCTTGTTTACTTTTTAGTTCGATTCTTAAGCACTCGGGTTTTTGATTTTTTGAATTAATTTTTTGTATATAACTTTTTAGCCAACTTTTTTTTTCGATTTATGTACATTTAATCATCCTGGATAGCTCCACAGGAATCGTGATGGTTTTAACACGCCATAGTATTGTTATCAGTGAAACTTGGATACGAAAAGCCTTACCTTGGCAAGGTCCCGGGTAGTCGAGCACGAGATGCTTGGCGGGTCTCCGGCAGGCTCGGCGCCGGAGCCGGCACAGCGATGGGTAGGTCCGGCCGTCGCTGCCGCAGACGGCGCCAACACGGCGGCAGGCGGCCGCACACACGCAACGTGCACGCCCGCCACGCACCACGCAGCGTCGCCCGCTGCCGCACGATACTCCGGCGCATGATTCTGATAAGAAGGAATATGTTATTAGAATGGCAGACTGGTGATTAGTGACATATCTAGCTTATTCGAGATAATGTGCCTAAATGATACGAAGGGTGCATGAACTTTCATCCTTTGAACCAAGTTGGCCATGCTAAAAAAGTTAAGAAGATGCACCTGCCATGTTAACTCCTTGCCTTATGCATTCTTTTCCTCTCTTGGTTGGGTGGTAGAGAATGCCTAAGCCATTAAGTCCGCTTTTGTACCTTTGGGCATTAAGTCAGTCTTAGTAAAAAATCATTTGCATTTATTTTGACAAAATATATATGTCAAGTCTGCTATCTATATTTCAACGAGGACATACGTTCAATATTACAAGTAAGTATCATAGATTTTTCACTATTAACCTTTTTGAATGAGACGGTCAAATAGATTTCATTTTGAAAACGATGCTAATAGCTAAAGTACCTATCTATATGGTCTTCGAAATTTATCACTCATATAAAACATCCGCCAGACATATAATATTAACGGGTCGGATGTCGCCGTTGGCCTACACGTGTACATAGATCTCGAGATATTTAGATCGAATCGAGTATTTTATGGCACACGTGGCGGCCCGACAAATATGCAGCCGTAGGTAGGCGCTGATCGAATGAGATATCAGAACACTCCGCTTTTGGACCACTCGTTAAAAACAAAACTAGAAATCGCCACATTTGCGATATGTTCAAGAATTTCGTGTTTACGAGTGATGACATTTTACGAGTCATTAAAAAGATTTTCTTTTAGGTTTTCGTCTTACCCCACGCAATATAAAATAATGTGAAAATATGCGAGATTTGCGTGATAAAAATAAAAGCTCGTTTAAATAGTAATAAAGAGAAAAATGCGACAGTGTTTTAGTGACTGAGTATTTGAAGTGCATTTTTTTTCGGCAATTTTGATGAATAACGATAATCACCTTACATTTGGACTAATATTATTTCTTTCAAGTTTACCAATTAAATAAAGCAATTCTTCGCCTTTTCGGCGCCACCATCAATTTATAACACCTACATAATATGCAGAAGACGATAAATGTCCTTACATAAGATCACTCTCTGCCAAAACAATTCATTTATTTGAGAAATTATTTGTTTATTTCTAAAATCTCAAATATTTGACGTTTTGCCAACTCTGTGTTGGTTCGATGCGCAACGTTCATCTATCGGGCGATGCACTCGACGGCCCAATTTTATTATTTGCTGAACAATATTGTTGGTTGTTAGCGGTCGGATATATTTTATCTGTTGGTTTAGTTGATTGGCGTAATTGGGCTTTAGGCACGTCTGTCTTTGGTCTGTCTATTGAAGCAATTGTTTTAGTGCCTAGGATTTGGGTTTTGCTTTTTAACCCCGTGTGTTGCTGTGTATCTGTCTGTATGTGACATCATAGCGTCCAAACGGGTTAACCGATTTTGATTTAGTTTTTTTTGTTTAAAAGGTGACTTAATCGAGAGTGTTCTTAGCTATGTTTGAATTAAATCGGTTCAGCCGTTCAAAAGTTATGAGCATTTTACTGTTTGAATCGGGGTGTTTTCGCAAGATATCGTGTCATAATTACGTGTTCAATAGATTGCCGATCGAAGCGTATCTACTATGTACTAGATAAATTATGTAGCATGAAATAAAAATTTGTCGGGGTTTTTTTAATTTTGCGCTAAAAGTTTCCACTATTTTACTGAACAAAAGTATTTTATTTACATTTTATTTGTTGGAGATACACATAAAACTGGCTTATCGGATTGAAGTTTCAGTATAGGTAAGATTTTTGCCATTGCTCAGATATATCTATCTATCTGAATGCAGTCCAGCCAGAGGTGTAGATTTTTTTAAACAAAAGTAGGGATCTGTTAAGAATTATATTACAAGCACTAAAAACTAAGACTATATTTTTACTAACAAATAGTTGCTGTTCTTAACACTATTTAATTTTACCAGGATACGGCGGCGACTAGATTTATTGGATGATGTCAGTCAGTCTCAGCTCAAATTACTACAAAAACAATACCTTCTTTGAATTCTAATTGACCAGTATTTTTCCTAGAAGCAGTGAGCCCGGAAGGATGTGGCCATGTATTTAATTAACTAAGGAAGCAGCTCCGCCGAACTGACGCAGAATATCAGGAGAAAAACATTAAATAATAAATTTAATTATGCATTGTACTGGCAGGTAACTAGCTCATTGTCTATGGATATACTTTGCCTTGCTTCCTTTTCCCTATCAATTAAATGATAAACGGAAAGCCTAGCCAATTTCTCGGATAGCTTGCCGTTCTTGTTTAATTCTCATGTGAAATTATTTTTATTGAATTATTTTAGTGCGGTCCTTCGAGCCGGATATTGGAAGATTACGTCGAATATAATGAACTTCCTTGTTGTTGTTGTGTGTTGTATTGGTAGAAGTTTTGATTGCTTTAAGTTTTCATGCTCTAAATCACATTGATTATAGATTTCGCTTGGTTTTATAATTGAATAACTTCAGTCACCTTCATGTCAGAGATAAATAAACAAAACTATTGACTTCTTTACGATGCGAGAGGGGATTTTTTTCTGCAATTTTTTCGTCCAAGAAAGCCAATCAGAATCCAAGAAAGAGAAATCCAAGTCAGGAGATATTTTTAGGGTTCTGCCAACAAGGAACCCTATGTCCGTCCCTAGCTAAGCTCAGAGACTCTTAGTACTAGAAAGCTATAATTTGGAATTTATTAATCACGCCGACAAAGAGGATTATTTTTTTTTTTTACTTTACTTACATGACGAATGTACACTTAAATTGGGGATGTTTTGTTTTTTCTCGTCTACCCCATGGTTTGGGGAAATATTATAAAAAATAATATTTCAAAAATATTACGTGTCTGTGAAACCATTTTTTTATTATATGGCAAATTTATATTAAAGTCAAGGCCCCCCCCCCCGCCCCCTAAATGGTTAAAAGGTTGCTTTTAGAAATGTGAATAAAATCAAGGTAGTAGTATATATAACAACATTAAAAGGAAAACTATCAGAGCTAAGTAGGCTTTGCATGTTTACGAGTAATTTTATTCCAATAAAATGTACTTGGAAAGGTAAACATTTTGTATAAATATCTAAATTTTCAATGGAATTTTCCATTGAAAATTTAGATACTTATATAACATTGTTAGTTGTGTAAAACAGGTAGTAAATAGAAGTTTATGAACCATGTAAAAAAATTAAATCATAACTTGATTATTAATAATAATTTCTAAATTAATAATGTCCAATCTAATGCGTTATTCGAGCGTAATCGAATAACGCATTGGAGTGGGCGATGGCGTTTGTCGTGAGCCGCCGAAACCGTTTAATTGTTCATGAAACA
Organism: Orthosia cruda; assembly: GCA_964057195.1. Classification (NCBI taxonomy): domain Eukaryota; kingdom Metazoa; phylum Arthropoda; class Insecta; order Lepidoptera; family Noctuidae; genus Orthosia; species Orthosia cruda. The sequence goes on along the minus strand of OZ059835.1, from coordinate 25,903,365 downwards.
ACAAAAAGTCATCTTTCTTAGTCCGCATTATTGTGCAACTACGAAACCCTATTATTGCGCGTGGCCCGACACACATTTGACTGTTTTTTTTTTATAAGTTTTCAAAGTAATTACAAGCAGAACTTGGGGAAAGAAAATACAAACCTGGCTTTTTTCTAGACGAGGTCAGGGCTAACACTTACCCTGAAAAAGGAGGATTCAAAGAAAAGAAGAACGTCCTTACCAGCACATGCAACACAGGGCACTCCTCCAGAAAGCGCTTTGTAGAAGAAGATTTCGCCGCTGTCGAGGTCGCGGGGACTCCAGGCGGCGGGCGCGCGCGATGCGCCGGCGCAGCACTCGGCGCGACCCACGCGCAGCGCCGCCACCGAGCTACAGCGCCCGCCGCGGTCCATCCCCGTCCAGCAGATCCCGGCTACGGACAATGCAGATATTTTTGATTACTTTGGCAATATTTTTTAATGTTAGTACTGGTACGAATAAGATATTTAGGTAAAAGAAAAACGGGAAAATTCGAAGACAGGTCAACATCTTTTGTGTCAGATTGTATAGACAAAAATCGAGTGTCCTTGAAAATCGGTATTTCAGTAATAAGTTTAATTAATTAGGTACAAAAAACTAGTCAAGGCTTCGAAGTAAAGGTACCTATTAGTGAAATAAACAAAAAGATTAGCAGAAACCCCTTAGAGTCCTACGGTTTCGACAAAATTATCATTGAGCCTTCAGAATTTTGGTCGTATATTTATTGTGTTTTATTTATATATTTTTCTACGTTATACACATACATACGGTGACTCACCTTCTGTGTTTATATTATTTATCTTATTCTATTTAATTCCTTAAATAATGTAAGTATGTTCCGTTTCCGTGAATGTGTCCGTGGCATCAACAGTGAGCCCTATCAGAATATCAGCGCAGCGTTATTTTCTTTTGATATCGTTGCACATGCTGAGATGGGAGCCTTTTTGGCCTCGCACGGATGATTTTTTATTTTTTTATTATTATTGTTTGTGTTTTGCTTATCTCGTGTCTCATGTGCGGGTCACATTTTTTAGAATCATGAAAGCCTAAGTAGACCGCAACTGTGGTTGGCCTTTGTTAACCAAGCCCCGTTTCGCTCTATCTTATCAATCTAAAAACTTGCTAAGCGAAACATTACAAAACTGCAAAACGATGGTATAATAAAACGTTCGCTCCGAGTCCAGACTAAACATAAATTGAACAGATGTGTCTGGAGTGCGCAGGCGGCTAGCTTGTAGCGCCGTATTCGGTCGGATTCCTGCGCATGAGTCACGGGGCTCGGCTGCGCGCGCGCCGCTCGCTAGACGACCGCCAGACACTATTTTTCAATGTGCGCCCGCGCCGGCCGGCGACGCGACCCGACGACCGCAACCCGACATGCCTATAACTAGTAATCGATTCAGTTTTTACAACTATTCGCTCGAAAATACGGATCTGAAGACGAACTTTATCAAAGTTAGTATTTATTGATCGATGAGGACGTTTTGCAACATGTTTACAGTTTTGATTGATCGTAATCTCCGAAGATATTGTCACGCTCCGTCGTCGGGTTTACACTTTCATTATATTTTGGGAAATTTCGTGTAGCTATAGTTTATTAATTTCTGGAAGACTTGGCGACAGACTACATGATGTGCGGGTGAGACATGTTCGTGAAAATCAATTTGTCGTGGGAAACATTCTTCGTAGACACTTGTAACCTTGATAGTGTGATGTGGAGATAGCAAAATCTCTACCAATTCTTTTATTTTTTTTAAACTTGAATTTAAATCATGCGGTATCATAAATCCAAATCTGAGTGGGCTGAATTAACGGCAATGACTTAGAGGAATTTATTTATTAACGTTTTACAAATACTAATGGATTCATTTAAATTAATTAAGACTCATACATAATTAATATTTTTTTAAGTTTAGCTATAATTTTAAATTCTATTGACACTAGCCGATTTTTTTATTTGGGCATAAAAAAAAAATATCTGTTCTATTTTGGAATTTTAACGAATGTTTAAAATCATTTTTATATTGCATTACGTATGAGCACGTTCTTGTCTAGGATAGAGCGCTAATTTTAAGCTTGTTTTTTTTTTAAATTGTTCTATCCATAATAGTAGGTGTAGGTAGCTTTAAACTGTTTAGTCATAGTGCATAACAAATTTTCAGACAGTTACGTAATCACCCGTTAGTTTGCTCAAAATAAATCAATGCATAGGTGATTATAGCACTATTAGATGCTACGCTAGGTGCGAGGTTCTTAATTAATAATATTTTAGTACCTGGCCGACCGAGCTCTGCTCGGGTGAAAATAGAGAAAACGACGTTTTAGAAAAATAAAACCTAGCTAGATCGATTTATCGCCCCCGAAAGTCCCTGCATACTAGATTTCATGAAAATCGTTGGAGCCGTTTTCGAGATTCAGATTATATAAATATATACATACATATATACAAGAATTGGTCGTTTAAATGTATTAGGTAAATAGATAGATAGATTATAGTAGATAGGTAGACCTTTTTTCCAAGAAGAAGAATTGCCAAACTTAAGTGGCAGTGGGCAGGCCACATTGCTCGCAGAACGGATTATGGCCGATGGGGCTGAAAAGTTCTGGAATGGCGACCGCGAACCAGAAGACTTTCCATTGGATGGCCTTCTATTAGGTGGACAGATGGCCTGGTGAAGGTTTCGGAGATCCAATGGATGCGAGACGCACGGGATCGGTCAATGTGGCGACACTTAGGGAAGGCCTATGTCCAGCAGTGGACATCTTTCGGCTGAAATGATGATGATGATGTGTTTTTTTCTGTGGCTTCGGCTTCGCAGCCTAGCCCAGTCTTGTGGGATAGGCCACAGTTCCTATCGTGTATTTGTCCTGGATGAAATAGGTAGACTATGGTTGAAAGGATACCATGAGCCTTGGTATGTATGGTCATGTGATGAGGAGGGATGAAACGCATGTTACTAAAAGAATTATGAATATAAATGTGGATAGATGGAGAGGGAGAGGAAGGCCAAAGAAAAGATGGATGGACTGTGTGAGGAGTGATTTGAAAGAAAATGGAGTCAGTGATAGCGTGACAGAGGATAGCGTGAATTGTAAAAGAAAAGTAAAACAAAATATAAAAAACCCGCCGACACATTTATCTTGCAAAAACATCCCGATTAAAACAGTAAAACGCCCATAACTTTTGAACGGCTGAACCGATTTTATTCAAACATAGCTAAGAACACTTTCTACACAATCTGTTCCTAACCTTTCAAACAAAAAAAACTAAATCAAAATCGGTTCATCCGTTGAGGCGCTATGATGCCACAGACAGATACACAGCAACACACGTCAAACTTATAACACCCCTCTTTTTCCGTCGGGCGTTAAAAACGTGTTGCAACGACCCCAAGTTAGCGTTGATTAAGGCCAGGAAGATGATGATGTTGAAATAGGTAGAATATGGTACATTCAGAGATAGCTTATATTGCAGAGTAGCTTTTTATTAGTAAAATAAAGCATAATTGGTTCTGGTCTTCCAGATATAACCTTCTACAAACTTATAATCAAATCAATTTACCCTCTACTTATTGGATTGTTGTTGGTCTTATTTGAATAAGTACGTAACTTTATTCAACACGTTGGAATACATTTCGCGGCCGTCTGGCGTTGCAACGGTTTCCATGGTAACCGGTTGTCGGGCCTACGTGAGAGAACTCGACTCTCTCATCCTGTGTTTTCCCGGCTTATGTCATGTTTCAAGGAAGTAGACATGTTTTATTTCACCTAGGGCTTGACCTTCGATATGAGACCCTTCTAACTATTTTTTACAACTTCGGAAATCTAGCATCATAGTTTTGTAGAAATCTCCAGCACGATCAACCAAATAATGCATAAGATTAAGGATTTGGGTGAAGCACCTACCAGAAATTGAAACACGCGAAACATGTTTAAAACGAAGGAAGGAACTGACTCTAAGCTTACCAATGGTAAGCTGAATAAATATAAAAAAAATCGGTCAAGTGCGAGTCGAACTCGTGCGCCGAGGGTTCCGTACCTACCCATTAAACCTCCATAATAAAATTGGTATAATTTTTATTGGTGGCTAAGTTTTAAAGATAAGGGCAAAGTTTGATTGCCGCGAAAACTTGTAAGTACCAAAATTTACCTTAATTTTCAACTTTTTATTTTTATTTTTTTGGAATTTTTCCTACTTAACTACAAGTTTTCGCGAAGATCTAAATTTGCCCATATCTTTTTACCGTGTTGACTCAGGACCTTTTTATACACCTAATAGGGACTATAGACCTCAGTGTCTGGTATAAATTTCAACTTGCTAGGTCCACCCGTTCCTGAGAAAATCGGTGGTGACACACGGACAGAGTTTCTTTTTTTACCTTTTGAGGTACGGAACCCTAAAAAAGAAAAACAACAAAAACTGACAAAAAAAACATGGCTTGTATCAGCCTGATAACTCCAACAGCTATTAACGACTGCTCTGCTCATAGCCAGCTGCCTTTAGATCAACCAGTGTAGTGACAATGAACGTTCGAGAGGGATTTGCGAGGCATTAAAACGTTCTAACCTTTTGTTTAGTCTGTAGTCGCAAAAGTTCCACTATGGACTACGCAATGACGTTTTTCTATCAAGACATCTTCGATGCTACGTTTTTAATGAAACCACGAAAGTTTAAATTGATATATGGCGCGCGTTAATGTCCAGAGCGTGCTTGACCGGTTCTCGGTATTCGGAGATCGGTACAGGCAGTAAAGCACCTTGGGTGAAATGTAAATATATTCGAATATGATTTTAGTGTGGCGAGCGAGGACGTTGACTCCGGCGGCCATAGGAGTATGTCACTTATATCTTCGGCAGCTAGAGTATTGATCAAGGATATAGAGCGCTGCCGTACGCAAATGTGTATTGTTGGTACTCCTGATGAGAACCATAGTGACGGAAAAAATGGCAACTAAGTTATTTTTTGTCTTTTAAATCCTAAAATGCTAAAACTGTGTTAAAAGTTATATAACCTCAGGGAGCCCAAGGGGTTTTAAAATCTTCTTAAGTTTGTCTGTTTCTATGAAGGAATATCCCTCTGTACAGGACAACTATAAATTATAAGATGTGATGGAGGTTATAATGAGTACAAGCGGCGACGCGAACTAAAGTACCTAAATTGCGCATGTGGTACACAACTGCTTATTACCCGACTGCCGAAGGAGGGTAATGTTTTTATTTAACAATTTTTTTTTTAAATTAAAACAAGCTTTTTTCGTATTCTTCTCAGCAAACCCTTTCATTTGATACCCATATCATGGCAGTGCACAAAAAATAACTAGTCCGCCATCTTGAGCCGTCCACCATATTGGATTTAAAATGACGTCATTTACCTAACCATGCATTGTTATCCAAACTAAACGTGTATGCAAAATTTAATTTTAATCGGTGGAGGATAACTGCTTTAAAATTCAGTTGCAAGATTTGACCCGAACACACTTACATACATACATAAATTGTAAGTTAAATTAAAGCTTGTAAAAAGATATGAATTGTATGGGTATTGTACCGTACACCCTCCTTCCCTACATTCGAGAACATCTCGTTACACCTGGTGGAAGCCAGTTCAAACTGCCCCACGCACTCTACAACATGTAAATACCACACATCGTCGTCACCGGACGGTTCCGTCAACTTTGGCGCCACAATTTGGAGCCGAGATCCGGCTGCGATTGTGTGGGTGTGAGAAATTGCGACAAAAAATCTGTAGCGGTTCAAAGTGTTCAAAAACGTAGGCCGTGCATGGCTCGTGTGTTTTTTTCGTCTCGCTGTCAAAGGAGGATCTTCTAAATTAAAGACATGAGGCAAGTTTTTTTAATAATATAAAACCTGGGTTTGTACTAAGCAAGACTTCCATTCTTGTAAGATAAATGCGAAAGTGACTATGTACGAGTATATGTCGTCATGTTACCTAATCGCGCTTTTGAAAGCAGTGATGGCCCAGTGGTTACGGTCCCGACTTACGAGTTGTAGGTCGTGGGTTCGAACCCGAGCAGGCGCTTTACTTTGTGTAATTTATTTCATCACCACTGCTCTCAAAACGGTGAAGGAAATCATCGTGAGGAAACCGGCATGTCCTAGAACCAAAAATTCAAAGACATGTGACATCTACCAATCCGCACTGGGCCCGCGTGGTGGATTATAGCCCACTCCCTCTATGAGAGAAGGGCTTGGTCCCAGCAGTTGGAACTTTAAAAGGCTGATGATATGATGTGATGATGTGCTTTTACGGCTGGACAAGGATCTGAGTTAGGACACGGGATAATTCGTATTCAGACCAGATAGTAGGCTCCTGTGAGATGATTTCCTACTTCCATTTGATTTCCAACAACAGCTATATTATAAATTATTAAATTCGAACGGTCTATGCATGCAAGATCTAATGAATTAGTTCGTGAGCTTCTATATGTTTCTATTCTTACTAAAAGTTTAATGATAGTACAACATTAATGCAAGTTGAAACTATCCCAGCCTATGCCAGGGTTCCAAGACACCTTTTCACTTCAATGAGACCTAAAGGTATTCCATAACACACGCAGGAGTTTCAGGAACCATGGCACTAGTATTGCATATTAATTGTCTTGATAAAAGGAACTGGTCGTGAGCTAAATATTAAGTATGTGATATTTACCCGTGATAATTTCTATTCTCATATTAAAGTCTGTTTTATTCGTAGATTTTATACTGCCATCTAAAATCCCGAAGGAAACCAGGTCAAGAGCTGATGTGGCTTCGTAGACAAGCACCCTTCAAACGTTAAAAATGTAGGTCCTATTGTTTTAGAAGTTTCACAAAACAAAAGATAAGGTTACAGTGTAGACACAACAAATAATACGAAGAACGTCTATTTCAAGAAAATGTGGAAAGCTTTTGAGAACAGTGTTTTTAGGGGAAATTTATAGAATTAACTTTTAAACGAAGACATCCACCTAGGTTATCGATTAAAACTTTCTAGCATAGATAAAGGATTAACAAATTGATTGACAAAAGGTAGATATCTTGATTAAATAGAATTTAATGGAATAATCGGTACAGCCGTTCCTTTATCATTAATATACTATTATTATATTATCTGTGTAACATTAAGTAGACTGTCACAATAAAAATAAATTATCATCTTACTTCTGGTAGTTACTACGTTCAACCCTACACATCCTTAGCAAAGTTTTAAACAGTAGGTACAAACGGATAAAAAGCTATAACAGCCAGTCCCCATAAAAATAGTTCGGTTACAATCCAATGTGTGTACAGATATTGTTGGGGCAATTAGCGGGGGAATTCTAAACGTTCGCGAAAAACAAACAGTCAAGGAGTCAAGAGCGGGCACGCTAGAAATAGATCAGAGGCGCGTCAGCGGCGTCACCATGTCAACCGTGTGATGAACGGGTGCAGGGCTGACTGAATGCCTAGTCTTGCAAAAACATAAAAAGGTATTTTATTTACCAAATAATCTGTGATGAGGCCGAATGGGCTTAATTCCAAATACATATAAATCATACAAAAATAATTCTACGCTGCCGATTTGAAATTGGAATTAAAAATAACTCGTTTAATTTTGAAAGGTATTCGAAAATAGAATTATTGCAATACTCAGAGGAGTGGTACAAAATAAAATATTATTCTATGCATTTGAGCAACCCTATGAGTTGGTATATGAATGGCCCAAGAATAGTGGCGTCTAAATCAGTCAGTCTAATTATATTGAATGGCCGTTTTATCCGCACTATCAACAAATCATTGAAAACATCCGCCGGCTTGATTACGTGAAAATAATAATATTTAAGAGTGATTTACGAAAAGCAGTTCTATTAGTTTTGGCAGAGCGTCGTATATAAACAAAATGTCACAGGTAAATGTTGATTAATTTTAGAAGATATGCGAAATGCCGTGCATCCTGTTTGCCAGTTGTTATTTTGATGGCTTGATGCTCATCGTCAATGATATTCAAATAAACAGATACGTTATACACTCACAAAACAATTGAAAAAAGTGTTCCGCGCAGCAGCGGCAGCACACATAGACACTTTTCATTCATCTGACATTTCACTACAAGTCGAAAGGGATGGCTTGATAAAACCAACAAGAAAAAAGAGACAGCTAGTGTTTGTCACTTGCGTGTGAATGTAAACAAACATTATTCTGACCACCAATGTTTTTATCTTTTTCTAACCTCCAAATATCAAAAAAATAAGGAAAAAAAAATTGTAAATTGAGGCGTACTTACATATGGTATGAGATCCCTTCTGTTTTATGTACTTTGGTATCATAATTGGTACAATTCCTAAATACACACGATGGCATATTTTTTATTTTGTTTTTGTTTCAACAAAGCCTATCGCTCTTCGCCATGCGTGACATATACTAAAAACTAAAGATCACAATTCTGACCTATTCGAGTCTTCACAATGCGCGCGCTCATAACATATCTGTTTATTTGAATATCATTGCTCATCGTGGAATGAAATTAGTTATCTGTACATATTTTTTTTTTTTTGTTAAATTATTAACATTAACCAGAGCCAATTCTGTTTCTAACTATCAATTTATGGACTAATTTAGACTGACATCAAGATATTTTATTTATTTAGATTGTTTTTTATTAATTATTCTCAAATTCTAAGTAGATATATTAAGTATTTATTGCCTATTTACGAGATAAACATGTCAAGGTATCATAAAAATGTTTACTTCATTATAAGTTACGTTTTCAACAAATCAAAATACATATAAGAACTTTTTTCTAATTTGCCAAGAAGATCGCTCCGCGTTCCACGCTCCAACTGTTTCCATAGCAACACATTCCCCGGGTTTAATACAAATTGCGCCGGCAACACGGGCTAATGGAAGTCACGCCATAAAATCTACAAAACAGTTAGTAGCCGAGATGATCACTATTAATGAGCACTAAAGTTTTACCGCCTAACTTCAAAGTGCCTATGACAAAGACGTCTAGCTCACAGACGGCCTAATAAAGCCACCCGTAAACCGAGACTAGGGATGTCTAATGAAATGCATTTAAATTCTATGTATTGTATTCTAGCCTTTAAAGGGTACCTAATTTAAAATTGTGATTGTCTGGCAGCCTCCCGTCGACCTAGTTCTCGTTTCTGGGACAGTGAAGGACAAAATTTAACCAGGTGTCTGGGACTCTGGGTAGAACGCACATTTTGCATAATATGTTAAGTCGCCGTCTAGCCGTTTGATTAAATATTTTAATTTTGGAACGTTAACACAGAATAATTGTGAGGGTAAACGATATAATTCTTGTTCCCTTTAAGTTAGTTAAGCGGGCGGCCGCGATCCGAGTTTGTTAAGTTATTCATATTTATTAAAATTCAAACATTAACAATCATAGTTTACATAGTTATTCAATTATTTCTCGGGAACTGAGATATATTTCTACAAAATTGTTTTTCTAAGAATTTAAGAGGGGAATTTAAAATAGAGTTATGTTATTGGTGTCTTAGTTTACTGCCTACACAAACAGCGAACCTGTTATTAATTTAATGTAATTATATTAAATTTTAAAGTAACGTTATTTTGCGGTTTAAAAGTAACATATCACTTCTTTACGAGATTTTAGTGGTAAGTGGAAGTCATAACCTTCTTTTATAATTTCTGTCATGTTAATAAATGTTATGACTTTATTATTGGAAATACTTTTTTACAAAAATATCAAACCGTCTTGCAAAACAAAACACAACAAAGCGAAAATCCCCATATGTATGCCTATAATATTTGAGTAGTTTCCTCAATTTATCCAGGATCCCATCATAAGATCCTGACCTGATGACCATGGGACCACTTGGACAGTATAACCTTTCAAACAAAAGAAGAAATTTCCAAATTGGTCCAGGCGTCTTTAAGTAAACGTGGAACACACATCAATAAAAAAAGATGCCTACGAATTGAGAAGCTACACTTTTTTGATAAAGAAAAACAAAAAGAACCGTTTGTGATGAAGTTTTAAAATCACATTAAAAAAAATTGTATGTAAAGAATTCATTTCCGCATATGAGTCACACAGTTCTTTTTGTGCTAACCTGGGGATAATAGTTAGTTAAATATTCTTAATAAGAATTTGCTAACTCTTAGAAATTTAGCAAAAGTGTCATCTCAAAAATGGATACCCTGCTGAAAATTATAATATTATGAAGATGTAAAATTGTTTTTTATTTTTACAAACTTGATTAATCCGATTTTCATTTGATTAAAATCAAATTATCAAAACTTTTTATTTTTACAGAAAGTTACACTTTTTGCCGAATGCACGATATTCCGTATACTCCGGATATTTTTTTTTATCATGGCTCATATAGACCACGGAAGCCAGTAAATGACTAACTCGCTATAAAATTTTGCTAAGTAGGTATATTTATATTTTACTTCTAAACGTGTCTGTAGTGTGTGCCAACTAAGTATAACTTGTTTGATGTTGCGCTGACGCTACAAAAAAGTTGCTCTATAAATTATTTCGTGAAGACCATTATCTCGATTGGCGCCAATATTGAAATTACGAGGTTATTAATAAGGTTCCACTTATTAATAATTTGTTTATTAACTTTGATGAACGAACACGTTAAAGGTGACTATAAGTATATTAACCTGGTTTCCATTCTCTTGAAAAATATGTACAATTAGGAAAAAAAATTGGGTATTGTTTTACAAAAAATACGCCATATCCTACGACACTTTTATTTATTTTCAGGCTGCCTGAAAAACCCATTCGATTTCATAAAATTCGGCAGAAGTTAGTTCAAAGAAACTATTATACTCGATAATTCAATAAAGAAAAACACCAATGTAAAGCAATTTTTTTTTTTTTTATTTAATTTTACGGCCTGGTTGCTAGGACCTTTTAGCCACGTATATTTAATGTGTTTTAATATTCTTATTTATTATGCATTAGAATGCGGATGCAACATATTCTAATGCTTTTTGGAGTATTTGGCAGCAAATTGTATCGAGTCAGGCTTCCCATTAAGCTTTGCGGAGGTAGTCAATACTACAATAAAATTCTCCGCTCCACTATCCCGAGATCACTTCTGTTTATGATTTCCACATATTGTCCATTTGCGTAGACAATTGAGACACAAAACTACACCAATTATATATCACAATAACCACTAGGAATCAATCTGCAAATAACATTAACAGCCGCTGAACTTCACCCGAAAAAAACCCGCCAAAAACTCCAATCTAAAACATGATGGTGACAAACCATATATTCCCATAAGTTCGTAGACCTATAAAAAATTCGTAGCAGATGTGCTACGCGTGCTACGAACGTCAATAGAACTTTTCCAATAATTTTATTCTTTATTCAAATTTGACGTATATTTTTCTTTGACAGACGATTCTTTTTTTTACCAGACGGTTCCTTTTTTAAACATAACGTATGGAGGGACCATAGAGAGGGATTGCATGAGGGTTCGTTCGTGGTTGCAATTTGTAATCGGATAGGCTGCGTCTGCACTCAAAAACAATAACATGGGCTTGAATACCGCCAATTACGAGTACGTTTCAACGTGAAACACGATAGCTTAATAGAACTTCCATTTTGAGCGTTTATTTTGGCTATCTATTGAAATATTTTGACTAGGTTTGGATGTTATTTTGTGCTTTAAATTAGAGTGCAACATTAATTTATTTCTCTGGAGTTTATTTTCGTTTGATACATAAATAGTTAAGTATTGGTGATACGGAGAAGTACTTACTTTTTTGTCGGTTTTTTACAGATGTCTAAAAATAATGCCTGTGTAGCCCTTATTAATTTTAAAGCAATTTAAGATACTGCATAACCTGAACGCTCATTAAATATTTTTTAATTCTTTCATTCCTCTTGACAAACACAATCGCGAATACAGCCAGCCAATTGCCCCAAATAAAGTACTAACTTACATTCAAAAGCGAGTTCTGTACACAAGTAAATACTACATCTACTTAAGGGCAGGCGATACAATAAGTTTAAGTGTCGGGACACAAAATACTCCGGTTTGGCAGGCCGGGGCCTTCCAGTCCCGGTGCCTCCGGGCCGCCGCGCCGCCGGGTCCCAGGGCCACCGCGGCCGAGCGGTCGCGCGCCGTGTGTTTTTTCAATCCCTACTAACAATAGCGGGAGTGCGCCGATGCACCGCCGCGACGACTGCACCGCTCATGCATTCACGCTAGTGATGCGACACTCGCGTGCTTGGGACTTATATCGATAAAAATATTGTTTTTAGGTGAATATAAAAACTATAAGATTTATCTGTATAATTGGCGCCTGTAAATAAAACTTCGAAAAATATTTATTTGAACTGACTACAGATCATAAACAAGTCACAGCATAATCGATTGGACTTGTTATAGCTTTTCGATATATTTAATTAATGAATTCAAATCGATATAATTCAAATATACCGTTGTAATCGATTACATGAACATAGATAACAAACAGGTTCCTGACGTTATGATTAATAGACTCTTTGAAGTCAAAAATCTGCACATTACAAGCTGAGGAGTTAAACGGGCGATAACATAAACCAGATGGAGTGAAGTGCTGTTAATGTAAGTCTGCACAGAGGCGGCGGCACACCGGGCTTCTCACGTCGAAATTCATGGAAATATTTGTATGTGGAAAACAGGCGGGACACACATAAATCTCGTGCGGCGATTGAATGCAGACGCGTAAGCGTGCCCGTGCGCATAATTCAAAGGGGCGATCACCAGGAATCGCCGCTTGGCATGCAGACGACCGCGTTCATTCCAAAGCAATAAACCCGTTAGTGGCGACGTAATGTGCATATTGGAGAACAATAAACGGCATACACGGACCGGGCCTACGCTCTGTCCGTCGATAAATTTATCAACCGTCATAATTCCCAAAAGTGTCGTCGTGAGTCGTGTTGGCAATTGTCTTCCTCAAAATGTCGCAGACATTTGACAAGAGTGATAAATTTAATTTGCTGCCTAATATATTTTCAATGTCTGTCGTATACGCAGCTTTATTTGGCAAAATGTGTATTTATCATCAAAATTTATCGAAGGAAAGTTTACCTACTCAATCAACAGTTATAGTAACAGTTGCAATCCAAGTCACCCATTTCTCCCACTCCTCCAATACTTCTTATAAAACTATCGATATCGATAAACTCGGCGTCACCAGCCCGCAGGTGTTCAGAGGCCTTAGTGCGAGTTTTTACTCACGCTCACTTGTGATACGTAAACATCATTTTGTATTGAAACTGGATAAGCGCCGTCTGGTGACGGTAAGGAGAAACCACTTTTTTTGTATACATTTTGACATAAGAGATCGTTTACGTATCACGAGTGAGCGTGAGTAAAAACTCGCACTAAGGCCACGGTTGTCCGATATGCGGTTCCTCTGGAATCATAGCGGCGTCGATGGGTTGCGAGTTGAGACCAGACGAACGAACTCTTTAATATTTATTTACATATGCAAATATGGAGCCAACCGGCCAAAAACATTGCCAAACGGCTCCAATCCAGTCTGATGACTAATTTTTGTGCAGTTTTGCTGACAATACGCCGAAGGTTTTATCATTATAATAATTGCGAACGTAATTAGGTGACGCATTACTTTTTATTATCATGTCTTAGTTTTAGATGTATCATGTAATATGATCGTTTCTAAGAATTTTCTTGTAAGAAAAACTGCAGTTGTGGAACTCGTTTTTTTTTGTTGATAATAATGACGCTTTTTTAATCCAAACACACGCTTTTTGTTGATGTGTCGTCTGTCAAAGTAATATGCATGCCAATTTGTTTTGTTAATTGCTTTGTCTGACTCACAGACATATCCACACTGATTGTCTATGACGGATTGGGGTTACATTTGGATAACCTAACCTCTCATTAAATATATTAATCATAAACACGTCGATGAAAGTGAATTAGTAGATAGGTACATCCCTATTTAAGTGTATAAAAAACGAGTTCTTATCAGTTATCATTTTACGACGTGGTTAATAAAGCCATCAACGGTTACCCTTAATTGTAGAGGGTCATGAAATCAACCAGACGTCGCACCGAAGTTAATGGAATAAAAACAAGTAGTTACCATAACGCATTGATATCGGCAGCTAGGCTCTACCACAGAATAGAGAGGCACAGAAGGCCAGAGGATAGATAAAGTGTCATTTGGTCCCTCACATTTTTGACCACGACTTCAGAAGGCATTTCGATAGCGCTTGTCAATGCCATACATTTTTATTTTTTGTCAAACGTTTGCCAACCTCAATTCTATACAATAAGTACAAACTCACGCACTCTTAGACACACGTCTACGTCATATAGCAAGTGTAAATGCACTTTCAACATTCGACAGGGTTTCGTTTGTTATATGTCTGTCCGTGAGTTTATGCGTGCGCCTGTGTTTTGCTCTCTGTAAAAAGCTTTCTGTAACGTGTCTACTCTGTGGCGCTAGGCTGCCCGCAGCCGGGTGGCGGTCTAGCCAGCGGATGTTTCCCAGACAGAGAAATATTATGTTATTCAGTTAAGTGGATATTAAATACATAGAAGCAGGCGCTAACTACCGCTAATTTCACTTAAACGCTTGTAGCTGCCTGTACGCACCTTAACTAGCCAGTTTTATGTGCGAATTATACGAAGACGATGCAGCTCAAAAATTGGGACGAAGAATAGTTCCGTTCAGAGCATTCAGGTTAATTAATTAACACCGACAGATCACAAGACTTTGCGAGACCTGCCTTATGTTTTATGGCATATTAAAATGTACGGCCGAGTTTTTGGGATGCGGTACTCCGGAATTTATTTCGGGCACGCAAATGATGCTGCATCGCCATGCAAATATAAAGACTATAATCCTTACAGAGGCAAAAAAAATGCAACAAATTTTGAAATCAATTAGTTTGCACGCACGGTTTTATGACAGCAATAAATGTAATATCTTTTTTATGCAAAAAATATGACATCTTTTTTCTGGACGCACTATAAAATTGATATGGAATTTTTAAATTCTTGGTGCGGTGAACACTTGGGCAATATAAAGCTGCCTACGTCAAAACGTCATGTAACGTCTGTCGAGTTTTCTCATTATTTCAGTGTTCCTCGTGACAGTAACTAACAGTTTGACACATGAGCGTGGTCATCACTGTCAGAGTAACAAGTGCGCCACTTCCTGTGGTTCCGCATCGGTGCAACTATGTGCGCCAACCGCCAAATAACTGCTTTTTATGTGACATTCTTTGGGATTTTGTTTTTTACGAATATTCTCAATTATAGCTCGGCTTTGGAATTGTGCCCGGTGGGTATAGGTATTTTGTTAGATTCTATAGGCCACTTATAAAACGTATGATGATCTCGTTAATTATGTCTCGTTATAAGTGGTATAAGTGGCCCTTTATTAATTGAATAATTAGATAACAAACATGTGGCGCATGTCAGACTCACTTCTTAGTTGAAAACAATTTAAAATCAATCACTTAAGGTTACACTAGTCGAAAGTTCTTCCATACAAACGTAGTCTGGCGATTACTCCACAGTTTGACGGTGTACGTTAAAAATAAAAAATGATATCAATTTACTACGCTCATCATTATCTAGCCCTGTATGGAAACAGAAAAGTAAAAGAATACAATATTTGAAAGTTATGAGCGTAGAAAGTTCCATATTTCAACACTAATTTTAACGCATCTTTGGGCGGAAATAAATACCATAACAAAAAGGAAAATTGCAAAACAACTTCCATACAGGGATAGATTAGTAATTCAACAATGCAAGTAATTTTATTTTGAAAATATACATTTAGTCGTTTTTTCATGATATCTAGACTCCCAAAGGTCTATATATATATTTATAAATTATAAACAGGCCTTTGGGAATAAGGATATCATGAAAAAACTACTACATGTTTATTAATCTATCCCTGTATGGCGACTGTTTTACAAATTTCCTTCTTCTTATATAATAATTTATTTATTGCAGACAACAAAAAGGTCCACACTGACAAAATACAATACTTAAAAGGGTTTAGTAACAATATAAAAATTCTTATGGTACTTATTTCCGCCCAAAGATGCGTTAAAATTAGTGTTGAAATATAGAACATTTGACGCTCATAACTTTCAAATGTGCTTTTTTTAACTTTTTTGTCAGATAATGATGGGATATATTTTATTTATTTTGAACGTACACCGTCAACCAGTGAAGTAATCGCCATACTACGTTTGTATGGAAGAATGATCGACTAGGGCAACCTTAAATTATTTTGTTTGTATTGTGTCAATTCTTTTCAGTCATGAGCAGTAAAATCTAATCGTCTAAATAAGTAATTACAGTTAACTTTTAACAAACAAGATTGAATTTTGGGTTAATATAGGTTATTTGACTTTGTCTTTAATTTCAGCCAGAAGGCGTCCATTAACATAATATATCCATGTAATACTCAGGTGCGTTACAAATTCGTAATTAAAATAATTCGATTTATTTACAAATATTGTATACAATTGAATCTAATATAATTCTAATATTATGGCTAATGACAAAACAATCTTATATACAAAGGGGAGAGGGAAGAGGGCGCATCAAAATCTTCATGCACATCGATTTAAATGGGAAACTGATTCCCTGGATGAAGAAAAGGTTAGCCATCTGGTCACGGGAACAGTACACTCGATGAGCACTCGGACCCCCCATGGATCTAATGTCTTAACCCCAAACGGCTCAAACATATAACTGCCAATAAGATTGTTATATTTGCGCCGTTTGAGGCTTTTTTTTATTCTAAAATAAAAAAAAGTTTTTTTTTTTAAATTAATTTATTTCGTAATTAAAATTGAGTTTTTTTTCTACCTTCTACCATGTTTTTCACGTACAATCTTTTTTCATCCTGCTATTTCATATAGTTGGGGTGTACCCGGCTTTTTCATTCTATTATGTTCTTCAATATTATGCACTCTATCAATGATTTTGGCCGTGTAAATCAGGCCCAAGACAGTCACCTATTCAGGGTTACCATTCGTGCGGCCATGTCCGGACATTCGGCCTTCTGTCCGCACTTTGTCCGGCCTTCTAATTTGTCCGGATTTTTCGCTTGGACAAAAGTTTTTTTTTTCCATACTATATCGGCAATAAGAATATATTTCTTTTATTTATTTATAGTTTTCTAATAGCGATTTTTTGTAGTCGGGTTTTAGTTTTTAGATGAAATCTTTTTTCGTGACTTCCGGCCTTTTTTTTCAAAAGTTCGGTTCGGCTTTTTGTCAGGTGCACTTTTCAATTTTCGAAATGGTAACCCTATCTGTACTGCAAGCTGCAAGTCTGCAATACTGTTCTTACAAGTGCCTACCCAGGTACCTGGAGAGAGTTATCACTTCCTTTGAGAGTGCCGCTAACTTTATAAATTTAGCTTTATCGAGTTCGAATACAGTGAGAGTTCTCTGGCAAATGTTAACGGTTGATACTTTGAGATATTTAACTAAAAAGGAATTAATTTGTTCTATGACTAACTTAGCCCAGTGACTTACGTGAAGTAGGTCGTGGGTTCGAACTTCGAACCCAGGCAGGCGCTTTGTGTAAATTATTTCATCCCCACTGCTCTAAAAAGGGTAAAAGAAGAACTATGTTCTAGAACCAAAAATTCGAGACATGTGATATCCACCAACTCGCATGGGACATTGAGGTGGAATAAGGCTCATTCCCTCCCACGGGGAGGAGGGCTGTGTCCCAGCAGTGGGAACATTAAAAGGATGATGATGATGACTTGCTTTAATTGGGACTAAAGAGATAGAGTCTAGTGTCCGTGATTTGAGTTTCGAGTTTAAAATTTTCGGCATTTTGATAGATTATGACGGATACGCAGCGTTGGAAGGCCTCCCTCTAGGTGGAGCGACCACCTCCTCAAGGCTGCGGGCGTCCAGTGGATGCGAAACGCACAGGACCGATCAGTGTGGCGACGCTTGGGGTAGGCCTATGTCCAGCAGTGGACGTCTTTCGGCTGAAATGATGGTGACGATGACGGATAGTTCGGATGTAGTGCGTAAGCTTCCCTACAAGAAGTACTACGGCTACTTAGGAACTGAAATTTCACGGACAGGCATCGGATGTGGTGTGTAACCGCCTTAACTGCTAGTATTTTAAGAGCCTTTTTTGCAGTTACTTTTCAGTATCGTAGTCGAAGATATTGATGACGAAAAATTTGCTAATTGTTTCTCTGTATTCTAGCGTTTCTTTATAATCTGATTCTTTCATTTACGAACTTTATTTTTTTTATGATCGTAAACGAATTTATTGGACTACATTTAAACAGTGCAAACAATAATTTGATTTTAATATCTTCAAATAAAAAATTTTCAATAATGATTCATGATGATGGGTACAAATTATGTATTTTGAAATTCTAGATATTTACTACGTAATCAACTAAAAGTAAAATGATGCATCTAAGCCATGATTTTGCTCAAAACTTCAAAAGCGCCACTTTGGTAATATTATAATTAAATTTTTGGTTACCCTGAAAATATATATGCCTCATTCCTATATAAATATAGTGGTAAATAACTAATGTAGATCAAGAAATGCTGTTTGATTTTAGGAATGTTTTTTCCTTAAGACTTTTTGAGAAAGTTTTCAAGAAATATGTGATAGTAATATAACTAACAGGAATACGCGAATAGATTCAATAAATTTTATCAAGATTTCTTCTTTTACCTAAAATATTAATACGTGCTAAGTGTGGATTTTCATACAGGTAATTGAAAAACAGATTCTTCCAGTACTCAGTAAAGTTATGAGTACAAGACGTCTGATAACTTAGATAAACTATAGTCCAAAGGCTTTGTTAATACTACTCTATGGAAAATATATTTATTTATTTATTTATGTACACACAACACTTTACAGAGAAAATAAATAATATAGATTGAAGAGCACAAAGATATTGCTTATTTCATTAGAAATTTCTTGCAGCAGACCTGCGACAGGAAAGTTGGATGATAAACGAAGACAGAGTGTTGAAAGAATAAGTAAACTTTAAATAGACAAAAATAACTTAACTAATCATATATAAATTACACGTATACCTTTACTTAATTTATATAGAAAATAAAAATATATACAAAACATCTGCCTAGCCTTTTTCCCTATTATTGTTGGGGTCGGCTGCCAGTCCTACCGGATTCAGCTGAGTACCAGTGTTTTACATGGAGCGACTGCCTATCTGACCTCTACAACCCAGTAACTGGGCAACACAATACCCCTTGGCATGACTGGTGTCAGATCTCAAGCTTCTGACTACCCGTAACGACTGTCAAATATCTTCAAATGACAGCCGGGACCAACGGCTTAGCGTGCTTTCCGAGGCACGGAGGAAACTCGGTATGTTGAAATGGTCACCCATCCATGGACCGACCTCTTCAAGCGTTGCTTAACCTTGAAAATCGACCCGTGCGGCTGTTATTATTTAGCAACGAGCTCCTCTGCTCTCATATACAAATAATAATTTAAAATTACAAGAAGGTGGAGAGGTAATGTTCTTTGACTTGTTTTTTAGATAAAGATACATTTTTAGAGACACGGATTTTAGGTGGAAGTGAGTTCCACAATCGTACTGCATGAACAGAGAAGGAGTGGGAATAGAAATGGGTTTTATCTGATAGGAAATTGAGATGTAGTTTAAGGTAGGATCTGCGCAGATAAAAATAACGTAATAGAGAAAAATGAAGTTTTGATTTAAATTAAACCGCTAAACTAAACTAGCCTAAAATACTTTTTCAGGAATGGTGCTTAAATATTTTATATATGATAAAAAATGACTTTTAATTAACCGTCTCTAGATATGTGTGAGATAAAAAACGTAACATAAAAGCGTGATAATATAGTTGGTGCGTTCAAAACGGTTCGTCTCGCGTAACTCGGCGCGGAAGCCGTCGCACCGGTCGCAGCAGCCGACTTATCACATGTACTGATTAATGCACCGATTCATTACGACCCACTCAAATACTACCAACAGTATAATAATATACACAAGAAATAAATCACATACACTCCTCATTCATCACTACGCAACTTTTACAGAATATTTTTTTACGCCATTATTAGGTAAAACAATTAACATATGCAACTGTGCCAAATAATTATTTAAAGATAAAGACAGAAAACAAAAACATTATGTTCCCATATAGAAAGTGAGCAAACGAAAACTTTGCCAAGTAACCTTATAAATACGACTCACGCTGAAAGTTCACGAATTGCAATTTTCCGTTGACGAAAGTTGGGTAAACTTTTATAGGAAACTTTTCATAGTTATGTGTGATAGAGACATATATAATTTTCTATTAAGTAAACTAATTTAGTTTTACGATATTTTGAGACATATTTTTTCATCAAGTCTACTGAAAAAACGTGTGATATCCAAAGTTTCTTCAACTGAGCCAAATGCGAAATTTTCCCGGAATGCCCACAATTTTCCAAATATGTCAAACTTGAAAACTTTTACGAGTTAACGACTTTTTCACTCCTGGAGTGTTACAGACGTTGTTCACGAGAGACAAAATTTCCCGAGGAAAACTTTGAGCAAACTTCACTTGCGATATGTGGAGTATGGTGTAAGAAATAAAGGTTGATGCTCACCTGATGCCAGGCGCGTGTTCACGAGCGCCAGCACGAGCAGCGGCAGCAAGGGCAGCCGCATGCTCGGGCTAGCGGGGCATGCCGCGCGCGGGCCGGCTGCCGGCGCGCCACTGCGCCCCCGGCGACACGTGCCGCAACAAGTCAGCTGCACTCCGCCCGGCCGCGTGCCGCGAGTACGACCACGTCCCCCTGAGAGCCGGCGCGGACTGAACGCGGCGCGGCCCGCCGCCACACGCGCGGTGCAAGTGCAGCGGAGTCGACGACCGCGCCACGCGCCCGCCGCGCCGGCCCGCCGCCGCCGCCGCCGGCCTTCCGCCAGACGACCAGCACGCACCACCCGCGCCCGCGACAACTGTGACCCCGGCACCATCCTCTCAGCTCTCATCACACCAACACTATCAACCCATCTCCAACAACTTTCCCGCCAAAAACAACCAATCATCAAACTTTTTAATCCCAATCAAATTTAAATAATTCAAACATTACATAAGCACGAGTCACATAGTTGTAATAAAGTTAATCTGATTATAGCATGCTCAAATAGCGCTGGATCAATGAACCTCATGTCAGTTAAGCGTTGAAGTCTTTTCAAGGGCGCTTATTACGTTACATTCTTAAAAAAACGAGTTTGTCTTGTAACATAAAATACTTCGTCTATTTCAAAGTTTATTCTATTACTGCTTAATGGTACATCCATTTATCATAATGTTGTGTTTACATACGCTTGAATTTTTTTATTGTTATTATTATAATTGTATAGAGATTGAGATAAAACATACGATCGACAGAAAAAGGGTAAGACTTATTCGAATTCTTGAAACATTTTGTCGTTTATTTCTGTGGCTAATGATTTTGAAAACGCACAGTAGCCGTTCGGATTATTAGTGGTAATGGTTCAAGAAATCCGCCTTAATTGCGGGTTGGGCGTGCAGTGTGTACCTGCGGGTATTGAGTGGGTACCGCGAGCATGTACCGCGGCGACAGGATATAATCTACGTCTCGTGATTGACCACGAGACTTACATTAAACGGTACCATAGGATTTAAGACCTCTCCCGTCCGAGATCGAACGCCGGACAGCATCGAATGTTTATTTGTTGAGGCATATACTTACAATGTTTTATCGGTTTTCTAGAGTTACAATATTAAAGGTACCATCCAAAGGAAGATACCATTAATTTCTGTCAAATTAAATGGTCACAAACACAATGACTCGTGATCATCGTGTCCTTCCCATGTAATGTCATTTTTTGTCTATGGACAACAAAAAGGTTTCGACTTTGACGTATGAGTATGCACGCTAGATGCATCGAGTCTGCAGTCAATTGTCCTAATTTATGTGTTGTTCTCGGGAAAAAAAAGAAACATATAAAAACAAACGACCTATTAGTTACAGTCAAGAGTGAGTCATGATTATGCAAAAAGGTTTCATGTTTTAGATTTGGAGATAAGTCTGTATTCGACTGTTAATTGTATACAGACTATCAAAAATAATTATCATTCAATTATATGAGGTAGTAGTAGTTAAACTTATCGCTGAAAGATTATGTGTAAATAATTTTGTTTCTACAAATTTTACTTCAGGCCCCAGTGTTCTAAGGGTGAGCTTTATGTAATCCTAAGGACAACTTTGTTTTTATAAATAAACTAGAGGACGTCTCGCGGTTTCACCCGCGTAGTTCCCGTTCCCGTGGGAATACAGGGATAAAAAGTAGCCTATGTCACCCGGGGATAGAGTAACTTCCCAATGGTGAAAGAATTTTTGAAATCGGTCCAGTAGTTTTGGAGTCTATTCGGTACAAACAAACAAACAAACAAAAAAATCTTTCCTCTTTATAATATTGGTATAGATAAATAATAATAATATCGTGGTGTTTGGTCCACTTATTCGTCATAAAACACATTTATTTATTTATTGGCCTATCTACAATTGTTACACTGTTTATTTTAATAATACAAGCAATAGGAAACATGATTAGTAGAAGTAGTCTGCTGTTATTGGTTGAATGAATTTTCTACAGCCAATCACAACAGTTAACGCGTGCTTGACAATTTGTCACATTAATTTTGCGATAATTTAGAGCTGAGAAACTCGGGGTTAGACTCCCATTTGGTCCGTTGTGCGTGGGATATGAAACATGAATGAAATGAATGAATGAATGATGAGTCAAGCATAATATACAAGTACCTGGGAGACCGAGCTCTGCTCGGGTGAAAATAGAGAAAACTACGTTTTCTTAAAATGAAACCTAGCTAGATCGATTTATCACCCCCGAAAACCCCTGCATACAAAATTTCATAAAAATCGTTGGAGCCGTTTCCGAGATTCAGATTACATATATATATATATACAAGAATTGCTCGTTTAAATGTATTAGATAGATAGATATGGTGTGAATTATTTATTGCTACTACGTATCTTCCTATTACTTAAAGAAAACTGCCCCCTTTTCCAATGAAAAGCCATCACAATATTATACTCTAAAACTGACGATATATTATATAATATATATATATAATTATATTTAACATGACTTCTACATATTTTCACGTGAGAGATAAACAAAGTGCTTCATCAAAACATCATTATAATAATATCATACCTACACAGGCGAGACATAAATAAAACAAACAAGAAAAGGGAAATACCGGTATATGTCTTTAATAACCATGATTTGTTGGCGTTGGAAAATACTATTGCATCATATGAATTTGTTGCAAACTGAAAACGTATACTACAAAGGAAACATGAGTGATCATAATCATCTACCCCTAGAGACATTTGAAAAAAAAAACTAAATGTATTTTTTCACAATCTTGTATAAAAACTTGGCAACGTCGTTTTATTTTTTTAAATTTGTTTTTTTTTCCACACTAAATTTGGTAGTTTTGTTTTAATTAAAGTCAAATTATATTTAAATCAATGGTTACCTATTATTATGAAGTTAGAATATACCTACTTAATTTGTTACAATCAGAATCATCTTTTCTTTGTAATTAGGAAAATCCCCGTACGTAAATGGTAAACTTCAGTGGGTGTTGCTAATTATTTTAATACATTTATTTACTATTCAAACAAAAAACAAATGGTATTTTCTAATCAAACAAAAAAAAAAACATATCATATACGATAACCGCCTTACCATATTTTTATTTTCGTTCTCTTGAAAAAAAAACCCTACTACAGAAAAAAAAAACTTGAGAGGTGTCAAGGGACACCCGGATGGAACGAAGTTTTTTAAGTTAAGTTATATATACTTATATAAAATATGTATACCTATATATACATATATATGTATATAAATATATTAATATATCAATATATATATTATATCATTCTCGAAAAGAAAATAAAACATCTACCTCCTCAATGTCCTACTGCTGAGTAAGTACATGCTTGACATGAAGCAAGTGGTAAAACACAAAAAATGGTATACATTGTCCTTGTTCAATCTATACTGATATATTGTGTAACAACTTGGGGAGGTGCCATTCAGACTAAAATGTTGGCAATAGAAAGAGCCCAAAGGCTGATTCTAAAAGTTGGCCTTTCTAAGCCATGACTCTTCTCCACTGCCACACTAAATCAGGAAACTGAGGTTTTAACTGTCATCATCTTTACATCCTTTTTACAATTCTCCGGCAAAATTCAGACCCACCCTCTTTTAATCTCTTTAAATTAACGACTAGGAGACTGTACAACTTATGTAGCACCATTAAATGTAAAACTGGAGTTGTCCAAAAATTTTATACTTACCGAGGACCTACAGCCTAATTGTGTAAGTGAATTCGGCAAGGCTAATGTGTTGACCGCCATCAATCTACCAATCAGATGCGAGATGAAAGATGCGATGTGGATTGCCGTCTCTGTGATTGGTCGATTTATGACGGTCAAAACCTTTGCCTTGCCGAATTCGCTTGCGCAATTAGGCTGCTGAATTCTATAATAAATTGAATAAAGAATTAGGTAATTTCAATTACAATCAATCTAAATAAAAATAATGTTATCTAACTACCTACTAAAATTGGACTACACAAAAAAAGAAAATCTGCTGGTCATAAAAACGTAATAGGAATGAAATATTGTATCCTACCAACACCATACTTTTTAAACCCACTCATATATCTTCTTCTCACCCTCTCAACACCACACACACGTGACTATTTATGAGACTCCCGTCTCTGGTGTCCTGAAATACAGGTTATGGCTTATTTATTTATTAAATAAGCCATAACAAAAGGTAAAGGTGGTGGTAGGTAGGTTTAAGGTTGTCTGTAAGAGATTGCCTAGTGCGATAAGACCGCCCATTGTACACTTGTATATTTGAACGTTTGTCCTGTATGTTTTTTTTTTTTTGTGGTGTACAATAAAGTATATAATAATAATAATAAATACTTTATCTCCCGCAAATTACTATGTGGCATACGTAATTATATTTTTTTTCCGTTTTAGTTATTTGTGAAAGAAAAATAAAAATGATTTATATTTGATTTTTTTTCCCCACTGTTATATTCTGCTTCATTTCTTTGCAGGATACAAGACAATTGAATCGTTCTCCGGCAGTCGTCGAGGTTCACCGCTTTTCTGTTTGTTGCCACTGCTGTTTCTGGCTAGCAGGGGTAACAGTGTTCATGATTATTGTGGCGAGCTTGAGCCTATTTAGAATTGATTCAATTGAACCAATTATGAAATGAAATTAAGTTAAATGAAACGGTTTATTTGCTAAATATAGGTGTACAGATTAGATGTTCTTTTTGTAGACAATGCCGATACATTTTGCCTTACGGCATGCAAAAATGTTTAGATTAATATACAGAAACACCAATAGTACCGATAGTATTATCCACGGGAGATGGAAATAGTTGTGACAACTGCACACGAAACTGTATCAATGATTTTCAAATAAACAGATATGTTATGAGCGCGCGCATTATGAAGACTCGAATAGGTCACAATTGTGACCTTTAGTCTTTAGTTTAAGTCACGCATGTCGAAGAGCGATAGGCTTTGTTGAAACAAAAACAAAATAAAAGAATGCCATCGTGTGTATTTAGAAATTGTACTAATTATGATACTAAAGTACATAAAATAGAAGGGATCTCATACCATATGTAAGTAAGCAATACGCCTCAATTTACTAATTTATTTCTTTTTTTTTCCTAATATTTGTAGGTTAGAAAAAAGTAACAACATTGGTGGTCAGAATAATGTTTGTTTACATTCACACGCAAGTGAGACAGTGTTTGGTCTCTTTTTTTATGTTGGTTTTATCAAGCCATCTCTTTCGACTTGTAGTGAAACGTCAGATGAATGAAAAGTGTGTATGTGTGCTGCCACTGCAGCGCGGGACCCTTTTTTCAATTGTTTTGTGAGTGTAGGTATAACGTATCTGTTTATTTGAATATCATTGGCTCTAGTTAAGACCCTTTTGCACATCTATTTTAATGGTTTATTCCCATCGGCCACATGCTTAATTAGGTTTTTCTCTGATCACATCTATTACCAGCATTAGTGCATTAAACTAAATAAAAACAGATAGAAGGGGAATTGATAGCTAAAATGTTAATAGATATGGAAAATATTGAGCGCTATTCCTCTCTTCTAGACACTGACTGTATCTAGAATGTTGCTGTGCCCGATAGGATCCATAATTGTTTCTGTAACTTATATTTACCACCTACATTATGATATAGATAATTACTGAATTTGAATTTAATAATACAGTAAGACATAAACATGAAGAAGGCAATTGAAATTTGAATGGTTGTTTTTCAGCGGCAGTACGATTTGCCATCAGTACTATCGAAGCATAGAGTTAAACTTAACAAATAAAAATGTTATTTTCTTTAACTAAAAAAAACTTGCCAAGTGCGAGTCGGACTCGCGCACGAAGGGTTCCGTACCATTATCGCAAAAAAGGGCCAAAAAATCACGTTTGTTGTATGGGAGTCCCACTTAAATATTTATTTTATTCTGTTTTTAGTATTTGTTGTTATAGCGGCAACATCATCTGTGAAAATTTCAACTGTCTAGCTATCATAGTTCATGAGATACAGCCTGGTTACAGACGGACAAAGAGACAGACGGATCGTGGAGTCTTAGTAAAAGGGTCCCGTTTTTACCCTTTGGGTACGGAAACCTAAAAATATTCATCAACTCGAAAGCATGAGAACCAATTGTAATTCCCTAGACGTAAATGACGGCGCGGCCCGTCGCGAGTACTCGCGAGTCGAGCCGCCCGGATCACGGTTCTATTGGTTCGCTGGCTAACTATCATCATCATCCTCAGCCATTTTAATGTTCCCACTGCTGGGACACTGGCTTCCTCTCTGTGAGAGGGAATGGGCCGTAATCCACCACGCGGGCCCAGTTCGGGTTGGTTAACTATAGCGGGTTAAAATTGATTTGAGGTCGCTTTCGAGTTTAGTTTTTCACAATTATTGTTAATCTGCCATTTCTTGATTCTAATATTTATTTAATTTATAAATCGATTGCATTACCAAGACGAAATCATTTCGCTGCGGAAAAACAACCATTAAAATTTCAGACTAAAATACAGTATCGTGAGTGTCAATCTTGAGATCCTTCAGCCTCTTGAGCTCTTGAACAATATCAATTACTTATCTAGTGGTTTCTCTGCTAATCACAGCAAGACGAGGTTTTCTTTATATACTTTTATTTTTATCTGGTCCCTTTGACCACACACTATATTTATACTTCGTTCCTTACATAGTATAAAACAAAGTCGCTTTCCGCTGTATGCCCCTTATGCTTAGATCTTTAAAACTACGCAACGGATTTTGATGCGGTTTTTTTAATATATAGAGTGATTTATGAGGAAGGTTTATATGTATAATACACGCAGGCGAAGCCGTTGGCAGAATATAGTATAATATTATAAAGCTGAAGAGTTTGTTTGTTTGAACGCGCTAATCTCAGGAACTACTGGTTGGAATTGATAAATTATGTTTGTGTTGGATAGCCCATTTATCGAGTAAGGTTATAGGCTATATAACATCAAGCTACGACCAATAGGAGCGGAGCATAAATGAAAAATATTGCAAAAACGGGCAAAATTATTCCCATTTGAGAGCTCCCATTGCGTGCGCTGCGTAAGCAGTTAAAGTTACGCAACATTCGTGTATATAGGGTAGATAGGGTAGGTAGCCAGTTTAAGGGAGCGAAGCCGCGTGGGACAGCTAGTATATTTACATACCTACACTTACAAAACTTCGCCAATAATTACTTTAAATTCGTTCTGGAAATCATAAGTCAAGTTCTAATTACTCTCACCTCGAAAACCAATCTAAACTATTAATTTAAACCACAATATCAGAGCCGGACATATTTATTTACAAGCTGAACTCTAATCGGTTATTAATACGAATTTATAGGGTGTGATTGATCGCGGTTCGATTCGAGACACGAGCGGGCAACGTAGGTGTTTAAAATTGAGTATGCAAACAGTAAATCTACCTTTTTAATTAAGGGTTACCGAAAGAAACGTTTTTAACATGAAGATTCATGAAGACTCTATTGGATTACGTAAAAGGCCGCTTCTAGGTGTGTTTTCTACCACTATTAATTATAGGCGTAATGCTTTTCTTATAAGAACCGCTCGAAGCTTCAATGATGTGTCTTCTGAACACGATTTTGACTTATTTTGCACTAAGATAAGCACAGCAAGGACGCTTCTAGCCAAATCATTTTGTGTGAATAATGCACCGGCTAGTGGTTCTTTAACTAATATGTAGCAACGTAAATAAATAAAATAAATAGGAATAACCTACTTACTTATGTACATATTGAACTTTAACTGTTCGGCTTGAATTAATCGATATGAATATATATCTGTGGAGGCTTGTTATTAGCAACTTGATAATGTGTTGTAACTAGTTACCTATTATCAATGATATTCAAATAAACAGATACGAGTATGTTATGAGCGCGCGCATTGTGAAGACTCGAATAGGTCACAATTGTGACCTTTAGTCTTTAGTTTATGTCACGCATGGCGAAGAGCGATAGGCTTTGTTGAAACAAAAACAAAATAAAAAAAATACGCCATCGTGTGAATTTAGAAATTGTACCAATTATGATACCAAAGTACATAAAACAGAAGGGATCTCATACCATATGTAAATACGCAATACGCCTCAATTTACTATATATATATTTTTTCCTAATATTCTGATATTTGGAGGTTAGAAAAAGATAACAACATTGGTGGTCAGAATAATGTTTGTTTACATTCACACGCAAGTGACAAACAATAGCTGTTTCTTTTTTCCTTGTTGGTTTTATCAAGCCATCCCTTTCGACTTGTAGTGAAATGTCAGATGAATGAAAAGTGTGTATGTGTGCTGCCGCTGCTGCGCGGATCACTTTTTCAATTGTTTTGTGAGTGTATAACGTATCTGTTTATTTGAATATCATTGCCTATTATTATTTGTAATTAGACTGTAAGCCTTCCTTAAAGTAATAAAATAATAAATATATTGAGATTTTAGTCAAGTCTAACCAGTGACAATTTTCCGAAGTTTGCCATCTGCTATCAGTGATAATTTCACTCATACAATACTTTGCATGAAAATTCGTACAGTTTATAAAACCTATTTCATCAAAGACGAGTATGAGTGAAACATGCAACAATTTCAGAATCCACGAAAACAGGGATGACAAAAAGCTAATTAAAAACGAATTGCTGTTTCCGTACCCTAAGGCTAAAAACGGGACCCGGTTACTAAGACTCCGCGGTCCGTCTGTCTGTCTGTCACTAGGCTGTATCTCATGAACCGTGATAGCTAGACAGTTGAAATTTTCACAGATGATGTATTTCTGTTGCCGCTATAACAAATACTAAAAACAGAATAAAATAAATATTTAAGTTGGGCTCCCATACAACAAACGTGATTTTTTGCCGTTTTTTGCGATAATGGTACGGAACCCTTCGTGCGCGAGTCCGACTCGCACTTGGCCGGATTTAATTTAACATTTCCTGTGTAGTTGGTGGCACCGTTATGTGTCACCCGAGCAAGGCTGCCAACCTGCCGCAGGTTACCAGTCTGCTGTAATTGTACAAATGACAGACCTTACATTTCCGCCGTGTGATCTTCCATCATGTTTCCGTTCAGTTAATTTCGCAAATAACACATCGAATGTACACGAAACGAAACGACAGTGTATCATTTACAAGATTGCTGATTATTATTTATGTTGATTTTCATTTATATTGGTTGTTGTTATTGTTTGTCATCTCAAGGCGATGTTTGATTTTGGGTCATCACTATGTACACTACATAGATAAACAGGAAAAAAATAGGGGATTGCTATAAAAATACTAACAAATTAATTTGAAGAAGGGTACATGCGTACGAAAATGATCATTTGATAAGGTTTTTATTATGACTGTCTTTAGGGCAGCCATGACAGTTGCTTTTGACATGACGTTTGACAGTTTCAAGAAGTGACATCTTTGAGTCTTTCTTTGACTTTGAATTGGTTATGTTTATTGACTAAGATTAATATTGATTTTGCTTATTTGACATTTTGGCATTTGATTATTTTTTTTTGTATTTGGCGACATTTTTTGTATTCTATGTAATTAAATATATGTAAGTGCTGTGCACACCTTTAAGTGAATAGTTCACTGTAGTTAATACAAGGAATGTGATTTATCTGTTATCAATGTTTTTGTGAAACATTCGTTGGTGTGCCGTAATAATAATAATAAATAGTAATAAATAAATAGTTTCGGCGTTTTAACCGACTTACCAAAAAGGAGGAGGTTCTATGTTCGACTTCGAGTACCTATGTTTATTTTTTTATGTGTGTTCACCGATATCTCCGTCAATTATTGATCGATTATGAAAATTATTTTTCTGTTTGAAAGAGTAT
The DNA here is from genome assembly GCA_964057195.1 of Orthosia cruda. Taxonomy (NCBI): domain Eukaryota; kingdom Metazoa; phylum Arthropoda; class Insecta; order Lepidoptera; family Noctuidae; genus Orthosia; species Orthosia cruda. The sequence goes on along the minus strand of OZ059835.1, from coordinate 25,872,817 downwards.
GTTTTGAAATTGGTCCCATTTTAATTTGGTGAAGATCTGATGAAGGACTACGAAGATATACCACTGAACTCTTCAATAAATGACGGCAAATCTCTCGCGATTGCTGCAATCGCATGTCTGTTTATTGTTTATACCATTTCATAACATAACATCACGCCATTACGCTCTAAAGGGGTACGCAGATGTGTACAGTTCAGCTCGTTACACTCTTATTTCACTGGTTATGTTCAGTTAAATGATATTCAGGTAATCTATTCTGGCATTATTTTTTCTGGCATTATTCATTATTACTTAACAACTTGCCTATTAGGTAGGTACAACTAAAAAGTGAAAAATAATAAAACTTTTCCACAAAAAAATACTACCGACTTCCAAATAAGAAAACTACAAAGTGAAAAATAACTTTATTTTTGGAAGTCGGTGTCCATAACGCAAAAAAATGGTACCTACCAGAGACACTGACTTTTTCAATGATTGTTTTTGTTTTGCAACCCAGTTTACTTCTACGGACATTGATTGATTGCTTCTTTATTGCAATTGAATTCGTTTTGTTTTTTTTTAACGCAGATATTCCGATGACTATGAATGATATTTTTCGCATACTGCTGATCTCGATGTTTAATTTTATGTTGTGTTGCTCTACTTGACAAAGTTAATTTGAGTGTACATTGAAACAAACTGAAAATAAAGAAAATCAACAATAAAAAACGGTTAATGTATTATATAGCGATTTTTACATATAGGTAGTACTGGCCGAGGCTCCATACATTTCTGGAACATCTTTAAATAAAAGTTAATATTGTTTGTAAAAAGTAATCTTAGAAAGTAATGAGCTGATCACATAAATCTTTAACTGATAGAAATCTATATAAATTGGTAGATATAGTTATATATATATATATTATAGTTTATTTAAAATGGCAGAGTTAGTTTGTGCCGGAAAAAAATACGTTTCCGCTGCGATAGACCGTAGCAGTGGAGCCGCGGGGAAAAGCTAGTTACTATATAAATAAATAAAATAAAAAAGCCTTTATTTCTTGTAGAAATCATACTTAATATCTATCTAAATACATATTCCAAGTTAACTATATACTAATATCTATTTGCTATAAGTTGCATTCTATCTTGTTTCACTACCTTTCTAAAGAGGAAAGATTTTTTGTTTGTTTGTACCGAATAAGCTCCGAAACTACTGGACCGATTTTAAAAGTTCTTTCACCTATGGAAAGCTCCATTATTCCCGAGTAACATAGGCTATAATTTTGACGCGAGCGATGCCGCGGGGTAAGCTAGTTATATATAAAACAGTTTCTTATTACGAATATTAGTATTGATAGATAAGTTTTGATAGTAATTGTTTAATAATAATAAATGCTTAAATATTTATTTCTTCCAACAAAAACTTGAATTTAAATTCTTAATCCTATGATAGTAGGTATTTTAATTATAAGCTTTTATCCTCCTTTTATCTTTTATCACTGTCCTCTACACTCATCTGTCCGTAAATAAATCTTGCAAACCAAATTTGACTCACTTCCAGGTGTTCGATTAAACTGAAATTATGTACACAAAATATTTGTTTCTTGTGATAGTGCGGTTTAAAGTCTATCCACACATATCAGGGCCGTGTCCGAGACGTGACAGTGCCGGGCCCAATCATTGAAGCTTCGTCACTGGCCCTTTCACGGCCCGGGCACGGACGTGTGTGAACGAGTTCATTTAAAATGTACAACGATATTTTTCGAGCCCCTAACGGGGCACGGTCCATCCACGTCCCGGGCACGGCCCTGATATGTGTGGATAGACCTTTATAGGTACCTAGTTACTATATAAGTTTCATATAACATTTGCTGCTCACTGCAAGTTATTTGCACGTCTCACTGCAAGTTATTTATTTGTTGTCCTGAATACCGGGATGCGTTTAGTTTAGGGCAACGCGAATATTTCGTGAATTTACACTAATGGGTTTACGACGGGAATCACAATATAAACCTGACAGCCGACAGCTCTCGTCTCTTTCTTCATAAATCCATAAAACCGTTTGATGTTAAGAGAGACATAGATTTTATGATCCAGATTCGGCAATGTTAAGTGCTTTTCAATAGTAAGTATCATTAAGATCAATGAAATATCTCAGAATAACTATTTTATCTTCTAATTCAGTTTCACTTAACTGATTTATAGACCTAGATACTTTTGAAAATACTTACTAAAATATGAACAGCATAATAAAAATGTTGGCTGGTTTTCCTAGGTGAAAACATTTGGTACAGTTACAGATAATATAGTACTAGCATACAGATGCCTCATCTCATACAAAGAAACCGTGCCGACGACGTAACTAGCGTTTTTCGTCTGATTATCTGATTATTTTTTGTACATCGATCTCGTTTGGTTCCGTTTTACGGCGATAGATAGATGGTGTTAGCAGCGACTTGCAAGTAACAGGATTTACTCGGTTCATGAATATTTTTATCTTTAAATACAGTGACGAGTTGTTTTATAGTATTTTTTATGCACGTTTTTAAAGTTTCATTGCACCAAAATGTGTTAAGATACAAATTTAAACAATCGATTGGAATGTCTCAGAAATTTAAAAGCGCGCCATCTATTGACATCAATTTTAAACAATCCGTTTTAAATAATCTAATAATAATCTTTGAAATGTAATCCATAATTTTGTGCTTAGGAGAGTTGATTAAACAAGAACATACCATTTTTATGTTCAATTCCAGCAAATGTTAAATTTACACACAATTCAATAATAAATTGGTGCATATCGCGCCATTTTGTGAAATTTATTTGAACAAAATTTTCTTTCTTAGCGCTGGGACCCCGTGTTATAGGTAAATTAACACATGTAATACTATACAAAAGTAGTTGCCTACACTAAAGTTTAACAAGACCAAGTATTGGTAAAAGAAAAGTTATGTTTTGAAAAGTGAACCGACAATTTTCTTTCAGATTTCACTTTCCTAATCTACAGAATACCCGGTAGCAGAACACTAGCAAAATACACACCTAAATCTAGCTTCACATTACTGTTCTAATTTGTGTACCGTGCTTTTACAACACATCCTGATTCCTGGCTGACCGTCTGAAAATAAACAACACTATCGCACATTATGGCGCAGGTACTCACAAGTACAGTCCACCGCACGACCGGGTAGCAATACTAGAACTATGAAAAATATGTTACGAAATAAAGAAGTTGTTTCAGTTAAACTGTTAAGGATGCGGGTATGAAATACCCTTGAACACCCGGGTGTCTTATTACTGTAGCACATAGCAGAATTAGGAGTTAGATAAATATGCGTTTTCCCGCAACATGCGGTGCAAGAGTTATAAATATTAAACAAGAAGGAATTTCTTATAATACAACGACTCGTCTAGTATCAAAAAAAAAAAAAAAACACGTGTCATAAAAAAATTGTGCATGAAATTAGACTTTCCTGATTATTTTATTATTACGGTATTTTACATTATCATACCCTACTGGAAAGTATCACATAGATAGTCATACAAATAAATTAGTTTTTAAGCGACTTCAAAAAGCAGGACGTTCTCAATTCGACTGTATGTTTTTGTATGTTCATTTCTGTTCAATTATGAACTGATTTTTATGTTTTTTTTATTATTTGAATGCTGGTGCTCCTCATGTGGCCCCATTGATCAAGATTTGACGAGTGGTTTTAAATTATCCTTAAAAATGTGTATTTTCATGGTAATATAAGATAAACTAAAAAAAGAAAAATAACAAACTCTTTAACAAAATAATATATACCGACAACCAAAACATAACACGACAAACCGAAAAATAACTTAAACCAAAAAAAAAAATTGTGTCTTTCCTTTTTAAAGTAAAATCTACGGTTGGCCATTTTGGTTTATCTCCTCGACATGTTCATGCGGTTGATCGTACGTATAAACTTAGTACGCATATCCCTAATCTGGGTGCTTAGTACACTTGTTGAGCAATCCGTGTGTTTATAATCAGAGTCGCGTCTGTCTGTCGGTCGCTCTATTTTGTTCGCGTATAATTAGAGCTTTTATTTGACGTCCGGATCCCTGTTCTAATCCGGATGGTTTGAAAATAATTCTGATTTGAATGGGGGAAAATTATGAGTAGGAACTTAGTCATCGTTAGCGAGTCATTACATTCCGAGTGACTGATTCAGACCCCTTATTCACAGAAATTCTTAGATTTTTCCGTTTTCAGCTGTGGGTGGCGATTTATGTATAGTGATGTCAATGAATCTGATCATCAAAGGTTTCTCACAATGGATCAGTGAGAAGTTTTTTGTTTTTGCCCATAGTGCGGTGAGTAAACTTGTTTTTCAGAGCGATTATCAAATCAAATCAAATCTTTTTATTGTGGGCATAGGTTATACAGACAGATGTTAGGTAAATTTCAGTTCCATTATGTCCTGCCTAGCAGGCATACAATAATTAAGTCAACATGCAAAATAATCATAGATATCACATATAAACCAAATCTTACAAAATACGAATTAGGTGTATGGTGACAGATTTTAGTAGATACTAATTATGTATTAAGAAAATCTTGGATCTTGTAGTAGGCTTTGTCAATTAAAAAATTACGTAATTTATATTTGAATAGTGAAAGTTCCTTAGTGTTTAAAATGTCCACAGGTAACCTATTGTAAATGTTAGATACCATCCCGAAAAGACTTTTGCTCAGAAGAGCAGTTCTATGTGGTATACTAGATATTTTAAGTATATATCTTTTTGATTTTAGTTCACCGAATAGATTTTTATTAATTTTAACAAATACCGCAACTTCATAGATGTAAGCTGATGGAAAGGTTAGAATTTTAAATTATTAAACCTTATGGATTTACCTAAAGCACGGGTCCCAGCGCTAAGAAAGAAAATTTGATTCAAATAAATCTCACTAGATGGCGCAATATGCATCGATTTGTTATAGAATTGTGTGTAAAATTAACAATTTCTGGAATTGAACATTAAAATTGTACGTTCTTGTTTAATCAACTCTCCTTAGCACAAAATGATGGAATATTGGGCCCTTAATTCACATTTCATAGATTATTTGTACGGATCAGAAAAAAATATTCACGAACCGAGTAAATCCTTTTACTTGCAAGTCGCTGCTAACACCATCTATCTATCGCCGAGGAACGAAACTGAACGCGATCGATGTACAAAAAATAATCAGATAACCAGATGAAAAGCGCTAGTTACGTACGGCACGGTATCTTTGTATGGAATAAGGCATCTGTATGCTAGTATTATATTATCTGTGCCTAAAGCGTATGGTATGATGCAACTTGGGAAAGTCCCTTTTGTGATAAGATTTTTCTCTTACTTGACTATGCAGGTAGGCGGAAACATGTTATATTTAGTCGTAAAAGCCAGGAAAATAAATAAATTGTTTATTACCTTCATGTTGAATGGCAACTAATAAAAAGACAAGTTATTCTAGACAAAGTCAGATTCTTTCAGCGAAACCGATTGTTTTGATAGCAAAAAGTGTAGGCTACAAGCGCTAGCGAAAAATCTCGTTGTAAGTCATTTTGAATTTTGACCAATAAGGATGAGCTAATTAAAATCAAAGTTTAAACTTGGAGCGTTGACTATATGAGGTCCATAAAAATAACTGTTATACGTTGTTATAACGCGCGCGGAAGCACTTTTGTATTATAATCATTTCTAATGCTGTATAAGTGCGATTAAATATAAAATCAGTTTTGCGCAGACCCTTTTTTTCGAAAAAAAGGAGAATAACATTTTCCGAAACGTAAAACTCTGTTATAGCGTAGTAGTTGATAAATCCCGTACCTATCTTAATCTTTCAAATTTGGAAAATATTCACAACAATAAAAAAAATGTAAATAAACTCGCGCTAAAAGCCAAAACGCTATGAAAATTGACATATCGGAGACCTCACATAACACCAGCGCCTCTAGCCGCGAATTCATTTGCGGTAGCCCCCATTGTTATTGTTGATAGAATGTCACATTAACGCTATCCTGTCTGAGATAATTATTTTTAACAATAAAGTTATAACTTCACTAAGTTAAAATTTATCTTAGTGAAGTTATACTATCTGACAGCGCCTCAGTCCTCCAATCCTTACGGAAAAATATATTACATCAAAATGAATACTAGAATGCCACAACGCACTAGAACAAATAACCGTATGACGTATCTAGTCGTAACAAGGTGACACTGCAATGGATAAAGGGACACAGCGGATCGTTGGGTAACGACGGCGACGCGGCTGACGAGCTTGCGAGACGTGGATCCAGCACGACGGTCTATGGACCCGAACCTGTTGTACACATCTCCTTCAACCAAATATGCAGGTGGCTACAGGAATTCACCCAGGCACAAGCGGAAAACTGGTGGACCTCGGCACCAGGCTGTTCGCAGTCCAAAGAGGCTCTGCCATCTTTGGACAGTGGGCTTACCAGACGTTTGCTACGCCTGGACAGGAATGGCCTGCGCCTGATGACGGGGACCATCACGGGACACTGCTTACTTAACAAACACTTCCACACAATAGGCATAACGGACAGTCCTCTATGCAGGGCATGCATCGAGACTGATGAAACCGTTGCGCATGTTCTCTTTGAATGCACAGGGGTCACCCAGATAAGAACACAAACCCTCGGGTCGCCCAGATCTTACACAGACGTTCTAAGAAAACCAGGAGCCCTAATTAGCTTCTGGAGGGAGGTGGGCTGGTTGGAATAATCCACCATCGGCCGCCATGGCCCAAGCACAATGGTCCACCTGAAGGACTAAGTGCGGAAACAAACCCCATAACATAGAAAATAGAAGTTAAAATTTTAACGGGAAATGAATTTATAAGTGGTCATTTAATTTTGAATTAATTAATTCCTCTATAACCAGTGTGTTTTGCCCACCATGACTTACGGTGCCGAGACGTGGACGCTCACACAGGAGGCTATGTACAGGCTTCGAGTTGCTGCTTGTGGCTCTATGTGCCATGAAGCGTGCCATGCTTGGCCTACGGCTAATAGACCGAGTTCCGAACGTTGAGATCTGAAGACATACGAAGGTTTCCGACGTCGTAAAATGAATTTCGGAACTGAAATGGACCTGGACAGGACCCCCTGGCAAGGCGCGGTGATTATAGGTGGAGTAAAGTGGTGACCGAATGGCGTCCAAGGACTGGAAGAAAAAGTATTGGTCGTCCAGCGGCGAGATGGAGAGATGATATTGTTGCCATTGCGGTTAGAACCTGGATGAGGTTGGAACAGGAACGTGGTGATTGGTACAAGAAAAGAGAGGCCTATGCTCAGCGGTGGGCGAAGTCAGGCTGTAGATGATGATCATGATTAAATTAATTTCCTTATTCATCTTACCTACTACCACAGATAAAAAATATTTCACCGTTGGGATGCTACACTATCCCGGGGTGACACAGGCTACTTTTTATCCCTGTATTCCCACGGGAACGGGAACTACGCGGGTGAAGCCGCGAGGGATCCGCTAGTATACAATGTAGTATTACTAATATTATAAAGAGGTAAAGTTTGTGATAAAGGGCTATGCTCGGAGTTTCATTGCGTGATCGAATGAAAGATCCGCAAGAGAACCAAGGTTGCCGACATAGCCTTAAAAATTGCCAAACTGTGGCAGTGGGCAGGGCACATTGCTCGCAGAACGGATGGCCGATGGGGCAGAAAGTTTCTGGAGTGGCGACCACAAACCGGTAGACGTTGCGTTGGAAGGCCTCCCACCAGTTGGACCGATGACCTGGTAAAGGTTGCAGGGATCCGCTGGATGCGGTCCGCACGGGACCGATCAATGTAGCGACGCTTGGGGGAGGCCTATGTCCAGCAGTGGACGTCTTTCGGCTGATATGATGATGATGATGAAAGTTTGTGAGGTTGTAGGGGGTAATCTCTGGATCTACTAAACCGATTTAGATGAAATTTGGCATGGAGATAGTTTGCGACTCTGGGCAGGACATAGGATAGTTTGTATTCCCTTGGGATGAAAAAATCGAAACGAGTTATTATTATAATTTGCCAACTTACTAATAATTTTTCTTCCCAATACCTATTGCATTTACAAAGATATTGCACTTAATTAAATATTTATATATAATAGTAGTAACATGAGCTAGTAGTTGTAAGAAATACTTAACTTCACTCAGTTAGTACCTACAGAAGGTCTAGTTAGAATACCTTCTACATTACTAGTTTTATGGGCAGTTATTACCGCAGCACTTAGCACTAAACTACTTTAGATTATGTTATTATTTGTTACTAGCTGACCCTCGGGGCTTCGCTCCCGTCAATTGCCTACCTACCCTGGCTACCCTGCCTACCTTGCCTATCCTGCCTACCATGCCTACCCTGCCTACCATGCCTACCCTGCCTAACCTGGCTACCCTGCCAACCCTGCCTGCCCTGCCTACCCTGCCTACCCTGCCTAACCTGCCTACCCAGCCTATCCTTCCTACCCTGTCTATCCTGCCTACCCCTGGCTACCCTGCCTACCCTGCCTACCCAGCCTACCCTGCCTACCCTACCTACCCTGCCTACCCTGCCCCTACCCTGGCTACCCTGACTTTCCTGCCTACCCTGCCTATCCTGCCTACCCTGTCTACCCTGCCTAACCTGCCTACCCTGCCTACTCTGCTTACCATGCCTACCCTGCCTACCCTGCCTACCCAGCCTACCCTGCCTACCCTACCTATCCTGCCTACCCTGCCTTTCCTGCCTACCCTGCCTATCCTGCCTACCCTGCCAACCCTGCCTATCTTGCCTACCCTGCCTACCCTGCCTACTCTGCTTACCCTGCCTACCCTGCCTTTCCTGCCTATCCTGCCTACCCTGCCTATCCTGCCTACCCTGCCTACCCTGCCTACCCTGCCTACCCTGCCTACCCTGCCTACCCTGCCTTTCCTGCCTACCCTGCCTATCTTGCCTACCCTGCCTACCCTGCCTACCCTGCCTACCCTGCCTACCCTGCCTTTCCTGCCTACCCTGCCTATCTTGCCTACCCTGCCTACCCTGCCTACCCTGCCTACTCTGCTTACCCTGCCTAACCCGCCTACCTTGCCTACCCTGCCTACCCTGCCTACCCTGCCTACCCTGCCTACTCTGCTTACCCTGCCTACCCTGCCTACCCTGCCTACCCAGTCTACCCTGCCTACCCAGCCTATCCTGCCTACCCTACTTATCCTGCCTACCCTGCCTATCCTGCCTACCCTGCCTACCCTGCCTAACCTGCCTTTCCTGCCTACCATGCCTATCTTGCCTACCCTGCCTACCCTGCCTACTCTGCTTACCCTGCCTACCCTGCCTACCCTGCCTACCCAGCCTATCCTGCCTGCCCTACCTATCCTGCCTACCCTGCCTTTCCTGCCTACCCTGCCTATCCTGCCTACCCTGCCTACCCTGCCTAACCTGCCTTTCCTGCCTACCCTGCCTATCTTGCCTACCCTGCCTTTCCTGCCTACCCTGCCTATCTTGCCTACCCTGCCTACCCTGCCTTTCCTGCCTTTCCAGCCTTTCCTGCCTATCTTGCCTACCCTGCCTACTCTGCTTACCCGGCCTACCCTGCCTTTCCTGCCTTTCCTGCCTACCCTGCCTATCCTGCCTACTCTGCTTACCATGCCTACCCTGCCTACCCTGCCTACTCTGCTTACCCTGCCTACTCTGCTTACCCTGCCTACCCTGCCTACTCTGCCTACCCTGCCTACTCTGCCTAACCTGCCTATCCTACCTACCCTACCTACTAATTTGTATCTATCATCAATAGTTTTCTCAGCGCACGCCAAATAATGTATTTTACTGACAACATTTTGCTACCATGGGTTACATTATTGCAATTTTCATAAGGACCTCTATTTTTTTTGAAAATATTTTATAGCCTATGACACTCAGGAATAATGTAGCTTTCTACCGGTGCAAGAATTTTCAAAATCGGTTCAGTAGATCCAGAGATTACCCCTTACAACGTCACAAACTCACAAACTCACAAACTCACAAACTTTACCTCTTTATAATATTAGTATAGATAACTAACTGTATGAAGCCATTTAACTGAACGTAGGCCAGTATTTGTATAAATAGTAAGTAAAGAATTATTTTTATGTGAAGTACATAAATCTATGCATGTTTTGAATCTTAAACCAAAAAAAAAGTTAAATAAAAAAACCCGACTTTTCAAGAAGCGAACTAAAGAGACGTAAACAAGAAGAAAATCATGCTGTGCAGTCGGAGGATACATCTGGTTTTGGTCAGCCAGCTCGCGAATATGTGATTTGATGATTTTCTTCTTGTTTACGTCTCTTTAGTTCGCTTCTTGATAAGTCGGGTTTTTTGATTTTTTATTTAACTTTTTTTATTTATAACGTTTTAGTATATTTTTTTCGAATTAAGTACATTTAAAAATATAATTTTTATATATTTTTTAAATCACCTCTTAAAACCCTTTATTTTGATACCCCACACGATGGGCTTAAAAGAAAAAAAGGGCCCTCACAATATGGCGCCCAAAATCATCTGTAATGTAGCCAGTGATACTCGCAAGGTTAAGACGAATCGATTGATGGTCTCCAGAACGGCACATAGGAACAAACATACATAGACTGATAAACACATTACCCTCCTTCGGCAGTGGGGTAAAAAGGTGAAAACTCATCCAATGTTAAAATACATAACTATGTTTCTTACTCATAATGTGTTTATGTTTTTCATTCACATTTTCCTGAAATCTTACTGTAAATATCACGTAAACTTAGATAGCAAGCATCTAAATATTACGAAACTATCTATTTTAAGCTCAAGACGTGATATTCACAACGATGCACCGCCAAAATCAACATACTTATGCCCCTCACTAATTGCGCTGACATTTGGCAGCCAATCTCACATCGGCATCAGAGACCCGATCGGATCATACACGCCGAAGTACGGAGACACGAAAGTTACGAACATTTGTTCTGTACGTAAGGTCGGACCCCGTTCACCATCAGCTAACGACCATTAACAAATACCGCGGGGCTTAACAAATATGCGGCCAAGCGTGCGATGCCAAGAATTTGGTCGAATCGGCAACTTTACATAGCACTTGTTTACCTCGCTGTGGCAACGGCTATTTCTGAATGTACACTATATTTACGGACACAATACCGGTGTAGTACCGTTAATTCGTGTTCACACGACAACATTGTATCGTAAGCTATACGATCTCGCAGGCGAGACGCTATCGAGTTTCGATTGGTGTGAACGTCTAAGTCATCGCTTGAGGTCAAGGAGGTCCTTTACTGCATGTTTTGTAAGCTTTTCAGAACAAAAACATATCTTTGAGCTGTCAAAACAGAGACTGATTAAGTGGCAAAGTTTAGGCTGCTGAAAAAATACTCAACTAAAAATACTGCAAATACCCTTTATTGTTTAAAATACGCAGTGGTTCGTGAACCCCAGTTTCAATTAAAGGGGTTAATCAGGGGTTATTCATGGTTGGTTTACCCATCAGACAACTATACTTCATAAAAGATAGCTTGGTCTCGGCGACATATGTCAAACTGGCGTATACGTTATTGCTGTCAAGCGCTATTGTAACTGTATTGACACTGACAGCTGTCGCAGAGATCAAGCTATATTTTATGAAGTTTAAAGATCTTTTTCTACATGGTTGGAACATGAATATATCACATTCAAAAACCATAAACGAATTTATGGAATAAGTTTTACAAGCGACTTGAAAACTTATCGCCGGCAAGTCCATATCAGACGAACATATACTTAGTATCATATAGTTTCAGAATAAAGTTTTGGAAATATCCCAGTACTGTACAGACCACAGAGAGAGATTAGTTCCACATTCCAGGCGTTCCATGGTGATTCACCATTCTATTCCAAAACGAGCATAGCAGTAGCATAGCAGTATGGTGCATAGATACAGCGAAAAACTCCAGATATGCCAAAAAAAATTGGCAGTGTCCAGAAAAAGCAGCGAGCGTGCATCATCTTGCTAAGGCCTCGGTCTCGAATTCCGCGGGCAGCGGGGCGGCGGCGGCAGCGGAGCGGGAGCGGCAGGATCTTATGCGTATCGTCAAATGGACCGGGTCTCGAAAACAGCGGCGCGGGAGCGGCGCGGCGGGAGCTCTCCCGCGCCGCCGCCGCTGCCGCTCCGCCGCCCGCAAAATTCGAGACCGAGGCCTAAATGAGTTGTCAACGTTATCTGTCAATCATTATGGCTGTATAATGTTAAAACTCTATTCAGTAACTATTGCAATTGTAAGTATTTAGTGACAGATTGGTGACAAATAATTTATTTTGAACGCAGATCAAAGAATTTTCCGTATTGGTTTATCTTTCACGCTGTATTTTCATAGAAACTAAATTAGTCACTTTGTGTGAAAGTAGATGGTAGGAATAATATTAATAGCACTGGGTATTAGTTATTAGGTAGGTGAGGTTAGTCATTTATATTTTTCTTTTTAAACAATTAGCTTCGACAGTGACATCTTAAAAACATCATTCACAACAGTAATTTATTTGGACAAGAGGAAAACAAACATACACTCTGTGATTTGTTTTTCCTCTATGATAGAGTTTCCATATCTTTAAAAGACAGAAGAATAGAATAGTAATGTACATTATACAATTTCCTGATAAAAAATACAACCGACTTCCCTATAACACTAAAAAGTGAAAAATAACTTAAATTTCGGCAGTCGGTGTTCTTCTTTTTGTTTCTTCGGTTTTTTGACACCGACTGCCGAAATTGAAGATATTTTTCACTTTGTAGTGTTTTTATTTGGAAGTCGATTATTTATTTATTTATTTTCACACTTACACACATTTACATATTTATTATATTTTTTAGCAGGTAATTGTTTAGTGTTGTGTGCCTTACAGCACTTAATAATTTCCTGATAAAAACATAATCGACTTCCAAACAAATAAAAAAATAAAATATAATCGACTTCCAAATAAATAAAAAATATAATCGGCTTCCAATAAAATAGATAGATAAAACATTTATTTAGTGCACACAAAAGACACAGCACAAAACACAAAATCACAATTAATTATTAATAACTTGCACGAAAAACCTAACTAGTTGCTAATATGGTGTAAAATTGACAGTTTGTTAGACATTATTGCCAATTTAAGCTTATTCGTGCAAATGGGCCTTATATATGTATAATGCCCACAGTTATACCAGAATAGATTAACCAAATAACATAAAACTTGAACACAACCGGTGAAATTAGACTGTACAAGGGTAAACTGTACACATATTTTGTCTACCGCTTTAGAGCGTGCGATTGCAGCAAACCCAAGGGATTTGCCGTCATTTATTGAAGAGTTCTGTTGTATATCTCCGAAGTTCGTCATCAGATCTTGATCAGATTTAAATGGGACCACATGATATAAACTGCTTTCAAATAAAAACCGGCCAAGTGCGAGTTGGAATCGCGCACGAAGGGTTCCGTACCATTATCGCAAAAAAATCGGCAAAAAAATCACGTTTGTTGTATGGGAGCCCCATTTAAATATTTATTTTATTCTGTTTTCAGTAGATATTTGTTGTTATAACGGCAATAGAAATACATCATCTGTGAAAATTTCAACTGTCTAGCTGTCACGGTTCATGAGATACAGCCTGGTGACAGACAGACGGACAGACGGAGTCTTAGTAATAGGGTCCCGTTTTTACCCTTTCGGCACCGAACCCTAAAAAGAAGCATCAAAATCGGGTCACCTAGTAACAAGTTGTGAGGAAACAAAAATAAAAAATTGTTGCAGTCGAATCGAAAACCTCCCTCCCGAAGACGGTTAAAACAGCTGGCTATCAGAATCAGAAAGCCAAGCTTATACTTATCTAATAAAGTTAACATCAGAGTTCTACTTGTAAACTCTCAACGATATAAAGCCGGCCCATTACCGTAATGGCATAAGAAATTATATCAAAATACCGAGCCGTTGTTTAACAAAACATTATATAATTATGTTATCATTTCTTTATAACTAGGTACAAATTATAGATAAGTTTTAAGGCTTTATAATTAATCAATTAAAGCTTAATGTATGGATGTAAATAGATCGTTATCAGATGATTGATTTGTTGGCTTCGTTCAGATGTATCTGGCTCTTGATAAATCATGTATATGGTCATTTCCGTTGGCGCTTAAAGTTCTGTAAATATCGCCGATGCTCGTTCGGATGTAGTTTATTATTTGATTTTATTAATAAACCTATATTTATAACCTTATTCTTGCGTTAATTTATATTTTCATTTATTGCAAAATTGATCTTAGCTTTTTTCAACGAACCACTAATTTTAACCGACTTTCCAAAAAGGAGGACGTTCTATGTTCGACTTTATGTATGTTTTTATTTTATTTTTTTGTTTTTGTTCACCGATATCTCCGTCAATTCTGGACCGATATTGAAAATTCTTTTTTTGTTTGACATAATATTTCATAACGATACGATGCCTCTTGGTACACTCTCATTTCACCGGTTATGTTCAAGTTTCATGATATTCGGGTAATCTATTTTTGCTTAATCAACAACTTGCCTATTAGGTAGGTACAAATAAAAAGTGAAAAATAAAACAAAAAAATTTAATAAAAAAATACTACTTACCGACTTCCAAATAACAAAACTACAAAACGAAAAATAACTTTATTTTTGGAAGTCGGTGTCCATTACGCAAAAAATTGGTACCTACCAAAGACACCGACTTCCAAAAAGAAAATTATTTTTCACTTAGTAGTATTTTTGTTTGGAAGTCGGTAGTAATTTTTTGTAAAAGATTTTTTTATCAATTACTTTGATTTTGAAGTCATTGCCTCAATACAACTTGTTCAAATTGAGATCTACCTACACCCTGTTATATTATATCACTTAAATCTAGGGTTTCGTTCGTCATGGCGACTGAGTGGAGGCAGTTTTCCAAGTTTTTTTTTCTACAAATAAACTTTTGTACTCAGCTATTTACTATGGATACCATGAAGTAAGTTATCGCAATCTCATGACAACTAGTTTAGCAATTTTTTGAGATATTGTCGTAAATTATGAAATATGTATTTATATAAAGTCCCTGGAACTGATTATAGCGGAACTGCTTCGAATGCCTCTCTCATTAGATAAAAGTAGAACAGTCGATATGATATATTATTTCTAACCGGCTTTCCAAAAAGGAGGAGGTGTTCGAATGTATTGTTTTTTGTTTGTGTGTTTTCACCGATTTCTCCGTCAATTGTGCCCCTCACGATAAGAAGGTCTAAGTAGCTAAATGTCCAACAGCGCGAAACGTCTAATGTGCAAAATGTCCATGTAGCAAAACGTCCAACTATCACATGGTCTGTATATAGCAGAACATCTATATAGCAAAAAGTCATTTTTAAAATGTATACACTCATGATAGAAATAAAGTCAATTGTAAATTAAACTTATTTGATTAAAAAAACTGGGTTCATAGCTAGTAGCTTCTAAGCTAAGATCCCACAAATTCCCCTGGATTATCATTATAACATCTGTTATTTTTTCCATTTAATCTGGTACCTGTTGAATCTCATCCACTTTTCCGAATCCTTTCTCAAAAATTTTCTGGACTGATTTTGCTTTTTGGCGAACTAATTTCTTGCATTTGTTCATCAGTATGTTTGTCCTGTTTTATCGAAATTAGCTTTACGAGTATGCTCATTTAAGGTTACACTAGTCGAAAATTCTTCCATACAAACGTAGTCTGGCGATAACTCCACTGTTTGACGGTGTACAAAATAAAAAATGATATCAATTTGTCTCATCATTATCTAGCCCTGTATGGAAACAGAAAAATACAATATTTGAAAGTTATGAGCGCCGAAAGTTCCATATTTCAACACTAATTTTAACGCATCTTTTGGCGGAAATAAATACCATAAGAAGAAGGAAAATTGCAAAACGGCCTCCATACAGGGCTAGACTAGTAATTCAACAATGCAAATAATTTAATTTTGAAAATATACATTAAGTAGTTTTTTCATGAAATCTAGACTCCCAAAGGTATGTTCATAAAATTTCGCGCGCTAGTTTTCGTCCTAAATCATCATCCATTTCGCTACAAATTTTCAAAAGTGCTAATTCGTACGAGAACTAGCTTCTTACTGCTCAACACAGCATCAATCTCTTTCGCACGTGTTGTCGGATGAGACAGCATGCATTTTAACCCCGCGCACAAAATAGTTCGTGCCGTTGACTAGGGGAACCTTAACTGACGAATTATCTGTTGCCGTCTTTATTGGTTGTAACAGCTGCACTAGGTAACACAAATTGCGCGGAGCATCTTCATCATCAGCCTTTTATTGTTCCCACTGCTGGGACACAGGCCTCCTCTCTGTGCGAGGGAATGGGCCGTATTCCACCACGCGGGCACAGTGCGGGTTAGTGGATGACGCATATCTTTGAATTGTTGAAAGGTTCTAGGACATGCCGATTTCCTCACGATGTTTTCCTTCACCGTTTTGAGACCAGTGGTGATAAAATTATTAACACATAGTGAAGCGCCTGCCTGGGTTCGAACCCACAATCTACAACTTGAAGTCGCGGCCGGTACCACTGGGCCACCACTGCTCCATAGGGTTGACCCTCCTTTATTTGTGATATTTAAATTGTACCATTGACCATTCTGCAGCAACGCACGCGTCTTCTTTTGACATTAGATGAAAGTATATGTTTGTCCTTCAAACATTTTTAGAATTTAGAAGCCAGAGCTATTGTATTTGTAATGAATAGTAATCGATACAGGATAAATACAAATGAGTAATGCTAATCAAATAGCATTCCCGCGAAAACCAGTAACGAATTGTACGAATACGCTCAACAAGGTTTTAATACTGTGACTAATTGGCAGCAAAGCAATTTACTAACACTAAATGCTGACAAGACAAAATATATTCATTTCTCCATGCGCAAGCTTCAATTTAACATTACTAACTCTCAACTGTATGCCCATAGATGTGGATTCCACCCAGTCAGCATGTGTAATTGTCCTTTTATCCTCAAAACAAGCAACATAAAATATCTCGGGGTTATTATAGATGAAACACTCTCCTTTAGACCTCATATTGATAGCCTAGTTAATAGAGTGCGCAAATTAATTTATGTTTTTAAAAAGTTGAGAACGATTGCAGATTCAAAATTGGTCAAACAAGTCTATTTGGCCCTAGGTCAATCTGTAATCCAATACTGTATCACATCATGGGGTGGAGCACCAAAAACACATCTACTGCCTCTTGAAAGGGCTCAGAGAGCTATTTTAAAAGTAGCCAATTTCCACCCTTTTCTCTACCCCACTGATCTGCTTTACAAATCCTGCAACGTGATGACTGTTCGCCAGCTTTTCATTATGCACTCAGTTTTAAAACAACACACCATGCTTTCCTATAACGCCAAATCCATAAATAATAAGAGACGAAATGACATTGTCTGCGTTTCTAATGCATCCTCAAAATATGTCTTTGTAAATAGATTCTTTACATTCTTAGGCTCATTTCTGTACAATAGATTAAATAGAAAATTAAATATGTATAAATTAAACTATTTTAGCTGTAAAAAGACTATTCTTGAACATCTACTTAGCATATCTTACGGAGAGACAGAAGATCTCCTGACTGTAACAAAATAATAGTTTTGCTGTGTTTTTAATTTAAGTATTCATTTACCATACCCTTTGTTAATTTATTATTATTATAAGTTTTAAGCACTTTATATCCTGAAACACAGGTTCAACCTAGTTCAGGCAAATAAGAAACTGTCTTCTTTTATATTTTAAGAAATTGTACTGTAAAATATGCCTTATGTTATAAATAAACGATATTATTATATTATTATTATATTATTCATGACAATAGTGTCAGTCACCATTATAAAGATATGATATGAGCTACCACTACATAGACTAAAGAGCCTGTACATATACCTTCCGATGCAATGTGTGTGTTGAATTTTGTGCCTAAGTATCCAGACGTTTTGAGAATATGACTTTTTCCTATATAGATGTTCTGCTTTACAGACCATCTGATAGTTGGACGTTTTGCTACATGGACATTTTGCTAATTAGACTTACTGCTCATTAGACGTTTCGCGCTGTTGGACATTTAGCTACTTAGACCTTCTGATCGTAAGGGTTTTAACTTACCTCTTTTTGAAAAAATGCTCCGGCTCGCTTTTAATTTTCAGCTGCATACTTTGGCAATAAAATACTCTTTTGTAATACCCACACTTACTGCTTTTGCGATCACTTCTATAACTTTTCAAACTGTAGCGGCATCAACGCCGCCAGCTACGAACTGTTGACATGACGTCACAAAAATCCTGCATCACGCAAGCAATTTGAACGTATACAACAGTCCGACTTCAACCGTTGGGCAGTTGATCGGACCCAACACCCGTCTGGTCGGAGGATTCTTCATTTTTAATGAAGGTTTGTCGGACTTTACATCCTGTTTCGATATCTCCAAACTGCTGACTCCGACGTGATCGTCGACCCAACAATTCCACTCCTTCACGACAGTGAATTTATGTTTATTGCCAAAGACAATAAAAATACTAAATCATTTAACAACATAATGAGTCGGCAACAGGCTCAAGCGCCATTTTAATCAGTTTAAGTGTCAATATAAACGCCATTTAGCTTTATAAAGCCTTAGCTTTACATTAAATCCTGGCTATAATTGCGATGCATAACTTTTCCTATGAAAGTGGCGATTGTCAACTTTCCTCGAACAATTTACAACAGATTTGGTAAATTGCCTGCCGTGTCTCAGCTTTCCATCTTACTTTATCTCTAAGAAGGTACCTACCGTCCTTAATCTATAGTGACCCTATCTGACAATTGACCGATTTCAGTTTTTTGATTCAATTCAATTCTTAGTAACCCAAATTATAGACTATGTTCGTAAATATAGACACATAATTTAATCATTTCACAACAATAAATAAAATACTCTCTCTCGTCTAAAAATTCCATTTTTTTATTAGTTTTGGGTTTGCTCTTGACTCTAGTCTAGGTCAGAGGTGACAGAGACAAAGTCGACGATGGAATGAGCTTACCCAGAAGAAGCCTGTTCACTGTAACTTTGAAGAGATTCTGGTTGTCCATGTATTTGTTAAGTCCATTTCCCGTTGCACTGGAGCCGCTGCTGTGCAAACGATTCCAGTACACCAGGAAAGGGCAGTCAGCTTTATCTGCAATATGCTTTCCGTTAGTACTCCCCCGCAACCTACTCATCGGGGATGCTGCCATGTCGTCTTGTGCTTTATCGCCTGAAACTATTAGGTTTTGCTTCTGCAAACAATAAAAAACATGCCCGATGCGCAACAGAAATGTGGGAGCCCCAACAGTATCCTTAAAGCGTTATTATACTGGACTCGGAGCACGTTGTAAGTCCTCTGCGTATATCTAAACCGCAGGCTGCACGTGTAAAAGGTCTGGCAATACGCCTTGAAAAGTGTTATTTTCACTTCTTTCGTAGGTACTTCGTAGAAACCTTTTATTTTTATTTTTTTTGTTTTGGATATCATCCAATGAAGAAGTCTGCTCTGGGTAAAAAGGGAGTCCGTCTCAGACTTTTACGGATTAAAACCCACCCGTGTTTCTTCAGTTGCTTGTGCCAGGGCCGCGGTAAATCTCTTTTTCGATGCAGTTGTTGCACACACAACTCTATGTCATCGTCATCTTCCGATGCGCAAGGCACGGATAGGTGCTGTTTTTGTATGAGATTTACTTCTGCGCAGCCATTGTAGCCAACTCAGGGCGGCCAAGAAGTTTCTAAATTTAAGTTAAGTAGAAGTTTTTAAATTTTACCACCCTCTTTATTGTTACATCATAAAGGCACACCGGAGGAACTGCTCTGGTTTGATGCAGCAAACGATTCTCTATCGAACTGTCCATGCAGTATTTTTCTACTATCAATAGATTCTGGATAAACAATAAAAACGCCCCGAATTGCTATGTTTATAAACCTATTTTAATAAGATTTCCTCATGTGCCTATTTGAAAGTGCGCAATTAGATCCATTTTTTTACACCGGAAATTCTCTCATAATTATGTGTTATAGTGGATAAACAACATCGAAGTTTATTATTTCAAGGAATTTTTTTCGTCCTTCGATCAATAATACACTTTTCGTCTTTAAAAATAAGTTTTCTCAGATAGTGGCACTTTAGGTTGAGGACCGCAGTCTCTATGATCTATGTTGGAGGAATTTCCCTTAGCAACCAGCAGTGCCTAAGTTAGTATCACAGCTTGATTGATTGTGATAAGTTCTAGTTGTTGACATTGACAAGCGTAACTTGGCGATATGTTGTTAAAATAATTAGGTATCTTGACTATTCCTTGTTAAGTTTCCAGACAGTTGTAATAAGTTTTCAGTTAAGCATAGGGAGTTGCTTGATTGTATCACTATGTTAGGTACAAGTGCTATACAAGTACAAGTCCTTTGTTTGAGACAACTCGTCACACCTTAAATCAGCTGTAGTTCTTGTCTTGTCGTTACCCAATAAGTAAATAAAATTCAGTCTGATAAAATATCACATAATTTTTTTATCATTTTTGCTTATAACTTCATATAATGTAGATATTAAAATCTTCGTAAATGAGTTGCCGCCACTTTTGATTCTCTTATTCGTTTGCAATACCAAAGACATTTCAAACTGAAGAAAAATTCTGCAGTTCGGAAGTTTCGAGTTGCAAAACGTTTGAATGGAAACTTTGTTACTTAGGTACGTAAAATTTCCGGAAATTAATTTCCGCTATTTCTGATTTAATTATATTTTTATTTGGCTATAGACCCTTCATAAAAAACCAGAATCATGCACTTAAGAAATTTTGAGTTGTAAAACATTAAAAATTAAATCTTCAAAAATGGAACCGTAAATTTAAAATCACGTTCGAAGACTCGTGGCCACATCTAGACAAAAAAATAAACCATAGTGAATTATTTTTTTTATTTTTAAAAGAGCTGTAGTAGCGGGCAGCGGGCATGCAACGGTGACCGATGCAGACGAGCATTATGTCATCGCGTCTAGACACGAGACGGCAAACAAGCATCACACCATGTTTACTCAAAAACTACGAACAACTCAGCTAAAACTTAGATTTTACTTATACGGAATTCACATATATGATGCAGTTATTTCTCCAAATAGAAACCGCTAATCATAGAGACGAATAAGAAAATGACCGAAAATAGAATATTGTTGGCAGAATGCAGTGCCTAGAATATGTGCAGGAAAAGTATTATCTTCGATCCGGATCTTGCGTTTTCCCCCGATGTCAATTTCAAGTTGACGTGAGGAGAGAGGTATATGTTAATTTTATCATTTTTCCTCTAGGTGTACAAGTTGAGGCAATGTTTTCTGATTCATTTATTTGTATCATGTCCTCAATTTTGATACCGGCAGAAAAAAAAGGTAAGAGGGTCTTACGCATTTTCAACACGGCGCAGTAGATTTTCGTGTGACAAAAAAAACTGTCCAATCCATCCCATCGTCATAACAAGATATCAAAAGACAATCGTCATAACATTATGTGTAAATTAAGAAAACCCGCCAAAACAAAATGTGAAAATTTATAAATAAAGCCCTGAATACAGCGCGTTTCCACGATGCTGGTTTTCAAGGAAACGGTGAAATGGCGCCACAGAGCACAGAATCACCTCAGCGGCCACTGCTAGAGACAGCATTGTCAAAATCTTTCATAAAAGACAACCGTGTCAGTGATTGTCAGCGTTCACTCAAAGAAATTGACGGCCAATGATATTCAAATAAACAGATATGTTATGAGCGCGCGCATTTTGAAGACTCGAATAGGTCACAATTGTAACCTTTAGTCTTTAGTTTATGTCACGCATAGCGAAGAGCGATAGGCTTTGTTGAAACAAAAACAAAATAAAAAAATGCCATCGTGTGTATTTGTAATTTATTTATTTATTGATTAAAATAAATATTTTGTAATGTTAGTTGAATGAAAAGTGTGTATGTGTGCTGCCGCTGCTGCGCGGAACACTTTTTTCAATTGTTTTGTGAGTGTATAACGTATCTGTTTATTTGAATATCATTGTTGACGGCCCGTTTCAATTCTGTCTATGTTAATTACAGCCGAGACTAATGTGTAGCGTAATGAGGGCTTCCCTTTTCCACTTGAGAGTAAGGTCCTTAAATATAGCTACTAAACGTTGCGTTGTTATTACGCACACGGAGGCAAAGTTTATATTAAATCGTTTCGAATGCCGTAGAAGTGCAATTAAATATGAAATCGAGTATGCCGCAGTTTTGCGCAGGCCTTTTTTTTTCGAAAAAATGGATGATAACATTTTCGGAAACATAGCTCTATTATAGTAGTGGTTGGTAAAACCCGTACAACAATAAAAAATATGGTAAAAAACTCTTGTTAAAAGCCAAAAATCTATAAAATTTGACATTTTGAAGACCTCACACTACAGCAGCGCCCCTAGCGGCAAATTCAAACGTGAAAGCCCTTATTGCGCGGCCACGAATATTATCACCAATGGCGCCTCTAGCTACTACCGGCACAGCTTTCCATACTCTATGATCAGTTTATACGTGCAAACATATCGCGTGTCGGTCTCAATGGCTCCATTGACCACATGTGTTTGTGATAACGAATTACAACATCGTGATTAAGCGAGCCTTAATTGTTACTTGTACTAAGTAATTGGAGTAGAGAGTAGGTATAAGAAAGGATTTGAAGCCGCTAGCAGCCGATTTATTGGAGTAAGACTTATTCACACTCTGCTTGAAGCTGGGAAAGTGTGATAAAAACTAGTTATTAAGTTGTCTACTCGGTTTTATGACAATTTTGTGGTAATTGGCTGTTGTTGTAGGGCTTTCACTAGAAACTTATTACTCGATCTATTTCAATTACCGTCTTACGCTGAAAACCAGTGTGGACACGCGAGTCCCAGCATTATGCTGATCGGTGGTCGTTTTGCGCGGATGTCACTTTTATTCTTAGTTTTGTTTTTTTGTCCTGCCTAGCAGTAATAAAGTCATTTCTTTCTTTCTTTCAATCTTCATAGAAACTATTAGTTTTTCTTTATCTGCTGGTCTGTCAAAGAATCCTCCTTAGGCTCAGTTTTTTTTATCTTTAGTTTTAACTCAACCAAACTACTTTGGTTAAATATGCTACCTCTTCTTCTTATCCGGTACGCTCTTGACAGAGCGGTCGTGATCGCTATGAGCTCGTAGTATTATTGGAGGGGTCAGATGTGATCCGCTTCACGACGTTTCGCCATTGCTGCCTGCTAGACGTCATCCTGCTGCACTCATTCAGCGAGCCTCCAACCGCGCACTTGATCTGGTCAGTCCATCGTGTGGGTGACCTTCCGCGCGGTCTAGTGCCTTCCACTTTTCCTTGAATGACAAGGCGTTCTATGGACTGGTTGTCACGCCGGGAAACATGTCCAAAGAATGTTAGGATGCGAGATTGTACCACAGAAAATAGACGCTGCCTGATGCCGAGTTCCTGAAGTATCGAGACGTTTGTGCGAAACTCGGTCCACGAGACTCCAAGCATTCTTCTCCAGCACCACATTTCCAAAGCGTCCACTTTCTGTCTCTCCACTTCTCGCAGAGTCCACGTTTCAGCCGCGTAAAGAAATATGGGGAATATAAGCGTCCTCACGAGCCTGGTCTTCGTGGCTTTAGTTATATTTCTATTCTTCCATATCTTCCGCATCCCGTCCATTGCTGTTCTTGTGATGCCCATACGTCTTTTTATTTCATCCACGCATCCACCATTGCCCGAAATCATAGCCCCGAGATAAATATAAGATTGGACTACAGTGCAATTCGCGATTTGGGCTACTTCAGGCGAATTACTTCTAACACGGTCAATAATCATAACCTTGGTCTTGTTGCGATTAATTTTAAGTCCAAACTCATAACTCACCCGTTCCATCCTTGACAATAGCTCTTCCAAGTGTTGTGCACTGGTTGCAAATAAGGTGGTGTCATCCGCGTAACGCAGGTTTGCAATCTTATACCCACCAATTGTCACACCATCCATCCAGTCCTCCAAAACGATGCGCATTATCAGCTCTGTGTACGCGTTGAATAAGAGCGGTGATATTATGCAACCCTGGCGTACGCCGGCACTAGGATGGAAATCATCAGATAATACATCATCTGTGCGCACTGAGGCTGTGCCTTCTTCATATAAGCATCTTAAAAGGTGAACAAGATGTTTTGGTGTGCCCATATCTAGTAAGGTCCTCCACAATACCGGCCATTTCACCGAGTCGAATGCTTTGGAGAAATCAACAAAACAAATGAATATGGGCTTATTGAATTCTCTCGACTTCTCTATGATCTGGCGTACTATGAGAATTTGTTCCCTAGTGCCTTTCCCCTTCACAAAACCGGCTTGCTCCGGAGCGATCTCCTTTGATAGGTACGTTTTCAATCGCTCGTTGAGGATGTGCAACATTATTTTGCTAGCGTGTGATATTAGAGCAATGAGGCGGTAATTGTTACATTTCTTTGTCGAACCTTTTTTGTGCAGGGGTGTGAAAACGGTGTGCGTCCATTCCGAAGGCCAAACTCCTGTCTGCCACACCTTGTTGCAAATAAGATGAAACATCTGGTAACCGCGTTCTCCTAAAGCTTTGATTGTCTCTATCGGAATTGCATCTCTACCAGTTGCTTTCTTGCTTTTCAAGTGTTTTATGGCAGCTCTTACTTCGGATATAAGGATGTCTGGTTCTCTTTCTCTAGGTCTGTGCTTGCAAACTGTCGCGACTGCGGGTCTCGGAATAATGACTGACAGTAATTCTTCCACGTTTCAGAGATTTGTTCCAGTTCTGTTACTACTTCGTTCTTGTCGTTCTCAATAGCCCAGGTTTTAGTCGGCAGAGATTTGGTAATAAGACGAATTTTGTGGTACAGATCTCTAGACTCGTGCTTTGTAGCGTGTTTTTCAACATCTTCACAGATGCTACGAAGGTGGCAATTGTGATCTCGCCTGCAGCAAGCTTGGATTTTGGCAGACATCTTATTTAACTCTCTTATGTCTGCTCCAGCAGCTTTCTTACGGCGCCTCTCTTCAATTAGAGCAAGAGTACTACCCGTCATCCAATGTTGACGTTTGGCTATATAATATATATAATATGCTACCAATGGTTTCAAATTACGATAAAACACGTTTATTCGAAAATTGTTAGTCTAGAAAATGGTCAAATAACTCTCCAACTTTTGTTAGACTAACAATTTTCGAATAAACGCGTTTTACCGAAATTTGTAACCATTGGTTAGCATAGTTTAACCATTGGTTGAGTTAACTAAGGATCTAAAAACTGGCCCTAATTGGTAAATTATCTTACAACTTGGCCAAAGCTGAAGTCTTTCAATAATTTCTACCCTAATGAGTGTCCTAAGCGTGGAACTATTCCAAACCATTTCCGAAATTGGCAGTTCTACTTTACCTGAAGCATTTTTTACTTGTTTATTTATCCTTGTTTCATATTAATTAAAACCTGAGAGATTAACGTCTCTTTATAGGTACTTATAACTGTCGGAATATTACCTATAGATATTTTTTGTGTCTTTTTTCGTTGCTATGAAGGACGTCACCTTGACCGATCTGGTCCCAATCCGCCTTGAACCCTCTGGTTTTTGCTGTAAACGCTACACGTGGAGATATTTGTTGCTAAGTAAGTACCGCATACCTTCATGTTTGTCACTTTTTGTGTCTCTAGACAAAAAAGTTCGAGGATAGTAAAACTCAGAAAAAGTGAAACACGATGTCTTCACACTGATTATGAATCTGAGATGTGTCATGTCGAAAGTAATCAATTACTATCCAACATTTTTTTCTAACGAGAAAAAATGTCCTGAGCAGATGACTTTGCAGAAATTGTTTCTTTGATTGACATCTAATGCCTGGAAAAAAATTGTATGGAGTAAAAAAACAATCATTGTATATAGTAAAACTAGCGACCCGCCCCGGCTTCGCCCGCCACATATTATACACAGAAACCTTCCTCGTTTCTCGCTCTTTCTATTGGTAAAAACCGGATGACAATCCGTTTTGCATTTTTTGTGTTTATCGCGTACATACGCGGTTGGGGACTTTATTTTATACCTTGCAATAGACATGCTTAGTTTTTAGCTAAGAGTCTGTCTGAAGTCTGACCTATCTGTGACTGCTTCAGTTTTTCACTAGAAGTCAGTCTGGCTAGACCGTAGGGAAACGAGAGTGCAAAAACTGTAACGGTTTACCAACAATCGATTGGTCCATGAACCGTTGGTCAACATTATCTTTAAACCATTAACTTTTCATCCAAAGGCCTTTTCACCCACGAACGTTTCGCCAACATTTAACTCTACGTCAGTGAACGCTTTATCAACAGAATGTTTTGACCAGTTACTTTTCCCCCAACAAACAATTGGCCTAAACTGTATTGTATGGTATATTTTAATGTTGACATTGGTTTTAATATAGAATAGGTAAGTACGATTACTATTTAAGCATCAAAGTCGACGGAGCCTCGCTTAACATGAAGGAGATGACGGTCATCTCCTTCGAAACTAACCTATCCGTGTCGGGGTGCCCTAAGCTCCCGAGCTCGCTTTGCTCGCTCTTGGACTAATTCATTGACCATAATTATTAAATTGCCCAACCGTTACGTAGCAATATTCATAATAACAACAATTTATGAAATTGTAACTGCAACTTTATTTACTTTCACCTGTCCCGGTGTCTGAAAACTAATTGGTCAAAACATTCTGTTGGTTAAGCATTTACTGACGTATAGTTATGTTGGCGAAACGTTCGTGGGTGAAAAGTCCTTTAGATGAAAAGTTAGTGGTTTAAAGATAATGTTGACCAACGGTTCATGGACCAATCGATTTTTGATAAACCGTGTCAGTTCCGAGAGTGCATCAATAGACTTTAGAAATTTCCTTCTTTGCTTGAAAAATTAAAAACGGCATAGAGCGAGTCGGACTCGCTCACCGATGGTGCCGTACCTTCATTCCGTTTGCGATTGCCGTACCACAGTTTTTCCAAAGCGAAAGAAGTTAATAAGTTTAGTTTAGTTAGTGTAACCGTGCCGTTAACGGACCACCTCGAACTGCTTGGTCTTACGTTGACATCGACCCTCAACTTCGGTCCTTACATTGAGGCGAAAGCTCAGTTAGCTACAAAAAAGTTGGGGATTCTTGCAAAGGTGAGACGTTACTTCACGCCAGAACAGCTGCTCAACTTGTATAAAGCGCAAGTTCGGTCATGCATGGAGTACTGATCTTACCCCTGGGATGGATCTGCCAAATACCAGCTTGATGCACTTGAGTCGATTGACAGACGGGCCAAAAGGCTAATTGGCAACGATGCACTTGTCGCATCAAAGCTCCAGAGCCTCGAACATCGACGCCGAGTCGCCAGTCTGTCGGTTTTTTATCGGTTACATTTCGGGGAGTGTGCGACGGAACTGCACAATTTGATTCCGCCTAGCCCTTTCCATCATCGGACTACAAGACGTACGGCCATGCGCCATCGGTACATGGTTGACATCCCTCCCATACGCACAAAGCGTTTTGCTAATACTTTCATTGTGCGCACAGCTAAGGAGTGGAATTCCCTGCCGGAGTCTTTGTTCCCTGATAGCTACAACCTAGGGGTCTTTAAGTCAAGAGTGAATAGGTTTCTTCTAGGCAAGCGTGCTTCACCGTAGACCACCTCATCGCTTAACATCAGGCGAGATGGTGGTCAAACGCGAGCCTACAGATAATAAAAAAATAAAAATAATAGTTCATTCCATCACAATCGTCACCAGATCCACTGCCTAGATATTTTTCTGGTGTCGAGCACTTAAAGAAGCTATGCAGAGTCTGCCGAACAGAACTGCATATGCAGGCCTTAAAAACACTAACTATGTATCTTAACTCTATGGTAAAAAAAGTAAGACAAATTAAGTTAAGAATATGTATTTGAAAAGGATATCGATAATTTGTATCTATCAGTTAGCTTAGATTATAAATAAGTACAGGATGTCTCCTGTTTGCAGATCAGAGATATGGGGTAAAATTTATGTTTAGAAAGAGAAGTTTGAAAGTGGAGCAAGTTACTTTCGCAGCCCTTGGCGATAAGGTTGTCAACAGTTTATGATATATTATTGCTATACTGAACCGAGGTAAAGCAGCACTTACGTATAATTCACAAGTAAAAAAGTTAATTAAAAAATCAAAAACCCGACTGCTTGAAAAGCGACCTACGAACGAAGTCGGAGGATACATATTCACGAACTGGCTGACCAAAATCAGATTTATCCTCCGACTGCACAGCATGATTTTCTTCTTGTTAACATCTTTTTAGTTCGTTTTTCAAGCAGTCGGGTTTTTTGTTTTTTTTAATTAACTTTTTAGTTAACATTTGTTTTCGAATTAGGTACATTTAAACATATAGGTGTTATATTTTTGAAATGACCTCTTAAAACCCTTTATTTTGATACCCCACACGATAGATTTGCAAGAAAAAAAAAATTGGGATCCCAAAATATGGCGCCCAAAATCCGCCAATTTTCTATTTTCCAATTGTAGCCAGTGACACTCGCAAGGTTAAGACAAATAGATTGGCGTAAGAATCATCAAAATCGGCCAACGCGTTTGGTCTCTGGAACGCCACATAGGAACAAACATAAAAACCATACATACATAGACTGATAAACACATTACCCTCCTTCGGCAGTCGGATAAATACAGGCAATTTATTCTTGATTACATTGAAAACTTTGCTTATCTTGTAATCTTTTCAACTTACGGCAATATAATATGCTTAACGTAAGCCATACGAAGAGGTTAACAGGTAATCTCTGACAGTAGGATAATTTTATTACCATTATTTTAAATTTTCAGTATTTTCACTGATATATTGTTTTCTCCTGTGTACTAGGCCACATGTTTTTAAGTATAACTACCCATGCCAGCGGCTTTGCCCTCCTCAACTACCTACCTACCCACCCTGCTTACCATTTTTTTCTAGTGTCATTCTTCCGCAGAGAATCTTAACAGCGCCATTCAGAAAATAACGTCAAATGCACAACGCCATCTACCGAATATGGAGTTCAACTGTCCGAGCTGAACTGCGCGTGTTGTGATATTTTACTTCTTGAACACTTTAAATTCATCTAACTTTTGATAGAGTGAACCGTATAACCGATACTTCAAGTTACGTAAAATTTTAGAGGTGTAAGGGGTACACTCATGTACTTAGTGCCCCAAGTCAACCTCATCTGCTCGTGGTGCATCCTGCTAAACAACAAACGACGACAACCGTCTAATGTCGGTATAACCATTGCAACAAAATTGCGCAGCTAAATGGTGCAGGGCAAAACCTCCATGATCAACCACGGCCCCCAGTTCCCAGCCGCCTTGCTGTTACTGCAGATTATGGCGGCGGTCACGGTGACGGCAAAGCTGATGATTATGGTGACGCACAATTTTTATGTATAAAAGTTATCTACATTGGTTTCGTATATTTTACGTGATGCGTGCACAACTAAACAGATGAAAATTTCAAAAATGCTGGAAATGGGTTCTGTTGGTCACCCTGACTATTTTTTTTGGGAATATTTTCGATGAACAAAAACGACTTTTCTACAGATTCATTATATGTATTGATGATAAACATGTTATACAATATACCTAATAAAATATATATAATTTGAAATGGGTTTGCTCTTGACTCTAGTCTAGGTCAGAGGTGACAGAGACAGAGTAGACGATGGAGCAAATTTGTAGCTTATTGTCTTAAAATAAGACCGAAACTCAGTGTTTAGGATTTAATATGCAAACGGAATGGTCCTCGTAATTCCTATAGCGTGCCCATAATAGCAGGTAGCATAATTGACAGAATGGAATTGTATCGTCAACTGCCATCATTATTTGTCGTGTAGTACAGTAGTTATCGTTACTAAACGTTTTCGTTCGCTCCCGGCCCTGTTTTTCACCACGGTTTGGTATCGGTTTAACGATTGCAACAATGTTGCGACCATTTGACGAGTAAATAGCTCTTCTCGATGATCTTGTCAACTTGTTTCGCTGGTTGTAACTGCCGTAGTTTTACTGTTGTTACTGGCAATTGAGCAGGATGTGACCACGGTTCTCATTTTCAAGTGTTTTTACTATCGTAGTTCGTCGTTTGATTTGAAATTGAACTTCTAAGTACTGGCTAGTGGCTATATAACGAGGAAACTTGTTTTTCTCCAATTAGCAATAATAACAAGCTATATTCTAATTACTTAAACTATGATTGGTGCATCCTTTTAATGCATACCTGGCAACTGACTGACGTCGCTTGCAACTACTTTGTTGAGGTTCCTGTAAGCTGTGCGCCATGGTTGCTGTATGCAGTAGTGTAGATTGCTTTAGAAGCAGACTAGTCGTAATGTGCCAAATAGAAAGATAGATCCAATGAAGATGGCGAAGATAGGAGCAAATTTAGAGATCCAAATATTGTGAGTGTGACTTAGGCTGATTGAAAAGAGCCTCGGCAATGTAAAGCCGCCTCCACACGCTTGGTATTTGCCTCAAACAGTGGAAAACACCAAACACGTACCAAACACTGACCACAATCGTCCAACTAAAAAACACGGCATCCACAGGCTTGGCGAACGTGCTAGCATATTCTGGATTGGAAAACATGGCAGTCGAGGAGCTTGTTCTGGCAGCGATTACTTTCGGGTTAACCTCTTCAGACCAATTAGACATTTTTCCTTACAATTTAGCTTAGGATACACAAAATTTCAAGATTCGTAAATTTGACCACCACTATTAACTCCGTCCGCCGCCCGCAAGCTCGCGTGTACTACTGAACTGAACAAGCGTCTGGATACATCGCAAACACGTTTGTCAAACACCCTTTAATTTGTGCACAAAAACCGACGCCGATGCCGAACACGGGCGAACACAATCAAAAACAGGCAAACACAAACAAACACCCATCCACATATTCGTGTTTTTTTGTTTTCTGTTTGCTGTTTGCCATTGTTCGCCAAGCGTGTGGAGCCGGCTTTATGTTCTATCAGTCTCAACCGTGTCAATCAATAATGTAATTTGTTTCTTTAATGTACTGTTTTTTTAGATAGTAATAATAATTATGATTAATGTGCTGTGAATGTGACAGAACACGTGTAAGTGGCTATGTCAACAGGACGTCAGACTGTCACCTTGGGACCACTCTATTGACACTTCATTACCATTGGTTTAAAGTAATAATCGTCAGTCAATTGCGGAGTTTGCAAGTGGTATTGTATTTACTCGTATGTCCAGCAGTACCTATACGTATTTTGGTTGAAAAGATGCAGATTCTGATAGTTAACATGTTACATATTATAGCAATAACAATATCTGTGTTATTAGTATATGCAAAGGAAAGGGCCAATAGCATACTAAAGGCATCTCATGCGGAATGGAATCATTGTCCGCATGAAATGCCTCGTAAGTACAAGACTGACTAAGTTGTCTACTGTTATTAAATTTGTTACTAATCCTAGTGTGTAAGTTGTAGAATTTAAGGTGTTTACTAACAAAAATGGTTCCTATGTTGTCCCAAATAAAAACAATATTAAATTAATTAAATTAAAACGGATTGTCTGGGTATCGGTACGATCACGATCATGATCACTTATGAAGCATCATCATGAGAGCTATAATAACTACCACAACTAAACAAAATAATCCACTGAAGCATATTTGAGATAGAGAGATGAGTGCCCCATCGTAGACTAGATTGTCGCTTAGGCTTACCGTCAGATGCGATAGTGAGACCAAACGCGAGCCCGTCAATTATATAAAATTAGAGAGAGCAAAACCAAGTGAAATCTATTAATTCTAAAAACATAGTTTTGGAATTTTTGTTTGTCTGTCACTGATGATGTTTGTACGCGGCTGAAGCAAAAACTGCTGCACCAATTACGAAGCAGTTTTTACAGTTGTATTGTTGCTTGTCTAACTAAAAAACTGGTACATGTTTCATCTTGATATGTCGCCTAGAAATCGAGTTATCTATAAAAGAGTCTCCTTGACTGAGTCAGTACGGGCAAATCGAAATCCATAGGAGATACCAGAAATATGTCCGTGGAACTTTAAGCGATTTCAGATTCGGTCTCTCCGAGAGGCCATGGTTGAACGCCTTGAAGGCAGTCCCCGAATGGGGTGATGCCAATCTGGTCAGTTTCAATGCTACTAAGACCCATGCGTGTTTTTCCGCCAAAAAGAGCCAATTCCACCCGGCTCCATCTTTCCGTGGTGTAACCGTGCAGTTAACAGACAATCTCGAACTTCTTGGTGTTATGTTGACATCGACAATTTCGTTCCATTCATTGAGGCGAAAGCTCAGTTAGCTACAAAAAAGTTAGGGATTCTTGCAAAGGTGAGACGGTACTTCACGCCTGAACAGCTGCTCAACTTGTATAAAGCGCAAGTTCGGTCGTGCATGGAGTACTGCTCTCACCTCTGAGACGGATCTGCCAAATACCAGCTTGATGCACTTGAGTCGATTGACAGACGGGCCAAAAGGCTTATTGGCAACGATTCACTGGTCGCGTCAAAGCTCCAGAGCATCGAACATCGACGCCAAATTGCCAGCCTGTCGGTTTATTATCGGTTACATTTCGGGGAGCGTGCGACGGATCTGCACAATTTGATTCCGCCTAGCCCTTTCCATCATCGGACTACAAGACGTACGGCCATGCGCCATCGGTTAATGGTGGAAATCCCACCCATACGCACAAAGCGTATTGCTAATACTTTAATTGTGTGCACAGCTAAGGAGTGGAATTCCCTTCCGGAGTCTTTGCTTCCTGATAGCTACAACCTTGGGGTCTTTAAGTCAAGAGTGAATAGGTTACTTCTAGGCAAGCGTGCTTCACCGTAGACCACATCATCGCTTACCATCAGGCGTGATAGTGGTCAAACGCGAGCCATTCGAGGATAAAAAAAAGCTTTGTTGCAAGATACCTATACCTATACCTTAGTAAAATTTTGGTCAAGCGTGAGTTGTCCATGTAAATGAGTAAAATTTGCATTATTTTTTTTTAGGATTTCGATCAACTCAGTTTCATGTAAGGACCATTTCAATGTACTGGAATAAAAACATCGGGACAGCATAAGTTTTTCAAATTTACTAAAAAACAATTTCTAGAAATAAAAAATTCCAAATCTGAATCTTGATCTTGAGATTCTGAATCTTTTTTTGGAATCAACTTTTATAATGGCTGCTGTGGGCCATACATCAAATTGTTGTATGTAAAAAAATTCGTTAATTTTTAGACACTTAATAAATATGCAGACGAGCCGTTTCTGTAAATTAAAATTATTTCCTTTAATAGCTTACAGTAAGTCGCATGTGCTGGCATCTTGTAAACAACAACTAGACAGACGTAAGTCTGGTAAATAATATTTGTATATAGGCAATAAATTATCACGCATTTTGCTATGCTATGTTCGTATTTTTCTACAGTACTTAACTGTAGAAAAAAAAATACGAACGAAGCGGAATTGTTATAAGAAGGATGTTACAAAATTGGTGATACTTACGGGGTTACCTTAGGAATAATTATCATCACGGTATACCTACGAGGAGATAAGCAGTCAATCATTATGAAGTACTTATACATATTAGATCTGCTATTTTATTCAATGGTCAACGGAATTCGTATACCGCCAGGTTTAGGAACTGCCATTCAAACCTTTTGTTGTAAATTCGATCCCCAGCTTCCGTATTTTTTTTTTTAAGTATTCAATAATCTGCCTAGCCTTTTCCCAACTATGTTGGGGTCAGCTTCCAGTCTAACCGGATTCAACTGAGTACCAGTGTTTTACATGGAGCGACTGTCTATCTGACCTCCACAACCCAGTAACTGGGTAGCACGGTAACCCTTGGCTAGACTGGTGTCAGATTTCAAGCTTCTGACTACTCGTAACGACTGTCAAAGATCTTCAAATGACACCCGGGACCAACGGCTTAACGTGATTTCCGAGGCACGGAGGAAACTCGGTATTTTGGAATGGTCACCCATCCACGAACCGACCTCGTCAAGCGTTGCTTAACCTTGACGATCGACCCGTGCGGCTGTTATTATTTAGCCACGAGCTCCTCTTTTTTAAGTAATATTAATTTATTTTATGCTTGTTTTTTTGCCTTTTTATATCTACTATCCTAACTAATATTATAACTGCGAAAGTATATAACACTGTCTGTCTTTCTGTTACCTTTCCACGCTTAAATGCCTTAAACCGCTGCACCGATTTAGATGAAATTTTCTATGGAGATATTTTGAGACCCTGGGCAGGACATAGGATAGTTTTTATCCCAGAAGTTGAATTAATAATTTCTGAATTAAGTCGGCCCACACACTTACAATATTATTGCGCGATATATAGAAAATGCTGTTCGAAATAGAATGCTAGGCAGACGAAGTCGCGGGCAACAGCTAGTATAAGATAAATGAGATTTAAAATGACTCAGTAAGAGGATACTCAACGGCATCCTCCTTTGCTATGCGTAAATCGTTATTTCAAGGTAACAAGCAGGATTCGGTCACGAGTGCGTAATAAGGTAGTCCTCTAAAACTCAGTCCAGCAATCACATACTGGCCACTACAAATGAGCCAAAAAACCGCAACATGCCTAAAAAACATTCAAAAAACGAACGATGACGTATCCTCAAGATCTTTTGAAATAGCGGATGTAGACAGTAGACAAGTAT
Source organism: Orthosia cruda (assembly GCA_964057195.1). NCBI lineage: Eukaryota > Metazoa > Arthropoda > Insecta > Lepidoptera > Noctuidae > Orthosia > Orthosia cruda. Next base: position 25,838,059 of record OZ059835.1, on the reverse strand, counting down.
TTATCTTGTTCTTATTTCAAATACTAACAGGATTTGTTTTTATTTGGCGTCCCACATGCAGTTGCGACCTGCCTTAATTGTCGGCGATTATCATAAGTCCTGAGTGACCTTGTGAATTGTGTGATGACTGATGTTGAACACTATGTGTCAATACTGCATCGTTGGCTTGCTTGTTTTTGAACACCTTTTTCGGAGAGGTCATGATTAGTTGACGTTTTATGAAAATGGACGTGTTGAGCTATTGTCACGTTTGTAGAATAAGCTTATAAGTCACCATAATCAACCCTACATATTTTGTCATTATAAATTGTCTTAACTATTACACACACGGTCTGCTGGTCTCACTTTTATTATAATCAGATATAGGAACAATGCCAATCTTCTTTATATAAATCCGTAGTCGCCTGTTGAGTAGTTTCTTCTTTGCAAGCATACACTCGGAGCTTTGCCGGGGGCATAATTGACCCAAATTGTATTGGTGTCAGATTGGTATTGTGAATATAGTGTATTTAGCGCTTTAGCCCGACTGTTGCGGTCGATGAATTTGTGAACCCTGGCTGGTTTTGTAGTCTGTCTGTATTAGATACAAAGGTGAAATTGTTATGTACTATTGGATGTACTAATATAGACCAAGCGATGGTCAACTGGCCACAGATCTTATCTTATCTTGTGGAGGGACCGAGAAATAACTCGGACATTTCGACCCATTGGGATCCCCTAGATACCCTACTTCTCCCCAGTCTCGTTGAAAACCCTCTTCATAAGTTTTACAATGAGACTAGGAGATATGAGCCTATAGTCTTCTGGTTTTGGATATCCAACCTCTAAGACACTCATTCGTTTACCAGCCAGTGCATCGCATGTGCACAGAAGGTACTCCATGCGTTCCGTATGTTCCCCACACAACCTGCACATAGGTGTCGAGGTTAGACCCATCTTCACGTGCATGTCGTTGGTTCCAAAGTGGCCAGTAAAGGCCCCAAGCAGGTAGCGGATTTGCCTCCTGCTCATATTCCTCCTCCCCCTCCTCATAATGCATTCCCCTGCTTTGCTGCAGATACTCATACGACATAGGACAGACAAAAACATTTTTTTTGCACCGTTTTTCAAGTTTGTCAAAAAATCATTCACATCCGAGACTACGTTTAAAAGAAATCCTTAAAATAATTTAGGTGCCTAACCCAAATCCCTGTAGCTACTGATTACGTTGCCATAATCTACGCCAAAAAAATAAAAAATCACACATAAGTACAGGTATTCCAAAATATTGTTTTTTAATGGTACACCAGTAAACGGCGGACATCGAATTAAATCTTACTTAAGAAGTAATTTATTTCTGATTATAATTTCTCTTTAATTATCATTGTCGTACGTAAATGGACGGACTTGTATCCTTTACGGCGCTCGAGTGCGACGACGTGGGTAAAAAATCGATTAAAAACCCATTATCGATCCGGTGACTAAAAACTATAAGTTTTTACTGAGTCTACGCAAGTGCTTGCGTAGCGAGCGTACACCGAGTATGAGGTAAGCGATGTAGAATCCGAATACCTTTTGTAATTGCTTAGTGATAGAATACATAGATGCTTTTGAATGCAGGATGCAAGGTTTTATTTTAACTCTGTTGGATTCGTTGTATGTGCAACAGCAGTTTAACAGATAGTGGTCAAGCACAAGCCTAACTACAATAAAAATATTTAAAAAAAAATGACTTTCGAAGTGTTGTAGTTTAGGTACTGCCTTCAACTCAATACGCAAACACTTCAGACGAAGATGTATGCGTTATGGCGTCTTCAAAATATAACCCTTTTTTGTTCCCAAAATTGAAATTGTCTGAAAATGTTTGCGTTTGTTTTTGCACGTCGTAAAACGAGCAAATAACCCGAACTGCCGGATATGATCAAACATTTAAAAGGGACTGTTAAACGTTTCGTGTACTTATCAGCATTCTTTATTACCTTAGGCAATAATAAAGGGTAAGGTACACTTTCCTGCCGTTTAGCCAATCTAAAGCACACGAAACGATACACAATTTACAATTAAATAGCTGCAACGCCTCGATCAGCTGCTGATAGAGTAACCTTTGGTATCTTATAACTTATAGCTCGTGATAACACCGGTATAAGTATACCGCACGCCACCTTATAAGGGTGGCGTGATTTTGAAAGTCATAATTTATTTTCGACTTTATCATGTCAATAGACAGCCGCTCCAATAAACTATTATTTATCCGCCGCACCAATTATCAAGTCGCCGGTTGCTCGGTCAACTATTACATAGTATTTATTGAATGATACTAGATAACGTGTATATGAGCCGCTTTGAGATAACAATTCTTTGACATTCCGTTTGCGTTTTATCTGCTAACACGGAATCTTAAGTGGCCTAAAGGCGTAAGTTACGGCTCTGATTTTTGAATTACATTTCGAATGCTGAATAAATGCATGTTGTTGTTGCCGATTTTTGCAAGGTGCTTAGCAATTCTTAGTGGTTCAACGGTCCTGCGAACCTCTTGAGGTTTGTACGTGTGGAGGAAAGTTCACGTTTCATTGAGCATGGTGAGTTATTGTGGTTTTTGCGTGTCGGTCGCGCCGGGCCGGTCGCGCGCGTCTCGCTGCAGCCCGCAGTGCGCGCGAGTCACTCGATGCACTACTTTTTTCCCCGCTCGCACATCCGCGTCTGCACTAGTTTTTACCCCGGTCCCCACCTCCGCATTGCCTGTTTTTCTCGATTGATGACCGTCTGGGGCCTCGTCTGTGTTTACAAGACGTCTATCCAATGTATTAGAATTACAGTGCGTATCACGGTAGCCGTAACAAATGATCATATTACTTTGCAAATAAATGACTTAGGAAATTGTGGACGGACCCGACAAAAAGTGTTCGTCGTACACTTGTTCGTTTATTATTATGTGAGGATGGTCTGCCGTGTTATTATCTCAAGTATCTAATTATTGCCATATACCTACACACTTATAAATAATAATATGATGTACTAACTCGCTTGTCATTAGTTTGTAATTAGGGTCTCATTTTTCCAACCACATGTACCTAACCTAAAGATGCATTTGCAAACCATCATTTTGATTATTGCATACTACATTTCATTTTGAGAATTAAGCTGCAATTAGAGTGGAACGTATTGAGCCATTATGAAACAATAATAAAGTAATTACGAGTAAGTCGACAAAATTTTAAATAAAAGTTTATATATTGAACTATGTAGATACCTTCTGAAACTGAAGCCCTGAAAACCTTTACAATAACTAAAAAAAAAACATATTTCCAGTTTTCCACCTTTTCATCTCAAAAACGAAAAAGCAGTGTTATAACCCACAAATCGAATCCAAAACCTTTATCATTCGATAGTTCACTGACCGCGTAAAAAAGTCGGAGCATATTAATTAACATGTGTAGTCTGTAGTGTACCGTCCACAGACGGGTGGCGTACCGCGCACATTGAAATATGAACAATACGCGCAAGCCATTAGCGTCGGCCACTGGATTGGTAATTGGTGGCTTTGTATGGCCCATCAGAACGGCTAGGCCAGACAGCCGGCCTCCGGCGTCTAGACAGACCATTGCGATTTGCGAGATCACGTTTCGGCCGGCCGAACATGCTAAGTGCACGTCTGGCAGCGTACATGAGACCCGCCGATGTACAAACACCCTGGATGTGACAAGAATTTGTTACCAGTTTTGATGTTGTTTAATTTACTGATCGTAAAATTTTCGCATGTGTATTTTTAGACGTGTGCCGTGGCTGCCGCTGATAATAATGATCTAAGAGGTGAACACCGGGTTCCTGATAGATTATTCATTGCTTAGATCAACGTTGTGATTAGTTCTTGGTATAAAATATCAAAGTAGCCGAAATAAGAGCCAACTGATCAAAAACTCAAAAAATGGAGTAACAAACACTATCAATCAAGCTTAATTTTTTCACGCGCCAATATAATAATGCATGGTAGGTGAACATACAGCCTACTTCAAAATTACTCGTATAATTTTAAGTGATAAAACGCAAATATTTTAATATATAAAAAAAAAGATTTTTTTATTTTGTAAATGAAAAAAATAATAAAATTAATTAATTTAATTTGATAATAATAAATGTTTGTTTGACTTAATTTAGGATGTACACTTTTATTTATTTTTTTCAGTGGCATAAAACCTCTTTGTTGTTACTAAAAAAAATAATGTATTACCCGGTTAAATTGAAAATCTCTGTTGAATCTTTATGTAATGTGTGAAATTTTACGACGCATAAATTAATAGTCACGAATTCGCAAGTTGATCAAGAAAATAAATATTGAAATAGGAGACACGTGTAGACCGCTACACGTGTATTCTGTTATTCTATATTGGGAGTACGGTGGAATAAGAAAGAAAAAGACATTTTTATTGGCAAATGAAACAAAACACAAAATCGTGAAGCAAAATATTTTTTCAGTATGGCAAAAGGAGCGGGCTTAGCAGATGTTTATCATAGCTACAATGCAGCTTCATCCATAACAATATCACAATGTTATGGATGATGAGTGGATGAACCAGACTCGGCGTCCCACTAAGTTGTAGATACCTAACTTATTCTTGGAAACAAATTTACCTAGCAGCCGGGCGAGCACGGCCTTTGTGATAGGCTTGAGTCAAGCATTTTATCACGGTTTTTGCTCCCAAACTGTGATAAAAATGTGCGACACAAGCCTATTTCTGCCTAACAGTACTTAACTCAGAAAAATACTGCTCTCTATTTAACCGTATTAATGTGTTTATCAGTCTATGTATGTATGTTTGTTCCTATGTGGCATTCTAGAGACCGAACGCGTTGGCCGATTTTGATGATTCTGACGTCAATAGATTTGTCTTAACCCTGCGAGTGTCACTGGCTATATATATATATATATATTGTGGTGCACTTTTTTTTCCAACCCCATCGTGTGGGTATCTAAATACCCCCTATATTTAGGGGGGGGGGGGTTAATGGGCTTTAAGAGGTGATTTCAAAAATATATAACACTTACATGTTTAAATGTACAGTATTCTTAAAAAAAATTGTCAAAATAGTCAAAGGATACATCTGGTATTGGTCAGCCAGTTTGCTTTCATGTATCCTCCGATTGCACAGCATGATTTTCTTCTTGTTTACGTCTTTTTAGTTCGCTTTTTGAGCTGTCAGTTTTTTTGTTTTTTTTATTAACTTTTTTTATTTACTCTATATGTGAAAAATCTATTAATATATTATTGAGATAGTTTAGTAAATCTTAGTTTTAGTTTATAAAATAACTAATTATTTCTTTTAATTCAATTCATAGTTTTCAGTTTTTTAACTGTCGGAGGACATAGGGTAACCGTCTCGCAGTCGCAAACTGTTGATATTGAAGATTGTCACAAACTAATAACCACGTCGTCGGATAGCCTCTTAGTTCTAACGCAAAACATACGTAGTATCAACTGCAATATGTCAGGTCTCGAAATATTAATTTCCCGACTAAAATTGAACTGTGACATTATTATACTCACTGAATGCTGGCTTCCACGCACATCAGTTATTCCCAACCTAAGTGGCTATCGCTTTGAAGCAACTAAAAGTAATAATAAACAAAACGATGGTGTGGTTATTTACTACAGAGAACACCTTCGGCTTACAGTAATAATAATAATAATGATGATCGCACGGCGATCATTGCTATGTATCGCTCTCCGTCATTCCACAACCTAGATCCATTCCTTCAATCATTAAACGATGTTCTCTTAAAATATTCCTGCTTTGAGAATATTATTGTCATGGGAGACATAAACATTGCAACAAACCATGACAAATTAGAAATAAATGGCGAACATTACCTGACCCTTGCTGCTTCTCATGGCCTTCTTCCAGCCCATACATTCATAACACGTAGCGAAAGTGAAACGTGCATTGATCATGCCCTTCTAAAAACTAATTCTTCTGATATGACCATCGTGCCTACCACATCCTTGACTGATCATTACCCAGTTTTGGTAAACATAAACTTTAAGAAGACTACTCAATTCTCCCTTACATCCATAAAAAAGTTGACACAGAAAGCTTAGAACACGACATGCTTAATATTGACCTTAATCCTGTTTATGACTCACCTAATCCTAATGTTTCTCTAAATTATCTTACTGAAAGTCTGCAGCAAGCCATAGCAAACAACACTAAAGTGGTAACCATAGCTAGACGGAAAAATATAATTAAGCCGTGGATTACACAAGGACTTCTGCGTTGCATGAGAAATAGAGATAGCCTTCATCAAAAATGTAAAATCTAACCAGACAATCAAACTATAAAAACTACCTACACGCGCTATAGAAATTTCTGCAATAATCTTTTAAAAAAAGTTAAAAGAGCCTACGAGAAAGATAGGATACAAGCGGCACAGGGGGATAACCGGAAATTGTGGAAAGTAATAAAAGAAATCACAAATACTTCTAAAAATTCAAACCACCCGAATGAACTGCTATCAACTTCTCCTCAATCATATCTAAATGAATTAAACAGTCACTATGTTGATGTTGGTAGGTCACTAGCTGATAAAATCGAACACAAAACGGCGGGCAATTTTACCACTGCTGCAAACAGCACCAGCTCTCACTCTGTCACACAATTAAATTCGTTTGTTTTGGATGGTGCCACTGAGAAAGAGGTGGAACGTCTCATTGTGAACCTTAAGAACAGATTGTGCTACAGGCCACGACAAAATAAGCAGCTCTGTGTTAAGGACTTACAAATGGTTCCTTGTGCCTCCTCTAACTTTTATATTTAACTCTTGCCTTCAGCATGGTGTTTTCCCTGACAGTCTAAAAAAATCAGTGGTGTGCCCTATTCATAAAAACGGTGACAGGAGTCGTATCACAAACTACAGGCCAATTTCGATCCTCCCAGCACTCTCTAAACTTCTGGAAAGGATTATGAATACGAGACTAGTGGGATATCTTGAAGGCAAAAACCTGCTTTCAACAAACCAATATGGTTTTCGTGAGGGCAAATCAACAGATCAAGCCGTAAATGCTCTCGTCGACTTCGTTAGCAATAACCTCGACAAAAAGAAAATTGTATTACCATTTTCCTTGATCTGGCCAAGGCTTTTGATACGATTTCTGTCCCAATCTTACTCAACAAGCTGGAATTGCTTGGAATCAGAGGAATTCAACTAAGTCTCTTCAAGAGCTACCTGACGGGAAGGCTTCAGAGTGTTCGGATTGGCAACTTTATTAGTGGAGACCTTCCGGTTACATACGGAGTGCCACAAGGCAGTATCATGGGTCCCACCCTATTTCTCGTATACATAAACGATCCCACGAGTCTAAAGCTTTCCCATGGCAAAATTATCTCTTTTGCAGATGATACTGCTCTCGTGTTTTCTGCCGATACATGGGAAGAGGCTTTTGATGCTACACAAGTGGGTTTTGATACTGTGAGGGAATGGCTTAACGAAAATATTTTGACACTAAACGTGGATAAAACCAAGTATATTTGCTTTAGTATACGGTCTAACACCAATATTAATTTCGATCGTCATTACATCATATCACACGAGTGTGTCATTAAAGAAAAAACTGCGCTTGTCCCAAACTTGAACTTGTCAAATCAATTAAATACCTAGGAGTTATGATAGACAACAACCTTAACTATAAAGACCATATTAAGACCCTCTATGGTAGGATAAGGCAATTAATATACGTCTTTAAGACCCTCAAGCACGTTACCGAACCCTCTGTGTTGAAGCGAATATACTTTGCCCTCTGTCAGTCCCTCATCACTTACTGCATCACTGCATGGGATGGATCCCCTAAAACCATTATAAAACCTGTTGAAGTGGCTCAGCGAGCCATTCTAAAGGTTAGCACTTTTAAACCAATCATGTTTCCCACAGAGCTGCTTTACGAATTTTGTGGAGTTCTAACAGTGAGACAGCTTTTTCTTCTCAAAGTAATAATAATGCAACATAAGAATCTCATTTACGACCCACTCATTCTAAACAAACGCACAAAACACTTGGTTTGTCCTCAACCGAACACTTTCAAAACAAAATTCAGCAATAAATTTCCATCATTTATTGGCCCTTACATCTACAACAAGATAAATAAAACTCTCAACATACGAGATTACCCGATGACAAGGAAGTCATGTAAAGTAAAAGTGACTCAATACCTTCAGAAACTCACATATGAGGAAACAGAAAATTTGCTTCAGGTATCTGGATAGACAGCAAGCTTTAAATTTTTATATAATTGATGTATTATACTTAATCTATAATTTAATTTGCTAATGAAAACTTTAATAAGAACAAAACAGTGAAAAAGAAATAAACACACCCTCTCACATTCACTCGCTCACTTACATCACACACATAAGTAAGTAAGTAAATATTTATTTCTCAGTATATGGTACATTGAGATCTTACATTTAACATTGTTTCACACATACTACCATTGCTGGTGTAGAAATATCAAACAATAAGCTAGGTACATGAAAATCAATTGGTATCATTATAAGAATATTATATAAATTAATCAAATTTTGTATAATGTCGAAATTATAAATCATAATATCAAAAATTTAAATATAATGTCAACAAAAAAAAAACAAACAGAGTCAAAAAAAAAATCAAATAGTCAGAAAATAAATCATGATATCAAAAAAAAAAAATCAAAATGTCAGAAAATAAATCATCATGTCAAAATATAAAACATAACGTCTAAAACATTAATTTAAAAAAATACAATATGTTATAGAATTCCTAATAATGTCAAAGTAGGTACTAATACTATACTAATGATGATTGATGATGAATGATTACAATATCAAAATTTATGATTTAAAAATTCATTGACGGAATAAAAACACATGTCCAAGAGCCAAGCAAACATTTTACATTTAAACTTATTAATTGGTAGCATTCTCAGGGCAGGTGGTAATTTATTATAAATTTTAATTGTCATGCAACTGGCATTTCTACTGTATAACTGCAATCTGAGGAGGCACTAGTAATTTCCCGGCATTTTTTTTGTTCAGTCTTTCGGAGACTTGTTCATTTAATGGAAATAAATGAGGGATTTTTTTTACAAACAGACAAACTTCAAAAATATACAGACATGGGAGTGGGAGAATTTTTAAGTTCTTAAATAATGGCCTGCAATGGTCCAAATACTCTGCTCCACTCATGGCTCTGATACATTTCTTTTGCACTATGAATGCTCTTTCGACATCCACTGAATTGCCCCATATGACTAGGCCGTAACGCAATACCGATGAAACATACCCATGATAAGCATTTAGAACTGTGTTTTTATTGGACACTAGTCTTAACTTGCGAAGAGCATATACAAACTTATCAAGTTTACTGCATACTCTTTCTACATGCTCCTTCCAGTTCAATTTGTTGTCGATTACTATACCTAAAAATAAAGCTGATGGTTCTGGTTGCAGAATAGCATTATTATGTCTAATTGCTGTTGGTATTACTGACAAGTAACATGTTTGAAATTGAACTAGTTTGGTTTTCTCAATATTAACATGAAGATTATTGTACCCCAGCCATTTTATTACATTCATTAATTCATTGTTAGTATCTATTTCTATGTCAGTTTTGTTGGAACATTTGATCGTCAATGTAGTATCGTCAGCAAATTGTATACATTCATATTTTAAACATTTATAGAGGTCATTAATATATAATATAAATAGTGGCGGACCCAGTACAGTTCCCTGCGGGACGCCAGAACCATTAGTTCTTAGTTCTGAGCAATATGCCGTCCTAGTATCATTTTCTATTCTAGAGATAACAGTTATCTGTTGGCGATTAGATAAATAGCTTTTAAGCCAATCATGCGCTTTGCCTCTTATTCCATATTTCTCAAGCTTGTAGAGTAGTCGTTCGTGTGATACAAAATCAAATGCTTTGCTCATATCTAAGAATACCGATAAACTAGACATTTTTTTATTAAGAGCTTCGGTAATTAGTTTCACTAAAGAAAAACAGGCTAGAGTAGTTGAACTGTTTTTTCCTAAAACCAAACTGACTCTCCACAATTAAATTGTATTTAGTTACAAAACTATTTATTTTCTCATGCATTGCTTTTTCAAAAAAATTTGCAAAGATTGGGATCAGTGTAATGGGCCTATAATTGCCCATATCAGTACAGTTGCCCTTTTTGTACAGTGGTTTAACTATAGACTCTTTTAGTCTAGATGGGAAAACACCTTCTTCAAAAGAGAGATTTATTAGGTAGCTAAGTGGGGATGCTATAATTTTCGCACTTAATTTAATAATTTTAGTGGTTACTTCATCATATCCGGTAGAATTAGTATTATTTAATGAATTAATTATTTTAATAACGTCAATTTCATTCACTGGAGTGAGAAATAAAGTATTTATATTATTGTCAATATTAATGTTGTTTATGTCATGATTATTATTGTTAGTTTTTTGTGTCAGATCAATGAAATAATTGTTAAATTGGTTACATATGTCATTAGGATTGTTAATTTTTTTATCAAGGATTATTAATTCATTTATACAGTTGCTATTATTAGGTTTGTTTAAAATATTTTTTATGATTGTCCATGTGGCTTTACATTTATTTTTTGAATTATTTAAAAAAATGTTGTTGTTTATCTGTTGTGATTTTGATATGCATTTTTTTTAAGATCTAACTGTGGTATTTTTTCTTGTGATAACCTTTACTTATAGCATCATGTTGATATTCGTAATATAAAGCTCTCTTTTTAATGCATGATATTTTTAAACCTGTACTAAGCCGTTTGTTTTTATGGGTTTCAAGGATTTCGGGAAAACACAATTTATAGAAGAGCGTGAATAGGTCGTAGAATGTATTGAAAGCCTCATTGCAGTTTGCTACTTTGTAAATTTCAGTACTTAAGGCTGCTAAGCAATTTACAAATTTTGTTTTGTTGTCCTTGTTATAATCCCTCTTCTTATCATACCAGAACTTTATAGGTTTTGATTTATTATTCGTCTCTTGGAGGTAAAAAGCTAACGATTGACCGGTATCGTGATCGGAGAGAGCTAAATTATGTGTACTGCATTTCAAATCCAGTACGGGAACATTACTGGCTATTTGGTCTATGCTAGTATTTTTTCGAGTAGGCATTCTAACATGTGGTGAAATATTAAAATTGCTCAGTACGGATATTAGTTCTTTTGAATATTTATTGTCTTTTAATATGTCCTAGAGAGGACACACCTACTGTTACTTTTCAATTTGTATTTTTTGTTATTTCAATATTTTTTATATATATATTTTTTTCATGTCTACTTTATATTGGATATGGTTATTAAAATGGGATATTTATAATTCTATGTACAGCTTAACAAATTACCATAATCTCCAATTCGAAGTGATCGGCGTTGAAGGCTGAAATACAGGCTATGCCTAGTTTGGCCTCAAATGCTAATATTTTGTGTAATTTACATTATGTTTAAGTACTTCATTTGTTTAATATGTACAAAATTTGTGTGAATAAAAAAATAAAAAAAAAACTGTTTTTCTTTCACCATGAATTAAGAACTAGTAGCCGCTATGATATTACGATATACGGCTGTGTAAACTAAAACCTGTCAACTGATCGGCGCATTTGCTAACACAGCCAACTGACGTCATGACCAAAGAGCAATATGGCGTCCACTGCGTCCAGCGTTTTCGACAAACTACGCGCGAAATGTTATTGGTCTCCGACCAAATTGAAATAAATCATAGTTACATGTCACATCTAGAATAGCGTGTGAACTATTGCTACATCCGCGTCCAGTTTGTAGTCTCCAATGACTATGTACATAGTTAGCACATAGTTACGGTAGGCCTAAACCGCTGTCAGAGACACGGAGGAAGATTGCTCAATGCTCAGATACACACACTAATAACATATAACAAGCGTGACGAATTCTCTTAATATTGTCTTTGGATTGCTTGCAGTCTGTGACTATTGTCAAGTTTTTTGTGAAGCCCGCAAATGTAAACAAAATGATGAATCAAGATGTTAAATTGACTGAAACTTTTTGGGATGATTTTTATTAACGTTGTTTCAAGCCAAGTTTGGGCTGACGCATACTATACAAAGACATTTGTTTCGATGTGCTGTACCTATTTGTAGTTAGGTAGATAGTTATTACTTTGGCAATTCAAAATATTAGTAGTAAAAAGTCAAAAGTCGAAAATTTATTTCAACTAGGCCATTAAGCGCCAATTTTAAACGTCAACAATAAAAATTTACAAATAATAATAATATATTTCTCCGTCTATTCGGAAAAGTAGCTTGTTATGGAGACGTAAGAACAAGAAACTCCATACTTCTCTTTAAAAATAAAATGTCTTACAATATTTACATAAGTACATACATTAATAAATTTATATATGTGAGGACGATGCAACCAGAATAGCACTCCACACTATAATACGTATAGGTATAAAGTATAAAAAGCATTAACAGGTAAATTAATTAATTTGATAAATAGAAACATTATGGTTCTCACATACTTACAAATATTACAAACATAGGTTAATTACCTAATTCAACAACAATGGAATAATGTGTGAGTCAAATAATTAAACAAAAAAAATAAAGTATTGCAATAACTATGTAGGTATATAAAGTGCCCTATGGAGCAGGACCATCATGTTTCTACTCAGATCAGATTTAAACGCAGCAAACCTCACTACTACTACTTACTTAAAAAGAGTAACCATAGAGTAGTTTCTTGCCGGTTCTTCTCCATAGGAAACGACCAACCCGAACCGTGCACCTTTTGTCGACGTTTTATAAGTGCCCATGTAGGCCTATGTGAAATAAAAAAAAAATGATTTTGATTTTACTTCGTACTTGAAAATTCGCTGTATTGTATAGTCTAGTAATTTCTATGTAAAGTGTGTTTTTTACTGATTATGGTAAATAGCCTATGCGGGAGGCCCCGAGTTATATAAAAACAGTGTTTTTGATAAAATAAGAACCGGCCAAATGCGTCGGACTCGCGCATGAAGGGTTCCGTACCATTATCGCAAAAAAACTGCAACAAATCACGTTTGTTGTATGGGAAATACAACCCCACATAAATATTAAATTTTTCTGTTTTTAGAAATACATCATCTTTGAAAATTTCAACAGTCTAGCTATCACGGTTCATGAGATACAGCCTGGTGACAGACAGACAGACGGACCGCGGAGTCTTAGTAATAGGGTCCCGTGTTTACTCTTTGGGTACGGAACCCTAAAATGAACCACACATTAGGTAAATCCATCTACATCATTGCTGATGCAGTGTTAACAACACATATCCAAAAAAACTGTCTTGTTAGTCGTTCAGGTACGTTGCCGGTAACAATGAAAAATCTCTGTTCCTAACTATAATGTCGTAAGCACTATATAATTGTAGCACACAAAAAAAACAACTCTATATAATAGAACCGTCCGTTTTTACGTTGTTTACAAGTAATATAAAATAGCAAAAATTGGACACGGTATCATGTATTTACTGCAAGTCAAGTGTGCAGTTTTAATTTATAATAAACGACAAGACAGACATGTCAATTTATTTGTGTAAATCTGTTGGCAGGTGGGCTCGACTAATTGCTGCACTAGGGTCAGATCACACCGAGACGAAACACGACGCTAGGCGCAGTCTTTAAGATAGCGATACAATATAGAACTTTATTGAGAGCATTGAGCAGTAGTGGCCAAGTGGTAAAATAGATAGGCAAGATACGGATGTCTTAAATGTCAACGAAAGTCTGATTGTTCTCTCAAAATGTTTCGCAGCTAACAATCTTTTACTGATTGCGAAAAAACAAAATGTCTAAAGTTCTCTTTACCAAATGTACCACAACATGACCTAAACCTAAATGTTGACGGCAAAAATCTTGAAGTTATAACGGAAACTGTATTCTTAGGGATTACTATCGATTCAAAATTGCAGTGGGGCGCGCACATTAGAACTCTTTCGGGTAGGTTAAGTACGGCTGCATATGCAGTAAGGAAAATAAGGCAGCTAACCGATGTAGCTACAGTTAGATTAGTATACTATGCTTATTTCCACAGTATTATGTCTCATGGCATTCTGCTGTGGGGATCGGCAGCAGACGTTGACTCAATTTTCATCCTACAAAATAGGGCAATCCGCGCAATCTATAAAATGGGTCCTCGCGAGTCCCTCAGAGAAAAATTTAAAGAACTCGATATACTGACTCTACCTTCACTTTATATTTTGGAATGTATTTTGTATGTCCGAAAAATCGGGGGCTTTTCAAAACTAGAAGCGACTTCCATAATTTAAATACACGCAGTAAGCACGAAATTGTAATACCCAAATTCAGATTAACGAAAACTAGCAAGTCTTTTCTTATAAACAGTATACGCTTTTATAACACGCGTTGCCAAAGTCAGTTATAGAACTGACCGATGGAAGGTTCAAAAACTACATCAAACGTATCCTTATTAACAAAGCAATATGCTTTGTTAATAAGGATACGTTTGATGTAGTTTATAAAATCAAGGACTACGTTGAAGATAAAAACATTTGGCCTTAGCTCCTTCTGCGCATGCAGCTTCCCTGGTAACTTGTAAACGGCACAAATAAGTGGATGTCTCTAACTATTCTTAATCTCATTTTTTCTTTCCTTCTTTTAATTAGACTTTTTACAATGGTTTTCAATCATCTTTATAGCCCTTTGCTAAGAATAGTTACAGCACTGATAACAACATTTGTGCCACACGTTAAATTAAGTCTTGTTATACTTATTTTTTTTACCTTTGTATAGATTCTTTTACCGATTGTTTTGTGAATGTGTGAACATTGTAGGCCTTCTTGATGCTAGTTAACATTTGTTAACTTTTTTATTTAATATATAATCTTTTTTTTTTTTTTTTTTTTTAGTTTCTTACTACTTATTGTCATAAGTCGGGCCTGCGTTGTCCCCCCATATCTAAGTACTAATGCTGTAACATGGAAATATTGTAAAACCAAACCATTTTTAAAAGAGTAACCATGGAGTTTCTTGCCGGTTCTTCTCCATAGGAAACGACCAACCCGAACCGTGCACCTTTGTCGACGTTTTATAAGTGCCCATGTAGGCCTAAGTGAAATAAAAAAAATTGATTTTGATTTTTGATTTTGAACGGCCCCGACATACATTTCGTAGGTCGTGGTTTTGAACCCAGACAGGCGCATTACTTTGTGTTAATTATTTCATCACCACTGCTCTAAAAACGGTGAAGGAAAACATCGTGAGGAAACCGGCATGTCCTAGAACCAAAAATTCGAAGACATGTGACATCCACCAAACCGCACTGGGCCTGCTGTCTCTCGATGCAACCTATAGTTCTCGCCAAACTTCTTGGCCGCCCTGAAGTTGGCTACAATGGCTGCACAGTAGATCATACAAAAACAACACCGATCCGTACCTGGTGCAGTGTCTGGGTGGAGGCTCTAGTTTAGTCTACACAGGAAATCCCGGTAAAGCAGTAGGTAAATCTTTTGATTTAACTGTGAGACGCCACTTATAAAAGAAAAGAAGTGCTTTGCGCATCGGAAAGCCAACTTCAGGGCGGCCAAGAAGTTTTGCGAGAACTATAATTGCGTAACAGACTAAGTCATACTTTAAATCACAAAAATTCGTTTGCTTGACAACGAAAACGTAAATTATGCAATGTCTTTCATTCTGTCAATTCAACCGCATTTGTTGAATTGACAAAATTAAAGCATTGCGATCGATTGTGTGAATTTGTGTGTTATCTGCACTCTGGTCTCTACAACTTCTACAAGCACCGTTGCGACGCCTCGTCTCGGTGTGAGCTGACCCTTATAAATTGATTTCTACAAATGTTCGGTACATAGCACAAGTATTTACTGTCAACTTTGTTATAATTATTTATGTCAGGGCAAAATAATTATAGTGATTATAATTCATGTTATGGCACCAATTTAGTGACGCATAATTGTATTATTTCCTTTTTTTTCGATTGTAATTGTGTACTTTTAATTATGGACGTGTTTGCAATGACATCTGTCTGTAAAAAGTATTAGAGAATTAGGTAATTGAGGGTGAGTATATGAGGGTTACTTGGGAGTAAAGAGGGTGCGACTTGTCGAGGTACCAATCATAAATAACACACATCACCGATGATCTCTTTATTAACACATTGTATTAAATATTATTCTTGGCGTACAATAAAGAATTAGATAAATGATTCGTAGAAGAAAATCAATCTAAGAAGACATCACATCAAATAAATCTCAATCAATCAATAATTTTTTCAACAACTTCACGGTTTGTTTTTTAGGCAAAACTTCAGAATGTTACGTTATGATTATTTATTTATTTATTAATCACAAAATCACAGCCCTTAAAAATACCTTAACACACTTATTGTACTATTATTACAGCTAATTACGGATTTACAATTTATTAAATTTATAAAAAAATGCAACAGAAACTTAGAACAACAAAACATAATATTTGAAGACTCGTGTGAGGTGAGCAAGAGCAGTTGCGTGTGAGTGTGTATTGTATCATGAGTTTAAAAAAAAAGTTAATTCAAAAAATCAAAATCCCGACTGCTTAAAAAGCGAACCAAAAAGAAGTAAACAAGAAGAAAATCATGCTGTGCAGTCGGAGGATACATCTGGTTTTGGTCAGCCAGCTCCCGAATATGTATTAAGCAGTCGGGTTTCTGATTTTTTGAATTTACTTTTTTATTTATAACTTTTTAGTATTTTTTTTTGATTTAGGTACATTTTAACATATAAGTGTATTATTTTTATACCCCACACGATGAATTCGGAAGAATTGTTTTTTGTCCCCGACATTATGACGCCTAAAATCCGCCATTTTTCTAATTTTCAATTGACACTCGCAGGGTTAAGACGAATCGATTGAGCTATGAATCATCAAAATCAGCCAACGCGTTTGGTCTCTAGAACGCCACATAGGAACAAACATACATACGTACATAAATACCTAGACTGATAAACACATTATCCTCCTTCGGCAGTCGGGTAATGAGAGGACAATCGACTACCCTCCCAGTATGCTACTTATGCTACGAAACTTTCGAGCTTTCTTTCTAATATTAAAATAAAGACTACTTATATATACGAGTATACATGCCAAGCATTTCTGAGATATTAAAATCTCTCTAAATCATCTTAAATTAATGACGTCTGCTAAAATATAACAAACAAAAAAAAACGTAGCTAGCGGCGTAGCTCGAATTCTCGTAGTTCGAGATCGTCTCTATGAGTTCGGATAGACTCGGCAATATCAGCTTACACCCCTGGCACCGCTATCCGATATTCCTTTTGATTTTACGGGGTACGAGCCCACAGTTCTGTTATGGAGAAATGTATTTACAAATACTATGTCAGTCGGTACCTATGTGTCTATACCCATATTATTATGTCTGTTGCTTCTATAGTTCCAATAGGTACTCCAATGTGTCTATTCTTTCTCAATTTTGAGAATTACATGAATGAGCTGAAATAATAAAAAAACATTCTAAAACATAACGTCAAGTAGGTATGCTAATTATAGTACATTATGGTACAAGTGTGGAACGTTGGTGATTACCGCTGAGGCGCCATTGAGACCCGAGCCGTCAGGCGAGGGTCTTAAGAGAGCCGAGGTCGGTAATCATCAATACACACGTGTATCATACGACGTTTTTCAACACACTTGTGAAGAAAATAATACTAAAAAATAATTTCCAACAGAGAAAACGAGCTGTGAAAAATTGTTCGCAATGACGGGCAAAATGAATCAGTTTTCCTATGCGCGCGCATCTAACAATGGCGATCGGCCATAGACTAAAAAAAAAAGTTTCTTTTTTTTTTGGCATTTCGCGAATAGCGTTTTAGCCACGTACAAAATGGGGAATTTCAAGTTTTCTTTATTACAGACAAAAACAAAAGTTATATTTAAGTGAAAGTTTTATTTATTAAACACGTACAAGTTGAAATTATCTATTTAAATACGAAGTTGCATGAAATGTGTTGCATTTGTACTATCGAGCACGATCTTTTTTGTATCGAAACTTTTTTAAGAACAAAGCAACTCAACCAATAAATTAAAAAAAAACTTTTTATCTCACTTGTGAATAATAGTAATGAAAAAGTCACAGTTTGATAACAGGTGTCATTATGTGCCTAATTGCGGTGAAATTAGAGCCACTTTATGAGCAAGTGTGTTGAAAAAATAGTTTTCTTAGCGTGAAAAATTTAATAATCATTAGAGTATGTTTTAGTAACAAGCTTTTAGGTAAAACTACACTTTTAATTGTTAACCTTATGACATTGGGCCTGATTAAATTTCAAGTAATAAAAAAACTTTTTGCAAAAAAATACTACCGACTTCCAAATACAAAACTACAAAGTGAAAAATAACTTATTTTTTTTAAGTCGGTGTCTTTCGTAGGTACCATTTTTTTGCGTTATGGACACAGACTTAAAAAAATAAGTTATTTTTCACTTTGTAGTTTTGTATTTGGAAGTCGGTAGTATTT
Source organism: Orthosia cruda (assembly GCA_964057195.1). Lineage (NCBI taxonomy): Eukaryota > Metazoa > Arthropoda > Insecta > Lepidoptera > Noctuidae > Orthosia > Orthosia cruda. Next base: position 25,819,522 of record OZ059835.1, on the reverse strand, counting down.
TTTTGCAAAAAGTTTTTTTATTTTTCACTTTTTAGTTGTACGTACCTAATAGGCAAGTTAGTAAGGGAACTATTTCGCCAGAATAGATTTCATGAAACTTGAACACAGGTGAAATGAGAGATCTGCTTACCCCTTAAGAGCGAACTGGCGTGATGTTATGTTATGAAATGTTATAAACAACAAATAGAAATGCGATTGCAGCAATCCCGAGAGATTTGCCGTTATTTATGGAAGAGTTCTGTTGTATATCTCCGAAGTTCTTCATCAGATCTTCACCAAATTAAAATGGGACCAATTTCGGAACATACTTTGTCAAACAAAAAAAGAATTTTCAAAATTGGTCCACAATTGACGGAGTAATCGGTGAACATACAAAAAAAAAAACAAACATGAAGTCGAACATAGAACCTCCTCCTTTTTGGGAAGTCGGTTAAAAATAAAGAACAACAGAAGCTCCTGACAAACTGATGTTCGATTTTCAAACAGTAACAAACGTATGTTTAGTAACAAGCGCTACCGAAACTTCAAGTAGTCAATCCTAAAAAAATTTACGATCTCTATCACTGAAGAAATATCACTATGTTTGAAACACCAGGAGCTTTTGATAAAGTGTATGCCATTTTGTGCAGAAAATAAAGTTATTAGTCCAATGGGCAACTGCTTGCAATCAACCATTTTAATAAACAAAACGCGCGATAGTCCCCACAATAGTTGTCCTAGGGTTGTGGTTGTTAGTTTCAAACCTAGCAAGGAATATCTCACCTAAGCCGGTAGGTTTCTAGTGCCTATAAACGCATGCTATGCTAATTAATAGGTCTCCGCAGACAACAATGTTAATTGCCAAATAGTCTGTGCTTGTCAGACCAAAAACAATTTCAACTATTCTATTCTTTTTACAAATTTCAAATTCAGAATGCAGACATATTTTCGGTGGATTTACCAAGTCAGTTTTTACGAGTCTACTTTTTTGGCAAAAAAGGAAAACAAGTAAAGTTACATGTTTCAAGTCGTATTTTTTTAAAACGAAGATAAGCTTTTTGGAAAGATTTTTGTTTTAATTATAAGCTTGCAGCGTCTGGCTACAAAAAGAATGAAACGTCTTAAACGTTGATTTTCGATTAGCGGCCGTATGTGGGACTAAGGCGGGTTATACACTCAAGGTCGTTCGGCAGACGGCCGCACCTCTGGGACTCGTTACGCCGTCTGCAACCTTGACACACACCTGTTCTGCCCACCTCCATTCACCAGTGTGCTCTTGTCCTTCGATAATGCACCTTTTTGCAGCGGCCGCTTTTTCTTTTTCTTTTTAGACGCATGACACATTGTCTGTCTATTGTTGAAATGACGTGTGTTTATAAAATGTGCCTGCTCGATTCGTAATGCCTAATTAGATACCGACTGCCAACGGTAGTTTTAGCGACATGTGAATTCGTTAGATAATTACTTCGTAGATAAAAATTTACTTGTTTTCGTAGTAGAGTAGGTAGAAGTAGGTACTATATTTCTTACTTAATTGCCATTATAATTAAAGGACAAGAAAATATATTTTCAACACACTAGCTCATAAAGTGGCTCTAATTTCACCGCAATTAGGCACATAATGACACCTGTTATCAAACTGTGACTTTTTCATTACTATTATTCACAAGTGAGATAAAGAGTTCTTTTTTTAATTTATTGGTTGAGTTGCTTTGTTCTGAAAAAAGTTTCGATACAAAAAAGATCGTGCTCAATAGTACAAATGCAACACATTTCATGCAACTTCGTATTTAAATAGATAATTTCAACTTGTACGTTTTTAATAAATAAAACTTTCACTTAAATATAACTTTTGTTTTTGGCTGTAATAAAGAAAACTTGAAATTCCCCATTTTTTACGTGGCTAAAACGCTACCTAACTACTAACGCATTAAATCCGTCTTTTATTCACTAGTTGCATAATATACTATTTTTAATAAGAAACCAAAGTTAAGGCTACGCAGATAATCGTCAGAAAATCGGTAAAATTTTAACATTTGGAAATTTTCTATATTTCTAAATGAACACCTTTTCATCTTATATAATCTGTTTATCATAATCTCCATTTTATCTACGAAGAAAATAACATTCTTAGTCACTAGTTAGGTACAGGCAGTATTTGGGTATATCGTTACATGCCTGTTGTCGTCTACCTTCAACACTCAATAAATCTCGTGATTTCTGTTCCGTCTGATTCATCCACAAACATGGATGATTCACATATTATTGTAGATCAACGTAAATAGAACACGTTTCCTGGAATTGAATCTGGATTTCGAGGGATATCTATCTCGATTTAATGTCGGCACCAGAAACACTAAATATGTCGACACCATTTCAAGATGGTGATTGAGGTAAATAAGTAGCTGTTACATAGGCAGAACATTTAAAGAGATCACGCAAAACATTTGTATATTTCTGTTGTCGATAGTAGATTTGTTGAAGACTATATAGTGCTAAGCTTTTAGCTTAAGAAACAAGAGCTGCCTTGCTTTTTTGAAGAATAAATATAACCATCACAAAGAAACTGAATGCTTCCCCTAATAATATTTTTCCTTTCATTATTCCTTTCCTACAAAATTCGCCCCCCAAAGGCTAAGCCCAAGATACTCCTGCGGCGTAGTTTTGGTAGTATGAACCTTGAGAACCTCCGTGAGGATGCTGTCGGCATTGACTGGTCTGATGTCATTGCCGCTAAGTCGATTGATGTTAAAATCAGTTTACTCAATGCCAAGCTTCTTCAGCTATACGACGTTCATGCACCTGTGCGGCCAGTAAAAATGAAGCACCTGCCGGCCCCGTGGCTGACAGACGACTTAAAAGACTTATTGAAGAGGAAAGCAGCAGCTAAGTCTAGATTTAAAAGTAGACCAAATTCTCTAACTCGTAAGAAATATGTTGCGATCCGCAATCATAGCAATTTGGTGTGTAGGGATGCCCAACGCCGCCACATTCATAAGTCCGTTGATAACGGTGATCCAGCTAAAGTCTGGAAATTTCTTAGATCAATGGGAGTGGGAAAATCGCGCCAAGATTCTTTTCCTAAAGATATAGATCTTGAATTGCTTAATCAACATTTTTCCACATCTTCTAACTTCAATGGTACTATCAAAGCAAAAACGTTAAATTATCTTTCATCTCTTCCCACTCCCGATTATTCACCTCTCGTCTTTAATCAGTTTTCCGATTGTGATGTTAAGAAGAGCATAGAATCAATCTCGTCGAATGCTGTTGGTAGTGACTGTATTAGTCGCAATATGATACTCCCTATCCTTGACGAAATCCTTCCTGTCATCTCACATATCCTCAATCATTCCGTATCTTGCGGTGTTTTTCCCTCTTCATGGAAAGAAGCCCAAATTACTCCTCTTCCTAAAAAGCGCAATCCCGTTTCCTTCTCTGAATTCCGTCCTATCTCCATATTACCATTTCTATCCAAAGTCCTTGAACGCCTTATCCATAACCAACTCAGTACATTCCTGTGCAAGAACCACCTCCTTAATTTTTTCCAATCCGGGTTTCGTCCAGGACATAGTACTACAACAGCTCTTGTTAGCATTACTGACGATATTAGACTTGGTATGGAAAATGGAAATCTGACGGTCCTTTCCTTATTAGACTTCAGCAATGCGTTTAATACCGTCGACTTTGACATCTTACTCGGCATACTCAGCTCTCTTAACATATCTCCAACGGCAATTGATTGGTTTCGTAGTTACCTGTGTGGCCGCCGACAACGTATTTGCATTGAAGATTCTACCTCGTCATGGTGCAATACTTCTGCAGGCGTACCACAGGGCGGCGTTCTTTCTCCTCTTCTCTTTGCTATTTTTATAAATTCTATTTCCAATGAACTTCTCTCGTCCTACCACCTTTACGCTGACGATCTGCAAATATTTTCTCAAGCTCCAGTAGATGAATTGTCGGAGGCTGTTAACATCGTCAATCAAGATTTAGCTCGTATTTCTGAGTGGAGTGTGGCTCATGGTCTGCAGGTTAATCCAACGAAGACTCAAGTCATTGTTGTCGGCAGTCCTAGGTTGCGATCAAGAATTAACTGGTCACAGCTCCCCCGGATTGTTTTTGATGGCTTAGCTATTCCATACAGCGACTCGGTGAAAGACCTGGGTATTTTAGTTGACAAAGACTTTTCGTGGGGTCCTCAGCTGCAAGAAGTTAGCCGCAAGGTGTTTGCGTCTGCGGGGTCTTTACGCAGACTGCGCAATTTCCTTCCTACTGCCACCAAAACTGCGCTCGCCCAATCCCTTCTTCTCCCAATCCTCGATTATGCCGATGTCAGTTATTTAGATCTAACTGAAGTGCAGCTAGATAAGCTTGAGAGACTCCAAAATGTTTGCATTAGATTCATATTTGGTTTACGCAAATATGACCATGTTTCTGATTTTCGTATTAAGCTCAAGTGGCTGCCAATCCGCCTTCGCCGGAATGCCCATATTTTATCATTACTTTACAGTATTCTGTTTATTCCTACAACTCCCTCTTATCTCAAAGAACGCTTTAAGTTCCTTCATGACACACATTCAAGAAACCTGAGATCATCGGAAAATTTGAGACTTTCGATGCCTACTCATTCCACTAAGTTTTACGATAAATCGTTTACGGTCCAGGCTGTGCGATTGTGGAACGAGTTGCCCTTGTCAGTAAGACAAGCCCAGTCACATGCTGCTTTTAAGAACCTGGTTAGAAACCATTTCCTTTCTATATAACGTTTTCCTATTTAGATCTAATTTATTCCATCATTATTCAACCCTTTTTATTTATTTATTTCCATCTATGTATATGTGTAACACATAGTATTATATGTGTATGTTTATATATAAGCTTATGTATAGTATTTAATATAGTAATATATATATATATATATATTAATGTAGCATTACACCACAGACTACCCCCTGTTTTATTCTTAGTCATTAACGTCCATCTAAAGGTTGTCTGGTAGATATCGCTGTCAGCGATAAGGCCGCCTTTGTACCCGTAGAAATAAGTATAATTGTAAAAGAGATGTGTAACTTTAGTTTTTGGTGTACAATAAAGTATATTCTATTCTATTCTATAATATAAAAATTGCATCATATCATTGTCTCACTGCTACGAAATCGCCACGACGCACAGACGCCACTACGACACGACTACGACGCCTCTACTACGTTGTTACGGTGCCGGTACGCCTCAACCACGACGCCAATACTAAAATGCTGCGAAGACACTGCTATACTGCTTTGTGGTATCAAAGCAGTATAGCAATGGCGCCGCTACGTAACCTCTACAACGCTGCTACGACACCGCTACGAAACCTCCATAACACTGGCATGACACCGCCGCTACTATGCTGTTACGGCGCTTCTAATACGTTTCTACGACGCTGCTACGCATTTGCTCCGAAATAACACTCCTACGCTGCTACGGCTCCACAGCGCCGTTGCTACGACACAACTAACAGCTACGCTTCTACACTTCACAACGTCCTTGCTACGAAACCACTAATGCGCTTCTACGGCACCGCTACCACGCTGCTACGACATCGCTACGACGACAATTATTTTAGTATCCAAACTTTAAGGTTATGTCCAAGAAAACACAACTTTCTACTTGACTACTTTTTACTTATCTTACTACAATAATATTCAATCATTTTAATATTAAGTAGTCAGTATATAAATTCGATAAATTGAATATGCGATGCGATGCAGGCTTCAACCTCGATTAAACCAAAATTCGATATAGAGTACTAAAACACCCTTAAGCTTTAGTCTCTTGAACCCACAACGCTGCGGTATGCGGTGCCGAACACATCAAAATATCTAGAATGGTCTGTTGTTTCTTCGCAGTGTTCGTCAGCTTTGTGGGTTCCGATCAAGAGACCAAAAATTTAAATACCTAATGCAAAATCAATCAAACCAAGCCTACTCAACCACTATGTAAATACCTATCTAAATTTAGTAACAACTTGGTTTTGGCAATAAATCGCACAGTTGCGTCTGCCGTTCATAAGAGTCGCTTCGCAGACGACTCTATGCACCTGTTGCACACGCACGGCCACGCAGGCTATTGTGTTGTGACAGCCAGTATTTACTATAGGGACAAATAAGTCGTGGTTATAACGATGGTGAATGACTGGATAGTTTTTTTTTTAATTAGTTGCCAGTTTTAATTGTCTACTAACTGATAGAAATTATGTGAACTTATTTTTTTATATTTCGTTTTCTACAAATATCATAAAACATGTATGTGGAACCCAACGCCAAAAATATTTAAATGGGTTTCAAAACTGGGATCCAACGAAAATAAATCGACTCTAGTGTAGCCATTCTGTTTTTCCAGGGGTATTTTTCCAAGTACTGCGTTACCAAAGAAGAGCAACGTTTATTTATTATTTTGGCCAACCAACAATTTTGTCTGTACTGGCCTACATGTTAAAATAAAGATTTCATATCTAGTTAACGTTAGTACTAAGATTTTTTATACGTTGTTACCAAATATTAATGAATTAGCTCGTTATTTATACGACCACATATACATCAAATAAATTACTTCACTCATTAAATAACTACATCAAGTTTTTCATAAAATTACTTTCACAATGTCGAGAAGTAGAATGGCCACCAATGAAAGGTTACCATAGAGACGTCATACTCATTATAAAGAAATAAAAACATGGCGATATTTTACTTTAGCTACCTACATAGGACCTATGGAACTTGGAACTTTATTTCTATCACTGAGTAGGTTAAAAGATCACAGAAATATAAATAGGAACCCGTTGTCAGAAATCCGTTCGTGTCGCGGCCAGATACAGTACGGACTGAGTTTGAGTTCACTCAAGCTGATCAGCTTGTTTTTGTATTGCCGCACAGAGGTCGATAAAACTTATCTAGCTCAGTATGCTGTATATAACATTTTCACATCACCTGCTCTACAATTACATAATTATCATGTCGAGCGATAGTGATTCTACACCAGAGTTTATCAAAACAGGCGCTTTAGAGTTTATTAATAAATCTACTACAGAGCTCAATGCTCAAGTCTCCAATAAGCATCAAACACAACATTCAGATCAATACATACAGCAGCTTTTTATTGTCTCGCAGAAGGTGTAAAAAGTACGAGCATACTCTGGGATAAAGCCTGTCTTCGTCTTGGGCAACTTGAACCCCTCGATTCACTCAGGACTCCTAGAGTCCCTCGTTATACGCTCAGGGTTCAATTTGCCACCCGTGACGTAAGACACTGCTTTATCCCCTTGGTGCATAATCTACTATGATGGCCACCGACTTTTGATATATTTGGTACGAACTTTAGTTTTAGAAATGTATAAAAAACATACATGAAGACGAACAGAACAGAACGTCCTTTTTGGTAAGTCGGTTAAAAACAAAAGGAATTGGTTTGCTAATATATTTTCCATTCTAATGTGTGGCACTGCAACTGATGCTATTTCTAAAGCTCATCAATTTATTAACACTTTGCTGATTGAAACGCTAAACTAACATTTACTCTGCGTACTAGATTGATCTACCTTCTTGTTATATTCTCACCGAGCGGTGGGATGTGAATGAAAAGATGCATAAGCTGAGATTTTACTATTGTGCAATGCAGCTCTTGTTTCAAAAACCTAAAAATAATATTCATTGAAATCTTTATTTAACGTTGGTGCTGAAAGATTTTACACGAGAACCATATTTTACAGGAGTTCATTCAGTAAACATGAGGGTAATTTCCCGAGAATTTTATGAACAGACTGGTAGCTCGCCGCGTCTGGAACATATCATCAGCGCTTTATAGTAATCAGAAGTCTATTGACTGGCTGGGGATCGGTCACGATTTATTTGCACAACATACATTTAGCATTTAGAACATGCATAAGAGACTATATTTCTTCAAAAGTACTTAGCTTATTTAAACAGTGTCGATTTGCTACTGTTTACTTGTCTGTCGGCATGGAAAACGTATTCAAGACGAAGGTAAACAGCGTAGAGGTCGCGTTCTGGACTGTTTAGTGTTTTTATCGACTAATTTTAGACATTGTTTAGACGAATCAAGTTATTTTTGAGGTTATAAACGTTTTTGTAACGTTATACGGCGGTTTGCAAAAAGTTTTGCGCCGTTTACGCAGTACAGTAAAATAAAATAAGTGCCTACGTTTATTTAACTTCGTCTAGACAGATTTTTTTCGTTCTTTTTAAGCATGTATAATATCTACTGTGTAAACAACTTCACAACGTTATTTTATATTCGAGTCAATGTTACATTTAAGTGGTAGGTAAATAGTGCCTAGTTAACATTCAAATTGCTTACATGGGAATAAAGTTTAAAGTTTTTAACACTTGGTTTAATTATGATAATGATGTTATTTGAAGTTTCTTCTAAGATTTTGTAAGTAGGTACTAACAGAAGCTTTTAAATATAAAGTGAAGATACTCGTAGTAAGTGGAACCTAGCATTTGATGTTGAGCTAAAAATAATAAATGCTAAACCTACTAAAAACTATTACATGTCTAGCTGTGTAGACGGGTCTTGGATAAATTTGAAAGAGAGTTACCGCGGCCCTGGCACAAGCAACTGAAGGAACACGGGTGGGTTTTAGTCAGTAAAAGTCTGACACGCCCTCGCGCTTAACACTGAGCGGGAGAATTCATTGGAGATTATCCCAAAATTCCTAAACAAAAACAAAAAACGGGCCATGCCAATTTACTTCTTTAAGATTTTAATGAAAAAAATAAAACTAGACCAGATCTACATAGTCCACCTGACCAGTGCCTTATTTATGAACCCAGGATACAACATACCTAGATAGCTACATTAGAGCCTAGGTCCCACTTAGCCGTCGTCACAGGCAGTCGTAAAGCCTGCCCCAGCAAGTTTAATCTTAATCACTTAGTTATCAGCTAAACTAGACTACTAGGTTACCTAGTCTAGAAGTCGACTCCAACGTAGGTAATTGAGATAAGACAGACGATTATGCGCAGACGTGCCGATAAATGTGCATTTATCTGCATAGGACTTAAACATAAATGGCGACATGAGGCTGTTTTACCTGCTGTAGCTTTTACCTTTGCTTAACCTACCCATAAGCTCTAGACGAGTAGACTGTCTATCAACGAAAGCTGATATACACTTCTCATCAGGAAAATCGAAACACTTACGTTTTTATGGTATCTGTCCTAATTTAACACAAAAGAGTTTTCATTCCATGAAAAAAACATGATTGTAAAGCTGGTAGTTTGGCCATTACAGTGATAAACGAAAATTCAAAATTCAAAATTAGAATTTAATTTGTTTATCCTATAAATGAAATAATTCACTGTTTTGAGACAAATGTGTGTTTAGAGTTGGAGTACATTTGACCTTTGAAAACTAAAAATTAGCGCTTATCTTAAAACTTTTTGTTTTGTGTTCTGTACCTATACTGTGACTTTGGGACGTCTGAAAAAGTTTTTTTTTCTAAAACATATGGATATTTCGCCCGCAGAAGCCGCCAAGTGGTGGCATTGCCGGATTCTGGACTTCGTCAGCGTGTTGTGGCTGAAAGATTGCATCTAAGCCTGTTGTCTGTTCATAGAGTCTACAAACGCTATCGGGAGACTAGTTTGTTCACGCGCCGTTCAGGATCTGGCAGGAATCGGGTCACTTCTGAGCGAGATGATCGATTTATTGTAACAACTTCTTTACGAAATCGACGCCCAAATGCTTTTCAACTGCAGCAGCAGCTTCATGCTGTACGTAGGGTGGTAGAGTCACTTACTCTACAATTAGAAGAAGGTTGAAGGAACGTGGACTGGTACCGCACAAGCCAGAAAATGGGCCGAAACTAACTGCAGACCATTGAAGAGCGCGCCTTAACTTTTAACGTCACCACCTAAATTGGTCATACCTCCAGTGGAACAAAGTCCTCTTTTCAGATGAGTGTAAAATTATGCTGTATGGTAACAACGGAAGAAACAAGGTCTACAGAAGAGATGGAGAACGCTTTGCACAATGCTGCATTGAAGAAAAGGTCAGCTACGGTGGCGGTTCGTGGACGGTCTGGGGAGGAATCAGCGCCGACGGTAAGACAGTCGCTAAACAGTCACCGGTACATCGAACAATGTCTTGAGCCTCACGTGATGCCGTATGCACATTTTATTGGCAACGGTTTCATATTTATACATGACAATGCTAGGGCTCACACCGCGAGCGTCGTACGAGATTATGTTACCGATGTCGGTATCTCCATTATGGAATGGCCAGCAAGAAGCCCGGACAAGAATCCGATTGAACACTGAATTAAATAGAAGAATTCGTGCAGAGATCCTGCCCCAGAAACACTTAGCCAGCTGCAAAATGCAATCCAAGAGGAATTTTATTTTATTTTATTTATTTATTTGGCCAACCAACAATTGTATATACTGATACATTTAAATTTCAAGTTTGTTTATGTCTAAGGTTAGTATTACAATTTCTTAAAGGTTAGCACCGCATGTCCCATAAAATAATACGAGTTACAAAAAAAAAATAAAATCTAAAGGAAAAATTAAGGCAAATTGAAAAAAAAAAAGCATCAAAAGCAAAATTAAAATCCAAGTCAAAATTAAATTAAAAAACTAAAATATAAATCAATAAAATTACAATTAAAATTGAATTGAATGGAATGCCACAACATTTGATCGTGGCTCTCATCCGATCGATGAAGAACTCGGGGAGGGAATAAAAGTTACGAACGGGAAAGGTTTCTTAGCTTTTTTTTCATTTACGTGAATTGTTTTATCAATTTTCTTCATATTCCATACAGGGTAAAAATGACTTGTTAAACAAAATATGAAACCTATGAAAATTTAATTTGAATTTAGAACATTAACATTAGGATTTGAAAACCTCATATTATTCACTATTAAACGACATTTGACATATATTCTTAAATATACACATTTTTCCGATAATCCTTACAAAACATAAACTTGCAAGGTGTTTCGATTTTTCTGATGAGAAGTGTATAAACGAAAAAAAAAAATGGGATATGTACGGTCTAATCACCGTACCATTTCTGCATACTGGCAACCTTCTTTAGGCCAACGATGTGCGTCATAATTTGACCGTATAAAACATCATAACAAAGCAACCCACGTAGATAGTGATCTTATAGCCGTGTTGCTATCCAAACCATGACAGAGAAACAGTCGCCTTACATCTAAGTTATACTGTAATTTACTTAACTCAATTATATATAACTAGTGGATCTAACTGTGACGTGTTTCTCTCCAACCAACTAACGGCGAATCAGTGTACGGACTTAAGACCTGTACATTAAATGGTCCTTCGAGCCGGATAACGCCGTGATAACGTGACGGTTAGGGAGGTTACGCACTACATCCGATCCGTGTCCATGAAATTTTGGTTCCGAAGTAGCACAAAATCCGAACTCTTTCCGTGTCATAATTCAGAACATTTTGGATTCGGAACTTAAATCACGGACATGTAGTGCGGAACCAATTCCTTACATTTTGATATTTCGACCTTCGCCATCGCTGACGTCGAATGGCACTTGTTTAGAGCTTCAGGAGAATAAAGACATGATGCTATATCTAAACGAATATATATTTTTTTGTTTGAGAAAGCTCATCTCGGGTAGTACTGGTCTAATCAAGAAAATTCCTTCACTGACAGAAAGCAGGGTTGTTGCTGATGCACATTTTTTTTCAAATCCGGTGTTGCTGATGCTGATATTTTATCATCGACATCAGCGGATGCTGATGCTGATTTTAATAAAAAAAAATAAACAATAGGGCAAAGTACTGATCTCAATGAATTCACATCCAAAGGTGCACAGATTGCCACGGATTTGAAAAAAATATTATGTTTTATTATGTTGTTAGTTTTAATAAATAAAATAATTGGTCAAAACTCGCTACCGAAAGGAACACGTGCCATCAGCGCCACCTCCTTTACAGTCTGCAGTCATGTCACGATTCGAACTTCAGCATTAATAATCAGCATCGATAAATGCTGATATTGAAAATGGTGCTGAAGTTCCGCGGATGCTGATGCAACAACCCTGATAGAAAGTTACACTATCGCTCAGTGTCATCATAGGCTACTTTATATTCAGAAAAAAATATGCACGGTTAATGTCAATGGAGCGAAAAAGCGGGAAAAACTCGTATTAAAAAAGAAGATTGAATGGTTATTTTGCAAAAACGTACCTGGTCTAATTTTCATCACGTCAAACTGAAAACATTTTCCTGAAAATGTCAAAATATTGTGAAACTTGTGCCAAACAACGTTTCAATAACCTATCAACATTACTGATTGAGGATTGACGGACATTTAACCTAATATTTTCGTCTTCGAGGAAAAATTATAAACTCTGATCGATCCAACTCTTCAAAAACATGATGGTATGATTTTTTTAATACAATCGTTTTCATTTTTAGGGTTACGTACCTCGAAAGGAAAAAACGGAACCCTTATAGGATCAATTTGTTGTCCGTCCGTCTGATTGTCTGTCAAGACCCTCATTCTCAGGAACGCGTAGAGGTATCAAGCTGAAATTTATATCAAATACTCAGGTCTAATGTCCCTTAAAGCTTTGAAAATATTCAAACTTCTAAGCCAACGCAATTAATAGATACAGCCGTTTATGTCGCAAATTTCCGCAAAGTTTCGACACTCGCAAGGGAATCAAAACCTACAGGGTACTTCCCGTGAGCTCAGAATCTTGAAATTTGGTACGAAGCAACTTCTTGTAGCACAGATAAAGGAATAATTGCGAAAACCGTAAATTTTTAGTTACATCATATAATATATATTTTTTTTCTTTAAACTTACTTCCCCCTGGGACCTGAGTATTCATATCAAATACTCAGGTCTATAATACCTTTAAGTTGAGGTTTGTACGGAACCCTCGGTGCGCGAGTCCGACTCGCACTTGGCCGGTTTTATTTTATTGAACCGGAAAATTGCCCAAAAATCTCAAAAGGAACAAGTCAAGATACCTCCAATTTAATATCATCAAATCCTTTTAAAAGTCATAATAAATATATAATGGATTCCATGATCAATATTTTTAATTAAACCACAGAGACATACTTACTCATCTGAGTTTCCTCATAAAACAGTTTCATAGGCGTGGGAGTATTTTATCCAACCTCTGCTTACCCTTGCGGGGAGTAAAGTATAAGTTTAATTGGACCAAGAGCTTTTATCCGTGGAATAAAACAGACATTCTACATTGTATTATATCGAAGAATTTTCCTAATTCAAAATGTTTCTTCCTATAAAAAATATGTACCTACAAATTGAACATGCATAAATGCATGTAGTGTACATATTTCATCACGCTTTTTTACCCGACTACCGAAGGATGGTAATGTGTTTATCAGGCTATGTATGTATGTGGTGTGGTGTGGTGTGTGTTCCTACGTGGCGTTCCAGAGAACAAACGCATTGGCCGATTTAAATGATTCTTACGTCAATCGATTCGTCATAACTTTGCGAGTGTCCCTGGCTACATTAAAATTGGAAAATAAAAAAATGGCGGATTTAGGGCGCCATATTGTGGGAACTCAATTTTTTTTCTTCCAATCCCATCGTGTGGGGTATCAAAATAAAGGGTGATTTCAAAAATATATAACACATATATTATGTTTAAATGTACCTTAATCGATTTTTTTTTTTAACAAAAAGTTATAATTATCTTTATTACATACTCTTAATGCTTCATTTACTTAATTGGAAATAAATCTTTAACAATTAATTACCCAAAACAATGTAAAATATGAGTAAAATTTCGCCAACGGTCGCGAGGGGAGTCGCGGGCGCGGATCGCGGGCGGGGCCGGTGGGGGTAACAGGAAGCGCGGCAGACGGCGCACCCGCCACGCATAACTAATGCCCGTGGCGCCACCTGGTGCCGGGGTCACCCTGACCTTACACACTCACCTGGAAAAGCTTTGGAAAGTGCTAATGAGAATGTAGAGGGGCCGTAGGGGCCGATCCGGTCTACGCAATTTTGCCGGTCTGCTGCCCTATGAGATGCGTAGCTAATGTTATTTATATGTAATATTTGATAGTTGTAGTGAGGGACACTTGTATAGTATCTCGTCTAGGGATGTAGGTACTTTTCACCAACATTTGATGCCACCAAGCTGAATACGTACGTAGCATAAGCAAAAGGTAAGCAGAAGGTATGGATTCCGGTGTAGTTACATTCCAGCTTTGCTCTGGTGATGTTTTCGGTATTGAAGATGTCCATTGGTGTTAGAAACCAATTAATATGCCGATATTAATTGTTCACTAACACCAATGGTCATGATCGATTGTCGGGGCGCCGATTTGTTTAGCACCTAAAACCTAACATAAATTTTATAGTAGGTAGCTACTGTGTAAATTATTTCATCACCACTGCTCGCAAAAACGGTGAAGGAAAGCATCGTGAGGGAACCGGCATGTCCTAGAAACAAACAATTTAAGACATGTAACATCCACCAATCCGCACTGGGTCCGCGTGGTGGATTACGGCCCATCATCCCCTCTCACAGAGAGGAGGCCTGTGTCCCAGCAGTGGGAACATTAATAGGCTGATGATGTGATGTGTGTGTGTGTGATGTGTGGTAGCTACTTTTGGTCATTGTTTTTCTTCCAGTATGCGAGTCTCCTATTTAAGTCAAAATTGATATTTGCTGCGGACATTTTGGGTGATGCTTCCTTTGCAAAAGCTGCAAGTTGAAAGACATGATTTGTCTTTGCTGACTAGATGGGACAGTGAACGTCCACAGTCTTACATTGTGGCGGGCCTGAAATATGGATCGGAATAAAAAAACGAAGATTGATTTAAATGTCGCCAAAAAAGTAGGTTATGTTGTAACATAGCCTAATTTTATGGTGACATTTAAATTTTAAAATTTAGGCTCTACAGTTAGGTAAACGTTTTATCCATGACATCATCTCTTGGCATCATGGTAGTATCTTCACGTTCGCAGCTGGTTGCCCATTTGTCATGCTCTTATTTCAGGCACAGATAGGCGAGCACGTATAGCAATGATTCTTCATATGTAAGTCTTTTTTACAATCTAGAGATTTTCTTAATCGTCGATGCCACTGTTAGTCAGTTAAATACCGAATCGTATCAATTTGATACAGGCCATATAGACGGTCAGAAGTCCGAAACTACATCAACCGATATTGCCTTAGGATATCGCTCTGCAAGTTACTGCAATTTATTAATTTGGTATTCCACTCACATATAAAAATTTCACACTAACTGTAACATTGTACAAAAACTTGACCCCGATCTAAATCATTGACGTCATCATCAAGATTTTTTGTAAGTTCTGCTGATGGAAACGTTTCCAACCGTACCTACAAAATTTGCCGGTCATTTAGAGTGACTAACACAAACATCCTTCTGCGAAATCATTTGTCTCGTCTCGAACCACCATTTGGCTCCCTTGCTCCTTTCCACCGGCATTTAAACTAACGAACGATATTTAAATAAACGCAGCATATGTTGAATGTGAATCGAAATGATATACCTAAAACGCGTTGTTTACGAGCACCGGGTCACGAGGGTGATAATCGGCTTCATCCAGACTCCATTTATAGGTGGATGACCCATTGCTTTATAATTAAAACCGAATTAATTCTTTGAAGAAAATTATCATTGGAGAAATCCCGCAGTGCGTGGGAAAGCTGCTGGCTACTGCGTGTGTTCGTATTTCCATATGTCGTATATATTTTAGAAAACAAATGGTAAGCAGTAAAACAGCCCTATTTCTAGATAGTTTATTAATAATGCCTGCAGTTAGAAAAAAAGACTAGGCAGGTACTTAAATACTAAATTAAAACAAGTCGACCTACATATCTCCATATTTGAAACAAGAACAGAAGGAACTTGAATTTAAAATAAAATTCTAAATCAGTGCAGCTTTTTTAAAATCGATTTTATTGCGGTTTTATGCGGCCTGTCTGCAGTGGTAGGTACTCGCGTGCATGCCACCATCGAAAGCCGTCCAGCCTTTCCGTCCGTGCCATAATCATGCAGTATGAAAGTGCATGTCGCCGAGTGGCGTCGCCCACACGCGAGCCACATCCCGCACACTGATTTCCCACATCACGATATCAAGTCTTGCCTATTAAGTACTCATTACACTAAAGAATTGTCGGCTAATAAGAAGAATTTTAGAGAGCCGAGCGCTAAAAATGTCGACAAATTCAACGAAGTGAAATCGTAGAAATAAAATCTAGGTAGTCCATGCTATTTAATTTGCTTTTGAATTGTTTTAATTAGGCAAAAGATTTGGTGTATTTTTATCAGTTTTATTGCAGCAGACGTTATCAAAAAAAGGTGTACCTACATTTTATGATGTGGGAAGTATAAAAAATAAATTGGTCGTAAAGTCTCTAAGTAAAACGATTACACATTTATTCTTTTACCGCTTAATGAATAACTTAATTTGCAAGTAAAATATCCAAGTATAATATAAATAAGACTTTTTGATAAGGAATTATTTTTCTGCCCAATTTACACTCATTTCTGAACACGCAGCAGGAGCATACATATCTAACTACATCCTAATTATTATTTATTATTATTATATTATTTATTGTACACCACACAAATATATATACAGGACAAGCAATCATAAAAGCATGTGTACAATGGGCGGTCTTATCGCACAGGGCAATCTCTTACAGACATCCTTTAATTATCCTCACTTAAAACAAAGACTAACTTGACTTAATATCCTATAACCCCTAGATGGGGCAGAGAGCGTCCATAGATGTCCATCGCGATCGGTCTTGAGCTTCACGCTTCACCTCGCTCCACGTCATTCCGATGCTCGTCGCTTCCGCCAACACGGTGCGATGCCAGGTTTGACGGGGACGGCCACGCTTTCTTTTCCCTTGAGGATTCCAATCTAAAGCTTGCTTGGGTATGTGATCGGGACCTCTTCGGAGCGTGTGGCCAATCCATCTCCACTTGCGACGCTTGATCTGGCGGTCGATCGGGCTCTCGTGGCATTTCTCCAACAGCTCTACATTGGAGATTGTTTTGGGCCAGTAAATGCCGAGAATGCGACGAAGACAGCAGTTGACGAAAACTTGTATTTGGCGTGAGATGTCCTTTGTGACCTTCCACGTTTCGCACCCATAGAGCAGCACGGATTTGACATTGGACCCGAAGATTTTAGTTTAATCCTTCGGGTCAGTTTCCGCGATTGCCAAATAGTTCTCAGCTGCGTGAAGGTAGCTCGGGCTTTGGCGATCCGTAAAGCGATGTCCTCTTCACTACTCCCAGTCTCTGACACGACACTCCCGAGGTATATAAATTTGTGGACGAGTTCCACTGCCTCTGTGCCAATCAGCAACGGTCAGTGACTCTTCAAATTAGTTGTCATTTCCTGGGTCTTCCGGATGTTTATTTTGAGCCCCGTTTTTGCTGCTTCCTGACGTAGATTATTCAGCTTTGCTTGCATATCGGCGTGGGTATGACTCAGCAGGCATAGGTCATCGGCGTAATCCAAGTCTTCCAAGACGTTGGATAATCCCCACTCTATGCCGCGGCGCCTGTTTTCATAGATGCGAAGCATAATTCCATCAAGAACGACTAGGAAGAAGAGCGGCGACAGGAGGCAGCCTTGGCGGACACCCGCGTGCACTGTTACGTCATCCGATATGAGGCCGTTATTTATTTATTTATTTAAAACTTCATGCAACATACAGATACATAGGCGGACTTAATGCCTGAGGCATTCTCTACCAGTCAACCAAGGGTGGTGGAGAGATAACATGGCAGGTGCATAAAAAATGAGAAATTAAATTGAATAACAATATATATATATATATTGTAGTTAAAATAAACATACATATATATTTACTATGAGTAACCGTTATGAGTAACCTTAAAGGAATATTTCTTGTAAATACTCTATACTCTCTACTATACTAAAAAAAAGGTAGACCCTAAAATACAAGGTAAAGGTTTATCAAAATAAGAGTAAAAGTAATAAAACACTGCCTTATTTTCAGAAGTGATGACCGCTTGAATTTTTCACGCTTGAAGTTTTTTTATTTTTGTCTAGTCAGGTACTATAAAATGACCTACTGGATTTCCCGCTGTTCCCTTGCCATTTCAAAGTAAAAAACTGAAGTTTAAAATTTTCCATAATTTCAAATGTAGTCATGATTTCGAGATGATGCAATCTACAACATTTCCTTCGACAGCGAGCAGTTTGCAGAGCAGTGGCGATATAATTATTTTCTAGAATATATTACGACAAATGCGAATGATTACTGTTCATTGAAATATGCTACGGTTTAGGGTTAGGGACAACAAAATGTGAAAACGACGTTAAAAATTGATATTTCAACGGGCAAAGTCACTGGTTTAAGTACATAATATGCTTGCTAATTATTACAGTAAAAACTAGATTATGTTCTGTAACTATATCAAAATCGATGATATTCAAATAAACAGATATGTTATGAGCGCGCGCATTGTAAAGACTCGAATAGGTCACAATTGTGACCTGTAGTTATTAGTTTATGTCACGCATGGAGAAGAGCGATAGCCTTTGTTCAAACAAAAACAAAATAAAAAAATGGCATCGTGTGTATTTAGAAATTTTACCAATTATGATACCAAAGTAAGTACGCAATACACCTCAATTTACATTTTTTTTTCCTAATGTTCTGATATTTGGAGGTTAGAAAAAGATAACAACATTGGTGGTCAGAATAATGTTTGTTTACATTCACACGCAAGTGACAAACAATAGCTGTTTCTTTTTTTCTTGTTGGTTTTATCAAGCCATCCCTTTCGACTTGTAGTGAAATGTCAGATGAATGAAAAGTGTGTATGTGTGCTGCCGCTGCTGCGCGGAACACTTTTTTCAATTGTTTTGTGAGTGTATAACGTATCTGTTTATTTAAATATCATTGATCAAAATGCAAATGATGCATTTGAGTTATTCGCACATTAAATTTAAAAGTCGTTATCTGGAGTATTTTCAACAAGTTCAAGAACACACCGGTTTTATAAAAAAAAAACAAAAATAAAATTAAGAATGTCAGAATTTTAATTAGTTTCACTGAAAAGAATTTTAATTAATATATTTTTAGCTTATTAACATTGCCTTGA
Source organism: Orthosia cruda (assembly GCA_964057195.1). Lineage (NCBI taxonomy): Eukaryota > Metazoa > Arthropoda > Insecta > Lepidoptera > Noctuidae > Orthosia > Orthosia cruda. Next base: position 25,800,367 of record OZ059835.1, on the reverse strand, counting down.
TAACTGCAAGGTGATAAAATTTTCATGCATTGGTTCCTACTTACATTTTTTTGTTCCAGTTTCGATACCAGTTATTCACATTTCTTGAAACTAGAACTTTCTTGAAAGGAATCTAAGAAAAAATATCAAAAGTCCTCAAGTAAACTTCATGCTTAGGAATATAAGGTAATTACCTTATTTGCAATATAGTGACGTAAAATTGGTTTAGATTACCGAAAATTATATCATAATAATAATAATGAATGAATAGTCTTGCACCAACCGGGGATTGCCCATGGGTGCACTTGCGCAGTGCATATAGGGATAATTGACGGTTGGTGTCACATTTCGTTATACATGCCTAACAAGGCCTCTGCGAGTTGGCTTCGGCCCCTCGAACGCCTTTCAAAGGACCGGGACCACAGGGTCCCGAGATTCTCAAAGTCAAAATATAATAAATGATATTAGCTGCTAAAGTCAGATGACTAACGGTGACGGCAGGGGCGTAGCGTAGTAATTATACGGGGCCCCCGGGCAACGGGGGCCCCCGACGTGCGTAAGCAAACATTAAAACTAATGAAAATTACCTAAAAACTTCGATGGGACATGAATGCCTGTCAGACTTGTCACTATTGTCAATAGAGGTAGAAACTTTAGAAAAACTAAAGTCATCATCAGCTTTATATGATTTAATAAATCAGTTTTCCAAAAAAAGGCAAGTTGTAGAGTGAATATTTAATTTAAATTGTTTATAAAATTTTGGAAAAAGTGGCAGATAGATAATTATGATGAATAAAGTAATTCTTTCAATTTTATGCAAACATTTTTTTTTCTTTTCTGAGGAATCTTTATCCTTCAGACTGAAGTGGACTGTATTTGGTTATTTGTTGGGGTCTTGTTGAGGAATAAAAATACTGTCTTGATTCGTATTTTCAATTTTATTCCTTACAGGCGGGGGCCCCAAACAAATTTTTATACGGGGCCCCGCCAAGGCACGCTACGCCACTGGGTGACGGTAGGTTCTTAACTGCAATATTATCTTTACAGATGAAAACAATATGAGAGTTTTCCATAACATCCAAAACTTACCAATTCAGTAATTGTTTTCACCTACAGAACCTCAGCACCACCAAGCATAGTCAGATTGTCACCACTTTTTTTATCGACTGTAAAATTGCGGAGCGGCGAGTTGACAGGACGCAGCCGCGCGCCGCACCTCAGCATTCGCACTTCTAGGAAACAGTTTGCAAACGTGTTGTCTGTCATTTAGTCCGATTCCTCTGGAACTTAGATTAATTGTTACCTTTCGCAGTTATTAGCCAGCTGGCTTTAATGGGGATTTTCCTCAATCGACGGCGGTTATTTCTCCTTGTACATGTCTAATGTGTAACTTAAATGATATGCTTGCCACCAACTGCCACTTGCTCAGCTCCGCGAGCAATAAGTTAAATAGAGACTTAGATGTTGAAGGTATTTATATAATTGCCCGCTTCCTTTACAAGTTAGGTATGACGGTTTAAATAGTAGTTGTTGATAATCGTTAACTTTGTGAGTACGACTGTCAACTTTGGAAGCAATTATATTTCTCGCTGCTCGGGCTTGGTTTCAGTGGCGGATTTACGAGCAGGCTGAGTAGGTTGGAGCCTAGGGCGGCAGATTTTAGGGAGCGGCAAATCTGGGCATTTATTTTTGTCTTATGGAATTAAAAAAACATTATCAAATACTTAAATGTTATTAAGTCCACTCACACAATTCAATCAACGTGTAATAATATGTTTCACCATATATATAAATTTTGTACTACGTATTTGTATAGTCATATTTGGGTTACGGTGCGGGAACGAATGACGACCGTTCGTTAGGTGTCTAGCCGAATAGACAGCACAGCGCGGGAGCCGAAGCGCCAAGCGAGTTCCTGTAGGTACTTATGTTGTAGGCTGCTGCGTGGAGGCATTGAGTTCAAGAGTGAGACAGATACTTTTGAATTTGGAAAAAACTGGAAACAGCGGTAAAGATTGTTGTGTGGAATGCTTTTTTGGAAGGAATAAACAAAATGAAAGTTCAGGCTTCTACCGTAGATTTGATCACTTTTATCGATCATTACGAATCACTCAAAAGTTTTTCTTAGCTTAACGAGAGAATTTTAAGCTTCACTAAATCGTGGGTTGTCAAATAATCTAGAAACGACACATCAATCCCCTAATTCACAACACAATTATACTAATTACGGGCAAACGCTGATGTAATGAGTAGGGTAGTGCACAAATCATATAATTGGAATATCATAGACAGTTTTTATTTTAATAAAAAAGGTTATGAACATTATATCGAATTGTAGAGAATTAGAGATCAGTGGGGGCTGCAAAATTTGAATGGCCTACTGGCGGCAAATCCGCCACTGCTTGGTTTAGTTATAATTAAAGTATTTTTATTTGCGAATTAAAATTCTTTGGCCATGATAGACTTTGGTGCAGGCCTGTGAACGAACCTCAGTAGATGCCTGCACATATCGTTATAGTCTTTCATGGCAATCTACCATGTTTGAATCTGTGAGCCAGAATTTAGAAAGGCATCCAATGCCAACGCCAGCCTTTCTTGGGAATTCCTTGGCAAGCAAACTTGACTCCCATCTGGTTCCAATTGACTGACGAGTGACGAATGAATTTACATTCTGGCGTATTCTACAAAATTTCATCATTATTCAAGGCATTTTCCGGTATGTTTGTAGCCAAGATGTATAATGTCACATTTTCCATGAAAATCAGAAGCCTTACTCTAACGTGTCAAACCTATAATGGTAGAACCTTTGAGAGAGAGACGAGAGCTATTCAGAACGAGGCGGACCACTATCCCTTTTACAAAACTCAGATCAAATAAAATGTTAATATGGAACATTGCAAACAACAAGGTGACACCGGTTAAAACTACGCCTTGCCGTATACATACACAATTACACGCCGAGCTCTGCCAAGCTAAGGCGTAGTTTCGTTGTACGTTTGTGCGTGTAATTGTGTATGTATACGGCAAGGCGTAGTTTTACCAGCGTCACCTTATTGTTTGCAACGTTCCATCTTGACTTTTTATTTGATCAGAGTTAAACAACGGAATCAAAATGGCGTTGACACTTTTTAATACGGCCCCTGGTCTTCCAACTGCTCTCAGAAATAAAACCAAAAACAGAACAGTAACTTAAATTTATTCCATTTTGCTAATAAATAAACAAGAATGTATATAGACACAAATAGATATCCTCTGTTAAATTCGATTGTGGCTAAAAATTATACTAACTTAAATAATATAATAATAATATATAAATAATAATATAATAATATATTTACAAAACATTTTCAGTAGAGCACATACTTACTAGTAGAATTAACTCGTAGTATTATATTTGAACATTATGATTCAATTTCTTGATTCTTAGACACAATAAATTATAATCTAGCACTTCAAAAGTTTAAGGTGCTAGTTGAGGGTCAATCAATATTGAACCTTATATTTACATAATTATAAATGACACATTGTCTCCTTCACATCTTGTTCACTCCAAGTCTTCTTCGTCATCATCTAACATATTTTGGAATGCTTTGGCTGGTGGTTTCAGTATCTTGGTCCTGGTTGCCAGACGCATGGTTGCTTGGCCCAGCGTGTTCTTGACCAGAGGAGCAGTAGGAACATGGCCTGCTCCCAACCCTGCTTTACCCTCGTTGGATATTAGAGGCACCTGTAACAAGTAAAACGACATGATTATCAACAACAGTAGATAAACATTTGAAAAGGGACTAACATAATTGTAAGCACTTTTTGATTGTAGAAATTATTCTTAAATCTTAACTAGCTGTGCCCGCGGCTTCGCTCCCGTCAACTGTCTACTTTACCCTACTTATCTATCTACCTACCATACTTATCTAGACCTACCTAGTCTAATTACCTACCAATTTTTGTCTAGGGTTATTCTTCCGCGGCGAATCTTAACACCGCCATTCAGAAAATGACGTCAATTTTAATGCACAAAGCCATCTATCAAATATGGGGTTCAACCGTCCGAGTATCTAAATTGCGTGTGCTGTGATATTTTACTTCTTGAACACTTTAAATTCATCTAACTTTTGATAGAGTGAACCGTTTGCGATGAAACAAAAACTAAGTAATACTTCAAGTTACGCACAATTTTATAAGTATAAAAGTTATCTACGTTGATTTCGTACATTTCGCGTGATGCGTGCACAACTAAACAGACAAAAAGATAAAAAAATCCAAAAATGCTGAAAATGGGTTCTGTTCGATGTACAAAAACGACTTTTTTACAGATTTTTATTATATGAATTGGATGATGCGTGAGAATTGAGACTATTACTGTGTATTGAATACAGTTCCCATTTCGTACTAGAATATTGTATCTATCATAACCAGTTATCAGAAAAAAAAAAACATATCACCTGTAGATATAAAGCCAAGACTCAGGAATGGATCCTAGTTTATTTTCCGTCTTTAAAGGCTCTTAAGGTTCCCCTAGTCGACGGCACGGACTATTTTGTGCGCGAGGTTGATTAACACGTGCGAAAGAGATAGATGCTGTTATGAGCAGTAAGAAGCTAGTTCACGTACGAATTAGCACTTTTTCAAATTTGTATCGAAATGGATGATGATTTAGGACGAAAACGGGCGCACGATATTTTAAAAACAGACCGTTGGGAGTCTAGATATCATGAAAAAAATACTAAATGTATAATTTCAAAATAAAATTATTTGCATTGTTGAATTACTATTCTATCCCTGTATGGAGGCCGTATTGCAATTTTCCTTCTAATGTAATTATTTCCGCCCAAAGATGCGTTAAAAATAGTGTTGAAATATGTAACTATCGACGCTCGTAACTTTCAAATATTTTATATTTTTACTTTTTTGTTACCATACAGGACTAGATGAAACAAATTTATATAATTTTTATTTTGAACGTAGTACATCGTCAAACAGAGGAGTAATCGCCAGACGAAGTTCGTATGGAAGAATGATCGACTAGTGTAACCTTAACGTTTAAATATTATCTCGAGAACCTGAGATATTATTTCAAAGAGTAAGTAGATCTTATACTAATATAAGAGTTAAAACCCAGACGAGAATATTTAATAAGAATTAGGTAAGTTAATCCAAACAATATTACATTCATAACCGAGTCAATAACGGACCGTAAGCCGGATCAGTTCAGTGTAAGTCCACTAACTACAGGATATTTGAACCAGTTCCAAGACTTACTGCGCAGAAAACATGGGCATTATCTATCCCATAATGTATGAGAATTATTCCTACCATGGAATTAAACATTAAATACAAAATTAAGAATTGTTTAAGTATATTTTCCATTTATGTTATCTCTGCACCTCATATAAAATTAAAATCGAGATAGCGGCGAGCACAAGGCGGCTAATGTTTTCCATTTTATAAGTAAACCCATTACGTGTTTGGTGTTTCAATGTTCCCCCGTCAACTCTTTGTGTACCTGAACACTCGAACTTTGTGAAAAGTTCATTCGTGATCTTCAAGTTAGGTTGACGCTACTGACGCACAACCAATGGCGAGAGCCTTTTGCTTTTTTTTAGGGTTCCGTACCCAAAGGGTAAAAACGGGACCCTATTAATAAGAAGACTCCGCGGTCCGTCTGTCTGTCTGTCTGTCTGTCACCAGGCTGTATCCCATGAACCGTGATAGCTAGACAGTTGAAATTTTCACAGATGATGTATTTCTATTGCCGCTATAACAACAAATACTAAAAACAGAATAAAATAAATATTTAAGTGGGGCTCCCATACAACAAACGTGTTTTTTGGAGTTTTTTTGCGATAATGGTACGGAACCCTTCGTGCGCGAGTCCGACTCGCACTTGGCCGGTTTTTTAAATATTTTTTTTGTGTTGGACAATCATTGAATGAATTCTTCCCCTGGCGTGTCAGTCTTTTACTGACTAAAAGCCACCCGTGTTCCTTCAGTTGCTTAAACCAGGGCCGCATTAACTCTATTACAAATTTATTTATGGCGAGTGCCCTAACGATCCTATTCTCACCCCATACACGTCATCCATTCAAGCCGACCTGAAGAAAAACAGCGCACTAGACCATACATGACTAGTAACTACGCATACATTAGGTTTAACGACAGACAGACGCACAGACAATGTGTTATTAGCGATTCATTGTCTAGCCAGGTGAATATCCTAGACGGACGGAAGTCCAGATTTCCTGTGGCATACATATGAGTGCGGTGTATGGAGATCCGCGGGGCAACGTCTTCCAGCCAAACAATACCATGTATAGGGGACTCAATGCCGCTCACTACATGGCTAGACGGTTTTTTGTACGCAGGAAAAAATACCAATCACAATTGCCAAGTGATGGATAAATTTTCTTTATTAGGACCGTGCAACTCAGTTGCATGCATGTGGCCGTTTTGAGTGTGAAACATCAGCGTGGTCACGAAGCTCCGTAAATATGTTGTTCGTATTTCTTTTTCGGAGTCGGTTGACGTTGTTTTTGCATTTCCGTGCACGGGTATCAATTTGGGGCAGCTGAATATTTAAATAAGGTTTTTAATTTCGTTTTTGACAAAGTTTATCTTTACACTTCTAAGTTAAGCACCCTTTCTCGAAATAAGTAGTTCTATTTACGATATTTTCGGGCTCCAAACCAATTTGTTGATATCAAATAGCATTTTCAGGTTCGAATAATGTTATATATTAGTATGACTTTAGATAGTACTCCATTCACATTTAGAAAAACCATCAAATAATGTACGTAGTCCTCAAGACATTTAATCAATAATTTCATGAAATCCCATACCTACTATTAATCTGTTGCCACCAAAGCCTTTCTAAACCATTGGAGAGAGTCCACAAAACACATTAACTGCATACCAAGAGCCAAGAAAGTGACCGCAGTAACCCGATCAGCGAACACCGGCATCGTCTGCGGCCGGCCTAGCCGGGGCAATCCCACGCGACAATGTTGCAGCGGCCACACTTAAGTACCCGGAGATATCGCACCCACAATCTCATTCACCGATGACAATTTATGCTGACGTAATTACGTATATATTGTGGCGTGGAGAAGTGTGTACAGTGGACCAGTAATCATGATTGCGATGGACTTCCTTCACTTCTTTTTTTGTAATATGAAGCTATTTATGGTGGATTCAGTGTTTTCTTGATTAAAATAAGACCGATGTGATATGTGTGATTGTGGTGGTGTGTGTATGTTTGTGTGTGTGTATGTGTATGTGCTGCAGATCCAGGTAAGTCGGTACTTAGTATTCCTATTTCGTTCAATCGATCAACAAATCGACTGGGTGATCAATCAGCCTATATTCAGGCTTGTCAGCAAGTCTTTACTCTAAATACAAAGAAAATAACGAAACAAGAATAAGAATGTTCTGGTCTAAATATAGAAGAAACAACTCCATTAGGAATGGCATTTTCCATCACGACACAAACTCCGGCAACACCGCCAAAAGAACACGCTCAAAAATTCTACGAAAGTGGAATAATGGACGGGGCACGTTTATGATTCAGATGTCCGACCCACCGCATATCATAATGCGGGGCGCAATAAAATAATTTAAGATCTTCATAATATTGTGAATGTGCATAATTTAGAGTTGTCGGTTGTCTTAATATGGGCATTAAATACAATTACGTTGGCTGCGTGCGGCTCGCGAGGCGGTGCATATGCGGCGCGGGCGCAGCGGCCGATGCAGTTTAGATAGCCGCCGACGACGACCGACTGATGCACTGACGGCTCCGAGACACACAGCTTTGTTGCAGTCCTCTCGGAAAACTGTTATTGTTGCATTGTTACTAACTAGTATTTAATGTGGCACACTTTGTGGGACCCAAATGCAGGATTCGGACAGTGCAGTGGGTTGACTTGATGCAGCTGTTAATTTTAATACCTACTGGAACTAATACGGAAAGCATCATGCAAAACTGTTATTTTTGCATTGTTACTAACTAGTATTTAATGTAGCCCAATTTGAGGAAACCAAATGTAGGTAAGTCGGACAATGCAGTGAGTTGACTTGAAGCTTTTAATTCTGTTGCGAAACTAATATGGAAACCAGCTGGAGAAATATAGTCATGGGTGACACAAACAATGCATAAAAATATTCTCAAAAATATATAAATTTGGTTCAAAACAAAATCAGAGTCTTGAGACGCACGGAGATCCAATAAGAAGGAAGCCTTGTTCTAGCGTACGTAGATAATTAGGACTATTTTAAAGCAGCCACCATTAAATATTATTTCTAATGGACATTAAAATTACGACAAATGGTTACTCGTAAGTAGCAAAATTGTTACTAAAGTATTACTTGACCTACTTGAACGGAACTAAAATATTGAATACCGACAACACATAACTTGGTTGCAATGGAAATCAGAATACAGATGAGGTTTATAAATGCATGTCCAAATTGATAAGTTGTGCCATTTTCCAAATCTACACAGTTACATTAAACGAAGGCATTATAGATAACTTTATTTATAGACACCCTTGTATGGCGATCTTGACGAAAAGATATGTAAAGTGGATATTTTTTCTAGAACATTCATCTTCTTCCTGCCCTTGTCCCATGTTACTTGGGGTAGGCGCAACACGTTTCCTTCTTCCATACCGTCTTGTCCTCCGTCACGCCATCACTGATCATCCCTTTTCTTTTATATCATTCCTAACACAGTCCATCAATCTTTTCTTTAGCCGTCCCCTCCCTCTGCATCCATCCACATTTATATTCATAACTCTTTTAGTAACATGCGTTTCATCCCTCCTCATCACATGACCATACCAGGACAAACAGTTTCCTTTCAACTTTTCTGTCACTGGCGCCACTCTCAAACTTCCTCTAATATAGGTACTAATTTCTCACTTTAGCCATTCTTGTCACTCCGCACATCCATGTCAACATTCTCATCTCTGCTACATGCAATCTCTTTTCATCTATCTTTTTCGATTCGATGTTGCATAAAAGGTAGTGCAGTATTTTAACAACATGACCTATTTTAACAATAAAACTGATACACGCTTTAGATATGCACTGATGTACGCAGAGCAATTTAAATTAGATACCGTGGCTGTGGGAATACTTATTTTACTGGACGATGATATCTCGGGAGTTATCGTGCGAAGCATCCGAGTGTCTGGATGTGCTGTTTTGCATACTCGGTGTGTCAAGGCTGGGTACCGTGCCAACAGTATGTCATTACCTTTACAGACTTATTGCAATTTCATTTGTGATAAGAATTTTGATGCGCCGTGAATCAGAATCACCTCGCTAATAAAATCGTCGGGTCAAGTAAATTCTGTCGGAGAAGATTTGATGCGCGGTGGCGGTGTTGATAAAATCAAAAAGATTTTTGAACAGGATACTGAGATAGCAGTTTACGGTTTTGATAAGTGTAGGGATAAGGAAGAAACCGGTATGTCCGGAGAAAATAAAACTTTATATGGAAATAAAAGTAAAATTAAATTCGAAACGTTAGTTGAAGATCGAGGCGTCACCGTTTTGAATTCAAGACAGTAAAAGCTCACAACAGCACTGCCATAGTTATTTCATAAAATAAAATTCTCTCTTTAAAGTGAATTTTTCTTCATGGATTTGTACATTTTACATATGCGTATGAATCTGGTTTTGTGCTGTTGCAAAAATCGCTAAGCCGATTCCTAATCCTTTGGGTTAAAAGGTATTAAACTAGTAAAATACAAGTACTTATGTAACTATGCAGCGGACGCTTAATATTCATTCGATTTTTACTGTACTTGCTTAATTTGAATAAGTATTTTTCAATGCATAGGTAATCTTTGAAAAGAAAATTGCAACGAAGACATTTTAAAACTCGAAAACGATTAATAGGGACATACTTGTAAATAATCTTTAGCATTGTCGTATTTTCCAAAATAAGTTAGTTTGTAAAAACAAAAAAAAAAGGTTACTTAAATTAATATTACGAATTTTCGAAAAACAAAGTACTATTTTTAACATACGATTTAAAAAAAAAACTAACAAGAAACAAAACAACAGAAGTTTGTCAACACTTTTTTAACAAACTTCTCAAGGACCAGCCACAGAGAAACCCCGAAACACCAGTAATATTTAAAGATAAAACAAATGAATTTATCTCTAACTCACTGCGGATTCATAGGCACCTACTATGCGAACCCACAAAGTCCCCACTAGGGCATGAATATCGGAATCTCGTAATATCGGAATCTCGGAACGAAATTTGCGATATTTCAATTCCAATACTGAGTGGACTAATATCGGAATCTCAGAAACAGATAAGAACCTATATTTTAGTGAAGTGCCGAATTCGATAGCATGGTTAAACCTGTTGACTACGGTGATTAGCAGTGAACGGATAATTAGAATTTTGATTTTAGATTGCTAAAAAAATTACCTATAAAAGTACCTACACAGCTTCATAGAGAACCCGTTGTAACAAAGATATTTTTATTGAATAACGCTTAGGTTGCGGGAATCTGCAAGATGCAAGACGCACGGGATCGGTCAATGTAGCGATTTATGGGGAAGGCCTATGTTCAGCAGTGCACGTCTTTCGACTGAGACGATGATGAACGCTTTGATACTTTTACATGATTTAATCATTTTGAGAGGGCTGTTTCGGAACAAGTACTAATCGTTGTTAAACTTTATCTCAAATTTCTAATATGTTTCTTTCTTAGCATCCATAACAAATTAAAGCTTAATATTTGATTGTTTTAAATACAACAAATTAGGCTATTTGATCACTAATCTGTTGAATAAATCAACTTCTACTACTACGATTACATTGTATCTACACAATTATTTAATTGATATTACATTGATTTTGAATAAAATAAAGATAGGATAATTACATTTTACCATTGCTTTATTTTATTAAGTTTATTGTAGTTAGTAGTTATTTTGAGAGCAGTGGTGGCCCAGTGGTATCGGCCGCGACTTACAAGTTGTAGTTCGTGGGTTCGAACCCAGGCAGGCGCTTCACTTTGTGTAAATTATTTCATCACCACTGCTCTCAAAAACGGTGAAGGAAAACATCGTGAGGAAACCGGCATGTCCTAGAACCAAAAATTCGAAGACATGTGACATCCACCAACCCGCACTGGGCCCGCGTGGTGGATTATGGCCCATCCCCTCTCACAGAGAGGAGGCCTGTGTCCCAGCAGTGGGAACATTAATAGGCTGATGATGATGATGATGATGATGATTGCTTTATTTTTTTTAAAGTTATTTCGGCAATCCAGGATTCATTTAATTTAAATAATAAAAATCAATACGGTAATCGTCGATCTCTACGATACCTATTCCAATCAATGTAAAATAATAAACCTCCTGATTAGAAAGCATCAAATGAAGAAAACAACGCTCAGAATTGATTCTAGTCTATTAAAAAACAATAAATTTAATAGGAATAAGCAGAAATAATATACCTATATTTTGTTAGATATCTTCTATAGCCCATGCATAGATTTGGCTAGTGATACTTATAATAAATTTAATATTATTATTACTCACTAATCGGGACTACTTTCAGATTGATTGACAAACATTAATATTCTGGATTTATTTAGCATTGTTCTTTTTTCAGAAAGGCATGACATTAGTAGTTATTCTTTCTTGGGAACAAATGTGAAGTTTAGTTAAATAAGCGCCCGATTATCCAGTCACTGCTGATTAGAGAGAGACACAATAGAAAATCTTATTATGTCTCGGCATAAACGTGTTTTTTTATTGTACTTAATCTAACCTCATACCGAATTTGTACAATTAACAAAAAGACGCGCGATATCTAACGAATGATCCAATTCCGATATTATATTGACACCTAATATCGGCAATCAATATCGGAATTGAAAACCTTCCGATATTCCCTGCCTTAGTCCCCACGTCCTAGACAGATCGCCTACCCAGATACAGAGAGACAGCCGTCATCTAACTTAACCTAAATCACGATGACACTCATGACGAAGCAACAGCTCAGCTTAGAAAACACGATTTGAATAAAATTACTATAATCATAAAAACAAACGATCCTGTAAAGTAAAACGACTGTTTTCGAGACGAAATAGTTGATTAGTATTTTTGTACAGATGTTTTTCTAGTTAATCCTGTCAGTGAAGAACTCTTTATGGGTTATCATATCGAATATATACAAAGATGTGTGAAGATAAAATCTAGTACATGTTTTTGATTTGTTGTTTAGTTTAATCTGATGCGAATGCATGAATGCGAGCGCTACGAATATAAGTTTTGGAGGATGAAGAGGAAGACCAAGGGGTAGAGATGGAGAGAGATCAATGAAATATAAGTTTTAGTAGATGAAGAGGAAGACCAAGAGGGAGAAATGGAGAGAGATCAATGAAAAAGCCGGATTGTGAAGGTTAGGGAAGAAATAGAGCGTCCGATACAGGTACGGCTGACAAGGGAAAAACGAAGCGGAAAATATTTTGTTCCGGCCGAAAGAGACTAAGACAGAAGAATAATAAGTTACCTGTTCTAGAAAATGGCTAGTACCATAGCCCCTTCGTAAAAACATTTGAAAAAATAAAATGCTTCCCCTTGATATATTCCCCTAATAAAAGTGGACATGCATTTATTTTCTTTGCCGTCATCGCCGCAAAGGCACAAACGTGTCATAGACCCTTCGTACGTTTGTAAAAATTAAATGCTTCTTTTGATATATCACGGTACCTAATAAAAGTGGTTTAAAAAGTTGAAATGCATTCATTTTCTTTGCCGTCATCGCCGCAAAGACACAAACGTGTCACAAGCTTTACTGCACATCATAAAAATACAGTAAATCTTTCCCTAAGTATTACGTGCAACTGTCGCTAATAATCCATGTGCACATATATTACTAGTTTCAATGTCAAGTAAATAAGTCTTCCATAGTTGGCGTTCGTGTAGTTTTCACATCTGCATACGAATTGCGAGACTTCTATATATCGCTTTATGAGGGCCTTGCACACGAGTGCGCGCCGGTGACGGACATGCAAATACTGCACAACCACTGATTACACCCGCGCCCCCACATATGCATACTTTTTAACCAGACGGACACCTTCGCCGCATGAAATTTGATGACGCGCAATAAACCTTCATAGCAGTACGCATCGAAACGCACTTAAGCTTAATGCCACACATTTTGCGTCAACTCCTATTGACACAAACTGCACAATTTTATACCTTGTCGCACATGACACCTCGAAATGTAAAGACACGCTCGTAAAAAATATTCTGTTGCAAAATAAAAAACCTAGATAAGCTCTAAATGATGCGTGTCCGTCGATTCGTGCCGTGTATCGTTATGTTTCCACATTTAAGCATACAATCGTATCGATAAAGACAACCGTAAAGTTTCGATTTAAGTGTCTCGAGCCTACACTCAGCTCATTTCAGACGGCGGCCTTCGTCCGCTTACGAGTGGGGAACGTGCTAAAAGGCGTACTAAATAGGTCCCTACCGAGTAGTCACACATTTAAAAATGTAAAATACATTCGTACTAAAACGATAATGGAGTCTGGTCTGATAATGATTCGATTTTACGCGATGCTTAAGAAATGCGAAGGCGACATAATAGACTGCACGCATATGAGTATCTGCAAGGCATGGCCCTTATTTTCTTGGGTTATGTACGCGCTGCTGTCATTGTTAATTCTAACTTAAACGAGCCCACGGGCCCCGGCATCGCGACTCCTTGCCCACTACGGCTAGAATAGGATATCAGCTTATGCTTGTTTACGACCAACTTATTGAGTCGCTGTTCTTATTTCCTTGGAGTCAACATCGTCTAAATTAGAGATGATATTATATCAAGCTCCAGGGCTTGAGTTAACCTGTGCTGTATGAGGAGTGCAGTGACCTGTGGTAATGAAATAAAATTCGTTTTTAAACGGTACGAAATAATTAATAAGTGCAGTGGTTGTGTGGTGTGCAGCGGGCAGCGGGTGTGGTCGGCGACCGCGGCCAATTTGCATTGTGTCTGGAGTTTGGCGAGTCGGACCTCCCCCCTCACAGCACCACGTCAACGTAATGCTCCTTGTATTTTAATTAATTTCGATGAACGCGAGAGTTCAATTAATCTTTAATTAAATTGAAGTTAACCCTGTATAATGATAATGACGCGTCAGTTTACGAAAATTATGTTTTTTGTACAGTCCCACAGCAATTTAAATTGATTATTAATGTAAGGACAACCAGTTACACAGTGATTATGGTAAATAATTTTGGTGTTTTCGAGAACTATTTAAATAAATACCACGGTTGGGATTGTAATGAGTTGAATAGTGGAGTTATTTCGAGGCTTGAAGCGTGGTCAATTTTAGTTGTGTTCGTTATTAAAGCATGTTTGACAGGTGAATTATGGTATCCTATTAAACTGTACAAACAATGTGCAGCACGAGGTAGATAGTGGAGCGCGTCTAAAAGATTGCGCGCGCCAAGCGGGGCCGGGCCGATTTGTAATACGCCACGGAGCGGCTGCGAGCTACATTGTTGCAAGTTTGCGAGTGCAAGCTATTAGCGCGGTACATTATCCGAAGTAAAGTAAATCCCGGCCGGGCTGCTAATTCTACACTTGGAGCGTTTTTGTGTACATAGTCTTATTACGTTTTACTCGGGCTATCGCGTGTCAGAATGACATTGAAGGCTGAATTGCGCTATTCTGATATCCTTCGTCTTTTAAGGAGGTCCAGTAAACCAGGAAGATCTCTGTTCTCACAATTCTGCTTTCAAGTATTTCAACATGGCAGACATATTTAACACTTTGTTGCTAGCACTAAATATTCATTATGGTTCTCAACCCCTTATATAATAAGCTAACCAGTGCTAAAAGCTATACAGCACGTGCAGACATATTAATCACAGGCAGTTAGGACAGCACACTTCATTAGTGATGACAGGGCTATAGACCACATAGCAGAGAAATCTGTTACAATGAATACTTCAGCATGACAATGAGGCTGTCGCGACTCTGCATTACAGATAAATCACCGAATCTCATGACGTGGGTGTCAAAGTTGGTACTATCGAGATTGAGTATGCTTAAAATTCCCCTAGTCGACGGCACGAGCTGACCAAAGTTAAAATGCATGCTATCTCATCCGACAACACGTATGAAAGAGATAGATGCTGCGATGTAAGAAACTAGTTCGCGTACAAATTAGCACTTTTGCAAGTTTTTATCGAATTGGATGATGATTTAGGACAAAAACGAGCGCGTGAAATTTTATAAACAGTCCTTTGGGAGTCTAGATATCATAAAAATCGACTAAATGTGTATTTTCAACATATAATTATTTGCATTGTTGAATTACTAATCTATCCCTGTATGGAGGCCGTTTTGCAATTTTCCTTCTTCTTATGGTATTTATTTCCGCCCAGAGATGCGTTAAAGTTAGTGTTGAAATATGGAACTTTCGGCGGTCATAACTTTAAAATATTTTAATTTTAAACTTTTTTGTTTCCATACAGGGTTAGATAATGATGAGACAAATTGATATCATTTTTTTTTATTTTGAACGTATATCGTCAAACAGTGGAGTAATCGCTAGACTACGTTTGTATGGAAGAATGATCGACTAGTGTAACCTTAAGTTGAGGACTGCTTTAGTAACCATATTTTTATTTAAAGATTTGACAGTAATTAACACTGAAATGGACAAAGACAGAATCTGAACGCTAAAACAAAAACAGTTTCGGTAGATAAATACTCGGCAGTAAGACCACGATCAGATGTCATCGGAAAGAACATGAGGACACCGTAGACCAGTCCAGCGATGCACGTGAAGCAATAATATCCATTCTACCAATTATTATTATAGCTGCACATACTTTAACTTCACAGAAGGCAAAACAAGAAAGAGTAAGATCGAGAAGAGAGACCAACTAAAGGAAAGGAGGCACCTGATATTTTAAACAATGGTTCCGTAATGAAGCTAACGTAGGTGTTATATACTTACAATGGATAACATTAGAAACAGCACAATACTATTTCTACCAGCTAACCCCTCTATTCATACCTCCAACTGTCTGTTAGACTCCAAGTGACAGAAGTCCAACTATAAAATTAACTATTAACATTGTCTGAAGATCGAGGACAGATTTTGATCTCGCTTGTAAAGCCTGTAATGCTCTTATTCCTTTAGGTATGACAACTGTGCTGATTATACCACAGAATTGTTATTTAAATGTCGAGCGAATAAATGGGGCCTGAGCGTGACATTCTCGAAGTCAGCGAAATATTTTCGCTTGATTTATGGAGACCAGAGGCTTGATATGGAATTTGACTGCAGTACACGTTCGCTGTTTATGAAGTGAATGAAATGTATGACTAGGTAACAGAATCCTAGTACATACACAATATTATAAATGCAAAGGTTTGGATGTTTGTTTGATGTGTTTATTACTCCACCACGCCAGAACAGCTGAACGATTCTGGCTGAAATTTGGCACAGAGATAGATTCGTCTGGAATAGCATATAAGCTACTTTTTATCCAGGTATAGATTCCTTGGTATTATAAAACACATGCGGGCAAAAGATTGTTTTTTAATATATTTGCACTTACTTTTAGTAATCAGAACCGCGTTGATCCAATCACGATTTGACAGCAGAGATTGTTAACACTATTTTGACTCAAACAGATAGATACTAGTGAATAAATAACCGGCCAAGTGCGATTCAGACTCGCGCACGAAGGGTTCCGTACTATTATAGCATGAAATGGCAAAAAAATCACGTTTGTTGTATGGGATCCCCACTTAAATATTTATTTTATTCTATTTTTAGTATTTGTTGTTATAGCAGCAACAGAAATACATCATATGTGAAAATTTCAACTGTCTAGCTATCACGGTTCATGAGATACAGCTTGGTGGCAGACAGACAGACGGACCGCGGAGTCTTAGTAATAGGGTCCCGTTTTTACCCTTTGGGTACGGAACCCTAAAAAAGTAACAAATTGTTAGCACTCTACCGCGATACTGAAACCAGAATAATCCTTTTATGACAGAGAAGTCACTGGCTCATCAAAAACCACATCTTTCAGAACAAAACAATCCGATAACCTAAGTCAAGAATACACCTCCTAAAGGTAACTACGAATGCAACAATGTAGCGGGAAGATCGACAAATAGAGCAACAGTCGGCCCGTACTGTAGCAGTAATGGGCAGGTACAGGGAGACAGCTAACACAATTACTTGGAACAGCTGACATGAGGCTGACAGATGACGATAATTTGTATGTATTGTAGAGCCACTTCCTCTAGTAAACTTTGCAAAATAACGAAGAGTGCAGGGAAAATATGTACCTAGCAGCCGCGGAAAGTCTTAATTTTTGTATTACGGTGTTTGTTTTTGGACAATCCTTTTTCGTCGATGATTCCTAATTCATACTAATATTATAGAGGCATTATTTTTATTTTTGTATGTAACAAATAACCTTAAAAACTACTGGACCGATTTCAAAAATTCTTTCACCGTTTGGGAGCTTCACTATCCCCGGGTAACATAGGCTACTTTTTATTCCTGAATTCCCACGGGAACGGGAACTACGCGGGTGAAACCGCGAGGCGTCCGCTAGTTTATATATATTTTGACCAAAATTCAGCCACGTCGACAGCGTCAGGATTAGCCTCACGTCAATAGATGTGGTAGGAATTGTCCATCGAGAACGATTAATCCGTTTTATCGTCGACTCGATCGATTGACGGTATTCATTTAATTTTTTGATTGATTGATTTTAATTTGTTGTAGTAGTAGTTGCCCGATATCCATTGAAGATTTAAGACGCAGACTACGGACGTGGTTGCAAACAAATATTCGACGAGTATATACTAGTGATTTCTCATGCTTCTAACTGAGGAACAGTGAAGACAAACGTACAACTGGGAAATACGTATATGTCTCATCGATAAAGTGCGAATCTGACAATGCACCTGCGCGTGCTCCATCCTGTGTGTTGTACTCGCGTGGCATCTAACATAGACTAGCACAAGTAGATACGCTAATGATTTACAGTTTCACAATATAATATTATACTAGAATACAATATTAGGGCTACAGTAGGGCACACACTACTATTAAAATGTCTATGAATAACTTTTTTTTTTACTGTCGGCTGACGTTTGACAACTATTTCATCCGATGCAGGCACGATTTGCAGGCAGTTACAAAAAAGTAGAACTAATGAAGAAAAAAAAAATAGGAATCTTCTATTCTTGTCAGGCAAAACAACGTTTGTACATATGAAGTTTCTGTCTTATGACGTCAGATGATAGCATTCTGTTTATAATACATTTTAAAACGTTAATAGCTCTTTCAGATTTTGAGATTTTATCTTTTTACCAGGATTTGAAATTTACAAAAATTCCCGTGTCAAATACCCTCTTCCCACTTGGACCACATCCGCCGTGCCAGATTGATGTTAACATTTACTCAAACTTTATCTTTTCATTTTTGTGCCTTTCCGACCGGTTAAGCGGCGGTTTGAGTAAAAGTAAAAAAAGGATAGATTTTTAAGACATCGCATTTTTTGAAGTCCCACAGCCCAAAATAAAGTTTATTGTCAGCGTGCGTGGGTTGAGGCCCTTTATTTTGAAAAAAAAAACTAACTTGCCTTTCCGATTTGCGCGTGCTTGCCACTTTTCATATTAAGAACGTAATATTGGACAGCAGTGGCCTGCAACTTTGTAATAAAGTTATTCGTACAATGTATCAGAGTATATTAATGATACGCGATTTAACTAAATTTGAATTATTTTTCATTCAACCGCAATTTATTGATATTAAAATATGCATCGGGTTACTGTTTGTTGTCGTACGTATTCTTAATTTGTGATTATTAATGCATAATTAATTTGGATTGCCTTTTAACAAATGTATGCCGCCGGTGCAACGGACAAAGTTGAAACTTTTACTGTGATAAAATGCGTAACTCAAGCCTATAAGCCTATGACAGAGGCCGTGCTCGCCCGGTTGTGTATCCCTTTAAAGTGTACTGGCGTGATATTATGTTATGAAATGGTATAAACAATAAACAGACATGCTATTGCAGCAATCCCGAGACATTTGCTATCATTGATTGAAGAGTTCTGTGTTTTATCACCGAAATTTCTCATCAGATCTTCACCAAATTTAAATGGGACCAATTTGGGAACACACTCTATCGTATTTTGTTTCAAATTCGGTCCATAATTGACTGATAAATCGGTGAAGATACACAAATAAAAACAAAGTTGAACATAGAACCTCCTTTTTGGAAAGTCGGTTAAAATGTAAGTATCCTGCGCGATGCGAGTTCATAATTCTTTGAGGCTCTCGCTTTATGATGTGGAGCTGTGTATTAAAAGAATGAGGCATAATATAAAAATGTCAGTAGCATAAATAGTAAAATAATGTAATCTTTGTAATTTAAGGTATAAAGTCATTTTTTTTTAATAAATGTTATCTATACCAATATTATAAAGAGGAAAGACTTTTTTGTTTGTTTGTTTGTTTGTACCGAATAGGCTCCGAAACTACTGGACCGACTTTAAAATTTCTTTCACCTTTGGAAAGCTACATTATTCCCGAGTAACATAGGCTATAATTTTGTCAGGAGCGAAGCCGCGGGGGTCAGCTAGTTAATTATAATTATGTTGAGCATGTGTTATGTGCTCGAAAATGTGTAAGCTGTGGTTACAATGGGTCCGCGCCCACTCGACCCGCTTAGACTAGACCCGAAGAATAATGCCAGATATTTAACTACCAATTCAGTGCCATTTGTACAGTCAGGCAAAGTGATATTTTAATTCTATATAAATTATTATACATAGAATATTTAATATTTTGTACTGAAAACGGTAATCTTTTAATTGTTTTATTCTTGAATTTTGATTATTTTTTGAAAATTGTTGATTTTGTATTGCTGAAAACTTTAATCGTTTAATTGTGTTGTTCCTACCTAGTTCTATATTCTTTAAGATACCTAATGTTTATTTATAAAGCAAAATTAAGTCAATCATGTTTTTTTACGTTTCAGAAGTTAGTAGGTACCTACTTATTAGCCTAATAATTATAATCGCATATAAAGACTGATTCAATAAATACAACCGTGCCACTAGCAATAAGATTGTAATATTTGATAATTAAAAATAAACTGTGATTTTTACTACAAAGTGCAATTCATGTATACTATATTTAAAAAGGATAAGAACTTGTTCAATTATTGAATCATTTAACCAAAACTTATTTAAATTTTACACTTACAAGCCATAAATCGACACTTTTCTGTCTGACTATACATCGACATTTTTACGCCTATCAAAACAGAAATAGCCAGGTATTATTCTTCGGGTCGAGTCTAAGCGGGTCGAGTGGGCGCGGACCCCCTATAATTGAGTGGACCTACCAGTTCTTTTTAGTCTGTATAAGTTAACATTGTGTAATTCGTCGGTGATCCTAAAATAAATAATAAATTTACTGTATTATGGTGAAACAAGAACAAGTCACTCTTTCCTTTTAGGATATCTTATCAATCTAAGATCAGATTATACCTGTCTTATCAGATCTTTACAAACCTTCTACTGCAAGTTAACACAACTTACTTAAAACCGTAACTTAAGAGCTTACGACATACTTACATGTAAAAATCTTTGTCACAACTAGATGTGGCAAACAGTAATATTTTCTATCGTTTTACGGTTTCCAATTTTACTATAACATTGTCACCAAAGACTTCCTATTGAATAATGTCGTAACTTCTCTACCTTATGTTTAGAGCTTGTGCCGACATCCACGATCGACTTGGCGACGACAGTGGCAAGAAATTTGTTTTTGGTAAACAGTTTTAGATTCGTGCATCAACTCTTCAGCTATTGATAGAAAACAAAAGTTGTGAAACATTGTTACAGTAAGTTTTTGCTCAAGGAAACTTGCACTTGAGATAATTGTTGACATTAGCGCCGGGAGGGGGATGTAAGGGCTTTCAATAAAATTTACAAAAAACATTGAAAATCTGAGGCGGCGAGCTAATATTTTGGAGCTCGCTTCGCTCGCTCAATCTTGCTCGGGCTCGCTCTTAGCTCTTCTTCATAATTTCGCAAACGTTCGCTCGCTCGTAACTGTTCTTTATTTCTCAAAGTTGGTTCTATCTCTATAAAAAATTTAAAGAAGACAACTCGTCCTATTTGCGGCGGGGTGCTGAAGATGCAACCCCTAAAATAGTCCTGCCAACATTCATGATTGTTGCAGCAACAAATAAATGTTGCTGCAACAACCGTGAATAACTTTAGTACAACACATACGAGACTTTGGAAAAAATATACCCTACCGTTAAGATATTCCGGTACCGTTAAAATATTCCAAAGATAAAATTATGTTATGGAAACTAATAGATCTATAAGAAAGTGTTTTAGAATACTAAGTTATTCGACGTTTATTCTCTTCAAGACTACTTGCGCAGATAAGTGGTTCAATCTATTGGCTAGGTGCCAGTAATGTCCAAGCTATGCCAGGTTTTAACTAGCACATTAGGATTGAATTCCGGGGTGTTAGTATATCTGAATATACTTAGGAAAGTACTTAGATACTCAATTTTAGTAAGTCATTCATATCATATTTTAAAATTTCTGTAGAAGCCAATTTGTTGTTCCTTATTACAAGCTTTTGTTAACTTGCCTTGTAAGTTAGTTGGTTGGTTGGTTAGAATTATGTGTATTTGGAAATGCGATGATTGCCAAAGGACGTTAAAAAAATATTTGTACTGTACATATGTATGAGTTAAATCAACAGATATCCCCAACCCATTGAGCTGAAATGTTGCATACACGCTTTTTGACACTACAACCCAGTAACTGGGTAACACGATACCTCTTGGCAAGACTGGCCAAATTTTAAGGGCTGTTCGCTACGATACTGTAGTCAGTACAGTAGTCCTCTAAATCGCAACGACTCTATTTTCTCAGTTAACATTAAATAAACCACTGAGGAGAACTATGCGGAATATCTTCTATCCTTTTTAAAGTTCCTCTCAAATTTCAAATGTTTTACTTGCTTGGAAACTTCAAAAAATTAAAGCTTAATATTGTTCAGTCATGTGTTAAATACAACAACTTAGTCTATCCGATCACTAATCTGTTGTATAAATCTAGTAGGTACCTCTACTTGACTACATTGTCTCTACATTATCTACTTCTACGGTTGTGCTAAATCATTTACGGTTCAAGCGGTGCGGTTGTGGAATGCTTTGCCCGTGCGTGTCAATAAAGCGTACTCAATCTCTGCCCATTTTTAAAACTATGGTAAAGAATCACTACCTCTCTCTTTAATAGTTGTTTTTCTTGATTTCTATGTTTTTGTTCCATACTTATTACTGTATATATTTGCCTATACAATATAATTATATATATATGTATTTATTTTATATATAAATAGTACACCAAAGACTACAGTAGTGTCTTTCCTTTCATTTTTAAAATCCATCCAAAGGTTGTCTTGAAAAGATCGCTTTTAGCGATAAGGCCGCCCATTGTGTAATCTGTCTGTAACTTATATGGTTTACATAATAAAGAGTATTCTATTCTATTCTTTCTAGCCCTACTGAGAACTATGAGGAAACGTAAACATCTGCTGAAGAAGCAAATTCCGAGACTTCTTATGAAGAGTAAGTAGGTTTCCATTCCACTTACAATTGGCTACAAGAGCATACAAACAAAAAGTCATCGTGAAAGCAGCTTGGCAATATCGGTGCCAGCTTTTAAACACATTAGTCCGACAGTGTGAAGACACGAAGGCACTTCTCATATTGACACACCACTTGGTGCACCGCAAGGCGACCGAGCGTCCTCGGACGAATGTGCAAACTCATCAAGGACATGCCAATATGCATGAGTGAGGCGACGGGCTGACGCGACCCAACGGACATGAATTCCAATATTACCTTAGCATATGTACTGACTAAACTTTGGTTCGGAACTTCTTTTAGAATGGACCTTTGTCTGCCTCGATGTGTGTGAATTCATCATACAGATATACAAGAATTGCATTGGTAAATATACAACGAAATATTGTTAGTGTGCAGTGAGTTATGATGCGCTGAACTGCATAGTAAATCCTACGGTATAAGCCACAACATTTACTGTAGATAAAATTTATTAGATTTATATGATGTCACGCTAAATAGTAGAGATGCCGCGAATAGTTGTTATAGCAAATACTCGAATATTCGTAATTTTTACTCGACATTAAAAAATTAAATATAAAAAATTGTTTATTTATTCTCAAATTTTGTTTTAAATTAGCGCAGTAGTAAATCTCATACAAAAACAGCACCGATCTGAGCCTTTCGCATCAGACAGCCAACTACAGGGCGGCTAAGAAGTTTGGCGAGAACTATAGTAGTCTCTTGAACTTACCATATTATTCTTACTAGTGTTTCAGTTCTGTACCAAAATCTGCCCCTTTTGGACTAAAGCCAACTAATTATCTTCAACATCACTGTTTTTTGCCTAACTTTTTATATTAATGATAATAATACTAAGTCTATTTTGTTTTTAAAGATTAATAAAAGTTTAATTATTTTTAGGTCTATAGTTTTTCTGTTCATTAATAGTTTATTTTTATTTAGACAACAATTCGCCGAATGTCGAATAATTTACGAAAAAAATTCGGGAAATGCCGAATACAGAATAATAGCGAATATTCACATCATCTCTACTAAATACTGCTCCTACATTGTCATACATCACAACGCAAAACAGCTATAAAATAAATCAGACAGCAAACATATTATTTGCTAAGAACTTGCGTAAACCGCAAACCTACACTTAAGATTAAATTGAAAAAGACTGCCATTTAATTTCGCATCACCGTCCACAAGTTGTAATCATCGTCGAAGAAATCTAGGTAATTGTGATATTCTATATAAATTGCTTGTATGCACTATTATACGTTAATAGCTGGGCTAATCACCGCCGGCTCATTGGGAACGTAAGAAACGATGTGTGGTTACAGGCTGCAACAATGTAAGGCGCAAGTAGTGGGGGGAGCGAGTTGCAGACGGTGAGACGGCCTACGGCAGACACCCGACAAATGACTAAATTGCCTCGGAACCAATAACGGTAAGATATTTTATGTGAGATAGTGTTACGTGTCGGGTGACCATGGTTTGCAAGCTTCATAAACTTTAGGTAATACAGTCTGTACAAAATATTGGAACAAGAAATGAGGTAGAGGAAATGCTAAGCATTGCCACTAAAGTCGTCACAATGTAAGAAGTCCGTTGGCGTTTCTCATTTTTGACCCCCGCCGTAAAAAGAGGGGTGATATAAGTTTGACGTGTGTTGCTGTGTATCTGTGTGTCTGTCTGTGGCATCATAGCTCTTAAACGGATGAACCGATTTTAATTCAGTTTTTTTTGTTTGAAAGGTGATTTTGTCGAGAGTGTTCTTAGCTATGTTTGAATAAGATCGGTCCGCCCGTTCAAAAGGTATAGTCGTTTTACTGTTTGAATCGGGGTGTTATCGCAAGATAAATGTGCCGGGGGTTTCATAAATTTTGAAAGGAGAATGCCCATGGACAGTACTTTAAAAAAGTTTATTGCGTCACAATCATTTCTGGACAGTAAATAAAACAAAAATATTTTAAGTATTTTAACTTCTTTTCAAAAAGATTCCTAGTGGGGTTCATTTTCGTGAATTAATAAGTATTTTTACTTCCGTTTCACAGCTCAAACATATTCCGCCATTTATGTTAGGGTTGAGGCATGTTGACATGATTTGACATCGATTAAAGAAGAAGATCGAATAATCGTATTTTTTATGATCTACCTGAAACACAGTAATCAATCCATCCGGATTCACCTCTTTAATGTAAAGAACAAACTTATTTTGAAATTGATGTGGTTTACTAGTTTAATGAAACCAAGATAAAAAATGAATCGTTTTTAGAAATCGATTATATTACCGATTTGGTAACATGCCTATAATTGTCAATCATTTCATTTGACAGTGACAGTAGTCGTCTTTTCATTTGTTTTGTTTGTGTTTTGTTGCGTCAAGTTGAGTTTTATGTTCCGCCGTTACTGAATACTTATCACTACAACACCGCCGTGTGTTTGTGAACATAGTGCTTAATAGGACTGGACTTTATATTTGTGATTTCCGACATGGCTACTGTTCGAAGTTAGTGTCTCAATTGTTCTTTGATGTTGGCGCCATATAAGCGCAGACATAACATTTTGTCGAAGTTTCTTGATAATATATTGGACCATATTACGGGCTTGGATCTAAACCGGTAAGTAAGAATAACATTATATATCTTAACGGCATTCGAACAAATGTCTAACGAATACAAATCTTAAATATGTTGGCATAGAGTCCATATTGCTCTGAATCTACTGTAACCTAAAAAGGAATATATTTCGTTCAATATCTCTTAACTCCCGCAATGAAAATTGACTAAAGTTGGTACGTGTAATTAATTAAGGTAACATAATCAAATAAAGGTGTTTTTATCAGGGCACTAAAATGTTTCGGTCAGTACATTTCTTCATACAAAATGGGCATTCTCCTTTTACTTTTACATGCCGCGATAACTTTCTACGTAAGAAATTGAAAAATCAAATTCATAATCCTAATTAAATACTGTGTTAGCCATACACTATAACAACGAGTATCATTCGCAAGCATCAAGTTTAATTATTATTAAGTATTTTTATAGCTGTCAAAACGGGCCTTTTATTTTTTGACAACTTTAGATGACATTCTAGGAAACAAACCATCACAAGATTTTCGTCATCACTAAAGGTTGCCAAGAGTTGTTACGTAAACTTTATGGTCAATATATCATTACAACTATTGGTACCAACCTAAGGAAACGGAACTCATAAAGGAACCGGCAAATATTTTTCCCATCTGCATCATCATACTTTCAGGGTACAGGCCTCCTTTTTTACCCGAATGCCGAAGGAGGGTAATGTGTTTATCAGTCTATGTATGTATGTATGTTTGTTCCTATGTGGCGTTCTAAAGACCAAACGCGTTCGCCGATTTTGACGATTCTTACGTCAATCGATTCGTCTTAACCCTGCGAGTGTCACTGGCTACATTCAAATTGGAAAATAAAAAAATGGCGCATTTTGGACGCCATATTGTGGGTCACAAATTATTATTTTCTTCCTATCCCAATCGTCATAGTATCAAAAAAAGGGTTCCAAAAGGTGATATCAAAAGTATATAACACTTGTATGTTTAAAGGTACCTAATTCTAAAAATAAATAAACTAAAAAGTTAGTTAAAAAATCAAAAAACCCGACTGCTTAAAAAGCGAACTAAAAAGTCGTAAGCAAGAAGAAAACCATGCTGTGCAGTCGGAGGATACATCTGGTTTTGGTCAGCCAGCTCGCGAACATGTATCCTACGACTGCACAGCATGGTTTTCTTCTTGTTTACGACTTTTTAGTTCGATTTTTAATTATCTTCTTAATCACAATGAATTAACAACTAAGGACTTCACTAATTGCTAAGGTAAAGTGGCAGTGGGCATGGCACATTGCTCGCAGAACGGATGGTGGATGGGGCCAAAAAGTTCAGCCCCCCTAGCCAAGTTACAAACGCTTCGTATCGAATCTCTTTCTACAATCGTTAACGCCTTCTATTTGTATGGTTTGACCACGTCACTTAATGTTCAGATGTGTCATTGCCATACATTGATTCGTTTTCTACTAGCGTTATCGATTGTAGATTGTCAAGTTAGCTACGGTGCAGCTGGAGTAACCACCGTGAATCGAAAGACGCAGCGTTGGAAGGTCTCCCTCTTGGTGGACCGATAACCTGGTAAAGGGTGGGGGAATTCAAAGATTGCCAGGCCTATGCCCAGCAGTGGACTTACTGGATAAAATGATAATAAAGGACTTCTCGCAAATCTGGTGATCATAGCGACAGTAGCTGTGTGGCAACGCGATTGTCAGCGATTTCATCACGTGGGCGGTTTCTATTTACAATTAACTGTGATGTCCTCTTTACACAAGTCCCTTTCATAATTATGTTCAAGGTATACAATTTCTGTTATATTGTCGTAGCTAGCTAATAAATCGAAAAAGGTTAATAGATGAGAAGTTTCACTGAAGGTAAGTTCTGGTTTTGGGCGACTAGAATATCTATCCGTGGTGATGAAAGGTCTATCCACACATATCAGGGCCGTGCCCGGGACGTGGCAGGGCCGGGCCCAATCATTGAAACTTCGTTTCTGGCCCGTGCACGGCCTTGTGTGAACGAGTTCATATAAAATGTACACAACGATATTTTTTTGAGCCTCTGACGGGGCACGGTCCGTCCACGTCCCGGGCACGGCCCTGATATGTGTGGATAGATCTTATAACTATCATCAAATCGATCTTTTTAATGACTTTCGGGCAAAAGGGCTATATTTTCCGGCTTTAAGTTATGGATACGCAGAGTTATTGTTTAAAAACCTTTTTTTAATTTTTTGTTATTTTTCGATAGACTCACGTTTTACCATTATCTCGCCTGATGGTAAGCGATGATGTAGTCGACGGTGGAGCACGCTTGCCGAGAAGTAACATAATCACTCTTGACTAAAAGACCCCAACGTTGTAGTTATCAGGAAACAAAGACGCTGGCACGGAATTCCACTCCTTAGCTGTGCGCACAATGAAAGTATTCGCAATACGCTTAGTACGTATGGATGGGTGGGATGTTCACCATGTACTGGTGGCGCATTTCTGTACGTCTTGTCCGATGATAGAAAGGGCTAGGCGGAATGCAGTTCCATCGCACACTTCCCGAAATGTAACCGTGAATACTTAGTTGAAGTGAATTGAAAGAGCTGTCAATGCCTAGCATCAGCTAGAATGACAGTTGAAGAGCTGTCAATGCCTAGCAGCAGCTAGAATGACAGTTGAAGAGCTGTCAATGCCTAGCATCAGCTAGAATGACAATTGAAAGAGCTGTCAATGCCTATCATCAGCTAGAATGACAATTGAAAGAGCTGTCAATGCCTAGCATCAGCTAGAATGACAATTCACTTTATGATTACTTATCCTAAGTTTTCATGGTCAGATGTTTACAGCCTAGTTCAACAGCATACTGTATTTGGCTAATACGCGGTATTTTACGGTAGATTGTAATTTCATTGTATATGGCATTTAAATTGCTTTATAATTTCTTTATGACACAATATGGTACAAGATACACCAACATTTACTGATCACATTTAAGTCACATACTTACTAATATTATAAATGTGAAAGTTTGGATGGATGTGTGTGTAGATATATGTTTGTTACTTAATCCCGCTAGAACGGCTGAACGGATCTGGATGAAATTTGGCACAGATATAGTTTATAGTCTGGAATAGCAAATAGGCTTTTTATCTCGGTATAATGTGCCCTTGGCGGGCGAGGCCGCTGGCAGAAGCTAGTAACATTATAATCCCCGGGTCAGATGTTACAATAATTAATGAAGCACACTCGCCCTGAGCATTGCACACATAGGCAACCATTTACCTTATACAAAGTGGAACCTGTAGTAACGCGTCCTATAGCTAGATTGCCACTATACGACATTTGCCCGATTTTGAGTTATTAATAAGTACGTATTGTCTAAGCAGTATTTTTCTACTACCAAGAGATTCTGGATAAAAACAAAAAACGTCGTAAATTGCTATGTTTACAAACTTATTATTGATTAAGTAATTGATTTAAATTAACATTAGTGGGGGTAAGTTCGCGCATAGTACGCAAACTGACCAACCACCATATAGAGCGAACGGAACGTGGACGTGACGCGATTGGTTGTCGATCCTTCTGTCAACTGCCCAGCCAATCGCGCGCTCGGATTGGTGCTAAACGTTCCCCTCGTCCCGCTTGGTAACCAAAGAGACCTAAAACACGACTTGCGTGCATCTAACGACTCTTGCCAAGTTACGTGCCGACAACTATTTATGATTTATAGTTGATAAACAGCATCCATTTTTATTATTTCGCATTTTGTTTGTTTATCGTCTATAACTAAAAATATGATTTTGACAGATAGTGACATTCTTACTAAAGGATTGCAGTACGGTTCTTCATACTTCGACGATCAGACGATTCATATTTATTATACCGCTTATAAAACACCTTATTATTCTTACAAAATAAAAACAAAATTATTGTAATGTATGAAAATTATTAAAAAAATAAAATGGCAAAGTTTAAAAGACTGTATTGTATTATATTCAAAGTTAGTGTGAACGTCGACGAATGCAAAAGGCCTTATTACTGGGGTCCTTGTAAAAATGATTGATGACATACGCCTCTGTACCTACAGGTATTGAAGATACACAAATAATGACTCATACAGACTGTCTGGGTCCTATAAGATTCGTGACAAATGTCTGACAATTTATGAATACGCAAACGATTTGGGGACCGAACATTTCAGGGATATTGGTGAGTTTTTTTAAATTGTTGGGCCAATATTTGTGCAATTGTACAAATATTTTCAAATGCCATCAAGAGTCATCAGTTATATACAAACCCTCCTACATACTCGTATTTTGTGTAGGGCGTTTTGCCGTTGTGTTGGTGTAAGCACGCAAGATAAATCTGTGTCTACAGCCGTCTTTCAGGGACCTAATTCTTAATGGCAATGAAGCTTCTTTCGAAAATAACCTGTAGCTGCCGTATATCAACCGACGGTCACATCTCTGTAAGTTATCAAAAGGAATCAATTGCATCCATACTTACTAATATAAATGCTTAAGTAACGCTGTCTGACTGTGACCGTTTCACGAATAACCGTCGAATGGAGCTAAGCAATCTTATCATCAACATCTTCCTGCCTTGTTACTTGGGGTCGGCGCAACACATTTTCTTCTTCCAAACCGTCCTGTCCCCCGTCACGCCATCACTGACTCCCTTTTCTTTCATATCACTCACACAGTCCCTCCATCTTATCTTTAGCCGTCCCCTCCCTCTCCATCCATCCACATTTATATTCATAACCCTTTTAGTAACATGTGTTTCATCCCTCCTCATCACATGACCATACCAGGACAAACGGGTTCCTTTCAACTTTTCTGTCACTGGCGCCACTTTCAAACTTCCTCTAATATACTCATTTCTCACTTTATCCATTCTCGTCACTCCGCACATCCATCTCAACATTCTCATCTCTGCTACATGCAATCTCTTTTCATCCATCTTTTTCACAGCCCAACGTTCTGATCCATACAGTACGACGGGTCTAATCACGGACTTGTAATTTATTCCCTTTAACTTGAGGAGAATCCGGGGGCCGCAAGTAATCTTATATTTATTAATTTATTTAAAGGATTTTTGTTATTTTTTTTAATTATTAGCAATTTAGCACAAATTCACACGAGTTCTGTACGAATCGTGGTTACTGACTTACTGGCACGTCACACCGTCGCGGCGGGAGTGATCCGTGACACGCGGCACTTACTCCGGTCCTTTATTTGCGTTAAATAGCCCTACCCTGCCCTTGTGACGTCTAAATGCACCAATAATTGCATCGTGGCGACCACGCAATGATGTGTGAGACGCCCTAATAAGGCAGCGGATACATTCGTAATGCTTGCGTCAGAATACGCGTAAATTAGCTCTAGGATAAGATACAGACGTAGACTTATTTTATGCGTTTTAGATTCGCGTTTTAATAGGGTTTGGGCAATTATTGTGAAGGCGCTATATAGCAGGTGTTTTTAGCTGAGATGGTCTTTGGTTGCCATAGTCTTTGGATTAAAGGTATATAAATTCTGAGCAATACAATAAAAGGAGCTCGTGGCTAAATAATAACAGCCGCACTGGTCGATCATTAAGGTTAAGCAACGCTTGACGAGGTCGGTCCGTGGATGGGTGACCATTTCAACATACCGAGTTTCCTCCGTGCCTCGTAAAGCACGTTAAGCCGATGGTCCCAGCTGTCATTTGAAGATTTTTGACAGTCGTTACAGGTAGTCAGAAGCCTTAGATCTGACAACAGTCTAGCCAAGAGGTATCATGTAAACCAGTTACTAGGTTGTGGAGGTCAGATAGGCAGTCGCTCCATGTAAAACACTGGTACTTAGCTGAATTTGGTAAGACTGGAAGTAGACCCCAATGAAGTTGGGCAAAGGCTAGGCCGATTGAAATTCTGAGCAATGATCAGTGCACTGACTGTGCAAAAACCTCGTATATCATGCAGCAGTAATTTGCCAACAAGAATGATGTAACCAAATACTTGTAATTAAAACTTATTGATGGAAAGGAGTGTCCGTGGAGTTTCTTGCACAATAATGTGCAAGAAACTCCACGGACAAGAATCTCCATAGAGACCTACTGACGCGAATGTGCTACCAGCTGCATTTTTGTTTTTAGGGTTCCGTACCCAAAGGGTAAAAACGGGACCCTATTACTAAGACTGCGCGGTCCGCCTGTCTGCCTGTCTGTCACCAGGCTTTATCTCATGAAGTGTGATAGCTAGACAGTTGAAATTTTCAGAGATTATGTATTTCTGTTGCCGCTATAACAACAAAACAGAATAAAATAAGTATTTAAGTAGGGCTCCCAGGCCAGGTCCAGTATTTAAGTAGGCTATCGTTTTTTGCGATAAGTAATGGTACCCTTCGGGCGCAAGTCCGACTCGCACTTGGCCGGTTTTTTTTTGCTGACCATTCATAAGTACTTTAATGGTTTAGTTGAAATAAAATATTTTCATTTAGATTTTTGGCAAATTGCGCACATTCGACGAATCCAACATCATATTTTTTTTTTTAAATTAATCTTAGGTAGTCTTCATCTGATTTAACTTCGCACGCATACAAATTGATCACCAAACCATTGTGCGACCAAAATAATACACATACAGCCACAAAAACTTGGGCATCGTCATGTATCCAAGTACATATATGTGCATACTAATATGGCCCACAACACAACGTAAACGTCACAATATGCACAAGCTAATGGCAGGCCATCACTCCGACTCTAATGCGTTGCGCCTGCGACGCCAAATAAAACAAGTGCGCAAATTGTTTTAAATGGGCAGGTAGGCTCACGCCCGCTTGACCTACAGACGGGGCTTATTGCCAAAAACGAGGAAAAAATGCGCTTTTAGAGTACCGTGTGGTGTGTTGGAAATTTTGTTGAATCTGAATTTTTTGGGGAAATAAAGGAAAGGGGCAAATTATGCATGTTGGCAACACTGCCCCTGATGGATGATTTTTATGAGCATTTACAGGATCTATATTATAAATGAAGCATGCGATTTTTTTTAACGAACAGTTGTGTCTTATGCCTACAGTGGAACTTTATATCACACTAGCTGTCCCACGCGGCTTCGCTCCCGTCAACTGTCTACCTACCTACCCTACCCTACCTACCCTACATACATGATTGTTGCGTAACTTAAAACGTTTACGCAGCGCACGCAACGGAAGCTCTCAAAAAGGAATAATTTTACCCGTTTTTGTAACATTTTCCATTTATGCTCCGCTCCTATTGGTCGTAGCGTGATGTTATATAGCCTATAACCTTCCTTGATAAATGGACTATCCAACACAAAAAGATTTTTTCAATTCCAACCAGCAATCCCTGAGATTAGCGCGTTCCAACAAACAAACTCTTTAGCTTTATAATATTAAGTACAGATTTAGCCAAAAAGAAAAAAAAGTGGCGATCCGTTTGAATAAACAGCCGAATTTAAATTTGGAAGGCAATCATTACAAAAAAAAAATAGAATTTAATTTTTAACACAATTCGTAAATTTTGTTATGTTTTGGTTACCATAAAAATAAATTGGATATATTTTGGATAGGTACTTATATTATATTGTTATTATTCTCGTGCAATGCTGAGCACCTGATAAATATTGTCCAAAAATGCATCCTATAAAATGAATGGAGTCGCAAAAACACGGTACTAAATTTTTATGACCACAATGTCTGTGCTTAGGATGTAATAAAAAAGAAATAAGTTCCAACGCGACGTCAAATTTTTTGACTCAATCTTTGTCAAACAAAAAAACACATAGGTACCGAAATAAAAACCATCAATGAGTAATTACCTAATTACAGTACAGTTTTTTTTTACAAATCTCATGGGATCAAACTGAACAAGTAATAACAATTAACCGGACAATTTACCTTTAATAAAATAATACACAAGTAAAATTAAAACATTTAAAAGACTCAATGTAAAAGACCCATTTTTATAGCATGCTACAAAATTTATCAAGGAGTAGTCGCGCATCGATATTAATTTAATGCTCCGTCGACATTGTTGTTAAACAGTAAATGTAAAAATTTAAACCATGGATATCTCCTTAACCATGGGGTTCCGCGGGGTGGGTATGGTACAGTAGGGTAGCCCCATTACCCCCACTTCCCAACCAAGGGGGGTTGGGAAGTGGGGGTAGTGGGGCTACCCTACTGCCCCTAAAATCAATGGATATTGATAGAATTTTTTATTCTTACCTAAAAAATTTAACCATGGATATCTCCATAACCATGGGGCTCCGAGTGGTGGGGATGGTACAGGGGAGTCGAAATACCTCCCCCCCCACCCTCCCCCTCCCCTCCGCGCCATAATTCAGCGGCCCATAAAGGAAATTTTAACCAAGACCTATCTAACGATGTCTTAATTATAAAAATCCGTCATGTGGTTTGAAAGATACGAGGTAATAAAGAATATTACACACATACTTACATACAAGATTCGCGCGAAAAACATAACCCTTTCCTTGCAGCCGGATAAAAAAGGATAACCCTTATAGTGAATAATAAAATGACATGAAGTAGGTACCTACTTCGTGTTTTCATTCATTGCCGCGGAAGCAAGCTAACTACCAACATTTAATTCTACAAGGAATTCTATAGTTTTGATTGATTTGGAATATTCATGAATATTGTGAAATTCGCTACACAATGCGACCACTTAGATTTAAGAAGTTACCGCGGTCTGAGCGGAGTCTGTCCCGAACCGAACATACCTAATGTTATTATTACGAATACGAAGTAAGCGTTCAAGGACAAGACAACTGGCAAATAACGTCTCTGAGTACCTACATGATACGATTCCTCGCTCAAATTGCCATATGATTTAGTATCTAGGCAAACTACTAGATGGCGTTAGAAAACCACAGTCTCGGGCTATTAAAGAGTCACTGGTGCTGCCGCCTGTTAAAAATATGGAGAAAGAAAAAATAGCCCGACCAATAGCCCGACTTAAGGAGGTGACATTTCTTTGTATGGGATTGGGTATCTGTACTGTAGTATTATATTATCTTTGACGTAATTATGACACGTTATCTTGCAAGGAGTAGACGCGCTTCGATTGACAATCTATTGAACACGTAATTATGACACGTTATCTTGCAAGGAGTAGACGCGCTTCGATTGACAATCTAATGAACACGATATCTTGCAAAAGCACTCCGATTCAAACAGTAAAACACCCATAACTTTTGAACGACTGCACTGATTTTCATCAAACATAGCTAAGAGCACTGTCAATAAAGTCACCTTGCAACAAAAAAAAAACGAAATCAAAATCTGTTCATCCATTTAGGAGCTATGATGCCATAGACACCATAGTGTTTTTTATTTGGGATTCGGTAGCTTTTTTTTTGTAGAAATTATTTTTTTATTAAAAAGTTAGGCTAAAAATACCCGACTGCTTAAAAAGCGAACTAAATAGACGTAAACAAGAAGAAAATCAAGCTGTGCAGTCGGAGGGTACATCACAGGTAGTATTAGTGTAGGATACATACAGTCGGGTTTTTTTACTTGTATAATTAACTTTTTTATTTACAACTTTTTAGTTAACTTTTTTTTGGAACAGGTGCAAGAACGAATCTTAAAACCCTTTATTTTGATACCCCACACGATGGGTTTAGAAGAAAATAAAAAATTGGTCCCCCACAAATGGCGCCCAAATGCCGCCATTTTCCTATCTTAAAATTTTAATTTAGCCAGTGACACTCGCAAGGTTAAGACGAATCGATTTACGTAAGAATCATAAAAATCGGCAAAAGCGTTTGGTTTCTGGAACGCCACATAGGAACAAACATACATATATACATACATAGACTGATAAACAAATTACCCTCCTTCGGCAGTCAGGTAAAAAGTTAAACGTCATCTCTCTCACTAGTAAAGTCATAACTGTTAGACAGTTTCTTTCTAAAACTCGATGTGTCACCTTTACGGCCAGGTACTGTAAAACATAAAGTGTGTCGTTAAATCGGATTCGCCCTTGACCGAAGTCCTCAAGTTTTACGATTCCGTAGCAAGAGGCCAAGAGCAAGGTTAAATATATTATTTGGTCTGAACTAATTAGTCACGTCAATACGAAATGGTTATAATTAATTTTGAAGTTTTACACGATGGAAGATAATGGAACAGTTCATTTTTTTTCTCTAAAATTTACGACCCACATTCTTTGGTAATAATAGTTTTGACCTACTCGCATTCTTTGGGATGGTTTGCATTTTGATTTTCCTCATTCAAAGGTAGTGTCAAGATGGAGTAATTTTTGGTCCCATGAGGAAAGTATTTGGGATTATACTATAGATATTAAGAGGAAATATGAGCAGAGAGCGCCGACTGAATTGCCTAAGTAAAAAGTCATAATTCGAGGTTTGGCTCTCGTCTATATCCTGCTCCGATTGGTCCGATGGACCAATTTAAAAGATATTCCATAAACTGGAAAATAAGATGCCCTTATGTTATCCATTTTCTATACTAATATTATAAAGAGGAAAGATTTGTATTTTTGTATGTAACGAATAAACTTAAGGTTCCCCTAGTCAACGGCACGAACTATTTTGTGCGCGGGCTTAAAATGCATGCTGTCTCATCCGACAACACGTGCGAAAGAGATTGATGCTTTGATGATGAAATGTAAGAAGCTAGTTCTCGTACGAATTAGCACTTTTGCAAATTTGTAGCGAAATGGATTATGATTTAGGACGAAAACGATCGCGAGAAATTTTATGAACAGACCTTTGGGAGTCTAGATATCATGAAAAAACAACTAAATGTATATTTTCAAAATAAAATTATTTGCATTGTTGAATTACTAATCTATCCCTGTATGGTGGCCGATTTGCAATTTTTCTTCTTCTTATGGTATTTATTTCCGCCCAAAGATGCGTTAAAATTAGTGTTGAAATATGGAACTATCGACGCACATAACTTTCAAATATTGAATTTTTCACTTTTCTGTTTCCATACAGGACTAGATAATGATGAGACAAATTGATATCATTTTCTATTTTGAACGTACACCGTCAAACAGTGGAGTAATCGCCAGACTACGTTTGTATGGAAGAATTTTCGACTAGTGTAACCTTAAAACTACTGGACCTATTTTAATCCCTGTATTCCCACGGGAACGGGAAGTACGCGGGTGAAACCGCGAGGCGTCCGCTACTCATTCATATTTGTCAAATTTGTGAGGGTTCTAGTGCCTCCTAAAGATAATGTATCATCAAAGAGGAAAACATAGGTTCATCGTCATCGTTCATTTTTAATTCATGGAATATCTTTTGACGCAGTCACAGATAATATAATACTAGCATACAGATGCCTCATCCCATACAAAGAAACCGTGCCGACGTAACTGGCGTTTTTCATCTGATTAATCTTGTTATTTTTGTAAGTACATCAATCGCGTTCGATCCCGTTTCACGGCAATAGATGGTGTTAGCGGCGACTTGCAAGTAAAATGGTTTACTAGGTTCGTGAATATTTTTTTCTTTAAATACAATGAAGGTTCGTTTTATAGTATTTTTTTGCAGGTTTTTAAAGGTTTATTGCACCAAAATGTGTTACAATGAAAATTTTAATAACCGAGTGGAATGCCACAGAAATTTAAAAATGCGCCATCTATTGCCATCAATTTTAAATGATACGTTCAAATAATCTTTTAAATGTGAATTAAGAGCCCAATATTCCATAATTTTGTACTTAGGAGAGTTTATAAGAACATACAATTTTATGTTAAATTCTAGAAAATGTTAATAATATACACAATTCTATTGAATTGTGTGTACATGTCGCGCCATCTAGTGAGATTTATTTGAAACAAATTTTCTTTCTTAGCAATGAGACCCCGTGACGCAGTGTACCTAACGATTAAATTTTTTATTTCGTACGTACCAAATAGACTAATTGCTCAACAATGAAAAGTTTTTAACAAACAGTAATAATTTCATAAGGTTAGAAAATAAACCAATAGTAAAGCCGCGTTGTAAACTACTTGCATCGTCTAAACGATGCTTTTAGTGCCCACCAACAACGAAACTTGAATTAGTTAAGTACTGTTATTATTTCGTTTGGTTTTCGAATAGTAGTCTACTCACTGTGCGCTTTTAGTAGGTGAGGTTATGCAAGGAATAATATGAAGTGACTTACCGGCTCCGTTTCTCCCTGCCTCTCCTTGCCGAGTCCCTCACCCTTGTTCCAGCCCATCTTCTCTAGCATTTTAAAGCCTTTGTTCTCTGGTGCTATAGTCCTGTCAAACAGTATTTCTGGTTTAAGAAATCAGCTTTTTAAGTTCACAATTTTTTTTAGGAAATATCTGCCTTCTTCCACTTTCATTGTAGACTATATTTTACGGATGTCATATAAGATACCATAAATGTTTATATCTCTTCTTAGAGACATAATTATGGAGGGCGTATGACATAGCCCACTGGACATAGGTCGAACAGTGTTTTGATGATGAGCTTGTAAAAAACTAGGTCACTAGGCAAAGTTTTTGCAATCTATCAATAAAATGACATTTAGTTTAATTTTTATTATAAACCATTGCAATCAAGGTTTAATCCATAGCCAACAACAAAAGCTCTAAATAACGCTATTATGTGCTGAAATTATTCGAAATATCGTTTTTAGGATTGCTCAAATTCGGTCTTTAGCTACTGGGGAATAAGAACTATTTTAAAAACCGGCCAATTGCGAGTCGGACTTGACGTTAGGGTTCCGTACCATGCAAAAACGGCAAAAAATCACATTTGTTGTATTGGAACCCCATACAAAAAACGTGAAAAATTAAATATTTGTTTTAGTATTTTTTGTTATAGCGGCCACATAAATACATTATCTGTGATCAATGTGATCATCAATTTCAACTGTCTAGCTATGACGGTTCATGAGATACAGCCTGGTGACAGACAGACAGACGGACAGTGGCGTCTAAGGGTCAATTTATACTAGTGCAGAGTCGAAGCGCATCGAAGCGTCTATCCAAAACTGAACATGACAAATTCAACCTTAACTCCACAGCGTAACGCACACATTACTTCTGAGATTTTAAAAAGACGCGCGCATTCTCGCGTATCCATGCGCCAACTAGCGAACCTACGCGTCATCAGTCGGAAATTGGCCTGAGTCGGTGTTGCTGCCCATTACTACACGTAAAAGAGTGCGCTTTAGTTGCAAAGAATTTGACGCTTCCATGCGCTTCGACTCTGCGCTAGTATAAATTGACCCTTAGTAATAGGGTCCCTTTTTATCCTTTGGGTATGGAGCCCTAAAAACGCTTCTTCTACTAACGTGTTCACATCCGTGCTCTGCGTCTTCTCCGAGTGATGCGAGGAGCCCACAGTCTCCCTCCGAGCCTGCGCTCTGTCGTTGTACGCCGTCTCTTCGATGGCTAGCGGCTTGGGCGCGTATTTGTTCTTCAGGCGTGCCAGTTCCAGCTGATGCTGCTTCTGAACGTTGCAGGTGCGCGTGTACGCAACTTTCTTCTCTTTTTCTATAGCTGTAGAGATGATTTTTGGTTAACAAAGGTAATATTGGAGTTAGGCATTTGGGTTTTTTATAAGTATTACAGTATTTGAGTAAAAAGGCTGAAAACATATTTTGAATGCGTTTAATATGTTCAAAACAGTTTCTGGGCACCTGATAATATGTTTTAGTTTAATCCCCAATGGATTTCTTGTTCTATTCGTCAAGTAAGATATTATTAAGGTAAAAATAATAATTATGACCAGAATTTGAGATATTTAAAAATGGACCAGTTGTTTTTTTTTTCTTTTTAGATAGGCTTGCGCTTGACCATCACACCTGATAATAAGTGATGATGTGGTTTCATTTTGAAATAGTTTAATTACCTTCCATTAAAAGTCCGGGTTCACAATGTCCACACGTATCATTTCCAGGGTGTATGTGACAAAGAAGTTTTGTCTCACCAAGCTGTAGAGTACTGCCATGCACTATCTGTGAAAGAAAAACGCTATAGTAATTTCCAAAACGATTTTCATATTGGTTTTAAATATTAAGGAAGTTGAGGTTTTATATGACTTCTTTGAAGGCTGGGTAAACAACTTATTCTCTTTCGACAAAAATCACGCAATATGGGCCTTTAGACGTAAATGCCGTAATGAAGACCAAACAGTATGAGCGATACTATAGTCTTACTTTCACTTAAATCACGGGTCCTGCCTGACGCAAGAAAATTTCGTTCAAATAAATTCCAATAGAGGGCGCGATATGCATCGATCTGTTATTGAGTTTTGTTAAATAGTAAGATTTTCTATAGAAGATCATAAAAAAATATGTTCTTGTTTAATTAACACTCCTAAGCACAAAGTTATGGAATATTGGGCTCTTAATATTCCATTCAAAGATTATTTGAACGGATAATTTAAAATTCATTCCAATAGACGGCGCGGTTTTAAATTTATGAGGCATTCCACTCGAATTTTTAATTTTGTATTGTTACACGTTTTGGTAGAATGGAACTGTAAAAACGTGTAAAAAAAATACTATAAAACATATCGTCACTGTATTTAAAGAAGTAAATCTTCACGAACCCGGTAAACCATAACTTCCAAGTCACTGCTAACACCATCTATCGCTTGAGAGAGAACCGACCGCGTTCGAGGTACTTTTAGTAAAATAATAGGGTATAGTCCGCCGAAAAACGCTAGTTATGTCGGCACGGTTTCT
Source organism: Orthosia cruda (assembly GCA_964057195.1). Classification (NCBI taxonomy): domain Eukaryota; kingdom Metazoa; phylum Arthropoda; class Insecta; order Lepidoptera; family Noctuidae; genus Orthosia; species Orthosia cruda. The sequence continues at coordinate 25,760,399 of OZ059835.1, read as the reverse complement.
TTGTATGGGATGAGGCATCTATTGCTTGAGGTTGCTATTATTATATTATCTGTACCTAAGCCTAGTTTATAATGATTTCAAAAAGCTGATGGCTTCATGTATAGGAATAATCCCATTTTAATAGGGGTGGTAGAGGTGGTTCTATACTTCATTTGAAATAACATTGGAAATTTTTACAAACCCTATTTACAGTCCGTTCAACCGATTTTGAGTTCTATCCCGTAAATATAAGGATGACATAAAAAGCATAAACCAGTTACCAAAACTGTTTAATACAGCTGCCACTTGTCATATCACCAACGCAATAGAAGTCAAAATCGGTTGAACGGGCTGTAAAATGGGATCATTTAAATGTGTTATGTTATATCAAATGGAATATAGTTAATAAGGAAAACTAGTGGAAGAATTTTTACCTCCGTAGGTTTGCTCATAACCTGGCTCTCTGACATTCGCGTTCCGTTGAGTATCGTCCCGTTCTTAGAGCCGAGGTCTGTCGCCATATACAAGTTGCGCGAAGGGTCGAATTGTATATCCAGGTGATTCTATAAACAATTAGAAAATTACATAAATGCCATGAATCTGCCTCATCCTGCCCTCATCCCATGTTACTTGGGGTCGGCGCAACACGTTTTCTTCTTCCATACCGTCATGTCTGTGCCCCGTCACGCCATCACTGACTCCCTTTTCTTTCATATCACTTCTCACACAGGCTATCAATCTTTTCTTTGGCCGTCCCCCTCCCTCTCCATCCATCCACATTTATAATCAAAACTTATACTATTTTAGTAACATGCTTTTCATCCCTCCTCGTCACATGACCATACCAGGATAAACGGTTTCCTTTGACATGACATAAATACAATATATATTATCTGTGATATTTATAAATCATCTCTGTGGATTTCAGAAAATGGAATAACCCTTTTCTACATCCGCAGAAGACAATGACTAAATAATTTGAATTGAATTAAATTTGATAGTTGTGTCCATCAATACTGCCATCACCAATTCTTTTGGTGGTCTTGAAGATAATGAATGACAATAAAGGGGTCCGTACACTGACCTCTATTATACAAGTACGCTGGACTAAACATACTATATGAAATGACAGTTGATTTTTGTGCTGATTCAAAGCGCCCCGCTCGAGCGTATCAGGAACTAAAATTGACACATTTAGAGATAGGATACTACCCATATTTATAAAAATTAGGTAATACTAATATATTTGACTGGAAATATTATAATATTGTAACTAATATATCAGTATTAGTGATATTTTTAAATTACACTAATATCAAAATAGTAGACTTGGCAAGGCGTATCACTCATCTACTGTATTGACTTCTCGTAGTATGTTGGAACTAAATATCTCATATTGGTATTGGTGATGAATATTATATGAATGCCAATGATATTCAAATGAACAGATACGTTATACACTCACAAAACAATTGAAATAAGTGTGCCGCACATAGCGGCAGCACACATACACACTTTTCATTTATCTATCATTAAAAAATATATATTTTAATCAATAAATAAATAAATTACAAATACACACGATGGCATTTATTTTATTTTGTTTTTGTTTCAACAAAGCCTATCGCTCTTCGCCATGCGTGACATAAACTAAAGATTAAAGGTCACAATTGTGACCTATTCGAGTCTTCAAAATGCGCGCGCTCATAACATATCTGTTTATTTGAATATCATTGATGAATGCCTAATAATCAGTTATAATATGTTCAAAAGCAATGTGTAATACTAAATTATGGAATCATCATCATGATCATCCACGGCCCGACTTCGCCCACTGCTAAGCACAGGCCTCTCTCTTGTACCAATCACTACGTTCCTGAACCTGGAATTAATTCTGGAACAATATCATGATAATTATAATTTTATTAACAAATGTTTTGAAGTCAAACAATTTATTATCTGAAACAGAGCTGAAAACTGATTTCAGCGAGGGTAGGGTCATCTCGATAACTTATTTTCATTACTTTATTAAATATATATATTTATTTAGGTATGTATCATATAATATACGTATATATGTGCATGTTAAGCAATTAAAAATATATTTTGTTGTTAAATTGTTGCCACGATTTAAACAATGCACCTGCCATGTTATCTCTTCACCACCCTTGGTTGACTGGTAGAGGATGCCTAAGGCATTAAGTCCGCCATTGTACCTTTGTGCATGAAGTTTAAATAAATAAATATAAGGTTTCACCTTGCTGGAATGCGATGTCACTCTTATTTGCACCTTAACACTACAGAGACAAGATCTCAGCGATGAGAGCGTGAAATACGTCCGTTGTAAATGATTATCTATCTCATTTATTATTATTATTATTATATAAATGATGTTCCCATCACGAATCCGAAGGGCGTACAACTAGTGTACTTGAGCGAGGAGATACTTGCTCAAATGTGATAGTTTTTAGGATAAGTTGTTAGCCTAACCCCATATTTAAATCTCACTGATCTGACAGTAATGCGCTATAACTTTACTAGAACGCTATCCACTAGTTTATAGCTTGCAATCTGACTGAAAATATTTTTAGTAACCTTTACAGCAATTATTCTATTACTTAAAAATAAATCATAATAAAAATAACTGTTTTTTTTTCTCTTACGTATTAAATTATTCTCACGATCGATAAAACCCATAAAAGTATTTTACCGAAAGCTGTGTCCCATCTCTAATATTAGTTCCATGCGACTCTCACGTTAATTCACGTTGCTATCAGCGCCAAAATGGCGATAATCAAATGTCTTCATTTTGTCATCGATAATATGAAGTCCAGTGTACAATGTATGATAGAGGTCAGAGGGTCCGTAATAATAATGTAATAAAAACTATTTTGTTTACACAACGAAAAAAGATGGCGGCGGAGTTTCAAAAACTACAGACCTATTTTGTGTTTTTTTTTTTCGTTCACTTTTAGAGATGGTTCACTAAAATGTTACCAAAGCCGATAACATATGAATTGATCGAACGAATGATACAGCCAGAAAGTAAAAAGTTTCGCGACTACTTTTCATACGTACATGCGTAGGTACGAAAAACGCGTCGGAGGTTAAAACATTGATAATAAGTATATTTTCAACACACTTGCTCATAAAGTGGCTCTAATTTCACCGCAATTAGGCACATAATGACACCTGTTATCAAACTGTGACTTTTTCATTACTATTATTCACAAGTGAGATAAAGAGTTTTTTTTAATTTATTGGTTGAGTTGCTTTGTTCTTAAAAAAGTTTCGATACAAAAAAGATCGTGCTCAATAGTACAAATGCAACACATTTCATGCAACTTCGTATTTAAATAGATAATTTCAACTTGTACGTGTTTAATAAATAAAACTTTCACTTAAATATAACTTTTGTTTTTGTCTGTAATAAAGAAAACTTGAAATTCCCCATTTTGTACGTGGCTAAAACGCTAACCGCGAAAAGCCAAAAAAAAATAACTCATTATTTTTAGTCTTTGGCCGATCGCCATTGTTAGATGCGCGCGCATAGGAAAACTGATTAATTTTGCCCGCCATTGCGAAAAAAAATTCACAACTCGTTTACACTGTTGGAAATGATTTTTTAGTATTATTTTCTTCACAAGTGTGTTGAAAAACGTCGTATGATACACGTGTGTATTGATGATTACCGTCCTCGGCTCTCTTAAGACCTGAGGGTCTTAAGAGAGCCTAACCTAACCTAACCTAACGGCTCGGGTCTCAATGGCGCCTCAGCGGTAATCACCAACATAACACACTTGTACCATAATGTACTATTATACCATTCCCCCTCTAAAAAGCTTATTTTATTCACTGAAAACAGTGAATAAAAAGCACTTTTAATCACTGTTGTGGTTTTTGAATTCAGAACACACCTTATATTCAAACTCCATCTCAATGCTATACAACCTTGCGCAAAAAATACTCGATACAAACTTCTTGTGCAAAGAATATTCGACTTTCAAACTCCTTCGTCGATTTAATTTTGAGTTTGTTTATATTTAGGATTTTAATAATGATTTTGGTTTTGGTCTTGTATGTTTAGTGGATACTTATTGGGATTGTAATTCTAATTTTAATTGCATTGATGTATAATTAATTATAATTATGTTACGTAACGGTGCTGGTTACTGGTCCATGAAACACAGGTGCTGTTACCTAGCTCAGCTTCAATTTACAAAAAATGTGAAACTGAGGCTTCTCAATTTTTATAAATTTTGAAGGTAATAAACCATTTATTTATTTATTATTATTCCTTGTGCTTTTTGTTTAAATCTTTCTTTTTCTCGTAGTCATGGCATAAAATATAGTATGCAACTCTTGAATAAAACGGATTTATATCGAGGGCCATGAATCACTCGCGTCGCTCAGGATTCTAACACTTGAATCACTCGCTATGCTCGTGATTCAATCATCATGAATCACTCCCTACGGTCGTGATTCAGTTGTTAGAATCCTTCACTTGTTCGTGATTCATCTATGGCCCTCGCTTTAAATCCGTCCTTTATTCACTAGTTGCATAATATACTATTTGAATGCAAATCATAGAAAATATGTTTTAGAAATAGTTACTATACTCGTCAGTAGAAAAATCATCGAAAAATTAGTTCAAAAAAGCAATCAACAATCTTGATCACTCACCCTAGAAACATTATTATCTCTAAGCAGTATAGTGTGCTGCTCCCCCTCCCTACCGACGGTGCCGCCATCTTTGGTGACGATGAAAAGGTTGCCCACGCGCAGCTTCGCCAACGACGTCTCTCGCACGATCACTCGCATGCATGGCGGGTGATGCCTGGCTATGGATTCTGGACAAGGGAAGTATGGATATTATTAGTTCTAAAATTAAATCTTTGTCACATACATTGAAATCGAGAAATTTTGACAACCAGATAGCTCAAAAATAAACAAGTACAGCAAAGCTATTTTCTTAATGTCCCTCGGCAATCATCGCATTTCCGAATACAAACGAATGCTAATTTACATGTCCATCAATTATTAGATTTATCTATATCTATAAAAGCGAAAGGTGACTGACTGACTCACTGACTGACTGACTGATCAATCAACGCACAGCCAAAACTGCTACGCCTAGAAGCATGAAATTAGCAGAAAGGTTCTCAAGTGACGTAAGTGTGCACTAAGAAAGGATTTTTGGAAATTCCACACCTAAGGGGGCAAAAAGGGGGTTAAAAGTTTGTATGAAAAGTCTAATTCCTTCGGCCAAAATTCTTGAAACTTAGCATAAATAGTATTCTAAGTAAATGATAAAGATTGACATTATGAGTTTTTCAAAACTACCCCCAAATGATGATTTAGGGGGTATTGAAGTTTGTATGGCAAAATCTGATTTCTTGGGTTAATAAACTTGAAACTAGCCACAAATACTAACCTAAATGAATAATAAATGTTGCTTTTATTATTTTTTTAAACTACCCCTATCTTATAAGGGTTGATTTAGGGGATGTTATTTTTTTAAGAATCTTATTACTTCAGTTAATACATTTGAAACTTGACTTAAATACCAATCTAAACAAACAATAAAGGCTTTCATTGTTCGTTTTTCAAAACTACCCCCAAAGGATGATTTAGGGGATGTTTTTTTTTTTTTTGAAGTATCTCATATTTTGGGTTAATGAACATGAAACTTGACATAAATACCATCCTCAATAAAGGTTATCATTATTAGTCTTTTGAAACAACCCCCATAGTCGATTTAGGGGGTGTTGAAGTTTGTATGGAAAAATCTGATTTCTTGGGTCAATAAACTTGAAACTTGCCACAAATACCAATCTTAATAAACATTAAAGGCTTTCATTGTTGGTTTTTCGAAACTACCCCAAACGATGATTTAGGGGATATTTTTTTTAACAATCTTGGGTTAATAAACATGTAACTTCACATAAATACCAACCTCAATAAACAATAAAGGTTTTCATTATAAGTTTTTAGCAACTACCCCCAAAAGACGATTTAAGTACAGTGTATTTGAAGAATTTCTTTGGTTTTTAATGAAAAAAAGAAAGAAAAAGAATTTGAAAGAAAAAAAAACATTTGAAATTTGACATAAATACCATCCTAAGTAAACAATAAAGGTTGTCATTATTAGTTTTTCGAAACTCCCCCAAAAGATGATTTAGGGGGTGTAAAGTATTTTTGAAATATCTTATTTCTTGGGTTAATAAATTTGAAGATTGACATAAAACCCATCCTAAATAAACAATAAAGATTGTCATTATTAGTTTTACGAAACTAACTCAAGCTAAGAATCTTACTGGACAGGGTTTCGTTTTTGACGTGGGGATCTAGGGGAGCACTAAGGCAAGACTTTGAGGCAATTCAACGTTTAAGAAGGTGAAAAGAGTCAAAATTAGTATGTATATAAAATCGAATTCCTTGGGGATAAAGTTGATAATCAAAATTTACAAAAAACATTTGTAAAACTCTCTCCCATATAGAGTTAGGCTTAGGAGTGTTAAAGTTTTTTTGAGGAATCTGACTAACATAAACGATAAATAAAAAAAGAGAAGAAAAGAGTGAATGGCATATTTAGGTTGTTCAAAACTCGAACCTCAACGTGGCAAAAAGGGGTTGATAAGTTTTTAGGGGAGGATTTTACTTTGTGGCGGTAACCAATTTTTTTTTTTTCTTTAAGTCAAATAACGAATCATCCCAATCCAATAAACCCTGTGTATCTACGATATCCAGTTTTTTATTGTTTTAATAATAGCTTATTTATGGTCGCCTTCGCTAACTGCTTAGAAGAAAATCATTTATAGGATAAACGAAATCACGCGAACGAAGTCGCGGGCGGAGTGCTAGTCGTGTATAATAATTTGAATTCAGAACTAAGTACTTTATTGTTGTTTTGTTTTGATCTCCGTGTGAAATATATAGAGCTGTAAAAACAGCAGGCTTCCTCCCATTTTTCAAATAAATTAAATTATTTTAAAAAAGTATTAACAACTCTATATACTTCCAAGTTGATAAAGAGCGTCCAGTCTGCACTAAGTGCGCAGAAACACGAAGTTTGCCGAGCGACAATGTTTGTACTATAGATCAAATACTGCCCACAATTATTGTTTGTTTTGAGAATGTTGTAAACTTTGTAACATGCTCGTCCATATCGTCCATGTCATATTTGCCACATTATGCACATACATTGTAGCTTGCTCAAAATGATAATTAAGTTCTATATCCTCTTACACCTACCTAACATGAAACACAATGGTAATGTATGCCACTGGGTCTTGATAGAACAGAGCACATTTCCATCAATTGGCACAACCAATTGAAGGAAAAATCCCACCTTCAATAACATGGGACTTAGGCATAACTTGCGAAACGTGGTAAACTATAGGTACACCTTGTGTCTAACTCTTCAGAGATTACAAGCATATTTTTATGTTTCATACTTGCCTTAAGCCTTAGTCGACGGCACGAACTATTTTGTGGGCGGGTTAAAATGCATGCTATCTCATCCGACAACACATGCGAAAGAGATAGATGCTGTAATGAGCAGTAAGAAGCTAATTCGCGTACGAATACACACTTTTACAAATTTATAGCGAAATTGATGATGATCTAGGACGAAAACGAGCGCGCGAATTTTTATAAACAGACCTTTGGGAGTATGGATATCATGAAAAAATACATCATCTGTGAAAATTTCAACTGTCTAGCTATCACGGTTCATGAGATACAGCCTGGTGACAGACAAACAGACGGACCGCGAAGTCTTAGTAATAGGGTCCAGTTTTTACCCTTTGGGTACGGAACCCTAAAAACGACTAAGTGTATCTGGTCAAAATAAAATTACTGACATTGTTGAACTACTAATCTATTCCTGTATGGTGACCGTTTTGCATTTTTCTTCTTCTTATGGTATTTATTTGCACCCAAAGATGCGTTAAAATTAGTGTTAAATTATGGAACTTTCGACGCTCATAACTTTCAAATATATATTTTTTTACTTTTTTGTTTCCATACAGGGCTAGATAATGATTTGACAAATTGATATATTTTTTTATTTTAAACGTACACCGTCAAACAGTATAGTAATCCCTAGACTACGTTTTTATGGAAGAATGATCCACTAGGGCAACCTTAAGAACTTTGGTTCACATTTAGGCAAGTGACAAAATTTGGTTTAACAAATGAATCACAGCTGTGAAAAAATTACCATCATCACTAGCTGTCGAAGTGCTAATGTTTGACTTTTTATCTTCGTCTTCATCATCAGAATTTTCAGTGCTTGTATCACTGCATTCACCATCTTCTAACTCTTCTGGTACTGCATTACTGCCATTAGATTCTTCTTTTTTCTCTTCTTCATTAACAGAAGTTTCTGTTTCATCCATTACTTCTACTTTTTCTTTAACTTCTGTAGCATCATCTTTAGCCTTCTCTTTAGCATCATCTTCTTTAGTCTTCTCTTCAGAAGAATCTTTCTTAACTTTCTTTGTATTATTCTTCTTGCGCTTAGATTTCTTTGCTTCTTGTTTTCCATCAGCTTCTTTGTCCTGTAATATAACATTTAGAATGTTGGTATAGGTGTAACCGTTCATGATTTAATTACCTAAGGCGACTTGGCCTCGGAGTGAAACCTGAGATAAGTTTTTCGTCAGGTTATCAATGTCGTCTGCCGTTTTTCTTTCCTGAAAACATAATACAGTTTTTCAATAAGTTAATCTTTTGAATTTTTATCATAAGGAAAAACTTAAGGCAAGAATTAAGAAAAATTGGTTGGAAGGTATTTTTAAATATTTATTTACCTTTCAACACTAATTGCCAGTTCTAGTCTTTGCTAAAGCATGTATCTAGATTTTAAATACAGATTCATAAAATCTGTCAAACTGTATTATTTTAGTACATTTAAATCAAACTTCAATATTGTTCTAGGATTCACTCTAAATTACAAGATGTGAGTATCTACTCACAATTTTATGTTTTCTTGCTTTCCTCTTCTCGTGTGCTAGTAATGCTGCATTAGAAGAACTCCTGTCTGGGTATGAGTGGAAAACAAATGTCTTCTTATCTTCTGAGTAGTAGTAATAACATTCTGTGTCCGTGTGGTAGTAGAGACCCAGCTCCTAAAAATGGAAAAATGTGAGACAGAATGACTAACAACACAGTACATTTTTAAGAAATGAAGAGAAATCTAAACTAAAAAATTATAAAGAGGTGAAAGTTAAAACTGTTTCATTTATATTTTTGAATAATCATCATAATAATCTGTTTATGAAAATTCCACTGCTGGACATAGGCATCTCCTAAGCGTCAAATTGAAAAGAATGAAAGAATTGCCAAACTTAAATGGCAGTGGGTAGGGCACATTGGTCACAAAACGGATGGCCGAGGGGGAAAAAAAGTTATGGAGTGTAGACTGTGAACCGGTAGACGTTGCATTGGAAGGCCTCCCACCAGGTGGACCAATAAAAATTCTTACAATCAAATCTCATTATTCACTCATAGAAAACTTCATTATAACTGAGTGAAAAGCAGTGGTGACCCAGTGGTTACGGCCACAATTTAAAAGTTGTAGGTTGTGAGTTCATTACTTGGTGTAAATTATTTCATCAACACCACTCTCAAAACGGTGAAGGAAAACATTGTGAGTAAACCGGCATGTCTTAGAACCAAAAATTAGAATACATGTGACATCCACCAACCCACACTGGGCACATGTGGTGGAAAATGGCGCTTTCCCACTTACAGAGAGCCTGCATGCACAAGGAACCAAATGGTTGTGTAAGTGCAGAAAAGGAGATCCATCTATCCTATCAGTGAGTGTCAAAGGTTAGTTATTTATTATTTTAGCCCTTTAAAACACATGATTCCTGTGGGACACATGACATATGAAACCCCAGAAAAAAGGGAGTAAAAAGATAAAAGCTTTGTGTCCTAATTGAAACATGCAGAGGCTAAAATCGTTGTTCTAATGCAGAGCAAAGATAGATTGATGGAGAGAAACCACACAGAACGAATATTAGTATAAGAAGCATTAATATTGAATGAATTTAATCACATGTTTCATCACATTTTATCTATAATTCTTAACAGGAAAAATTATGCTAATTTACCGAATTATAATAATATCCAGTCTTGTAATCATAGTACATTCCTGCAGACTCCACATAGACCATCCCAGTTTCCTTCATTGCATCCTGTGCAACCTCGGCCACTTGCTCCGCTATGCTTTTAGTTTCCTTATTGTCATTTATATTCCATCCCGAGTCATCTGGTTTTTCTTCTGGTTTAACTTCTTTTGGAGCTTTCTGTTTAGTCTTCTTTGTTATTTCTTCTGTCTGTGTTGTTTCATCTTTAGTTTCAATTGATTTAGATTCTGCCAGTTCTATTTCTATTGCTTGTGGAGTGTTAGACTCTTTTTGTTTGGGTTGATCTTCATCATTTGTAGTATTTGTACTTGCTGTGGCTAGTACAATATTGGTGTTAGTACCACTATCTTGAACTTCTTTTACTGAACTAACATTCTTCTGTCTAGTTTCATAAACCTGTAAAATTGCATAACACAATGTTAGTATTTAAATGTATAGGTCGCCAAATTAGAATTAAATATAACCTTTGCATTCAATTGCTAGTTATTTATTCATTTTAGAAGAAATTATAGGAGAAAATGCAAATAAACAGTGATAAAAATATGGTCAACTCAACAAAATTTTAGGTTGTATATTTACCATTTCATGTATGGTAGACTTTAGCTTTTCTATCATGATCTGTTTCTGCCGGAGACGCAGTTTCAGTCTTAGTATCAGCTCCAGAATTTCAGGCCTGTATTTCAGAGATAGCCGAAGACTCCTCAAGTTTAAGTTATGATTCGGCTTTCTGCTATGTGTTTCCGCCATTTTTATGTCAATGCTTTAGAAACTTGACTAAAACAAACTAAAGAGCACTGCAATAAAATAGCAAAAAATAAATCTGTTTTATTGTTACAACAAAACATTGAAAACATTCGAATTAGTTTTTTGTTTTTTGACTTGCATTTGCCTCAGTAGTTGAGAACGGACGTCACTGTCAATGTCAGTTGTCAGTGAATCTGTCAGGTTTTTTTGGGAATATAATGACCTGGCTACTAAGCCCTTTACGCCCCCTCACAAGTTTTATTTTGTACAGTTATTAAACTTTATTTTTTAAATACGGATTTTATCCATAATATTTTAAGGAGTATTTGGTAGCAAATATATAGATATATATAGATATATAGTCTACTTTCTAAGCAAGATACCCTGAGGATTTTTTTATTTGTGATAAGGTCGCGTTAGACGACTATCTCGTTTGATGGTATGCGTTGATGTGGTCCACGTCGAGGGTCTGAGGCACAGTCTGAGGTAGTGATTACTACAGTCTAGCTATTGTAACTTTGCAAAACTCATAATTGGAATCCCCAAAAAGTTTTGTATCTATTGATGTGGTACGCTTTTACATCAGTCACATTCGTTGTACTTGAGCCTTTATTTTTGCTTATCAGATTATTATACTAAGAACATTTTTTCGAATACGCACAAGTGCGGATTTAGGGACGGTATTTTGTGTGCTGTGGAGATTCCATCACAGTACATACTTAGAAGCAAATCAAATTATAAGAGTTGTTAAAATATATGAATAAAATAACAGAAATAAACTATTCACCGCTGAACTGGAGGATGTCTTCAAGGTTCTGGACTGGAGGGCTAGGCATCAACGTCAATGGCGAGAACATCACTCACCTTCGGTTTGCCAACGATATAGTGGTCATGGCTGAGACCATGGAGGACCTTAGTACAATGCTCGATGACGTCAGTAGATCTTCCGGAAGAATGGGTCTTAGGATGAACATGGAAAAAACCGAGGTGATGTTGAATGCCCATGTTACACCCACTCCTATCAAGGTCGGAGACTCTACAATCAAAGGTGACCCGAATGCCAATGGAGAGGGCCAGGCTCGAAGTGTCCATGCGTGATAGAATCAGGCATGTAGATCTGCAAGAGAACCAGGGTTACCAACATAGCCCGAAGAATTGCCAAACTTAAGTGGCAGTGGGCAGGGCACATTGCTCGCAAAACAGATAGCCGATGGGGCAGAAAAGTTTTGGAGTGGCGACCGTGAACCGGAAGACGTTGCGTTGGAAGGCCTCCTACCAGGTGGACCAATGACCTGGTGAGGGTTGCGTGGATCCGCTGGATGCAGGACGCACGGGTCCAATCAATGTGGCGACGCTTGGGGCAGGCCTATATCCAACAGTGGACGTCATTCGGCTGATATGATGATGATGAACAGAAAGAACATGAGTGAAACTCTTGTCTTTCATAAACCTTCCTATACATACTTGAACTTGTAGAAATAAACTTGAAGTATGATACTTCAAGTTTATTTGTAACAGTTTATTGTTGATTTTTATGCCCGTGCCCCTCCAAGAAAAAAATCCTGGATCCGCCCTTGAATACGCATACGCCTGTTCACGCTGTTTTCAAGAAGATTGTGTTACAGATAATATAATACTAGCTTATAGATGCCTCATCCCATTTAAAGAAACCGTGCCGACGTAACTAGCGGTTTTCGTCTGATTAAACTGATAAATGCTTGTACGTAGATCGCGTTCGGTCCCGTTCCACGACGATAGATAGATGGTGTTAGTAGCGACTTGCAAGTAAAAGGGTTTACTCGATTCGTGAATATTTTCTTCTTTAAATACAGTGACGGTTTGTTTTTATAGTATTTTTTTGCACTTTTTTATTGTTTTATTGCACCAAAATGTGTTACATTACAAACTTAAACGATCGATTGGAATGCTTCAGAAATTTAAAACCAAGCCATCTATTGCCATCAATGTTAAATGATCCGTTAATATAATGTTTGAAATGTGAATTAAGAGCCCAATATTCCATAATTTTGTGCTTAGGAGAGTTGATTAAACAAGAACATAAAATATTTATTTTCAAATAGGTGCATATCGCGCCATCTAGTGGTATTTCTTGAAACCAAATTTTCTTTCTTAGCGCTGGGACTCCGTGATCGTGTCAAATTACAACATTATGAAGAAAAACAACAAACTTTGTGATTTTGCGGTAATCACACACTGAGAAAACGGTAACTCCCAGTGACAAAATTGTATCAAATCCACACTGCATCATTAAAGTGACTATTATTTACCAGGAATGAATCAGAATAAAAACAAAGTAGCCTATCAAAGACAACAAAAAAAAACAACTATCAAAATCCTTTTTCGTAGTACAGACGATGTTAACTGCCCGAAATTTTCAGTTGCCCACATTTTTTTAATTAAGCATAGTTATATTAGCCAGACTGTATTTCCATGGTTTTCGACAAATAATCGTGACGTGAATGAGGGAAGGATCGCAGTTTGCAGAAGTGCAAAAATGGCTTGTGTACAAACGGTGGCCACTTTGGCAACGGTAGCCACCAACTTTGTCTGAACAACAAAGTTTCTGGCCGTGAGGAACCGTTTGTATAATATTCACAGCGGATCTTTGTGTCTCTCAAGTTGGCTCTGTCAACCATTGCTAAAGAAACAATTTTTCATTGAGAGTAAGCGAGATAGGATGATGCGACAAACGTTAGCGAGAGAAAGAGACAGTTTAAACAATGCTATCTTCACTTTCAAGTTTCAATATTGACACAAAAATAGCTACTGCGCAGGGTCTTGCAGCCAATTCATAGACACAAAGACACAAAGATCCGTTGTGAATATTACACAGCTATTGAACGAAAAACGTGTGAACGTTTCCATACGAATCGACCGATAATACGCGACGCATGTTCCGTTAGATATGAAATTTCCCTAAATTGGACTTCTACGGCATTGAAATGACGTTAATTTAAACTTTCCTTGCGTGCTCGTTATAATAAAGTTTAAGAGTTATATTTAAGGACCTTACTCGCCAGTGCCGCCAACTAGTGGGCACAAAAACGGAAGCCCTCATTGTATTTGCCTACTACTGGAGTTCTACCACAACTACCGCTTACCACTATAGGAATGGGAACCGTCAACCGACCCAGAATCACAAGGGCCAAACTCAAACGCAAAGCTTTGTAGGAGTTGAGATGTCTAAGCAGCAGTGTAATGTTTTACCGTGCTTACAAAAAGAAAATTCACATCGTTCAGTGTCCTTTGATCAGCATACCCTTAGTTATTTCTTCTACTTCTTGTCGCCGTCTTGTCTTGTCTTGTCTGTCACTCACCTTCGGTTCGCCGATGATAAAGCTGTCATGGAGACCATGGAGATCCCCAGTGCAACGCTCGATGACCTCAGTAGAGCTTCCAAAATATTGGGTACAAAAATTAACATGAACAAAACCAAGGTGATGTTGAACGCCCATGTCGCACCCACTCCTATCAAGGTCGGTGAATCCGAAGCCGTGGACAACCATGTCTACCTAGGACAAACGGTCCAGTTAGGCGGGTCCAACCTCAAGAAAGAGGTCAACCGTCGAATCCTACTCGGCCGGGCAGCATTCGGGAAGCTGCGCGGTATCTTCTCGTCCAACTTACCACAGCATCTCAAGACGAAAGTCTATGACTAGTGTAACACACACTTATGACCTATGGCTCTGAGACGTGGTCGCTCACAATAGGCCTCATCAGAAAGCTTACAGTCACCCAAAGGGCAATGGAGAGGGCCAGGCTCGGAGTGTCCTTGCGTGATTGAATCAGCAATGTAGAGATCCGCAAGAGAACCAGAGTTACCAACATAGCTCGAAGAATTGCCAAACTTAAGTGGCAGTGGGCAGGGCACATTGCTCGCAGAACAGATGGCCGATGGGGCAGAAAAGTTTTGGAGTGGCGACCGCGAACCGGAACACGTTGCGTTGGAAGGCCTCTCACCAGGTGGAACAATGACCTGGTGAAGGTTGCGGGGATCCGCTGGATGTGGGACGCACGGGAACGATCAATGTGGTGTGGGGTGGCCTATGTCCAGCAATGGACGTCTTTCGGCTGCTATGATGATGATGAACAGAAAGAACATGAGCGAAAATCTTTACTTTCATAAATCTTCCTATACATACTTGAACTTGTAGAAATAAACATGAAGTTTGATAATTCAAGTTTATTTTTGACAGTTATTGTTGATTTTTTTTGCCCGTCCGCCCCTTGTGCCCCTCCCAGAAAAAAATCCTGGATCCGCCCTTGTCCGTATACATACATTTCTCTGTGGTAATAGCACGGGCTCTCGATACCACAGAACAGAAAAAAACCTTCTTGTTCTGTGCTCGATACAATACAAGCCAGTACTGCAGCCGCACTGATCGCTAACGACATCTAAGACCTTGTCCAGAAAGGGCGAATTCGTCGCGAATCACGCGCGAGTCGAGAGTCTGGCGTAGTGCACGCGATTTCCGCGCGTATATTGCGCAAGCAATTTCGCGACGAATTCGCTTCTTCTGGACAAGGTCTTAGGTAATTCTCGCACGTTCGTTATTCATGAATACAAATTACGATTACATTTCCCTCGTGAAAATCAAGTTGACCTATTCTCGGTATGTCGATTCGTATGGAAACGTTCACACGTTTTTCGTTCAATAGCTGTGTAATATTCACAACGGATCTTTGTGTCTTTGTGTCTATGAATTGGCTGCAAGACCCTGCGCAGTAGCTATTTTTGTGTCAATATTGAAACTTGAAAGTGAAGATAGCATTGTTTAAACTGTCTCTTTCTCTCGCTAACGTTTGTCGCATCATCCTATCTCGCTTACTCTCAATGAAAAATTGTTTCTTTAGCAATGGTTGACAGAGCCAACTTGAGAGACACAAAGATCCGCTGTGAATATTATACAAACGGTTCCTCACGGCCAGAAACTTTGTTGTTCAGACAAGTTGGTGGCTACCGTTGCCAAAGTGGCCACCGTTTGTACACAAGCCATTTTTGCACTTCTGCAAACTGCGATCCTTCCCTCATTCACGTCACGATTATTTACCAGGAATGAATCAGAATAAAAACAAAGTAGCCTATCAAAGACAACAAAAAAAAACAACTATCAAAATCCTTTTTCGTAGTACAGACGATGTTAACTGCCCGAAATTTTCAGTTGCCCACATTTTTTTAATTAAGCATAGTTATATTAGCCAGACTGTATTTCCATGGTTTTCGACAAATAATCGTGACGTGAATGAGGGAAGGATCGCAGTTTGCAGAAGTGCAAAAATGGCTTGTGTACAAACGGTGGCCACTTTGGCAACGGTAGCCACCAACTTTGTCTGAACAACAAAGTTTCTGGCCGTGAGGAACCGTTTGTATAATATTCACAGCGGATCTTTGTGTCTCTCAAGTTGGCTCTGTCAACCATTGCTAAAGAAACAATTTTTCATTGAGAGTAAGCGAGATAGGATGATGCGACAAACGTTAGCGAGAGAAAGAGACAGTTTAAACAATGCTATCTTCACTTTCAAGTTTCAATATTGACACAAAAATAGCTACTGCGCAGGGTCTTGCAGCCAATTCATAGACACAAAGACACAAAGATCCGTTGTGAATATTACACAGCTATTGAACGAAAAACGTGTGAACGTTTCCATACGAATCGACATACCGAGAATAGGTCAACTTGATTTTCACGAGGGAAATGTAATCGTAATTTGTATTCATGAATAACGAACGTGCGAGAATTACCTAAGACCTTGTCCAGAAGAAGCGAATTCGTCGCGAAATTGCTTGCGCAATATACGCGCGGAAATCGCGTGCACTACGCCAGACTCTCGACTCGCGCGTGATTCGCGACGAATTCGCCCTTTCTGGACAAGGTCTTAGATGTCGTTAGCGATCAGTGCGGCTGCAGTACTGGCTTGTATTGTATCGAGCACAGAACAAGAAGGTTTTTTTCTGTTCTGTGGTATCGAGAGCCCGTGCTATTACCACAGAGAAATGTATGTATACGGACAAGGGCGGATCCAGGATTTTTTTCTGGGAGGGGCACAAGGGGCGGACGGGCAAAAAAAATCAACAATAACTGTCAAAAATAAACTTGAATTATCAAACTTCATGTTTATTTCTACAAGTTCAAGTATGTATAGGAAGATTTATGAAAGTAACGATTTTCGCTCATGTTCTTTCTATTCATCATCATCATAGCAGCCGAAAGACGTCCATTGCTGGACATAGGCCACCCCACACCACATTGATCGTTCCCGTGCGTCCCACATCCAGCGGATCCCCGCAACCTTCACCAGGTCATTGTTCCACCTGGTGAGAGGCCTTCCAACGCAACGTGTTCCGGTTCGCGGTCGCCACTCCAAAACTTTTCTGCCCCATCGGCCATCTGTTCTGCGAGCAATGTGCCCTGCCCACTGCCACTTAAGTTTGGCAATTCTTCGAGCTATGTTGGTAACTCTGGTTCTCTTGCGGATCTCTACATTGCTGATTCAATCACGCAAGGACACTCCGAGCCTGGCCCTCTCCATTGCCCTTTGGGTGACTGTAAGCTTTCTGATGAGGCCTATTGTGAGCGACCACGTCTCAGAGCCATAGGTCATAAGTGTGTGTTACACTAGTCATAGACTTTCGTCTTGAGATGCTGTGGTAAGTTGGACGAGAAGATACCGCGCAGCTTCCCGAATGCTGCCCGGCCGAGTAGGATTCGACGGTTGACCTCTTTCTTGAGGTTGGACCCGCCTAGCTGGACCGTTTGTCCTAGGTAGACATGGTTGTCCACGGCTTCGGATTCACCGACCTTGATAGGAGTGGGTGCGGCATGGGCGTTCAACATCACCTTGGTTTTGTTCATGTTAATTTTTGTACCCAATATTTTGGAAGCTCTACTGAGGTCATCGAGCGTTGCACTGGGGATCTCCATGGTCTCCATGACAGCTTTATCATCGGCGAACCGAAGGTGAGTGACAGACAAGACAAGACAAGACGGCGACAAGAAGTAGAAGAAATAACTAAGGGTATGCTGATCAAAGGACACTGAACGATGTGAATTTTCTTTTTGTAAGCACGGTAAAACATTACACTGCTGCTTAGACATCTCAACTCCTACAAAGCTTTGCGTTTGAGTTTGGCCCTTGTGATTCTGGGTCGGTTGACGGTTCCCATTCCTATAGTGGTAAGCGGTAGTTGTGGTAGAACTCCAGTAGTAGGCAAATACAATGAGGGCTTCCGTTTTTGTGCCCACTAGTTGGCGGCACTGGCGAGTAAGGTCCTTAAATATAACTCTTAAACTTTATTATAACGAGCACGCAAGGAAAGTTTAAATTAACGTCATTTCAATGCCGTAGAAGTCCAATTTAGGGAAATTTCATATCTAACGGAACATGCGTCGCGTATTATCGGTCGCGTAACGCCAGAACAGACAAATATAAAATTAAACATTCAACCTTTCACTTCACACTCAATCGATGATGCGTTAGTGCCTTTACTGTACTTAGCTGACTACGCTCGACGCATCTTCCGTCAGATGTGAACCGACCCTAAATAGTATGCCGTAGTTTTGTGCGCAGCCCCATTTTTTTTCGAAAAAAAGGATGGTAACCTTTTTCTGAAACGTAAAGCTCTATTAAAGCAGTGGTTGGTAAAACCCGTACCTATCTTAGGGCTGTTTTCACCAATGACACTAATCACGATTAGTTCAACTAAACTCAGTTTATGCATATATATAGCGATCTGATTGATTGAGACTGCTTAAAATATTCACAATCATAAAAAAAAGTAAATAAATTCGCACTAAAAGCCAAAAAACTATGCAATTTGACATTTTGAAGACATAACTCTACACCAGCGCCTCTAACAGCAAATTCAAACGAGTATCCCCGATTGCGTAAGAGGTGCCACATGTGTGTGAATGGCACAAGGAAGTTGGATAGCCGATAGGATAGTCGGACCCCCTTTTTCGCACTTAAGACTCCCATTTGGCCCGTAGTGCGTGCAGGTCTCCCCTCTGTGAAAGGAAATGGGCCGTAAACCACCAAGTGGGCCCAATGCGGGATGTCACATGTCTTCGAATTTTTGGTTCTAAGGCATGCCAGTTGCCTCACGATGTTTTCCGTCAACGTTTTTGAGAGCATAGTAAAGCGCCTGCCTGGGTTCGAACTCACGACCACAACTTGAAGTCGTGGCCGTTTCCGTTTCCGCCGTGAAGTTAAGTTACGGACCACTGCTCGGAACACTATTGGAGGTATACCTCACGATGTTTTCCTTCAACGTTTTTGAGAGCAAAGTAAAGCGCCCGCTTTGAGCGAACCACAACTTGAAGTAGCTGTCGTTACCACTGGGCCACTCTCGAAGTTAAGTTACGGACCCCTGGTCGGCACACTATTGGAGGGATAATATGTCAAAAAAAAACATCTCTAGACCAATTTTTATTTATTTAAAATAAAAAGCTCATTAATTACATAAATTATGTGCGTTTATAATTAGAACGATTTAAAACAAAATAAAGTAGCTAGTATGGATAAGTTTGGAAGTATGAAAATGGTACGGTCTTACATGGACATTTAAGTACTCCTATTACACAACTTGGGAAACAAAGTAATGGTAAATGAAAACTTGAATGTATCTGGCCTATAAAATTGTATATTAATAACACTAAAAAGATCTATAAATGCAAAACTCTAAATGAGTATACAGTAGAAAAAAATACATCCAAAGGAAATGTTATTAATATAGCTCATTTCGTTCAAGTCCCTAAGTTTACACAATTTGTTAACCTTAAAACTATGGTAATATTAGACAAGTACAAAATGATATTCCATCCTTAAAAATATCTATTCGTAGCCTATAACTAGAGTCAGTTGTATATTCATTACAATAGTATGTTAATTGTAATTCATAGTTTACACACCAGCTAATCATTATCGATTCATGCATTATAAACAGCGATTCGTTAAAATGGCGACGGTGACGTCACGCCGCCGACACAACAGTTACCCCATATGTACTTCACACACACACACGCACTACCTATAAATATAACGTGTATGGAAGATCTACGCTAAAGGCTAAAATGTTACACTTTCGATATGTTTTATTTTAAATTACATTAAATAACAACTGTGAAACAATGGCACATTTTTAGCCAAACACTTTTATTACTGCTGTTTTGGTACGTTAGCAAATAAATTAGTTGTAGTATTAGGTAATTGACAATATGTCAACGTGGATCTTTTTTTAGAATTAATATTGCGTTGTTGTCACGAATATTAGGAGCGTTCAGTTCACGTAATTCTCTCTCTACGGCTATTTGTAAATGATTTAAAGTTTAATACGAAATCATTCACACATTCGATTGAACTTCGGCTTATTCTAAGAGCTAATGTAACATCTACTTCAACAATAACACTAGTACTTTATCTCATTGTGAAGTCTCCAGTTTTTACATAATTGAAAAATCGACATCACGTTACCTTAATAGTCAGGTTTATTTCGTGAAGTACCTATATTATAAGAAATTCGTAGTCACATTAAACTGTGCACAATTCCTCGTTTCGTCGACGTCGGGATCCTCCCCTACTTAATTTATAAATGCATCTCGTTATAAGTGCGTAAATGCTGCCAAAAGTTTTAATTATTATAAGACAGCTTTCGTAGTTAGATAAATAAATAAATCGTAGAAAATAACTGCCGGTGCTCGCGTCGACTAGTGGAACCGTATCGCAGTTATTAATCGAAAGTTCGTAAAAGATGACTTGACTATGATGACGTCACGTGTACTACAGCCCCGAGGTAAGCTGGGAACAAATTATCGGACGCGGCTGACGGATGCGACTTACAGCCGCGACTGATATGTGTGCACAGTCGTTTGGGACGCGGCTTGCGGACGCGTCCGAGCGCTTATTCCATATACAATATAGCTTATTGAACGAAGATTATGTTTACGTAGAAACATGTCGAGTAGTGATATTGAGTACGCAATTCTCTGCTGCGAACACACTCGATAAGTTTTTCTTCAATTTTTATTTATAACCTCGCAAGCACGTGCGAGACATTGCGTAGTCTGAGTTGTTCTGACGGTACGCGTCCCGCACCCCGTGCACACCGACCGCGGACGTTTTCGGCTGACACAAACATCCAGCGAGCCAGATCTCTATCGGACGTCCGAACACCCAAGGTCACGTCCGCGACTTACGTCCGATACGTGATACTCTCTAAGTCGCGGCTGTCAGTCGCGTCCGATAATTTGTTCCCAGCTGTAGCGTCGTCACAAGCAAGATTGAAATTGCGTACATACTAGGCGGGCGGGGGGCGCGGGGTGGGGGGACTTAGGGAGGTACATACGGGGGAGGCTTGCGGTAGGTGGGCGTGGCCTTGGGGCGCGGGGGGGTGCGGGAGGCGGCGAAGGGGGGCGGCGGGCGGTACGGCGCGTCGTCGGAGCCGCGGTAGTCAGGCGCGGGAGGCAGCAGCGGCGGCTTCTCCTCGCGCATGATGACGGGCGACTTGTGTACGGGCTCGGCGTCACCACGCTCCTCTAACTCATCTTGGAAGATGACGGGGATGCCCTTCGAGCGGAAAGCTTGTCTCTCCTCCTCGTCGCCGACGCTCATTTTACCTGAAAGGACACATTGTTACGTTTTGTTAAAATAATGACGACACTAAAAGCAAGCGTTATACTGCTTCCAGTCTTAAGATCAGGTTATCTGTGCACAAAATAGATAGACACAGAAGACTGGCTCCTTATGACGAGCAATACGCACACCAAGACAAATACCTATATTCCAGCCATTAAAGTAAAATAGCATTTTTTAGGGCTACACAACAACTAAAATAAAACGAATTCGATATAGAATGTTGTATCTATTGTACATCGATTTACAGTACAACTATTTTCTTAATTTCCCTCGGCAATCATCGCATTTCCGAATACAAACGAGTGCTAATTTCTATGTCCATCAATTATTACATTTATCGTGTATAATAATTTGAATTCAGAACTTAGTACTTTATTGTTGTTTTGTTTTGATTTCCGTGTGAACTATATAGAGCTGTAAAACTATTTTCATTTAGCAGCTTTCTTCGCATTTTTAAAATACATTTAATTAATTATGAATCATTATTTATTTTTAATTGCTTACAATTTTATTATTTTATTTTATCAAATTTTATAACTCTGACATTTTTTTTTTACTTTTATGACTTTTTGATTATGATAGTGTTGCTAGCAATTAAATTTTAACTTGGATGGATTCTTTTTCTATAGTCTTATGCTAATGAATGACATTTTATTTTAATCTCGAATGGATTAACTTTTATTTTGTGAATGTAATATTATGGACTACTGTGTCTGAAAATATATGAATTATATTATTTGATATTAAGTTAAAAGAGTATTAACAACTCTATTTACTTCCAAGTTGATTGAGAGCGTCCGGTCTGCAGTTGCATCAAGTGCAAAGGGAAACCGATAGAAATTATAAATCCGACGACTGACGAAACACGACGTTTGCAGAGGGGCATAAAGAAAACTGTTGTACTGTAACTGAGTTAGTACAGATAGTTTGAGAACATAAAATATTCAAGTTATAGGACTCGATTACTAGAAGATTAGATTAGAGCAAAACTAAAATTCCCACCAGTGCTGTCAGCTGGTGTTAGCTGTCAGTGCTTTGTTAGTAAATATTGTATCTTCATCTTGGCCAGAGTATACGTACCTACAGTACTCTCAATCTTGGCACGTAAAGCGAATGCCAGCCAATCGCGATTGCGCTTGTATTCGATGTACGTACCTAAGTATAAGAATATGAGCGTGTGAATTTTCACTTTTTGTATGGAGCCAACCTTCTAAAGGCCGATTTCACCAATGAAACAAATCGCGATTATTTCAACTAAACTTAGGTTTATGCAAATACAGCGTTCTGATTGATTGAAACCGCTGAGAAATCGGCCCCTAGTATGTATCTATTCATATTCCAGTGGTATAACTATGAGTAATTTATAGCCAATCTGATATGTGTGCTATGAATTTGTGAAACTTCGAATTTATTTCAACAGAGTATCATACGACAGTGGCGCGCTCAACGGGATTTTAACGCAACCGTTAGACTATTTTCGATGTGATACCCAATGACACCAAATATATTTACATCAACTTTTATAGCAATCAACTTTCAAGCGTTTAGTATTTAAAAACCTTGGTGTACTTTAGCATAGGCAAGCAATACTGTGAGGTTATTGTTCGATATAATTTAGCGCACAATTTTGTCGATAATAATTTCAATTACGTGAAAAGCAATGACTTTTAATCAAAAATAATGTGGAACACTAAAATATTGTTTTGTATCTTTTAAATCACCTTATTATTCAAGCATTGTCACCTCCTACAGAATTAAACTAGATGTTAGTTAAGCCTTATTTTGTTTTTATCCATAAATCATTATTTATTTTACACCTATGATCGTTAGGCCAGGCGTGCAAAAAGACTTGTGTCCAAGAATTGTTACTGGCAGATTATAAATGGTGAATCTATTAGGTAATAAAGTTTTATTCACATACAAGCATTAAGTAACATGAATACTTTGACCCCTTAACTATTGACAACTGTATCATAGGGGCCAGAATACATTTTTCCACTACCTTGTCTATTATGTAACAAATTGACTAAAAAAATCGTTTCGAAATATTAACATTTAGACACAAGATTATAAAATAAAATACTCTAAGAATAACAGTTACGAAATGACTTATATGGAGTTTTGATATGTAACTGGCAGAATGATACTGAACCTGTTACCTCTCGAAAAAGCGCGCGTTGATTATGTGTATATAGTCTGTGGTTATTAGTCTGAACGTTTCTAATAAATTGTTGTTGGAACTTATTTGCATTGAATTAAGCAAGCTCATCAGGTAGTGGAAAAAGAATCGTTGGTGTCTCGCATAAAAAGGCTTTATTTTAACACTCGCTTGTAGCTTTCGAAATTAGCTACATCGCTCGTGTTAAAATCTCGACATTTTATGCTCGATACGAAATGTACTATTGCTCGCCTAACCTAACCAATCTATTCGAAAACAAAATAAATAATTTACCTGTCCTCCTTCGCCTATACAGGACACAGGCGATGATAGCAGCCAACAATATCATACACACGATGACAATGGCCGGGATGATGAACGTCACCAAATAGTTCTGATCGGCTGCATTGCTTGCTTTATTATTCTGTAGGTTCGTAGAACCTGTGTGTACTATCGGCGTCTTAGGTATCTTAGTATTTTGTTCAGCGCATAAGCCGAGTGGAATCAACCTTATAGACATGACTTTAAGGTCTTTATCGAAGATGTGGTCGACGTTTTCTTTTAAAGCGCCGCCCGTGGAGCCTCGTTCGTCAACTATGATCATTTTGCGTAGTTCCTCGATCTCTTTTTTAGGGCATCGGTCCATTGGTAGACTTGTGTTGTACCTGGAAGGGTAGAAGGTGTTTTGATAAATTAATTGTATTTATTAAGGAAAATATAAATGGTAGTGCTTGGTCTAAAATAGATTAGTTATGGTTTCAATTCTCAAACTGGTCCCAAATATTTTTTTTTGCCATTTGTTTGAATGGATGGGACTATAATAGTAATAAAAACATCCATTTCTGACGCCACGGATTCTTGTTCTGGTTTGTAGAGTTGGATCAGATATAACAACAGGTAGGCATGATGGTTGAGCTGAGTGGTGCGGATCCATGCGTCATGTTCGTGAACGGGCGCCGTCATTTCGGATTGGTGGTATATATTGTATTTTTTTTTTTATTGTTTGTTACTCTAGACGCTTTTACGTGTACGTATTTTTACATCGTTCTCACATAATTATATTTATTTTAAAATGATGTAACAAAAAAATTGTAATTAAAACTGATGGAAAAGAGTTTCTTGCAAATTCCATTGAGACCTACCGACGCTTGCGAATTTGCAACTAGTCATTTTTTTTAACTTTTCAATAGTATCTAAGGTTTATTTGAAATAAACTATTTGATTTTGTGTAGCATATTTAGATATTTTAGCTTTAAATGTAGGCTGGCATTGATATCTCTATTATAGCTTTGTAGACGCCATAGTCTCTCAGTGGTTACTGACTGACGATAACACTATGTAATTAAATAATTTACATCTAATGTGTCTAACTTTTTGTTTACCACTATTTAAGAAACAATCAGTTATATTAAAAATTGCATTGTCACAAGCCACAAACGCGTCTACAAATTTCAACTCAAATGAAAATCGGGATGGGGCTAAAACTTAACTTGCAAGCTTTGATAACACACAGATACCGGGACAGGTGAAACTTAGAAAAATAGTGTTCGACCGAAACTGGGTTTTACGACCGAAACCAAAACCGAAACCGAATTTCGGCAACAGTCTCAGTTTCGGCTGAAACCGAAAGCGATTTTTTATAAGGATCATGTTTTGAGGGAAAAATAAAGAAAACTTATCAGTCAGTCTTTATTTTTTTCACAACAAACAATACTAACTACTAACTGCAAACACAAGCCAGTCACGACATGATTAGGCACGTGTAAATGTCTTCGTCACTTACTCGCTTGGATGGAATTTAACGCGCCGAACATAACCGATCACAGCGCGAGAACTCGGTTAAACCGAAACTCGTTTTTGTACCGAATCTGACGGACACTATAAAAAATCGTATAAAACTCACCATATGATAGTAGTTGGATTATTAGTGATGCTCTGTATCCTGATATTCTCGGTCTCCTTCTGCCCGAACAAGGCGGCCAACTTCTCGACCACCTTGCGTTTGTTATTGGCATCGTACGCGAGCATCGGGAACGGGTACTCCATGGTCATCTGGAACTCTACTGTGGGCCTGATGGTAGGTGCCTTCGCTACTTCCACTATTAAACTGTCGTGGGCACTCTTCTTGCTCGAGTCTTCGGCAATCTGGAATTATAAATTGGTTAGGTAAATTCCAATAGTAAGATTACAAGGCAGACGTGACTCCCTAGAAAGACATCATCATCAGCCTTTTTTAATGATCTCACTGCTGGGACACAGGCCTCTCTGTGAAAGTGAATGGGCCGTAATACACTACGCGGGCCCAATGCGGTTTGGTGTATGTCACACAAGGATCACCGTAAGGACTATTTTAGCTTGCAGGGCTCGCCCGCTAAATTAACGCCGACATACTCATCAACCAATAGTATCGCAGCATCGGGTGACTGTTTCTCTAGTACCTGTCAGCGCCTTGATTTTGTAATTAAAAAAAGACGGCAAAAAAATCAACCAAGTCATTTGGCTATGGTCGACGCAAAAAGAGCGGACGCAGCTTTGGTCATCTTGTGCACGGGATTTTGTTTTCAAAGTGATCAGATGTAGCTTTGGTCCATAGTACATATGTAGGTTTAAAATTGGTATTTACTTTTTTCAATTAGAACTTTGTGCCTACGGAATACAGGCGCCATTGATCAATTGGAGAAAAAAAAGGCATTGACTGAGACTAGCGCTATTTTGTAAACCTCATAAGACGAATCCTGTATGACCATCGCCGGAACGGTTCTTATTTAGACTACGAAACTCTGTTGCTGCTGTGAAGGTAGCTAGTCACTGCGTAGTATCCCACGAGTCACCCCTGCTCACATGATTTATAATGCACAGAAAGTAGTGAAGTTTTTTGAGCCGCCATTAAGGCTGTTTCTAACTTTAAGATGGTTGCATAGGTGGACTTAATTTATAATTTTTCCATTCTACCAGCAATTTAAGTTTTATTCCTTTTTAATCAGTCTCATATTTAACTGCAACAGATGCTAAAGACTATCAAATATTTGTGTTTTCTAATAGATACATCTTGGGGGTCTTTAAGTCAAGAGTGAATAGGTTACTTCTAGGCAAGCGTGCTAAACCATCGACCACATCATCGCTTACCATCAGGTGAGTGGTGAAACACAAGCCTATCAAAAAACGTCTTGACAGACCTCAGATCAAGTAAAAAAAGGTAGATCCCGCACGGCCTATAGTTTAGGTGAAGCCACAAAACTCAGCCGATTCTTGTAAACACACGCGCTCACGCACACACAAGCAATAAAACTACGCTGATTTTGTTAGTATCTCACGGACCGTCGTGCAATAACTTTGCCTTAAAAATTCCGTCCTGTGTTGTCAAGTGGTGCAAAAACAACACCATAGTAAACAAGAAGTCTCTAGGAGTATCGTTTCACACGTAAGTACACGCAGAACTATTTGTATTTTTGGTTTTCCAACATAATTTTGAGGTTATTCGGAACAGATAATGTTTTTCCCCGAAAATGACATA
Source organism: Orthosia cruda (assembly GCA_964057195.1). Lineage (NCBI taxonomy): Eukaryota > Metazoa > Arthropoda > Insecta > Lepidoptera > Noctuidae > Orthosia > Orthosia cruda. The sequence continues at coordinate 25,733,191 of OZ059835.1, read as the reverse complement.
TTGGGAGAATGTTGCCAGTAATTCTTATTTCTAATTGCCCAAAATGTGGGTAAGTTGGCAAAGTCAAACAAAAATAATTAAGTTGACCTAATTAATGTTTATTTTCTATTTAAATCACATGATTTTATGTATTATAAATAAACCAAAGTCAAGGTAAATATTTAGTTCGTAACTAATTTATTTTTGTATAAATTCATGAGTACCTTCTATTTTGCTATCAAATATTATGGTTTTAGGTTTCCAACAAAAAATTTAATAAGAAACGAATGGGTAAATGCTATAAGACTGAGCCGAAATGAACAACAACGACCTTGAAGTAGATACCTCCGTTAGCACGACAGAAATAGGTCACCTTGTTTCAATCTTTTTTAAAGTTCACTAAGTTTGTTATTATTCTGTTATTAATGCTCTATTTTGTACTTACTTAAATACTTATACTTTTCATTCCATCTGAAAAAGTATATTTTTAATTCCATGGAATGGTTGTTTTTGTAATAAACATGTTTTACATAAACTTTGTTGTATTTTTAGTAAAAAAAACTTGTTCTGAGCTGCTCGGTGTTCTTACACACGAGCGACTGCACGCGTTTATTAAAAACAAACAGACAGATTTCCTTTCACATTTGCATATAAAATACTTACTTAAAATTATGAAATTAATATTTAATCCCATTTAAATAATTTGAAGGACTTTTTTTTTTAAAGTGTCAACACTCCAGTGACTCACACATAGTTAAAAAAGTGGCTTCACCTAAACTATAGGCCGTGCGGGATCTACCTTTTTTTACTTGATCTGAGTGACAGACTTGAATATATTTTTTTTGGTTTGTTTGCCCGATTACAGTAAAGATTTCACGTGGGAGGGTAGATAGGGTAGGTAGGTACTTAGGAAGGTAGGCAGTTAGGTAGGGTAGGTAGGTAGGGTGATGGTAGGGTAGGAAGGTAACGAAGACGGGAGCGAAGCCGCGGGCATAGCTTGTAATAATAACAAAAAATTACTGCTTACCAGTTGATAAGACACGCTGCCCTCGTCGCTGGGACCAGGTAGACCGTAGAACTCCTGGTTCTTGGCATCGAATTGCAGCCAGTGTCCCGCCGGCAGCTCCGTGCGGTCGCTGTAGCGGAGGGAGAGCGCCAGGTTGCGCGTGCCGCCGTCTTCCGGGTCGAAGAATGTGTCCTGGAAGGAGGGAAGAATATGGTGTAACTTAAAGGTAATTGGCATTTGTATGTATATTGGAATATGTCGCACGCTCAGAATGTAAGTGACCTAACTCGAAATTTCAATTTGTGGTTAATGAGTAAAACAGCCTTCAATAAAGTATTGACTATATTATTTTGTACTAATATGACCAATGTATAGACTGTCTCTTTCTTATTCATAATACGGGCTCTTTTTAACCATAGGATTTTAGAGTATGCTTTTTTGAGATCAGTTTATACAAAGATCTCGAAATTACTGGTTTTTTAAGCTAAAAACCAGTTACCTACAAAGAGAAGCTTCCACATAACTAAAAGTCGTAGTAAGGCGATTGGTCTATAAGTCAAGGTATATATATAAAATACTAGCTGTACCCCGCGTCAGCTGGCTGCCTACCTACACCCCTGCCCTGAATATCAATCTAACTACCAATCTATCTACCCTACGTAGCACAGAATAGGCGCCAACTTAGTCGGCGGGATTATGTAAGGCAGGAGGGGTTTCATTCAGTTGGAGCCTGACACTATCCAGACTGGCTCACATTTTTAAAGTTATTTGGGTGTTAGTCCGCCCCGATTTCCCTTCCTGAAACTTTAAAAAAAAAAACCTACCTTACCATTATTTGACTAAGAATGAATATTATGATACGTTTGTAATCAACTTATGTTTCTAAAAGGGACAAATGCATAGATTTAAATTTTATTTCAATTGAATGTTGATGTCTTGCTAAATCTATCCATCTACTCACCTCGGGCACTTTGTAGACCAGCAGATGTCCGACAGTGGCAGTGAAGTGGTCGACCTGGTTGCGCGTAACGGGCGGGTAGGTGTCAGGAGCGCGCGTGGCAGGCGGCGCGTGCGCACAGGGTCCGGCGCCGCGCCAGCCCACACCGCCTACCTTCAGCTCCGGCTGCATGGCCCGGGCCAGGCCTGCGGACGGACTGCCTGCTTCTGTGTCCGATTCCATTATCTGGAAGGAAATAAAACAAAGATAAATATATCATCCGCCTAGCCTTTTTCCCAATTATTGTTGGGGTCGGCTTCGAGTCTTACCGGATTCAGCTGAGTACCAGTGTTTTACATGGAGCGGCTGCCTATCTAGCCTCCACAACCCAGTAACTGGGTAACACGATATCTCTTGGCAAGACTGGTGTCAGATCTCAATCTTCTGACTACCCGTAACGACTGTCAAAGATCTTCAAATGACAGCCGGGTCCAACGGCTTAACGTGCTTTCCGAGGCACGGAGGAAACTCGATATGTTGAAATGGTCACCCATCCACGGACCGACCTCGTCAAGCGTTGCTTAACCTTGAAGATCGGCCCGTTATTATTTAGCCACGAGCTCCTCCATTTAATTAAATATATAAAGATTTGTAATTCAATCAACAGTATTGGGGTCGGCATCCAGTCTAACCGGATCCAGCTGAGTACCAGTGTTTTACATGGAGCGACTGCCTCTGAACTCCACAAACCGATAACGATACCCCTTTGGAAATACTGGTGTCATATTTCCTGGCTTCTTTTCCTAATGACTATCAAAGATATACAGATGACAGCCGGGACAAATTAGCCCAGTAGAAATTGACATTTACAAAAGGCTAAAATCGCAAAGCATGATGAAGTTATGATTTTTTGGTATATTGTATGGCTGGGTCGCGGATAAATTTGACAAAGGGTTACCGCGGCCCTGAACACGGGTGGATTTTAGTCAGTAAAAGTCTGACACGCCCTCCCGCTTTACCCAGAGCAGGTAAGTACATTGGAAGAGAGCCCACAAAAAAAAGTGTATTGTATGGACCATTTCGGGTAGTGTGAATCCAAATTTGCAACATCGAAAAACTTGTGCTCGCTGAAAAACCATGGCATTTTGGGACTTATTACTTTTTGCTCTAAAAGTCATAAACTATGCGTTTTTCGACAAACAAGACCCCGTACATTTTTACAGAGCATTAAATTTGCAACAATTTAAGCCCAATCGCAGCTCTATAAACGCTATAGGGACAAAGCTATGGTCCTTTGTAGATTTTCATGCGTTCCGCACATACCACGAAGTGCAAAATTGGCCGGAGGTAGAAAAGGACCAAAATTTAACAAGGCTAGAAAATAATATAAAATCCTACTAATAATATAAATGTGAAAGTTTGTGAGTATGGATATTTGTTACTCTTTCACGCAAAGATTACTAAACGGATTTTGATGAAACTGTACAATAATATAGCTTAACCGTCAGAGTATTACTTTCTACTAATATTATAAATGCAAAAGATTGGATGGATGTAGGTGTTTGTAACTCAATCACGCCAGAATGGCTGAATGAATCTGGATGAAATTGGCACAGAGATAAAAATACCTCTGCGCCAAATTTCATCCTAGAACTTCATCCATAGAACTATAATCATAGTCGGGAAGTCCCTAGGGATGATATCATAATTTTCACGAGGACCAGGGCGAGGGCGGAGCCGCGGGCTGTATCTCTAATACACAAGGTCGAAAACAATACTCATGGTTATTATTAGTATTGTAGAATACATATCAGCTAAACTTTATCATTACGTTTTAATTAACGCCGTATATTATACGTGGTGATAAAAATAAATTAATATGACGTACCCTGATTAAATTATTATCGTCTAGAAAAATAACTGTTTTTTAAATGTCAATCTGCAAAAAATCCTAGTTAAGTACTTTCACCGGAATTATGTTTATTAGGATTGACATCTTCATCATGAACATAATCATATTCATCATGAACATCATCATCATGAACATTATCATCTTCATCATGAACATCATTATCATCATGAAGATTACCGTCTTCATCATGAACATTATCATCTTCATCATGAACATCATTATCATCATGAAGATAACCGTCTTCATCATGAACATTATCATCTTCATCATGAACATCATTATCATCTTCATCATGAACATTTTCATCTTCATCATGAACATCATTATCATCATGAAGATAACCGTCTTCATCATGAACATTATCATCTTCATCATGAACATTTTCATCTTCATCATGAACATCATTATCATCTTCATCATGAACATCATCATCATGATGAACATTATCATCTTCATCATAACCATCATCATCATCATGAACATTTTCATCTTCATCATGAACATCATTATCATCTTCATCATGAACATCATCATCATGATGAACATTATCATCTTCATCATGAACATCATTATCATCTTCATCATGAACATCATTATCATCTTCATCATGAACATCATCATCATCATGAACATTATCATCTTCATCATGAACATCATTATCATCATGAATATTATCATCTTCATCATGAACATCATTATCATCTTCATCATGAACATCATCATCATCATGAACATTATCATCATCATGAACATATTCATCATCATCATGAACATCATTATCATCATGAAGATTATCATCTTCATCATGAACATCATTATCATCTTCATCATGAACATCATCATCATCATGAACATTATCATCTCCATCATGAACATCATCATCATCATGAACATTATCATCTCCATCATAAAGATCACCGTGTTCATCATGAACATTATCATCTTCATCATGAACATCATTATCATCATGAAGATTACCGTCTTCATCATGAACATTATCATCTTCAACATGAACATCATTATTATCGTCATCATGAACATCATCATCATCATGAACATTATCATCTTCATCATGAACATCATTATTATCGTCATCATGACCATCATTATTATCGTCATCATGAACATCATCATCATAACATTATCCTCTTCATCATTAACATCATTATTATCGTCATCATGAACATCATTAATATCGTCATCATGAACATCATTATTATCGTCATCATGAACATCTTCATCATGAACATTATCTTCATCATGAACATTATCAAACTCAATAACATTCGCGTGAGCTGTGTAAGTACTAGTACCAAAACGAATAATGAGGAACGTGTTTACAATTTATCGTTAGACAGAATCTCGAGATATTTCATTATCTAATGATTTCAACAAATATCTGGTGAAATAAATAAAGCTAGGGACACATTACTGTCGTGTATTGTGTCGTGGCGCGGGATACACCCATCAAACGAATCTGCTCAAGCCTACGTCATATCACAACAAGTTTTGCAGCCAATCAACTGCGTCAGAACTCAGAAACACGACACGTAAGTATGTTTCCTACTTTCCTAGTTTTTTGATAATTTATTGAAATCGTCATATATTAAAAAATCGAAATCGAAACTATCGCATGATCATGATAGCCTGATCTGACTTTTTGTAAAGTATTTTTAACCCCCGACGGAAAAAGAGGGGTGTTATAAGTTTGAGGTGTGTTGCTGTGTATCTGTGTGTCTGTGTATCTGTGTACCTGTGTATCTGTGTGTCTGTCTGTGGCATCATAGCGCCTCAACGGATGAACCAATTTTGATTTAGTTTATTTTGTTTGATAGGTGATTGAATCGAGAGTGTTCTTAGCTATGTTTGAATAAAATCGGTTCAGCCGTTCAAAAGTTATGCGCGTTTTATTGTTTAGATCGTGATGTTTTCGCAAGATAAATGTGCCAGGGGTGTTTTAAATTTTGTAATTTTACTTGTGTTACTAATCATTTATTATGATCGAAAAATTGAAATATAACTCATATTAGTGGTGGTCAATATAACGTAAAGCAACTTAAAAAAGCGTGCTTATTATAAATAGCAAAAAGCAAACGCTATCGTGGAACTCACTTGGCGCTATGCGCTATTTGCTTAATTCGTTATAACGCAGTATCGCGCACAACGCAATAACGTAAATAAAGCAATAATCTTGAAGGCGCCGGGCGGGCGCGGCGGCCAGTCGTTGCATGCTAGCGATTGTTATCGGTCGCGCGCGTAATTGTAGATCCCGCGCGGCTCAGGTAATATACCTACGCTATTTTGCTTCGTGCTTTTTATTGTAAACAGTGATAGGATACGTAATATTGACTAAGTATAATTTTGTGTAAGTAAGGATAAGGACGATTGATTGAAAGATTGTGTTGTTGTTTAATCTTTTGTTTTTTTGTGTGTATAGCAGACGAAAATGTCTAAGAGAAATAGTGATTTACCAATATGGAAGTTAAATTAGTGAAGTAGAACTGAAAGTATGAAGGAAAGTTCATTGTTTATTTTTACTGCTCCATTTTAACGTAATATATTCTTAAAAGCGATGTAATATTTTAAGCATGCTGTTTGTCCAACGAGTCCAACGCTAACAGCTACGAGTTAACAGACACCGTGCTTGCTTTATTCGTGTCCGCCCCGCGCCCGTGCGCTTTAAAAAAGCGCGTTATAATAAAGCGTGTAAAATAACGCGCTTAAAATATAAAGCATAAAGCATTAAGCAAGTTATTGTCATATAGCTACTTTGAACACTACTAACTCATATCTCATAACTTGAAACTGCGATGGTTGTGTGTATCGGTAACAAAACGATAGCGCTATCTAATTCGACTTCAACGTCATCTATCGAGCGACCTGAAATCTTTGACTTTTTCAACCAATAGGGTCGCAACAAATTAGAAAGCTGAGCCGACCCGATTGGACGAGGGCCGGCTGACAACGATGACTACCCATTTTCTTAACGCGAATGGACTATTAGTAACATAATTTATGGTGAAATGGAGAAAAACTGATTTTCAGAACCTTTGACAGACATTTTTTGTCGCACATGGCTATGCAATGAGCGTTTCCCACGAAATTTCTAAAGATAATCGCCGCCCTAGGATTTTTTTCGCGGAATATGTATCTTTCTCGGGCTATTAAAGGTCATAAGAAGATTGATTTAAACATGAACTTATCAAATAATCCTTTACCTTCATCAACCTGTTAATATCATCCATGGGACAGGCGGGATCCTTCGGCAGTGTATCGTTGGTCCACACGAACTCGCACATGTCACCATTCTGTGTTGTGTTCAGTACTGTCAGGTGATCCATATCCGTATCTCTGAAAAACGAAATACAAATAGTTTATTTCTAAGAACTTCTGTGCTATATAGGTAATGATCGACTTGTATTTTTGATAGGGATGTTTTCTAGGTAGAAAAATAATAATTTTATTTATTCCGGCAGTGAGATTATCAAATAATATTGCACACGTATTTTTTGCATCATCAAATCAATTAAAATAGATAAAGATAAAGGAAAACTAGTGATAAATACAAATTTAATAATAAATTATTCAAATTTAATAGCTGCTATATGAACGAACAATTTTGTGACAGACGTGGTCAAGTAACGTAATTTTCATCACACTTGCACTTAAAAAGTATCTAAACATACAGGTTAACTTGGCCGTAAAGCCCCATATAAAAGCCTCGGGCTTTCTTTTTGTCATGAAACCCTAGGGCGGTAAGTAATATTTTTTAAATTTATGGCACAGCACACAGGTCATGCAAGTTCAAGCAAGGAGTTTACACGCCATTGAAAAATTGTCTTAAAATGTTATCGAAACAGGAATTTCTTTGCAATCTCGCTACATGTTACTTAAATACTCAACTAATGTTCTTAATAATCGATTTTAATAGTTATAGTATGAAAACGTCGAAATTATTAATTCTTTTTACACTCCGTCATGGCTGTATACCTACGTAAGTATTTGCCCTTAAAGTTTCTGAACGAAACACTGTATAATCTGTGGTGTGGGCAAAAATTCGCCAACCGCTTAAAAAAAAGTTCACGTATTTCGTAATAACAGCTGTGCTGACTTGTGTATTAAAGCTATAATTCATAATTATTACTCGCAAATGTGATGAAATACATTGTATGTATCACGGGCGGTACGGGAATTACGAACCTCGACTCAGAAAGCCCTCAGTCTTCGACTTCGGGCTTCTACTAGAGCCTCGATCGTAATTCCTTACCTACCGCCCTTAATACACAATGTACTATTAACGACATGGGACGAACACCAGTTTTAGTGCGAGCTTTTACTCGTGCTCGATCGCGTTTACGAAATCATTTTTTAGTATCGAAACTGGATAAGCGCCGTTTGGCGGGCGAGCTCGGCCTACTGTGACAGGTTTGAGTCACACATTTAATCACAGTTTTGGAGTGATAAAATGCGTGACTGAAGCCTATCACAGAGGCCGTGCTCGCCCGGCTGATGATAGTACTGTAAAATAACTTTTTTGTTATTAATTGACATAGGAGAACGCTTCGTTAACGCGATCGGGTACGTTTAAAAACTCGCACTACGGCCTCTGGTTTCTGAAACGTAATTATATATCCAAAATATAAGCGATTTCTAGAGGCTCGCGAGCGGCCAGCCCTTCGACTGAGAAGTTCCAGCGAGACATGTGAAAGTAGCCCAGGCGTGCAGTACTTAAAGTCATCCAATCTTCAGCTCTATGTTCAGCCCGGCCAAGAAGATTGGGGCGTACTATAGTCAAATTAAAGCTTACCTGAACAAGTTAACAATTCCCTCCAACGCGCGAATCTGCCAGTCGATCGCGTTATTGTACTCCTTCAGCAGTTTAAACTCCATGGTGAACTGGTGGTTGATGGTGCGACCACTCTTGTGTTGCTGTACGGTGATGTCTAGGGGTCCGCGAGCGACCAGACCGTCGCTGTCTTGAGCTTCGACTATGAAGTTCCAGCGAGATACGTGGGCTTCTAACGGCCTGAGGAATAAAACAGTTGAGTCAGTTTTTTGGGCATTATTCAGAATTATGATGTCAGTTCCTTTTTTAACCGCCAACAGAAAAAGAGGGGTGTTATAAGTTTGAAGTGTGTTCCTATGTGTTTGTGTATCTGTCTGTGGCATCGTAGCTCCTAAACGGATGCACCGATTTTAATTTAGTTTTTTTTTTAATGACGACATTATCGGGAGTGCTCTTAGATATGGTTGATATAGCTTTCTGCCGGCACTGCATTTGAGTTGAAGTATTTGTGAAATTATGACATTTTAACTTTGCCTTATGTATCTCAGGGCCCGATCTAGCAATTTCGTCGCTCCGGGCAATATTTGCCGCCCTTTTAAATGACACCTTATAAGGAGGCAAATGTTTCTGGATATTAAGTAAGCTCGAAACTTTCACCTAAGTATTTTTGCAACATTATAAATGTTAATTATTTAACGGTGGCTTTACAATAAGAACCAATAACATTCGACAGCTAAGCGAGCTTGAAAATTGTATCACCACACCACGAATAAGTTAGGTTTTCTGATGAAATGAAAAGAGCTGTTAGTGCAGTTTGGCCACCCCTCATTTATGCCACACTGGGCATTTGCCCGGCTCGCCCCCGCCTAGATCCGGTCCTGCATGTAGCCTGTTTTTCCACCAAAGTTGTCTTCTAGCTACTCCAAACAAACTTTAGGTGCGTTGACATAAACAACGTATACATCTAGTATACGCATTATGGAATTTATAATGACGGGTAAATAATTAATTATAAATAACATTAGCCTGCCGCCCAAAATGCCAACAATTCTGTACCAAATATTCGAAGATATGTGACGTCCACCAACCCGCACTGGGCTCGCGCTCTTCCAAAACAAAGGTATGTGTCCCAGCAGTGGGAACAAAAAAAGGCTGATGATAATGAACATCATCCTATATTGATCTAAGGCCTCAAGAATCCCAGCAGAGAAAGAATTAAAAAAAAAAAAACCTTTTAGTTAACATTTTTTTTTCGAATTTGGTACATTAAACGTGTTATATATTTTTGAAATCACCTCTTAAAACCCTTTATTTTGTTACCCCACATGATGGGACTGGAAGTAAAAAAATTGGGCTGCCACAATATGGGGCCCAAAATCAGCCATTTTACTATTTTCCAATTTTAATGTAGCCAGTGACACTCGCAGGAATAAGACGAATCGATTAACGTAAGAATTATCAAAATCGGCCAACGAGTTTGGTCCCTAGAACGCCAAGGGAACAAACATACATACACAGACTGATAAACATATTACCCTCCTTCGGCAGTCGGCTAAAAAGGCTGATGATGATAAACATCAGCCTATATTGATCTCAGGCCTCAAGAATCCCAGCAGAGAAAGTATTTTAAGAAAATATACTCACAATCCATAAACTTCTCTAGCGGCGGGTATGAACTGTATCCAGGAGTTGTTGCTGAGCGGCACATTCTCCGCCTCGTACATCGTGAACGTTAAGTTGCTGCCCTCCTCCGGGTCCGTGAACAGATCCGCAGGGATAATGTATCTGAAGAAGTTCATATAAGTTTAAAATAACAATATCCAGTGACATTGATTTCCGTTTAATTTTAACCGACTTCAAAAAACGGAGGACATTCTCAATTCGTCGGCATCTTTTTTTTAGGGTTCCGTACCAAAAGGGTAAAAACGGGACCCTATTACTAAGACTCCACTATCCGTCTGTCTGTCACCAGGCTTTATCGCATGATCCGTGATAGCTAGACAGTTGAAATTTTCACAGAAGATATATTTATGTTGCCACTATAACAACAAATACTAAAAACAGAATCAAATAATTATTTAAGTGGGGCTCCCATACAACAAAAATGTTTTTGCTGTTTTTTGCGATAATCGTACGGAACCTTTCGTACGCGAGTCCGACTCGCACTTGACCGGTTTTTTTATTTATGTTACCCGATTACTCAAAGACGCCGGCCGGAACCGATTTGGAAAATTCTTGTTTTCTTCGATAGGATATACTTCCCAGGTGGTCCCATGGTCATTAGGTCAGGATCTGATGATGGGATCCTGGAGAAATCGAGGGAACTCCTCAAATATTATAGGCAAATTCATCAACAATGCAAGTTTTTTCACCTAGAAAGAATCATTTGGTGAAGTGGAACAGATGAAGAAGACCACAGAGGGTCAAGAAAAGTTACAATCATGAAATTATAAGGACGTTTTGTAAAAACGCAGGCTATCCTATTTACCTAATACTATTGTCCTTTAGCGAGACAGAAGAGGGGGCTTTATCCAGACAACTTTTGTTCTACTAGAGATCTAGAGGATGGTGATTGAACTATAAGCTATTATTTTCGTTATATTGAGAAAATTTGAGCCAACGAAGAATCAGAACCAGAATGCATCTTTTCAAACATTTAGCCTGCATAATTAATTTTTCGTTTTGGAATTACGAAATTATTATCCCCAAATGACAGGTGGTAAGCTATTCATACAATGACAGATCAAGTATACTTTTACAAGAGTTCGGTCTTGCGGTTCTCCAATCCCATAACAACATGTTAGAAAACAATAAAAACTCGTCAAAAACGTTGTCTCCTTTTTTGAAGACGTTTAAAATACAAATAGTGAGTATTTTATTTTTTGAAGTATGCTTTACCGTCAACCACATTATCGCTTGCCATCAGGTAAGATAGACCATTATCTAGCGCAAGCCAATCAACTATATTTTAAAAAATACAACCGACTTCCAATTAAAACCACTACAAAGTGAAAAATTACTTTCTTTTTGGAAGTCGGTGTCTTTGGTAGCCACCAATTTTTTTCATTATGGACTGAGACAGAAGAGAAAAAGAGTGTACCAAGGTGAACTGTACACATCTGCGTACTCCTTTAGAGCGTACTGGCATGATGTTAAGTTGTATGAAATGGTATGCGATTGCAGCAATCCCGAGAGATTTATTGAAGAGTTCTATTGTATATCTCCGAAGTTCTTCATCAGATCTTCACCAAATTAAAATGGGACCAATTTTGAAATAAAAGAAAGAATTTCCGAAATCGGTCCACAATTGACGGAGAAATCGATGAACATACGAAAAAAAAACCTAGTGTCGAACATAGAACCTCCACCTTTTTGAAAAGTCCGTTAAAAAAGTAATTGTCACTTACCTGAAGGCTTTACCAGCAGTGATGGCCAGTTTCTTCATGTGGTGTTTGAGTGTGGGTGGCTGGTTGATCGGCATGGCCCACGTCACTGTTTCCGTTGTCTGACCGATTATTGTGCTTCTACCCTCCGTCGGGTTCACTTCCTAAATGATTTAGTAATAAATTAGTAACACATTGTAGAAAGATTCCTATTTACCTCAATATTTTTGAAAATATATTGCAATTATGATACAAAACGTAGTATTTTACATGTTCTACGTGCCCATAAGATTTTATTGATAGACAATATTAAATAAGTAGTAATGAAGTGTACACCATTCCAGGATCAACAAAAGTAGAAAGAAATGAAGAATTTACACGAAAGGTGATAAGAACCTTTAAAGGCGTTAAAGTTACACTAGATTTCTTTATACAATTTAGACGTTTCCAGTTTACCTGTTTTCAATTAATAATTTAGAAAATAGTTATGTTAAATGAATGAAACCCAATCACAAACTGAATTCAAGTCGCACACACGTTTGGAGTGGTTAGTAAAGTACGAAATACACCTGTATGATACCGGATGTGATGACCAGGAAGTTACGTGGATGGATAAGTATCTACTTACTTCTAAGCACTAGGCTTATCACATTGTACCGAAACAATATTTCCGATAGGCTTATTCTGTTGTTAAAACAATTAAGAGAATCAGTGCCTGGGCGACCGAGCTTTGCTCGGGTGAAAATAGAGAAAACGACGTTTTCTAAATATGAAACCTAGCTAGATCGATTTATAACCCCTGCATACTAACCCCGAGTTTCTCAGCTCTAAATTACCGCGGCATTAATGTGACAAATAGTCAAGCACGCGTTATCTGCTGTGATTGGTTGCATGCATTTTCAACAGCAAATCAAAGCAGATAACGCGTGGATGACAATTTGTCACATTAATTCTGCGATAATTTAGAGCTGAGAAACTCGGGGTTAAACATGAAAATCGTTGGAGCTGTTTCCGAGATTCAAATTAAATATATACATATATACAAGAATTGCTCGTTTAAAGGTACTATATATATATATATATATTATATAAATTAGACGGTATGTGGATTACAGATATTTTTACACATACCATGATTTGACGTTCAACTCATTAAAAAGCTGAAATGAGTCACATTTTGTCGCTGGGCTTATAATTTTGAACTTTGAACACAACCAGACATCAGCCAATCGGAAATATGTCCCAGACTACCGGTGTAATCCACTACAAACCTGCTTAGTGACCTCCTGTAAAGTGGTCTCAGGTATCGGCGTCGTAGTGGGGATCGTAGTCGGCACAGTGGTGGGGGCAGTCGTCGGAGTTGTCGCCTGTGTCGTTGGCGGCGTCGTTATCGGCGTCGTCGGCGGCGGCGGTGGAGCCGCCGTCGATGTAGTTGTCGGCGGAGGCACCGGTGTCGGTAACTCAGGAACCGGGGTCGGTGACGTCACATTCTCCCTCTCCGTCGTAGACGACAGTGGTGGAAGTTCGTTCGTCTCACGGATTAATACGGTTTGCTGAAAGTGCCATGCGGACGCTCACACGATGTGTTGTGAAATATAGACGTTAAGACAACGTATCAGAGGCCAGATTTGTATGTACAGATTTGAAGTTGAGATTGTATATACAGAAAATATTAGTCGAGAAAGATAGATTTTAAGAATCCCAATGCATATTACTTTAGTGTGTGCTTCTACACCCGAATACAACTACACCAAATAAACTTGCACCGTTGTCTTCACGTCGCGGATTAGTTCGAGAACATAAATGTTTTACTCTAAATGGGGTATGAATCGTGTGAAACCATCGCTACCCAATGTTAAATAAAATCAACTCACACACGATTAGTTGTCAACTTTTACAGGAATGAGGTTAGAAGATGATAATTCTGATAAGCTACATACCAATTCCGGTTCTAGAGTTGTGGTTTCTTCGATGATGGGTGGTGCGAAGGAGTCGAAGCGTCTTGGACTGATGGGCAGAGTCGGGGCGACGGACATGTTAACGTTGGACGTCTCTGAAGGTGACGCGGACAGTGCTGTGATGCCCACTTCGTTATGCTGCAGAAAAGTATGGGTTTAGTATTTGTTTTGGGTCAGTGTCGGTGTGTAGTGTATTGTGGAAACTATGTGCTGTTAATCACTGTCTGTGTGTGACTTGGTAGTCGTTTGTTTACTATGAAAACCTTGCAAACTGAAAATAAAAATTCACAATATAAAGCAATTTTTTGGTGTATGTGTAAAAATGTTGTATCTGTACTAATAATAGGGATGTTTTCTGGGTGTTAAAACGATAATTCTAGTCCGTCGGTGAGATTATCAAATAATATTGGACACGTCTTTTTTGCTTTACCAAATCAATAAATATTTACAAAGTTAAAGCACATCAAAGTTCAGGAGTGAGGGCTTGTGACGTCACTAAGGTAGTAGCAGTACTAAGTGTACTAGCTGCGTGAAGTTTCACGATAAATCAACGCATATCTTCGTCACTTTATGTTTACGTATCAAAAGTAAATATACGTGTCCAATATTTTTTATTATTCTCCCTAACGGACAATTTTTGTCCGTCACGTATATTTAATTTTCAGTAAACTACCCTATTATAACGAAGTAAAGTTTGTGAGGTTGTAGGGGGTAATCTCTGGATCTACTGAACCGATTTAGATGAAATTTGGCATGGAGATAGTTTGAGACCCTGGGAAGGACATAGGATAGTTTATATTCCCTTGGGATGATAAAACACATTTTTACGCGGGCGAAGCCGCGGGCAGAAGCTAGTTGATATATATTTTTTTTATTCGAATAGTTATCTCGTCCACGGTTTTTTCGAAAGTCAAGGGTATTTGATCTAGTACTATCTATGAAAGAACTTGTTCCCACTTTAAAACCGGGATAGTCTCCTCTAACAATTTTTTTTATAAGTTTTCATAGTAAACAGTGATTGCATGTATCTATTAATTAATTAGTCAAAATAAAGAGGTATCTGTTAAGGTATAAAGTTTATAATATCAGTATTATCACAGTCATGCTAAGTGTTCACAAACACAGTCTATTTTTCTACTACATATGCACTAATTTAAAAACAATCTATAAAACGCATAGACAATAATTTAATATATTATATTTAAAACATTCCAAGACTATCTAAAACATCTTCAATACACATAAAGAGATCATCAAGAACTAATAAATACTATCAGTTTGAATAGCTGTAAATTATATATAAATTATCGTAAAATATATACAAAAATACATTTCAAGACTTACTATAAAAAATATTAAGGTAATATAAGACACACTGAAAAGTTTTTTTTTGTTTGGGGATAGCATAATTTTGTTGAAAATGTTAAATTTTAGCTCGCACAACTGTTATCGACACTTCAAGTTGATAAGCGTGTTCAATCATAGTACGGTAGCACTTGTACTGCAATAACCGACCTATGAATATAGGCGCTGTCAATGACGTACCAACATAACAAACGCAAAATAATGCCATTAAGGGCCGATTTCACCAATGAAAATAATCGCGATTAGTTGAACTAAGCTCAGTTTATACAAATACAAGTTTCTGATTGGTTGAGACCGCTGAGAAACTACCAATCAGAAAGCTATAATTGCGTAAACTGAGGGCCGAATTCACCAATAAAACTAATCGCGATTAGTTCAACTAAGCTCAGTTTATACAAATACAAGTTTATGATTGGTTGAGACCGCTGAGAAACTACGAATCAGAAAGCTATATTTGCATAAACTGAGGGCCAAATTCACCAATAAAACTAATCGCGATTGGTTCAACTAAGCTCAGTTTATACAAATACAAGTTTCTGATTCAACAATAAAACTAAACTATTAGATTCATCAGTGAAATCGGCCCTTATGTCCCCGTCACGAGAAGCTATAAATTTTGTAAATAAAGAACTTCTACTAAGTTACGTAGCGACAAAAATAACCCCAAATTCAATCAACTCAAAGTAGCATACGGGTAATACGAAACTAACGAGCAATTTAACTTGGTCGGGTTATATATTAGCGATATAAAACGCTTTCGTATAATGATTTGTGGTATTGGAACGTTTCATGAGTCATGGAACGTTCCAGTACCAGGAATTATTCGTTGTCGCTACTTAAGTAACAGAAGTTCTTTATTTACAAAATTGAGCTCCAAGTGCACAGTTATTTTGACCAAGTAGTACAGTTGTGCTAGCTATTAGACTGCAGATCGACTCCTCAGAGCTAATGCTGTTAATAATAAGTTAACTTACAACAAAAAAAACTACCACTAGCTGCAAACGTAGCATGCGACCGGGCCACAACACGCACATGCATATGACACGAACTCGACAGCGGGTTACGACAAACCTCCGTGGTATACGAGTTAGTTGCGGACTCGGGAGTGGTTTCCTCTCGGGCATCCTCGGTGGTGGTGGGCGGGGCACTCGGCGGGGCGAGGGTAGGGGACGGGGAGGGCGGTAGGGGGGGTAGAGGGGCGGGGGTCGGCGGCGGGGCGGCGTTCTCGGTCTGAAACGTGTCGGTGCTGGTGTGTGGCGCGCCGGGCGAGGGGGGCGAGGGGGTCACGGGTCCGGGGGGGTCAGGTGAGGGCTCCTCGCCGTGGTGGTGGCGGTGCGGGTGCGGGGCGGGGGTGAGGGGGTCCACCTGGGCGGCGCCGCGACACACACGCACGTTAGTACGCACACCCTCTAGTACCCAAGAGCGCTGTCTGTGGTTATTGCTGACATGGACTTAGATATTAAAGTGGCGACATCAATCCATCCTGAGATCATACAGCGACTGACTAACCTTGAGTTCGAAGCTCAATGAAATCCTATTGACACAAACCAGTTTGATCCGACTCGTAGTATAGTCTATGTAGATTCATAAGCCATTCGTAAAGGTGCAGTTATTTGATTAATTTGACTAATTCTAGTTAATTTAAGGCACTTTTCTATTTTGTTTTTGTCATTACCATAACCATTAATATTGTGCAATTTTAGTGCTATTTGCTTGTAGGTTGATACCTATATTTTGCTTTGCTTTATTGTGAATAGTGCATCGTAAGATAAATAATGCGTAAAGGCTTATTTAATAATTCGGTGAAAAAGTTCGGGGAAAGTGGGGAAAAAAGTGCTCTGGGTTAATATTATGTTTGTAAATTGGTATTAAGGTTGCCCTAGTCGATCATTATTCCATACAATCGTAGTCTGGCGATTACTCCACTGTTTGACGGTGTACGTTCAAAATAAAAAAAAATATATCAATGTCTCATCATTATCTAGCCCTGTATGGAAACTAAAATGTAAAATAAAGAAAATATTTGAATGAGTTCTGAGCGTCGAAAGTTCCATAGTTCAACATTAATTTTAACGCATCTGTGGGCTAAAATAAATACCTCATGAAGGCGGAAAATTGCAAAACAGTCACCATACAAGGATAGATTAGTAGTCCAACAATGCAAATAATTTTATTTTGAAAATATACATTTAGTAGTTTTTTCATGATATCCATACACCCAAAGGTCTGTTTATAAAATTTTGCGCGCTCGTTTTCGTCCTAAATCATCATCCATTTTGCTACAAATTTGCAAAAGCGCTAATTCGTACGCGAACTAGCTTCTTACTACTCATCCCACATCTATCTCTTTCGCACGTGTTGTCGGATGAGATAGCATGCATTTTTACCCCGCGCACAAAATAGTTCGTGCCGTCGACTAGGGCAACCTTAAAGTATTCAGTTCCAGTGTAATATGGTCCAAAAATCTGGGTTAATATTATGTATGTAAATTGGTATTAAATTATTCGCTTCCAGTGTAATATGGTCCAAAAGTGACAATGGTCGAAGCGCATTTAATTTTCTCAGTCCATGCGTAACACGAATACGCTGTAGCTTCGATTAATATGCTCCAGTTAGTCTGTTTATATACAGTGATGGACAAAGCAGCGTTTTGTTTAAAGCATTATTATAACCACACACAAAGCTCACAATTATGTTTACATTATAAGGTAAACTTAATTAATAACAATCATGTATAAGTAGTTATGGAATTGGATGTCAAATGAATGTAGGTACAGGTACAATCAAGTTAATGGCGGCTTGGAACGCTCAACGAATCGCTGCGCAGTACCATTTTCATGTGACAGTGGGGGTGAGGGGTACTGGGCAGCGAGACGGGAACCTCACAGACGTCATTAACGTTCAATCGACCTATATGTAGAATTTAAGTGGGTTCTTGGATGTAGAATGTGAATTTTGTAACTTAAATTAAAATAAATTAAGGGGACAAAAACAAATGACACTTTCGGGTTGTTTCCAAGTGGTCAAGGATACTTCATTCAACATTCCATGCTATGTGGTTCCCAGTACGAACGCTGCTATATGTGGTGACCACAGATATAAATCTAACTAGATGACGCGATAGTATATACTTCGCGTGCCAAAAAACGGAGTAAAATTACGATAGTGAGCTTTTCGTTTAGCATTACCGGCACCGGAAATTTAGTAAAATGCCTTTTTATGCCATATTGAGTAAATACTGTATATATAGAAAAAGTTGACAGAGGCATTGGAAATGTTTTCTTTCCTTGGTATGTAAATTTGTGTGTGAAAAAGTGGCACGCACGCTCGTTTGTTTGTTTTTTTTTTAATTTAGTTATGGGTTTGCTCTTGACTCTAGTCTAGGTCAGAGGTGACAGAGTCAACGATGGAGTGAGCTTAACCAGAAGAAGCCTGTTCACTCTAACTTTGAAGAGATTCGGGTCGAATGGAGGGACTTGCGTTATCTAGTTAGATTTATATCTGTGGTGGTGACATTAAAGTGCAAGATATACATTCCGTAGTATATGTGGGATGACTAAACTACTCACTGGGAAATACAGGCCTATTTAATAAACATTGACCGTCTTTGTCCAGCTTGCTTCGACGAATAAATAAATTAATCAAATATTTATTGTTAGGATGAACAATTAGGTATATTTGCCAATGAGTAGTGTATGATGCATAAGTACTAAGAAACATAGAATGTATGACAGTTCCACGCTATAATAAAATATGAGTTGATAATGTTGAATGATTCATTGTATTGTAATGAAGTTTTTTTTTAGTCTTTCAATTCCCTCACCGCATGAAATAAGTGCGAATAAAAATATCAAACTAAATGTTACAATATGGTTGTCCCAACAATTCCATAAAAATTGATATTAGAAAAAAGTGAATCAGCAATTAGTTGCCCCACAAGAGTCCCTGACTAATCTGATAACCACAACAAAATACCTAGACCTAGTTTCTGACCATATTAATTGTTGCCCTGTCCAATGAATCATATATGATTATTTCTATTGTTTTACTAATTGGACAGTGAACCTGGAAACTACAAATAGGTAAGAACAAATCAATTATTACTTAGTGATCCCAATTGATTGATTAAAGTAAACGTCAGTAGAAGTTAAGTATAACTACCACCCAGTCTTTGTCTAGTATTTATTTATCATTATTATATTAACGGCGTTTCTTAGAGGACGAGCAATCATAAAAGTAAGGATTATAATGCTCATGTCATAATGAAAATATGAAGATACACATCATAACAGTTATGGCCAGTTCGGACAGAATTTTAACAATATCACATGTTTTCTCTCTGCTCATGCGTATAATTTTCTTTTTGACAGCCGGCCATCTTCATAAGCATCATCTTTTTAGGGTTCCGTACCCAAAGAGTGAAAACGGGATCCTATTACTAATACTCCACCGTCCGTCTGTCTGTCACCAGGCTTTATCTCATAAACCGTCATAGCTAGACAGTTGAAATTGTCACAGATGATGTATTTCTGTTGCCGCTATAACAACAAATTCTAAAAACAGAATAAAATAAATATTTAAGTGGGACTCCCATATAACAAACGTGCCATTTTCTTGCCGGTTTTTTGTACTTGGCCGGTTTTTATGTCTGTTTTATTTGCGGTCATCACCATAATTTTTATTGTGATTGGCAATTTCAATCTAGGCAGACTATACGTTTATTTTCTTGACTCTGTCACACAAAGTTTGTCATACTCAGTGTCGTGACTAGAGTTTTTCAATACTTAAAATTTGATATTCCTGCAAAAGTGGATGAACGGCATTGACGCTGTAATTAACGTGGCCACCTACTGGGCCAAAAATATTTAAAAAGTATTCCATCGGCTGGAAAAGGAGAAGACCAATGTGACATTGCCAGAACCCTGCCGAACATAACCCGAGCGCACCCGAACATTCCCGAACGTAACATAGTACTCACCAGGTCGGTGATGCCGACGTCATTGTTAGTGTAGCCGTCTTCGTCGTCATTATCGTCGTAGCCGCCGCTGTAGTCGGCGTCAGCGTCGGCATCGTCATCTTCTCCGTCGTATTCGGCGTCGTAGATGCCGCCGCCTGAACCGTCCAGCTGAGGAAAGGCAGAGAGATGGGGCTTGGTTTCAGAATTTCAGAAAGGTGTTTTTTTTTATGAACACGTCATTATGAAGCTTCTAATAATTTGATTATTTTCAAAATCTGTTGTGTCCTGCTGACAAATTCATCATCTAAAAATTTGGAATATTTTGAAAAAAAAATCTGCAGTTATCTACCTGAATAAGGATGATATACAGTGGATGTACTTGGTCGAAGTTGCATAGTAAGAAGACCACGGTATGATTTGGAAGGTTGTTTTGACATATTTGAAGTAGAGTATTTCGCGTAGCAGGCTCAGTCGGAAATGGCTCGATAAGCTAGATCCTCCGAAAAAGACGGGGCCACAGTAAGACCAGACAGACAGAAGTGGAAGAAGATTACGGAGTCCTTTGCCCTGCATCAGTAGAAGAATTCAACCATAATTTTCGGGAATATATACCTTATCACCTGTCTCTTAAACCTAAACGGGCTGGATGGCCTGCAGCCTCCAGCTGATGACGGCAGTCGCAATGCATGCGCAAAGTTGCCATTTCTTGCCTGTTCCCGCAGACCACCATCAACACTTCGTGGTGGTTCCCTAGCTTTGTATTGATGAAGTCACACTAGTGTGTTACCTGTCTCTTAATCCTGGGTGCGGGCTGTATGGCCTGCAGCCTCCAGCCGATGACCGGTAGTCGCAGTACATGCGCAAGAGTGCCATCTCGCGCCTGTTCCCGAAGACCAGCTACTAGCACTTTGTGGTGGTTCCATAACTTGTTGCCGCAGCCCACCTGGAATATATGGAGATCAAATTTAATAAAATATATCTGGATCTGTGTTTATTAAAACTAGCTGACCCCGGCGGCTTTGCTCCCGTCAACTGGCTATCTATCTACCTACCACTACCTACCAACACTACAAACAAACTATTCAGCTTTATCATATTAGTCATTATAGATGTTGATAAAACTCCTTTGCAAATGAACAGATTTGATTACCATAAAAAAGGGTATAGTGAGTCAATTTTAAAAGATGGACATATGCTGTAGCAGACTTTTTTTTAGAACTTTTAAAGAAGAACAATTCAATAAACTGTTTACGCAGCGCACGCAACGGAAACTCTCTAAAAGGGAATAATGTTTTCCGTTTTTGCAACATTTTTCATTTATTCTCCGCTCCTACTGGTCGTAGCGTGATGTTATATAGCCTATAACCTTCCTCGATAAATGGACTATCCAACACAAAAATTATTTTTCAATTCCAACCAGTAGTGCCTGAGATTAGCGCGTTCAAACAAACAAACTCTTCAGCTTTATAATATTAATTTTAGATTGTTTATTTATAAAAACATTAGGTTCAGTTTATTCACAGATCACAGTTGTTTCAGTATATTTTTGAAAGTAAAGGGATAATTAAGTCATGTAGAGAAGTAGTAACTAAGAAGGATTAAATGGATAACTGTAATACTTATACCATCTGACTTTTCCTGGTAGTTGGTAAGCGGACTACCTACAAAACATAGGCTATGTTTGGTAGGTAGTCTGCTTCCGCACGTTTGTGTGTTCTTTTTTTTCGTGTGAGGTGTGGCCACCTCTGATGTCAGAGTTAATTAAGCCGCCTCTGGGAATCCCCACAGGCCTCTGACTTGGCTATTTCAGGCATATTACATTATAACTATATAAGTGCAGGTTTCCTCACGATGTTTTCCTTCACCGTTGCCTGTGATGTCCAAGATAAACTTAGAAAATACATATGAATTTGAAAAAGTCACATTGGTACTTGCCCGGATTTGAACCTACGACCTCAAGCACGACAGGCGAGGTCTTAGCCACTGGGTCACCACGACATTGTGTGTTTAAAGTATTAGTACCTGGGCAACCGAGCTCTGCTCGGGTGAAAATAGAGAAAACGACGATTGATAAAATTAAAGCTAGGTAAGATCGATTTATCGCCCCCGAAACCCCCTGCATACTTAATTTCATGAAAATCGTTGTAGCTGATTCCGAGATTCAGATTAAATATATATTGAGAAATGAGTAGTATATTAGAGGCAGTTTGAACGTGGCGCCAATGACAGAAAAGTTGAAAGGAAACCGTTTGTCCTGGTATGGTCATGTGATGAGGAGGGATGAAGCGCATGTTACTAAAAGAGTTATGAATATAAATGTGGATGGATGGAGAGGGAGGGGATGGCCAAAGAAAAGATGGATGGACTGTGTGAGTGAAAGAGAAGGGAGTCAGTGATGGCGTGACGGGGGACAGGACGGTATGGAAGAAGAAAACGTGTTGCGCCGACCACAAGTAATATGAGACAAGTGCAGGAAGATGATGATATATATATTACAAGAATTGCTCATTTAAAAGTCCATGACGAAGACCATTGTCGCAAAACAACAATGAATTATCAAATAAACCTGCAACTTATTAAGATGCGACTCTGGTTATTTGAAAGCTATTTTTGGGTAGAGGTCGTTGCAGACGCAGACTTAACTTATTATGACCTAAGCTTCACGATTACTATGCAATATGCATCCATCAATATTGATTGTTATGTATCGTACACTTGCATTATAATATTTTAATTTTCATAAACTTTGTTAATCCTTTAAATATGTGTCCTTTATACAGGGTGTACCAAAAAGTTGCGATCGTATTTTAAAACTGTTTCTGACCGTGTAAATAACAACCTTTTCCCAAGGAGGTTATAGGCAAGAAAGAAAAAAAAAAAGGATTTTTTATACAAAGTTGTCCTCAGCTGACTAAAATTTGTATGGTAGTTTTTAGTGTTCCGTACCCAAAGGGTAAAAACAGGACCCTATTACTAAGACTCAGCGGTCCGTCTATCTGTCACCAGGCTGTATCTCATGATCCGTGACAGCTAGGCAGTTGAAATTTTCACAGATGATGTATTTCTGTTGCTCTATAACAACAAACACTAAAAACAGAATAAAATAAATATTTAAGTGGGGCTCCCATACAACAAACGTGTTTTTTTGCCGTTTTTGCGATAGTGGCACGGAACCCTTCGTGCGCGAGTCCGACTCGCACTTGGCCGGCTTGTATTTTTTTAATATTTGACTATGACTTCCTTGGAGAAAATTGTGCATTTAAATGGGCAGAAGAATTGCGGGTGTCTTAAAATATTTTGATTTGTTTAGATTTCATGCACAAAAGCGGCGGACTTAATACCTTAGGCATTCTCTACCAGTCAACGAAGGGTGGAGATGAGATAACATGGCAGGTACATTGATTAATAATAAAAATAGTTATTAACATACTAAAATATGTAAAATACATGTACATAGTACATACAAGAAGAAAGTGAGATGACTCTGCTTAGTTGTTTTGATAGTAAATCCGCAATTGCCGCTTGAAAATATGATCGCACTTTTTCGTTACATCCTGTATGTCAGACGCATAGGTCGAACGTGTCTAATGGCTAAGGTTGTTCCAAACATTAGACACTGTTAAATATTTATAACTATATCTTCTGTTTCCATAATAGATTTATTAATATGGATATTAGATGAATATGTATGCATTAGTTTCTCCTAAGTAAGCGGTATAATTCGACGCATGTAAAGTACCTTAAATTGATAAAAAAAAGTTAATAAAAAAACAAAAACCCGACTTCTTAAGAAGTGAACTAAAAAGACGTTAACAAGAAGAAAATCATGTCTGCAGTCGGGGTTTTGATTTTTTTAATAAACTTTTTTTTGTTTATAACTTTTTAGTTATTTTTTTTCTGATTAGATTCATTAAAACAAATAAGTGTCATATATTTTTGAAATCACCATTTAAAATCCTTTATTATGATACCCCACAGTATGGCCTTGAAAGAAAAAAAAAATCCTCCCCCACAATATGGCATCCAAAAGCCGTCATTTTTCATTTTCCATTTTTTATGTAGCCAGTGACACTCTTAAGGTTAAGACGAATCGATTGACACAAGAATCATCAAAATCGGCCAACGCGTTTGGTCTCTAGAACGCCACATAAAAACAAACATACATAAATACTAGACTGATCTCGGCAGACGAGTAAAAAAAGTATTAGTTCCCTATAAGATCACCTTAGAATGATTAATTCTAAAGCTTCTTAGTAATAAATAGACTTGACTAGGTATACTGCCTAGAATAATGTAAACATAGATCACCGATTATGTGACAGAGGTCAAAGCTAGTGTGTGCCAGTTCACCTCGAACAACAACGCTGTGTTGTATCAGTCACATGCATCAAAGTCATAGTCGTTCTACACTCTTATAAGCAGTTCAGGGCAGTGCCATGAGCTCTTAGATAGAGCAAGATTATTGCCATTGTTCGTAAGGGACGGATGTATATTTTACCGAATTATTGCAAAAACCGTTAGTTTATAATAAGTCGTGTGACATTATAAACTCTTTTTCTCAAAACGGCATGGATTGGAAACTATCGAATTTGGATGGGCTTTTATTGCATTTGATATTATTGGTTCACAATATCAAGATATTATCAATTCAGGGCCCCTCCAAGGCACGCTACGCCACTGATTATCATCTTGCAAGAGTTATTATTAGGTCCATACCTATGAAACTGGCGTTTTGTCGTACTGGCAAATATCTCTTCTTAGGTTTGGAATTCCGATTTTAAATGTATACAGCTATTTACTCATGCTTTTGTATATGGAAAACCGTAATTCATTTGTTTTTTCCTCTTTTGGTTTTTTCTGCGCCAGTATGTTAAAAAATGGAAATCTTGAAATATCGCGTTATTTACGAGTACTAGTTCCATCGTGGCACCAGTGCTGCAGAAACGGCTCGAAGGATTAATGATATGTATGGCGACGGTGTCGCAAAAGTAAACACAGTGCGTTTTTGGTTCCAACGTTTAAGTTCTGGAAATTTCGACCTGCAGAACAAGCCCCGTAGACGGCTGGAGACCAAAGTTGATAATGAAGAATTGAAGGCTCTTGTGGAAGCGAATCCATCGCAAACCACGTCCGAGTTAGCTGCAGGCTGTGGTGTTAGTGATAAAACTGTTTTAATCCACTTGAAGCAAATTGGAGGGTGAAAAAAAAGCTTGAAAGGTGGGTACCTCATGAATTGAGTGCAGCAAACCGACAAACGCGCGTCGACTGCTGCGTTACATTAATCAACCGGCACAATAATGAAGGGATTTTAAATCGAATCATTAAGTGTGATAATAATTGGCTCCTGTACAATAATCGGAAACGCTCATCGCAATGGCTGAACCCTGTCAAACCAGCTAAATCCTGCCCCAAGCGAAAATTGACTCAAAAAAAATTACTTGTATGCGTTTGATGGACTAGTGCCGGTGTCGTTCACTAAAGCTTTCTTAAATCTGGCCAGACGTTTACGGCGGATGTCTATTGTCAGCAACTGCAAACCATGATGGAAAAGCTAGCTGCTAAACAGCCGAGGCTGGTCAATCGCTGTAGGGCACTGCTGCTTCAGGACAACGCTAGACCACACACTGCACAACAGACGGCTACCAAATTAGAGGAGCTTCAATTGGAATATCTAAGACATCCACCGTATTCCCCGGAACTTGCTCCGACGGGGCAGTCCAAAGCGCCTTCAAAGATTTTATTGATTCCCGTCCGAATTATTTTTTTAGTAAAGGGATCAATTAACTACCTATGAGATGGCAAAAGTGCATAGATAGCAATATATTTAGATTAAATAAATATATTATATTAAAAAAAAAACGACTTTATGTTCCTTCCTTACAAAACGCCAATTTCATATGTAATGACCTAATATAATCTTACGGGGTCTGTAATAATACGCTGTCATATACATCCATCCCTTACGAACAATGGAAATAATCTTGCTCTAAGAGCTTATGGTAGCCCCCCAGTTCACAATCTTTTTAATAATAGTTCGTGAAATGGAAAACCGTAAAAAATACTCAGTCAGTCAGTCACAAGGTTTTTTTTTAATATTCATTTTTTATATTTCCGTGTAATATGCATGTTCCACGTAGTAGTCCAGTCAACGAGGATATTTGTTGTATGGAGACTTTCGAAAAAATCTCCCGCCTATGAAATTTGGCATGTGATGAAATAAGGTAATACAGATTACAGATGTAAAATAATCCAACAAATTATGTTACGAGAAGTTAGGTATTTTTACCTAAACATGAAAATTGCTTATAAGGCTCTGTGAATATTTCCTCAGACTGAAATACTTTCTGCATACGTATGTATGTACTAGTTAGAATAAGTATGTAAAGGTATCCAACATTTTTTCGATTTTGGTGATACCCCAAATTTAACTTTTAACATTTTGCGCTATAACTTCTACTGAAAAATTTATCTGCTAATTGTTATTTTTTTATATGTTTTTATTTCCTTAAATACATAGCTTTATTTAGTTATCCAAAAGATTTTCCTTATTTAACCATTTTTTTAGATTTTTGCTTAATTACGTAATGTGAAAAATATCTCCGTGCATTTTCATACCTTTATTAGTCATATGATTTTATATTAAATAAGAATTATCAATTATCCAACAAATTTTCGAACGTTCATTATATTTGTTAGGATAGTTCGCTGATTTATGCTAGAGCGTAAGGGTTGACCTTCACTTGACCGCTCGGAGCTGCTTTGCCGCGCATTACTTTTGGAGTATTATAGGCGGGTTTTGTGGCCACCGTTATTATTACAAATATTTTTTTATCTTAATATGCACAACTTATGTGAAGTCATCCAGTTACCACAAACTTTCAAACTTTCTCATTCGATTTTGAACTTAACCATCAAGATTTGAAGGTTTAAAATCATTTGGAGAAATTTTTCAGTTTTGTATAACCCAATGTGCTGTTGACTATAAAACGGCGTTTAGAAATTCACTTTATATTTCTAAAGAATATTTATTACTTATATGGATTTAAAATAAACGTTTGATACCTCCTTAAGGACTTAGTAAACTATGCAAAAAAATTGACAAAAAGTATGTTTAGAAAGACACCTGTAGAGGCGTTAACGAGTAAGATAAAAGAAGATTATTATTATGTCCCTTATTTAATGTTCTTTTCTTATCGTCTTCATTTATTTTTATTTATATAAAATAAATTAATAAAAAGACATAAAAAATAGAGCCCACCGGTATCGGGAACAGGGTCTAAGCATGAAGTCCAAGTCTTGTATGCACTAGGTAAGTGCCCCCAAGGACAATCTCCGGTTAGTGCAGGACTATTGTTAAATATGAAGACAAATATATTGGGCTATGGGTTTTGGAAGGTTTACTGGATCGATTGTCTAAAACTATAGAATTACTATTAGCCCCTGCCTGACTACTGTTGAACTACACGACTATAAAATGGCAGGGGTGACATGCACACTCAATTAATGGGCTACCATAGCGGATCTCCAATCAAGCCAGCCAATTATGGCAGGAGAGAGATGGGAGCTCTGTGCCCTGTCAGTGTTCGCTCCGACCGGCCAATAAAGGCAAGCCGGAGATGAGGGACACATCGTCGCCACAGCCCATCAGCTCGCCACAATGCTGCCCTGCGGCATATTATTATTATTATTTTTACATGACTTTGACAATCTCGGGACCATGGGGTCCCGATCCTTTGAAAGGCGTGCAAGGGGCTGAATTCAACTCCCAGGGGCCTTGTTAGGCATGTATCAGGAAATGTGAAATCAACCGATGATTATCCCTGTATGCACTACGCAATTGCTTCCCCGGTTGGTGCAGGACTATTGCAAAATATGGAGAAAAATGTATTGGGCTATGGGTTTGGTAGGTTTGGTTGATGGATTGCCTAAAACTATAGGAGGATTAATGGCCCCTACCTGACCACTGCTGAACTCATCATCATTATATCAGCCGGAAGACGTCCACTGCTGGACATAGGCCTCCCCCAAGCGTCGCCACATTGATCGGTCCCGTGCATCTCGCATCCAGCGGATCCCCGCAACACTCATTTAATGGGCTCCCATAAACGGTTCCTAGCACTTGAGTGACGTAGCGCCAAGGCTATGTTGCCCCTATGCGGAGTTGCTTGAGGAGTGGAGAGGTATACCACGGCTATCAGGACATTCCCGGAAGTACAGTCAAGATCCCTACAAGTATCTTGTTGGGTTAACTTTCTTCCTCCGAGCACGTTTGCTCTTGTGAATCTCCACTCACGCCAGCCAATTAAGGCTAGACAGGGGTAAGGAACAAGACTTCTCCCAGGTGTTCGTCGAGGCTCTTGGCTATTATGCCATAGGCTCTCAAGACTATCAGCACAATTACTGCTGTATTCACATCCCACATGTCGACAACCTCGCGAGCCAGATCAAGATACTTAGTTTTCTGATCTCCCTCAGCCTTCAAGAGGTTCTCGACATGAGGGAACGATGTCAACAATCATTGCGCGACGCTCTAGTCGGTCTATCACCACCATGTCAGGCTTATTGGCAACAATAGTCCTGTCTGTGATGATAGACCGATCCCAATACAACGTGACATTGCCATTTTCGAACACTGGGTCCCGCATATACCTGTAGTAGGTACCGAAACGCAGCCGGGCTACGGACGGCGATTGGTCTACATGAACCCATGTAGTTCCCGGAAAAAAGCGTCCGTGAAGCTGCTTACTTTGCCATACCTCCCTGCGGTCGTTATTGTCAAGCACTAAAGGCTTGCGCCAGTTCTCATTAGCCAAGGAGAGCGGGCTGAGTCCCTTTTCCACTTCTACTTCACGTCCACATCCACGTCGGCGTGTAGAAAATATTCTTTCAGTTTGCTTATCTCGCGGCTGTGGCGGTTTTTGGTATTTAAAAAGCCTCGGCCTCCACACTTCCGAGGGATATACAATCTCATGACCGACGATCGTGGGTGGTGCATTTGATATGCAGTCAGCAGTGTACGGACCCGCCTATCCAGGGCGTCAAGTGCCGTTTGAGTTAATTTGAGTATGCCGAAAGAGTACATCAATGCATAATATATGTATTTGAGTATGTCGGAAGCGTTAGGTATCAACACTACTGACATGAAGCAATCGTTGAAGGAACGCTACGTTCTCGGAATCGTTGAGGCACACACCATGTTTCCGCCCGAAAGGCTATTGAATACCTTCTTCAGGCGGCCAAAGAAGCGTTCCTTCTACGATTGCTTCATGTCAGACATACCCAAATAATTATAGGATTCGTTTGGGGACAGGGACCTCTTGTTTTATCTTGGGAATCCGCGAGTTGAATTCCTACGGATTCCACAATTTCCCCTCGCTTTACATGCATGACCGCACATTTATCCACACCAAACTCCATCCTGATGGCGCTACTAAAAGTTTCAGTTACCTTCAGTAGAGATAGAGATATCCGCTGAAGATTGCTGGGGGCAAAGAGCTTCAGGTCATCCATGTAAAGGAAGTGAGTTATAACCTGACCACCTCTCTTCAGCCCTGAATTCTCCAGCATGCTTATAGGATTCAGGGCTAAGCAAAACCAAAGTGGACTCAAACTAGCACCCTGGAATATACCTCGTCGATCCTTACATGTTCGCTATTCCTCTGGATATTTAGACATCCTGGATAGCGAAGGACCGTGCTCTATTGCCCCATACACGAAATTAGGAAGGTGCGTAGAGTTGTATAAATTAATAGTTTAGTTTTTTATTAGTTTTTGTTTTTTTTACAGTTGTATTATTATTAGACATTTTGACTGGAAATCGAATTCGAGAGGCGGGGTGATCGCTGCCGTTGGGTCTGACACTGTAGCGTTCATGAATAATGTCTTCATCCTTTTAAACGCCTTGATCATGGCATCATTTGTATATGATTTTCGACATTTTACGTGTCCTGTAAGGTTTGACACTTCCATAAGTTGCGGGCAAAGTTCATTATCTCTTGCCTTAATTGGCTGACTTGAGTGGAGATCCGCTATGGTAGCCCATTATTTGAGTGTGTAAGTCACCCCTGCCATTTTATCTTTTTTAGTCGTGTAGTTCAACAGTAGTCAGGCAGGCGCTAATAGTAATTCTATAGTTTTAAACAATCGATCCAATAAACCTTCCAAAACCCATAGCCCAATATATTTGTCTTCATATTTAACAATAGTCCTGCACCAACCGGGGATTGTCCTTGGGGGCACTTACCTAATGCATGCAAGACTTGGACTTCATGCTTAGACCCTGTTCCCGATACCGGTGGGCTCTATTTTTTATGTCTTTTTATTAATTTATTTTATATAAATAAAAATAAATGAAGACGATAAGAAAAGAACATTAAATAAGGGACATAATAATAATCTTCTTTTATCTTACTCGTTAACGCCTCTACAGGTGTCTTTCTAAACATACTTTTTGTCAATTTTTTTGCATAGTTTACTAAGTCCTTAAGGAGGTATCAAACGTTTATTTTAAATCCATATAAGTAATAAATATTCTTTAGAAATATAAAGTGAATTTCTAAACGCCGTTTTATAGTCAACAGCACATTGGGTTATACAAAACTGAAAAATTTCTCCAAATGATTTTAAACCTTCAAATCTTGATGGTTAAGTTCAAAATCGAATGAGAAAGTTTGAAAGTTTGTGGTAACTGGATGACTTCACATAAGTTGTGCATATTAAGATAAAAAAATATTTGTAATAATAACGGTGGCCACAAAACCCGCCTATAATACTCCAAAAGTAATGCGCGGCAAAGCAGCTCCGAGCGGTCAAGTGAAGGTCAACCCTTACGCTCTAGCATAAATCAGCGAACTATCCTAACAAATATAATGAACGTTCGAAAATTTGTTGGATAATTGATAATTCTTATTTAATATAAAATCATATGACTAATAAACGTATGAAAATGCACGGAGATATTTTTCACATTACGTAATTAAGCAAAAATCAAAAAAAATGGCAAATATAGGAAAATCTTTTGGATAACTTATCAAATCTGTTTATTTAACGAAATAAAACCATATTAAAAAATAAAAAGTTGCAGAACAATTTTTCAGTAGAAGTTATAGCGTAAAATGCTAAAAGTTAAATTTGGAGAGTCTCCCAAATCGAAAAAATGTTGGATGCCTATACATGCCTATTCTAACTAATACACTCGTACGTATACAGAAAGTTTTTCAGCCTGAGGAATTTTTCACAGAGATTTATAAGCAATTTTCAAGTTTAGGTAAAAATACCTACCCTCTTATCAAAATCTGTTGGATAATTTGATATCTGTAATCTGTAGGTCTTACTTTATCACACTACCTACTCTCACAGGCAGGAGAATTTTTCGGGTTTCATATGCCCCGTTGATTGGGCTAGTAGGTATTGAGCCTAAATACATTTTATTTTCCGTTTCTTTCTTTTTAGTAGACTTACATTAAGATAGATGGCAGTAGTGGCGTCTCCATGCCTGCGCTGTGAAGAACCAGTTCCACTCATGATGGTGTCGGCGTGTGTCTCCGCTTTGTAAGGCTCCATCCAGAACTCGTTCTGAAAATAAGAATGTAACGTATAAAAGAGCTTTTGAAAATTCAACTACAATATGAGAGACATATTATTTGATGCAGTTTTAGTTCTCTTAAGTGAATAACAGCCTACAATCAGACCAAAATCTGTCGGCTTCTACCACGATTTACTCAAGGGCTTTAAGCTATTTCGTGGGACAACACATCTTGTGGAAGGAGCATACCGACTGTCACGACAAATAGTCACACAACAAGTAATAAACTCACGCCGTCCAGCGCCATCAAGCTGGCGAGCTGCATTAGCGCTCGTATCCTCTGACGCGGCGCCACGCTTTGGAAGGAGCCGTTCCCCATGATGACAGTATACGGACTGTCAAGACACATAATCACACAACTAGTAATAACACTAATAACTCACGCCGTCCAGCGCCATGAAGCTAGCGAGCTGTATGAGAGCTCGTATCCTCTGCCGCGGCGCCACGCTGTGGAACGAGCTGTCCACCATGATGACAAGCGCACCCACTGTCACGACAAATAGTCACACAAAAAGTAAAAACTTACGCCGTCCAGCGCCATAAAGCTGGCGAGCTGCATGAGCGCTCGTATCCTCTGCCGCGGCGCCACGTTGTGGAAGGAGCCGTCCACCATGATGACCAGGACCAATCGACTCTCCTCACCGACGCAGGATCCATATTTAGAGTGAGGTTTGTCTTGGGCTTTCTTCACCTGTAATTTGAAAAATAAATTTGTTATACTACGTATATTTGTATCAGGCCGTACAGAAATAGGAAAAGTTTTAGGACCAGAAACAATAGAAGCGAAAATGGTTACTAACTACGAACTAACAGCCAGTAGGTATTCGAAAACAAAGACAAAGAAGCGCGAAGGCTGCTGATAAACTTTCTTGTAAATTAATTTACGCAGAAAACACTCTAACTTAAGTTATGACCTCCTCTGAAGGAAGTTTGGTTACGACACAGTAGATACAGGCTCTTAAGAAATTGATACCATATACGAGTTTGAAGTCCCTTCGTCTCCTTTTTGGGAGTTTTGAGAATATTTCATACCGGAAATTAGCTTATGAAGTATCTGCGTGCATTAACATTGCCAGATCCAATCACTTGAACGTAACATTAAGAAAATGAGGACACAATTTCCGCAGAATCATTACTTCCAACATTAACTTGACAGTTCAAAATGAAAATGATCCTCTTTTATTGAAAAGTGCTGGCGAAGTGGAATAAAAGTTCATTTATTACACCGCACCCCAGTGGTAAATGTAATCTCAATAATATAATTGAATGGCCGTATGAACAAGCCAACTGTCACTGACTTCATTGGCCACCGCCCTTTACAGTAAAACTTTTAGTATTCTGCGCATATGTCACAACATTTATGGGTTCAGTATCTGTCAGCGACGAATAAAACGATTGATTTATGTCTGGCAATCTATAATGTAGCATCATATCATATCATGACGTTCATAAAACCCATTTGTTTGTAACTGGCCATGTCTGTGCATATTTTAATAGTTAACTATGCTATTAAACGAAGCATAATAGTATCTAGCGAGCGTACTAATAAATTAGTGGTTTGTTTCGCTGAAACT
The DNA here is from genome assembly GCA_964057195.1 of Orthosia cruda. Classification (NCBI taxonomy): domain Eukaryota; kingdom Metazoa; phylum Arthropoda; class Insecta; order Lepidoptera; family Noctuidae; genus Orthosia; species Orthosia cruda. The sequence continues at coordinate 25,699,750 of OZ059835.1, read as the reverse complement.
ATCAATTACAATTATATAATCACGATACATATTCGTAATTGTCCGTTATTACATTTCAGTCGTATGACGGACTATCATTTACATAATGTGACGTCACTTCTCATCAGACATACAATACACAGAAGGCTAAACTACACGGTAACTATAGTGTATCATGATATGCATTCTTGAGACGCAGTGAGCCGTAGTAGCTAAACTTCAATAGTGAGGAAGCGGGAGGTGTGCCTATGACGTTACTCACACGCGTCAGGAACTGTGAGCGAATGTAGCGGTAGGAGTACACGAACTCTACAGGACGTGCTTGTTCCTATGATGTCATAGAACATTACACCATTATGGTGTGACGAATTCCCGTGTCTTAAGGTGGCCCTAGTCGATCATTCTACCATACAAACGTAGTCTGGCGATTACTCCACTGTTAGACGGTGTACGTTCAAAATAAAACATGATATCAATTTGTCTCATCATTATCTATCCCTGTATGGAAAAAAAAGTAAAAAAAAAAAAGTTATGAGCGTCGTAAGTTCCATATTTCAACATTAATTTTAATGCATCTTTGTGCGCAAATAAATAGCACAAGAAGAAGGAAAATTTAAAAACAGTCACCATATAGGGATAGATTAGTAGTTCAACAATGCAAATAATTTTATTTTGATCAGACACATTTAGTCGTTTTTTCATGATAAACATATTCAAAAGGTCCGTTAAAAAAAATCTTGCACTCAAATGGATGTCATTTCGCTACAAGTTTGCAAAAGTGTGTATTCGTACGCGAACTAGCTTCTTACTGCTCATCACAGCATCTTTCTCCTTCGCACATGTTGTCGGATGAGATATCATGCATTCTAACCCCGCGCACAAAATAGTTCGTTCCGTCGCCGTCGACAAGTGCAACCTTGACAGACGATTATGGAGTTAACGGTATTGAAAGCATTATAGTTAACCTACTGTTATACGCCACCCATTTATTTGCTAATTACTTAGTTATGACTCACAATGGTCAATGCTCTTGCTCTTCTAAAAAGAACAGACTCGTACAAAAATTAGACTCGTGCCAATGACTGCAGCGCATGCCTGAAAACTGCTAAGTACTTCGACCCGGATATCAAAATTATTTAGAGTACCATAAATTGAAGAGTCATGCAACTAGACGAAGAGTTTACAATAGCCAGTGAGGATACCTTAGTATATACAGGCTAAAATTTTGTACATGCAGGTATAAAAAAATTCGTCCGCATCGCTGTCAATGAGAAAAGTGCAAAAACGCTGGTTGCATTGCCACTCTCAATGGCAACTGGTTCTTCGGTCGATAAAAAGGCCAGCTCTTTGTATAAACTGACCTCAACAGTGAAAGAATCGGTGGCAGTGAGACCGCGTGTACTTCCGTGCGCGGTCACAGTGAAGGTATGCGTGCCCAAGTCCTGCTTCTGGGGAACTCCACTGATTAGACCGTGCCTTGAGTCCACGGCCAGCCAGCTTGGCATGCGCCGACCATCTTCACTTCGAACCTGGTTAGTAATAGTTAGGTTAGGAATTATATTTGACAACGAGGAAGTACGCCCATTATGACTACACTGTCAAAGTACGATATCTTTTTATAAGACTAAAAGGCTAATCTAGGCGCTCTGTTTTGCCAAATTGCCCGTAAACCCACGGCAGGTGTAAAGCGATAAACAAAACGTACTATTTTCGTCAATTTTATTACTTATTGCTCTAAATCCCGGCCACAACCACAACCTCTTTTTGTGAAAAATCTACACTGGCGAATAATCAGAAAGCTCGTCGTGTTTCAAGAAAATGATTCAACTGTCTTGGAATCGCTACGAATTTACACAGAAAGGAAAATTGGAGCAGTAGAAAAGTTGTGAATGTAAAACTTCTACGATTCCACCTATATTTTTTCTTTCGTTTGAGCTCTTCAAAGCATTTTCGCACCAGTTTCGCTTTAAAACGTCAGCGACTCTTAGCGTTCAGCCAAGCGAAGGACCTGAGTGCCGTCTTGTTGTGTACGACATTTCAAGGCCAGGCATGTAGGGTGCATGTTTTTTTTTAATATTTTGAACGCTTCTACATAAACTAGAAAACTCCACTAGCATCACTATCTTGTAAATTAACCTGATTTTCCTAATTTCTGATTTAAATTATGAAACCCCAGCAAGTTCTTATAAGTTTAAATTAGATCTAGACCCGAACCATTAAGAGAAAATCTCTTTTCCACGTACCTTATAAGCTAACACTTTTCCCGAGAAAGCTTCCTTTGGGATTTCCATTCGGAACAGATGTCCCACATAGGCCGATGTGTCGGGCACGCCCCATAACCTTCTTAGGTCATTTTTTGCTATTTCTGAGTGGTTTGCTGTTAATTCAACCTGAAAGGTCAACCATAAAACTTTACGCTTCTATTGTTCAATCGGGGAACGTACGAGGAATAGCTGTTTATGCTACGATTTGTCGTTTGGGTGACGTAATTATGATTAATATTCTGAAATAATACATGGAAATCCTGTTGGGTTAATATTGTTAGTAGTAGGAAGTGAATGAGAGAGTGCACTGACCAGGAATTCTTCGTTGTTGTCGAATGCGAAGTCGTCATCGTGCCTCGTAAGCGCGAGTGGACACAGCATGAGCAAGGCACACGCGATGAACCGCGCTCGCCCCATCTCGCCTCCCCACTTCTACCACACTCATAAACACATCATGATCATCTGTGGACAATTATACGATACTTTATAACATTTGACAATGTTTGTAAACATGCTTATTGTTGTACAATGTGGGTAAGTAACGGACAATGCAGTTTGTTTTTCATGTTATGTTGATTATGTTATAGGTTAATCGATTCCATGTCATGATGATATCCCTGCCGGTTCGAGGACACTGGAAGTTATTTTTACGGTACCTATTTAAGATTATCAAAATGCTGATTTTGCTTGACCATAATACTCGTACAAGTGGGAAGAAAATCACGGTCTACAAAGTACGGTGACGGGTAAAAGTGCAGAAGATGACTAGAATCAATGACTTCACTAAAAAGGCCTAAGTGGGCGAGAATAGGGGACGGGAAAAGATTTTAGAGAGCCCTTTGTCTGACATAGACGGCGACACTTGCTAACATAAAGAAAAGTAAAGATTTCAATAAATGTGGCGGGTGATACTTTTAAGGCTGTCCCCTTTTTATTAACCGACTTCCCAAAAAGGAGGAGGTTCTATGTTCGACTTCAAGTTTGTTTTTTTTTTTTTTTTTTTGTGTAGGTATGTTCACCGATATCTCCGTCAATTGTGGACCGATTTTGAAAATTCTTTTTTTGTTTGAAAAAGTTTGTTCCGAAATTGGTCCCATTTTAATTTGGTGAAGATCTGATGAAGAACTTCGGAGATATACAACAGAACTCTTCAATAAATAACGGCAATTCTCTCGGGATTGCTGCAATCGCATGTCTGTTTGTTGTTTATAACATTTCATAACATAACATCACGCCTGTTCGCTCTTAAGGCGTAAGCAGATCTCTCATTTCACCGGTTATGTTCAAGTTTCATGAAATCTATTCTGGCGAAATAGTTCCCTTACTAACTTGCCTATTAGGTACGTACAACTAAAAAGTGAAAAATAAAAAAACTTTTTGCAAAAAAATACTACCGACTTCCAAATACAAAACTACAAAGTGAAAAATAACTTAATTTTTTGAAGTCGGTGTCTATAACGCAAAAAAATGGTACCTACGAAAGACACCGACTTCAAAAAATTAAGTTATTTTTCACTTTGTAGTTTTGTATTTGGAAGTCGGTAGTATTTTTTTGCAAAAAGTTTTTTTATCAATTTCAATGTCACCCTCTAGAATCACAATGAACAAAGAAACGCCAAAATGAATCAGTATAGAAACGTTTATGACTAAAATGAAATATGTATACCACCACATGTTAAACAAAGATGGGCGTGATAATTTAGACATTGTTTAGCTCTGGATGCAGCGTTTAAATATAGACAAATTTTCGTTAAATATCGTGTACAAATGACTTGGTAATAAAGAAGAAAGAGAAGGGAGTGCAAACGGAAACGACTCGGGTACTGTTACACAGTTAAAGGCGCGTGTTGGCGCATAATGATTGGACACAAATAGAATGAGCTTTTGAACGCTCCCCGCCTTGCTTAGCATGCTGTCGCGAAACCACTTCAGGGAATACTTTTATATCCCTTTTAAAATAATGTGGCCTTACTTTACTTCCACTCGAGTCGAGAGCCAATACTGTGAGAGCAACGTTTAATTCCAAATATACTTTTAATGAGTTCGAGTTAATTGTGTTTTTATATAAGGACGTAGACAATTCGGCTCCGGAAAAAAGTCCCGAGACAACAAAGCTTAGGCGTGGTCGTTAGTTCGCGAGACGCAGTAATCTGGAAGGCAAATACTAATGTACCCAAGATCCCTCGGGGACACGAAGTCTAAATAATGTAAGTAGATACTATGTTAATTTTGGAGACCTACAGAAGCACGGTAGGTAACGATGCGCATTAATGATAATTTAGGGAAATAAAACTCTACATATTTTTTCGTGAAACTTAAACAAACTCGTTAAAAATGATTTATGACGATTACTGAGATTCTGGACATAACTCGAGCACTCCAATTATTTTCAAGAAGAGCGCGAGACGCGGAAACGTTTCGAACGAAACGTGCTCAGCGATAAACGCTTAAGTACGAATCGTACTTCGCTAATAACATAGCAAAATGTTTTAACAACAGACCTCTTTTCGAAATAGGACGTTTCTGAATGATAAACATTTTTGCGGTAATCCGACCGAGGGGAAAAATTCTGAGGCGAATGTGCGGATACAGGGGTCGGTCAATCGGCTTCGATCGGAAAGTTTTTATCAAGTCGGCACTATAAAGATGAGAGGAAACGGGAGTAGTTTTGTTTAAAGTGCTTCCCAGCCGTGTATAGCAGAGAGCAGATCAAAATATAAAGCTAAAGCTGAAAAGTAAACTCAAGTTGTTGAAATCACACACAAAAATAACTGCTACATAAAACTGGCAGTGAACGACGACATTGTGTTGTATGATGCCATTGACAAAATTCGCAGAATGTGGAGACATATTGGCTTTGTTAAATGGCATAAAGTAAAAAAAATATAATAAAGCAAATGCAGAGAGCATTTGTTTACTGGTACTGAAATAAATATTGAAATACATATATTTTGAAAAAAGTAACTCTAGATGAAGTAGCTAACGATCGCAATCGCTAGTAACGGAATCAGTTAAATACGAGTAAAAGCACTGCTACTACGGAAGATTTTGTTTATTTGGCGGTTGTTGGTTTTTGCCAAGTTGGTAACGTAAACAATATTGTTAATACTAGACTACTTAGAAACAAACAGTATGTAGTTGCAGATGCAGCAAAAAACAAAGTTGCAGAATTAGGAGCAAATCTATAGACAAAGCAAAAAAACATATTCAGGTAGCAAATCTATAGACAAAGCAAAAAAACATATTCTACTCAATGTATGTACATAATTATATACGAAATAGACAGTAATAATGTAACTAGAGAATTTAATATTACATAAATGATAGACATACCAGTAACGAAGAACGTTGGCCTTTGTACAAATAAAAACGGTGCTGCAAAAACTTTTTAAGGAGTAAAAGTAAAAGGAAAGTGGCAAAATTTGTCCCAGTTTGAGAACAATTCCTTTAGGCATTTGCTTTTCTAAGACTTTATAAACACTTAAAAATATTTTTCGCAACTTCTTAACCAGTTAAGCTTCGTGGTAATAATTTCAGAGCGAATTTGGGTCATTTTTGTCGCTAGGTCAACCTAATTTTCCCCGTTCATTTGAGAACGTTTGAGTTATATTAATTAGACGTAAGATGATAAATCTGTAGCAAAATGACAGCGATATTTTGTAAAACGTCTCATGGATACAGGCACTTTCTACTTCAAGTTTGTAAGCATGTTAAAGGCAGGCAACCACTCTGGCAGCTTACCCTTGGATTGTGAGGGGACCGACGACTAAGAGGGTTACCACAATGGATCCTTTCCCCCGACAAAATCTCGTCTGAGTTTATATAAGGGGTATGGAGAGATTTTGTTCAATAGCAATACCACGATGTAGACTTAAGTTCTATGTCGTATAGTAAATATGTAAATTATATTAAATTACAATGCCTGAGCGTACTAAGACATGGTAACAATTAAAATTAAACAAGCATTTAAACTGATAGAGTTGTAAACTTGTAAACGCGCGACAATATTTACAAAGTAAGGCAAATATTTGCTTAGTAATCAGAATCACTGTTGGTTCTGGGTACAACGATATTTGCCATCGTTACTCATTATTTTCGTTTAAATAAGGAAAATTGAAAAGAATTGGACCCCTTCTTGAGGGGCGAATAATACATGAGATCGAAAATCGTTCAAAGTAGAGGATCCCTCAAGGTTCGGGGTGCAAGTATTATAAAACATTCTATCAAAACTTCTTCTGTTTCGATAATTAAATGTCTTGAGGGCTGTAGGGGAAAAGGGGGATGTAAACAAGAATTTAAGATGACAAGAAGTTAATGCGACCGCTGTCTCATTGGTTGCAAATGCTTTCGGAACCCCATGCCTGAGCTTGATTGTCAAGTGTAATAAATTGGCTTTTTCTGTGTGGGATTTATTCTGCAGTCCCCGTTTGACGGGTTTGTGGCTAATTGTATGTACCCCATTACCTTTATTCAACCCTTTCACATGGGACACGATCTCATTATTACTTTGTGGACATTCGATGTTACTCCTTGCTCTCTTTCAACATTAATTCATGCACAAAGGTAGAATGGAAGACTTATTGCCTTATACATTCAAGGTTCACCAACAAACAATATGACATGTGCACTGTTTTCAGCATGGAAAGCAAAATAATTAATAAGCTATTATTAACTAGAATCGTCACATAGCGGACGCCAGAAGATGGACGATATAACCGAGGCAGGCCTAAAAAACTGGCTTGATGATTTAGACTCGTTCTTGAAAATTCAAAGAAAGTTGGATGGCAATGGGTTATATTAAAAAAATGCTAGATGTTCTGCTTCTTTTTGAATCGTTGATAATTATAGCATTCGTCTAATTTGCTAGATTATTTTGGCTTAGTACGTAGTTAAAGGGGAAAATTTACAAGTCCGTGATTAGACCTGTCGTACTGTATGGATAAGAATGTTGGGCTGTGAAAAAGATGGATGAAAAGAGATTGCATGTAGCAGAGATGAGAATGTTGAGATGGATGTGCGGAGTGACGAGGATGGATAAAGTGAGAAATGAGTATATTAGAGGAAGTTTTAAGTTTGGCGCCAGTGACAGAAAAGTTGAAAGGAAACCGTTTGTCCTGGTATGGTCATCTGATGAGGAGGGATGAAGCGCATGTTACTAAAAGAGTAATAAATATAAATGCGGAAGGATGGAGAGGGAGGGGACGGCCAAAGAAAAGATGGATGGACTGTGTGAGGAGTGATATAAAAGAAAAGGGAGTCAAGGGAGGAAGAAAACGTGTTGCGCCGACCCCAAGTAACATGGGACAAGGGCAGGAAGATGATGATTTTGGCCTAGTACCTAGTAGTTATCATTATTCGCGGCTTTAGTACTGCAGCTTTCATTAAGTCCTTTAATATGCAAATATTTGTTCCATAAGAAGGACCACAAACTCTTTAACTTGCCTGCGTATATCACCCGGTGTGCGCAGCGTCGTCAGGGGTATGAGAACGGCACTACATTCCGCATCGCGTATTTAGGTCAGCCGGTAATAAGGCTCGTCATAACGTGAATAATTCACCGTATCAGATTGAATATACTTCTGAAATGTTCTTTGCGTGCACGATGCTATCTGTTCACAACTCAAGTCAGCTCTTTTTAATGATTATTACTATAATAAATAACCGGGGAAAGTGTTTTTTACCATGGATTTTTATTTTATATATATCAATCAATCTGCCTAGCCTTTTCCCAACTATATTGGGGTCGGCTTCCAGTCTAACCGGATTCAGCTGAGTACCAGTGTTTTACATGGAGCGACTGCCTATCTGACTTCCACAACCCAGTAACTGGGTAACACGGTACCCCTTGGCAAGACTGGTGTCAGATCTCAAGCTTCTGACTACACGTAACGACTGTCAAAGATCTTCAAATGACAGCCGGGACCAACGGCTTTACGTGCTTTCCGAGGCACGGAGGAAACTCGGTATGTTGAAATGGTCACCCATCTACGGACCGATCTTGTCAAGCGTTGCTTAACCTTGATGATCGAAAAGTGCGGCTGTTGTTATTTAGCCACGAGCTCTTCCTTCTCTCTTCTTATTTTATATATATCGATTTAGTTATTTTCCTTTAGTTTAAACTTAACCATTAGATGTTTGGTTACACATCGGTTTATATACAAGTACCTCCGGTTAAGTTTAGATTTAGTTTAGAATGTTGATGTAACATTTTCTTCGCTGTCACACTTTTAGGACACATAAAAAGAGCATTCGGAGAATTCGTTTTAAAAGATTTTTCGTTGGAAACGGTGAGCTTCGCAAAATACACCTCAAAGCTTTTCCGGTTCGTTATTTTATTGATTCAGGCAAACGCAAAAGGAAACAATAAAATTGACAAGTATCGGGTGTCCCAAAAAGGACGCAAGATTTCAATTTGCCGCCAATTTTGTATTTTAGTGCTGGCAACCCTGAAAAAAAAAACATTTGACAGCTGAATGTTTAGGATTTGTAAAAATGGCGGGTTATACGAAAGATCAACGCGTTTTTATTATTGAACAATATTTGAAAAGTAATGAAAGTTTGGCGGGTACGGTTCGAAAATTCCGTGCAAAATATGGTCGGAATATTGGCTTGAGTTCATCAACTGTGAAGAGACTGGTTGCAAAATTCAGGGAGAGTGGATCAATTAATGATGTTCATTCCACTGGTCGTCCAAAAACAAGCCGTTCAAATGGCAATATTGAATCTGTGCGTCAGAATGTCCGTGAACATCCAGGAACATCCATTAGGCATCGTGGACAAGAATTGCAAATTTCAAGAAGCTCTCTCCAGCGTATTCTCACTAAAGATCTGCATCTCCATGCTTACAAAGTTCAAATAACACAAGAACTGAAGCCCCGTGATCATGGACAGCGAAGAGAGTTCGTTGAATGGATTATCGACCGCCAAAACAGGGATGCAGATTTTTCAAACAAAATCATCTTTAGCGACGAAGCACATTTTCATCTCGATGGCTTTGTTAATCGTCAGAATTGCCGCATTTGGGGCTCAGAGAACCCACATGTGATTGTTCAAAAACAAATGCATCCACAACGTGTCACTGTTTGGTGCGGGTTTTGGGCTGAAGGCATTATTGGACCATATTTTTTTCAAAATGAGGCCGGTCAAGCGGTTACTGTTAATGGGGCTCGATATCGCAACATGATAACAAGGTTTTTTTTAGCCGAATTAGAGGATATCGATGTGGAAGCAATGTGGTTTCAACAAGACGGGGCCACTTGCCACACAGCCGGAGAAACGATGCAATTACTGCATGAAACTTTTCCTAGTCGTGTGATCTCTCGATTCGGTGATCAGAATTGGCCCCCTAGATCTTGCGATTTAACGCCTTTAGATTTCTTTTTATGGGGTTATTTAAAGTCTAAAGTCTATGCCAATAAGCCTACAACTATTCACGCTTTAAAACAGGAAATTCGACGCTGCATCGGGGAAATTCAGCCGCATCTATGCAAAATGGTCATAGAAAACTTTGACAAAAGAGTGCGTATGTGCCAGCAAAGCCTAGGAGGACATTTGCCTGACGTGTTATTCCACAAATAACCCTATTTTATGTACTTCAAGATTTTATATACAAATATATTATAACGAAAAAATAAAAGTGCTTTTCTTCAATTTCAAATCTTGCGTCCTTTTTGGGACACCCTGTATAATAACAAAAATCTTGCTATGATGTCAGTGCGTTGTTTAAGAATTTGCAGTTGAAATTTTCATCAGCGTTTTAACTATTTCGGTGTTGGCTACCAGCCTGACCTGAAAGCTGCAGTTATTACCGGAGAATGCAGTTATTCTTAGGTGATTACATCTGTGAGAATTTCAGGTATTTGGCAGCTGACGTTTGTCAGGAGCTTATTTAGGTCTCCGTCTGGGGTACGGTAGGATTGAAAATTGCAACAAATTCCCTTCGAAATTGCTATCGTAAACCTACATAGGTGAAAATTCTGAGAAACAAATCATATTTAGGCTGAGAAGGCGGACGCAGCGTCAGTCTATTTCGACAGCGGAAGTCACGTGGTGCACTTGTGCGTGTGTGCATCATAATGTCATGATTCTCAGTATCCAGCCGCTATAAATATGCATGTGTCTCTGCGTCCGTGTGTTTACAGTTCTACGTTCACGTCGGAGTCGGACGCCAGCCATCGATAGGAGCCCACCCAAGCGAGCATTGTGTGTGTAATCGCAAAGGGCAAAAAGGGGTATTGTTTAGAGCCGTATGGGGTGCAAAAACTGTGCAGGTGACGTTCTGAATTTATCAATCCTAGCTTGAAAAAAGATACTATTCCCTTTTTGTGACATTTTTTTGTAGGAAAGATAAAAATCTTGGAAGAAATGTACCTAAGCACGAAATCGATAGTTGTCAGTCAGCTAAAACATAGTTCAGTGGTTCGTATAATAAATTGGCGGTTGGTAAAGGCATGAGGAACTCGGGGCTCGGGCGTTTTACGAGTCAACTTAATTGAGTTTTCGAAAGTGGCTGTCACTGGCGAAGCTGATTATTTGCAGAACACGATAGGTTTCGAGAGAGTTGTGTTTCTTTCATTTATCCAGGTTAGATAGTCACCTTGGGCTTTATGACAATATTAAAATGGCAGATCTATTTTCAGTGCTATGCTTTATAGTTTGATCGTAAATTATCGCGACCGCGCCTATGCCTTCAGTTTACGAGTATGACAGAACGTTTAAATATATTGTTGGCACACGTACGTATACACAAATGTTTATGCTACCCGCATCTAACAAAATTTCTTTATAATTAAATTGTGGAGGTGAGACTAGATAAATTTATTTGCGCTAGTTAAAGTAAGCTGCTCTGCAATAAAGAGTTAATTAAGGCAGATTTCATTCAAGTTGTGAATAAATGTATACTTATATAATATTATAAAGCTGAAGAGTTTGTTTGTTTGTTTGAACGCGCTAATCGCAGGAACTACTAGTTGGAATTGAAAAAATATTTTTGTGTTGGCTAGTCCACTTATCGAGGAAGGCTATAGGCTATATAACATCACGCTACGACCAGTAGGAGCGGAGCATAAATGAAAAAGGTTGCAAAAAAAAAAAACTTTTTGAGAGCTTCCGTTGCGTGCAGTGCGTACAATCATGTATGTAGGGTAGAGTAGGTAGGTAGATAGGTAGGTAGATTAGGTTAGGTAGCCAGTTGACGAGAGCGAAGCCGCGGAGGACAGCTAGTTTTAAATAAACTGAAGCAAAAAGCGAAAGTTTGTATCTCTGACAGCGATATTAACACAATGGAAGATGCTACTATTGTACACAATGAATGCGAATATTAGGGTCACTATTATCATCAAAGATTTGGATGACTGGTTTTCCTTCTGAGTAGGGTTACTGATATCTTTCAAGTAAAAAAGCCAAGTGAACGTATTAGTACCAACCTACTCCAAATAGAAAGAAAATCTGAATGTTTTCAACATAAATCTAAACTTTCCTGCACCGCTTCGCCCTGTCTCCGAGAAACTGCCGTTTTATAGCCTAGACGTATCTACTCGCTATTTTATGGGTTTAGAAGAGGAACTAAGTCTTACAGAAAGCTTTTAAAGAAAACGAACAAATCCTTCCTGGTTAAGGTACGTGAAAACATTCGCAAAAGATTGGCAGAATTATCATCTTCATAAGTGTTGATGATATTTTTGGATTCGTTTTTCAAAATGTCAAAATGTTTTATGTTCAGCCCGTCTATTCCATAAATAGTAGGTACTTGTAAGATGTTTTTCGTGAAAACCAATTTTTTTATAGTTACATACTTTTCAGTGAATAAGATACTTCTTTTATATATTTTTCGCAGAATTTTTATATTTCATTTCCCTTTGATTTTGATTTGAATTCTCTTTAATAATAATTTTAATTTAATTGTATTCTTCTTTAAACTTTAATTTCGATTTTATTAAGACTACACACAAATTATTTAATGGTTAATTATTATGTAAAATGGGTGATCTGTAACACAGGGCCTTACATATCTCAGACATCCTTCTCCATACAAGGTTACGTATTATGATAGTCACTGTATTTTGATGTCGAGATAAATAAAGATTTTTATTATTATTATTTTATAGCCCACTTCACGCTCACTCCGAGTGTGAAGTGAGCTATCATTCACTCACTTCATGTTCACTTCACCTAAGTTTTCACAGTAAGACGTTTACAGAATTGCACTACTATTGCACCTGGTATGTTTTGTCTCTGCTACATCCGAAGGTCGACTAGCAAAAATCCTTAAAGCATTAAATCCGCCTTGCACAGAAGTTCTAACATGTGCATAAAGTTTTATTAAATAAATAAAACAAATCCCAATCTAAATTATTATGTGTGGTTGTTTTTTTGTCATGACACCGCACAGGGTAACGCAGAGCGCATAAAAACGGTGGGTCGTATCTGCGCATTCGGCACTTCCCTACAATAACACGGACGTTGAAACAACCGGCATATTGTTTCAACAAACGCGATAGATGTTGCCCCGGCATGCCACTGTACAAGTGACGAGAGAAGAGCACAAACTTTTAACACAAAGCCGTATTTAGGCTTCAGTAAATTACAGACAAAGAGATTAAACTTCCTAAACAGTGCTACCAACTCGTCTAAGTAAAAACGCGCTGTTAGCTCTGTAAAAAAGCGCTAGAAAGCGCTAAATCGTCGCTGCCATAAATATAAAAAAAATATGTGTTTAGTTGTTTTTTTTTATATGGGCCTATTCATTTTTATTATCGTCTCACTGCGAAACTCTTAAAAATTACTCAGAATAACACAAAGTTATAAATTACTGTGGAATAATAAAAAGTGAAAGGAAGTTAGCTACAAATTACAAAATAGTTGGCGAGGAATCACTGCTGCTCTCAAGGAATCCTCAATTCATAGAAAAAGATAACACATAAGAAACATAGCAGCATTTAAGTGTAGCTAGTCCTAAAAAAATTGTGATACGTTCCTTGTTAAGCACATCACAGAATAAATTATAGTAGATGTGCATATTTTATTATGATATCAAAAAGCGCTAGATTTGGCGTTAGGCGCTAGAACGCACTTTTGAACAAAAAAAGATGCTGAAAGCGCTATGTTGGTAGCACTGTTCCTAAATAAGGCAAAATGTAGGAGTGCGCGAAGAATGTATACGTCGAGTGCCATTATGTCGAAACCGAAATGGAAGAGGCGGGATCTGAATTATAAGATGATTTGGATTCGGTGAATAATCTTACAACATATTATCTTAATGTCTAGGCATCCAGATTCCTGTTTCCAGTAAAATATTTTGCTGAACAGTGAATATGTTTGAAGATAGAAATGATGTCAACAAAATTCAGGTCAATAGAATATTTATTAGCGTGTATCAATTGCATTACGAGTGTAATCTAGCTGAAATTCCATTTTGCACTACAGCACTCAAGAAACCATTCGAATACGCAGTTTGAGTCGATTATCTACTAAACATTTCTCGATTCACCCTCCATTGGTTGCAGAATAGTTTTGTTCAATAGTTTCTTTAGAAGGCTTTCATTTATTGTGCACGACTGTTTACAAGAGTTATAAGTGATATGGCGATCATTGTTCTGTGAAAAAAGAGATTCAGCTTTCTAAGATACTTTGCTTTCACAGCAGAAAGATATGGTGGCATAAAATGAAACTGCAGCATCGTATACTTGAGTTGTCGTAATGAGCAACATTGTCCTTCGGGTGTGTGCTTGTCGTTTAAGCCAAGCAAATCTGTGATATTGTTGGCATGTGTACGTAGCTCGCAGGGCGGACCACACGGCTGCAGCAGACTGTGATTTACACGACACTGGCCCCAAAACACCTCTCCCTTTATGGCCAGACATTTCGGGGAACGGCAATTTATATGTCTGGCTGCAGATAGATTGTTATCAACAAGCATTCCAGTTTTATTCGCTTCCAAATTGATGTATGTATATTTGATGCTTCGCGTCCAATATTAGTTGGATGAAATTGAAATAGCCTGCGGAAAAAGTCCATTAATACGGAAATGAAGCGTGCGCGTTAAAAGCGCTGAAATGGAAAAGAATTTCGAACGGATTTTTTAAGAACCCAGAATCGTGATCTCAGTTTATAAAGTTACTGAATCTCACTAAATCTTACCTTTGTAACGAAGTTAGGGAATAAAATTGAATAAAAGTAGCGAAGTTTTGTAATATTTCTCTAGACTACTTGTTTCACAAAAGGTTTTACCAAGAAAACGAGCAAACCTTTCAATGTCAAAGTAAATTAAAAAAAGAAAGAATAATATATTTTTTGTGACCCGCACAGGAGACACGAGATAAGCAAAATACAAACAATAATAAGAAATAAAATAAATAACCCCGTGCTAGACCAAAAAGGCTCCAATCACAGCAAAATACATTGTAATATGTGTAGTAAGTACATTAGTGTGCAAATTGGGAAGGCATTTATATCCAGCACAATGCCTGTCTAGACGAAGCACTGAACCCACCGACACTGATTTACATATAGATATCGGGCATTCGGGATCACTCGGGATTCCGAAACACATGTCGCAAAATCCTGTGAGATTACGCCTGTTAAATATATGAAATTCTTTTGTTGCCTGTCATGTTATTAAAGATAATGGCAATTCGTGAAATATTGGTAGCAAAACAGAGAGCAAAAGTTGGAACATATCTAGTGGCCACAAGATTTGATTGGATCAAAACCTCATTTTGCTGCAGGTGCTCTTGGTTTTAAAGACTCATGTTGAAGGCAATTTAAACTGATGAACGGTACAATCTCGCATTTCAGCATCATCTACCAGCCTGCAGTGTACACTACCATCAGACATTTAGAATAACTGAAAAGAAAATTCAATAACTCTGAAATCCACTCTTAAAATATATCTCGGTTATAATTCTGTAACACGGCAACACAAGTATTACTCGTGGAAGTCCGCATGAGAATCCGAGTTGCATTTTGCACATTAAGGGGATATTGCGATACTGGACATTATAGTCAGGCGCCGTTAAACTGATTTACGATAGTCTATATTAAACGAAATCCTAAATTTATGTTCTGGAATCGCAAGCACTGGGTTTAATGCACCTTTTTATTAGGAGGCAGTAAAAAAAACTTTTTGCAAAAAAATACTACCGACTTCCAAATACAAACTACAAAGTGAGAAATAACTTAATTTTTTAAAGTCGGTGTCTTTCGTAGGTACCATTTTTTTGCGTTTTGGACACCGACTTCAAAAAATTAAGTTATTTCTCACTTTGTAGTTTTGTATTTGGAAGTCGGTAGTATTTTTTTGCAAAAAGTTTTTTTTATTTTTCACTTTTTAGTTGTACGTACCTAATAGGCAAGTTAGTAAGGGAACTATTTCGACAGAATAGATTTCATGAAACTTGAACATAACCGGTGAAATGAGAGATCTGCTTACCCCTTAAGAGCGAACTGGCGTGATGTTATGTTATGAAATGTTATAAACAACAAACAGACATGCGATTGCAGCAATCCCGAGAGATTTGCCGTTATTTATTGAAGAGTTCTGTTGTATATCTCCGAAGTTCTTCATCAGATCTTCACAAAATTAAAATGGGACCAATTTCGGAACATACTTTTTCAAACAAAAAAAGAATTTTCAAAATCGGTCCACAATTGACGAAGATATCGGTGAACATACACAAAAAAAAAAAAAAAACAAACTTGAAGTCGAACATAGAACCTCCTCCTTTTTGGGAAGTCGGTTAAAAAAATGTAATAACTGTTGCATTTTCATCGAACACAATGTTTTTTACATGAATATTTTCAGGTTCAATTGTTTCTGTATGTGAAACAATTTCAACTTAATTCGTTTAGTAATTTTCGAAATTGAGTACAGAAATTAGAATGCAGACATAAAAAGACGATGTACTCACAGAAGGACCAAAGATAATGTAGGTAGTAGGTTTAAAACCAACCAACATGCAGAAGCATGTGGACAAAATTAAAAGCAGAAACCAATCAATTCGGTGCAGACCAGGCATGCATGTTTGTATTGTGCTGACGCAGTAAAATCCTGCAGTTGAAAAACATAGGTAGTATGAAAGCAATGGGTTTGCCAATCTGCTGATATTTGTGTCCCATTGTGGTCCATATTAAAATGGAGCACGCAGATGTCCGTAGTTAGTTTCAATTGATACCCACGAGGCTAACGTTTCGAGCGCAACATGCGAATGATTTTATGAGGTTACAATTGTGAAAACATTATTGCTTGAATTGAATTTTACGTCTGAATCACCGTTAAGGTTAAATGATTATGTTGAAATTGCGGACAGAATCTAGTAATTTTGTAGAGGACTCCAGACTTGATTTATTGATTCAGTAGAAACACTTTGGTGTCTGTACGAGCCATTTGGTTTGGGTCTGAACGAAACTCCGCCGTATAGCGCCCTATCATTAGCGTCCAAGCCTGGCTGTGGCTTTAGATCCCAAAACCACAGCTATAGTACGAAGGTAAATAAATTGGTTCTGTCTCAAAGCTACTCTCTTTTGAACTAAATAGCGAATGAAACAAAAATTTTAGGCTATAGAAACACAGACCCAGGCTTTTAAATATTCATAATGATTATATTGTAGTCGGCTATGAAGTTAAGTAAAACGTAACAAAACGAGTATCGTTCAATAACACTTACTTGTTTAAACTAAAGCCGCAATGGACGGCGTTACAGGAACTTTTTTGACCTGAAAAGATAAAGAAAACGGCATTATGTAAATGAGGTCTTTTTAGAAATTAACACGAGAATTTATAGCTGCCTTTGAAAGGAATTAATCTTGAGGTACCCTTAATTTTAATTTATATTACAGAGAATGTTCAACATCACGTTCATGAATACTTGAAACTTGGATATTTCGTTTTTTCACGGCTCTGGAGCTTGCTTATTTTTGTGAGAAACTTTTTAGGATTTGTGGGTATAAAAAAGCGAAGAAGTCTTAGAGACTTTCCAACTACTCAGACTTGTTCTTCAGAAAATAATAAATAATTGGGCGGTCTTTTTAACCAAGAGATCGTACAATGTTTTTCGTACTTTTAGAATCATTTAGCAGGTATTATGTCATAGGACGTGGATAGTCTCGTTGTGTTCGTTGCTTAACAAAACAAACCTTTGTTCAACACTGCAAATAGTATTTAGCACCGTGGCTTTATTACAAGTTTGTTGGACTATCGACTCCTCGGAGCTACATCCGTTGCCTGCCAACTTTACCCCTAGCCTGAATCAATCCTGACCCAGTTCGGGATACAACAGATACACTATGAATAAAATTATTGGAATATTGTTTCAGTTACGTATTTACTCTGTGAGAGGTGAAGGTAGCTTCTACCAACAGACCTGTCTGGCTTGAATTGCATCATTTGCGTTCCATATTGCGTTAATGATCGTATTACGTTTATTATGTCTTGAAGCCTGTTTTTTGGAAAAGTTCTGTTAAAATATTTCCCCCAATATGACCTTTACAAGTTGCTCGGGACGTTAAGCAACTGGTTTAGGTACTTTACTTTTTTGTCAAGTTGGGTGGACGTTTTGAACGCAGACATCGCTGCATTATGAATATCGTATTTACCATCGTGTTGGCAGTACGACGCGAACTCATAACGACACGGTGCGGTTGCTAATCCGCTTGCCAAGCCAGATGATTATAACAATATGTTTCAAAGATCGTGGCACAAACACACAATATGTAGAGATTCAGGTAAAGAAGCGATTGAAGCTAATAATGAATTCAGATCAGGCTCCGGCAGAAGTTCTGCTTTCGGCTTCCCTCGTAAGGGACAAAGAGAATAAAGATTTAGATTGTATTTCATTACAATAGTCATTGGTAGGTACAGTCAAGGGACTGAAGATGAACTCATTTGTATTCAATTCGATAAAGGATGAATAATAAAAGCGATCCGTATAACTTTTATAGTTTAACTCCAATTTAAGCTCGTGTTAGCGAGAATGATGTCATCTGGACGAATAAGGCGGGTATTAGATAGTGGCATTATTATTGTGTTTCATCTACTATATATATATACCAGTTGAGTTAATATTGACATTACCTACACACTTTGTGGTACACTTTCAAAAAGGTCTGTATAACTTCCTAAACATTGAATACGTGGCATATGTTAAAGCTCTGTTGGGTTAGGTAACAGCGATTCGCGATGTAGCTATATTTCATAAACGTCGCAAATCCAATGCAGATAGAAGCATAATTTTTACGATTATACTAAACATCTAAGAGTTACACTGAAATGTTTTCTTAAAGCGCTACCCCGAGCAAAACACCGCGCTAGCCGTTTTTCGTGCAGTTTTTAGGAGCTATCTACTCGTTATTTAAAATGAAATATCAACTAATAAAAATACATTAAATTTCTACATATTATTGATTCCAAAATTGTAGTTTTTTTTTTTATGTTGTATTTGTTTCACTAATCTCCTTCCAACAAAACCATAAAAAAGATAAATAATGATTGATAGTATGCATCTTCTTGTAAAGTGTTCATTAATATTTTTTTGTACTAACACTAATGGATAGACAATTTGAAAACGAAAATTTTGGTAGATTTATTTTTTTCAAAAGACCAATATTCGATTTTATAAAGATTTTATTCTAAAATCTGGGCGTATTCACTACTGTAATTCATGCGCCACCAGTGCCGCTAGGCCAATAGGAATGCTCATATCTCATGCTGATTTTTTGGTCAGGGTACGGCCTTAAGGTGATATATACGCCCCAATGTAACGCAGTACTGGCCGTGCGCCCGCTCGATGCCAAAATATCAAAATTGAATCTCCTTTTGAACAGTTTTGTTTGCTAAATATTATTTGATTTACATATGCTGTGTTATGTATGAAGAAATTCCAGCCATCAATTTTTCTGTATAAAATTATTTTTAAACATATAAGTCGTTTTGGAGGAGTTTCCAAAAGTTGCGAAAAAATATCGTGTTGTTAATTATTTTTTTAAAGCAAAACTATTTGTTACACGAAATAACCTTGTGTTCAAAATTATGAACATGAATCAATAATACATATATATTTTTTGCAAACCTTTTAACCTAGCTGCTACTGAGGAGTATGCTTTAGAAAGTTACCGTTTTACGGCACTAAAGCGTATGTAGGCCCTTAATAAGCTTCAGTGCAGCCCACGACGAGCTTAATATTTAACGTGGACAGCGAAATGTGATATCGAATAGAAAACAACAGGGCCAATTCTATTGGAAAAACAAAAGGAGGAAGAAGTTTATACCGTGTGTCATAAACAGGAGGTAGTAACAAATTAACAGCGTGCAGCCGAGTGCATGTTCAGTGTTCATGTGCAGAACGATTCGTGTGTAACCGTCGCTTATCGGCCGCGCCCGCACACCGACTACCATTTAATTTTAAAACCTCCTCGCACATTCATTCCGAAAACTTTCGCAATTCCCTTTGGTTTGCAGCGCCTCTAAATTTATGTAAAACGCTTTTTGCTCCTACGTTTACGGTAAACAGCCGCTAGACTCTTTTGAACGAGTTAATTGCAAAATATTTCATTTCTGTGCTTTCGCTTGGAGGCCGAGGTGGCCGAGGTGTGAGAATTTTAACGTTATATTTGTAAAACCTCGAGATAAGTTTAATTCAAGGTTTATGATTCAGTGTGAGCTCATGTCAGTTAGCGAGCGTGAATCATTATTTGTATAACTACGCAATGGTGGTCTTTAGCAGATGCTTTCGACTCATGGATTATCGTGGAATAATAAGCTTTTGTGCGTCCTTCTGTAGGTATGCGTGGAGTACCTTCCTTATTTATAAACACATTCAGTCTTATTACAAAAAAACAAAATAAACCATGGTTTAAACCTGTACTATCAAGTCCAGGCTTATCTGCAAAACCATGGTCTAAATTTGTTCGTATTACAAAACTCAAAAAAACCGTGGTCTTCTTAGTACTGTCATTTGAACCATTGTCAATATATCAACCACAGATTAATACAAATATCATTCGTTCACCATAATATCATTCAATTGCAACGTTCCGTATGCCCAGAAATGAAAACGTTTTGATAATACGATAAGGATTAAATTACGTTTAAGAGTGTTAAAAATATTGAGACTGTTATTTTGCATGGATATACGAGTAAAAATGTGTTATTTATCGATTGAAGTTTTGTTTAGATTTAAGCAAATTACATAAATTCTTAATAATTACTAATAATACATCTACGCGTGTAACGAAACGTAAGTCTCGCGCGTTATATGAAACCATAACATTAAATAAAACCATCGCAAGCTGAACAAAGATCACTAAGCTTTGGAATTTTAAAGTAATCGAAGTCTCTAATAGAACAATTGCCTCTTTGTTAATCTATATCTATAAAAGCGAAAGGTGACTGACTGACTCACTGACTGACTGACTGATCAATCAACGCACAGCCAAAACTGCTACGCCTAGAAGCATGAAATTTAGCAGAAAGGTTCCTCAAGTGACGTAAGTGTGCACTAAGAAAGGATTTTTGGAAATTCCACACCTAAGGGGGCAAAAAGGGGGTTGAAAGTTTGTATGAAAAGTCTAATTCCTTCGGCCAAAATTCTTGAAACTTAGCATAAATAGTATTCTAAGTAAATGATAAAGATTGACATTATGAGTTTTTCAAAACTACCCCCAAATGATGATTTAGGGGGTATTGAAGTTTGTATGGCAAAATCTGATTTCTTGGGTCAATAAACTTGAAACTAGCCACAAATACTAACCTAAATGTAGTGACCGGTTCTATGGGGCAATTCACAGGCTCGTTCACGCACTAAATGACCACACTTCAACACGTCTACTCTGGCCAGCGGCTCTCGTAATACTAACGCGATGCGCACGAGATTGTGTATGTCTGTGTGGGGGAAAGTGGGGATGGCAAAGTGAACGTGCGAGTGAGATAGATACACTACATCCCTTCCTCATTAATGATTTTATTAAGAATATATTTAATATTAATTCATTTTGTATAATGTATTTTTGGTATGCTTAATGTAATCATATTTTTTTCACGCTCTCAATATCCCTTCACCCTCCTATTTTTCTCCAATTTAATGAGAGAAAATAAAGCTATCACCAAAATCTCTGAAAACTGTAATTTTACAGTGTACTTTTATAATTATTTTGTTAGTACGTGGACATTAGTATGTGTGACAAGAGTACTTGTTTGTGATTTTAGTTTTTTACGTATTTTGTCACATTTTCTAGATTGTCACTGGGAAATAAAAAAAAAGTGTGAGTTGATGTATGTTAATGGAAATCACAATTCCTCAAATTTAATGGCAGCTGCCACCCAGCAATTTAATGGCAGGAGCCCACCAATTTAATGGCAGCAAGACCCACCAATTTAATGGCAGCAACCCGCCAATTTAATGGCAGCAGCCCACCAATTTAATGGCAGCAACCAACCAATTGAATGGCAGCAGCCCACCAATTTAATGGCACCAACCACCCACCAATTTAATGGCAGCAAAACCCACCAATTTAATGGTAACAACCCACCAATTTAATGGCAGCAACCACCCACCTATTTAATGGCAGCAAAACCCACCAATTTAATGGTAGCAAACCCACCAATTTAATGGCAGCAAAACCCACCAATTTAATGGTAGCAAACCCACCAATTTAATGATAGCAAAACCCACCAATTTAATGGTAGCAAAACCCGCCAATCTAATGGCAGCAACCCACCAATTTAATGGCAGCAGCCCACCAATTGAATGGTAGCAAAACCCGCCAATCTAATGGCAGAACAACCAACCAATTAAATGGCAGCGTCTTTTTACTCCAACTATTCCTATAAGCATAATCAGCCTATAATGCTCCATTCGCCGGAAAGCGAACCTCCCCTCTGCGACAGGGACAAGGCCTCAATCCATCACATGAGCTAAGCGTTGCCCGGCAGACGTCACACGTCCCCGAATAACTGAGTACTATTTCGAGACATTGGAAATCTGACAATCCACTACACCAGTCGAGTGTGGTCACCTACGAAACTGTTTATGTAGGTACCTTTATAGTTTTACAAAAACAGTTCAGTGTTAACGTTAACATTGCATATCTTCACAGCTAAATAACTTAAAGGCTATCGATGTCGCACTTTGTTAAAACTGACATTTCGATAGTTGTCTGGTCCCCGAGGTATCTTTTTACAACAGCAGTGTACTTGGTAGTTTTAATTGATTTGCGCCCATATGGCTATTCTGATCCAGCGCGCTCTCCAAGCTGTACACCACTTTAAATCATATCGTTATCTACGTATATTGTGGTTAGCCTTCATAATACTCATTCCACATGAAATAGTCACGATTACAGAACATGACCCGCCTTGAATCTAACTAAATTGACATAACTCGTCTAGGATCTAGTCATACCTTATGGCATCAGCTACCTTGGATCCAGCCTCCTAAACTGGCATCACCCGCCCATGATGTAGCCAACCATATGCCATACAGGCATTAAGTCCGCCTTTGTACCTTGGTGCATGAAGTCTAAATAAATAAATACGTTCTTTTTTTTCGCTTGAAATACGCTTAGCCGTCAGGCAAATCTTAGTTTGACCATAAACTAACTTTTTTGTCCGTTTGACGTTAATGAAGAACTCATACTCAAACTATATATTTGTAACACATACATACTTATGTGTAAAGAAAAGTAAAGAGATCGCCATTGCTCATCGTATCTACTCTAATACATTCAGGCGTCCCGTTTTAAATACCCAGAAAACTGTAAGTGTAAATTCTGTGTTGTATTATTGTATAGTGGCGTGAATCTCAGTGTCACGACACCTCTATTTAAATTTTCAGTTGAAAATATATTATTTTACAATGACACAATATAATTATGTGTACAATCAACAAGATTGAAACCTGACCCACCATATACTAATTATTCTACGGGTATTCTAACCCAATTAGGTCTAATCTTGCTTAAATATATTTTTTCTCAGCAACAACTTGCCATCGATTTAATAAGACAGTCATATACTAATATATTATAGAGTGAAAGTCAGTGACAATTAGTTTACCAATCTCGCTGTCATTTCAATGATATTAGCAGATTGAATATTTACTCAACATCTTGATATTTAGCATTTTTCTTTGAATTCAGAATAAACTCATAAATAGTAGTACTCTAAATAGTTCGTATTTTGAATTTATTTTATCAAATTCTATTCTGCGCTTCTTTATATAAGTAAACAATGCGCGACGACAGTTAATTCCAATATCTTCTATAACACAATATTTTTTTTTCTTTTAATAATCTTACTGCAATGAACAAAATGGTCATAGTAGTTGCGCGACCAGATGCCTGTACTAACTCAGTTTTTTATAATTTTGAAACATCTTATATCCACCATAAGATGACTGGTATATAGTAAGAAAACTCTAATGTTTTGAAGTTTACAAACGGATGGGTCAAGAATCAAACAGCCTAACTGTATATATTGGGTATTGTTACGTATGTAGTATATTTTTGATTTATTTTATTCCTTCTGTGTTAGTTTGACTTTTTTACACCTGACTACATCTACCCTCTTTTACAAACTCTCTCCACCACTCAAAAGTTTGGTAGTAGAAAACCGAATCCAGAGCTAAACTCGTCTTTGTACAAATATTTATTTTATTTTGTATGTCCTGTGTACAGAAATAATTAAGAATGTTCCAAATGCAATGGTGTAAATCTGTTTTCACGACCACTACACTCTTAAAAATGTACATACCTGATAGGGTCAGCAGCTCAAACCCTTTTGTAGAATGGTAGGCAACTGTCATTTCAGACAGATCTGAAACCTTACTAATATTATAAATGCGAAAGTACGGACGGACGGCTGCATGTCCGGCACCCAACCATGCTAGAACTGCCGAACGGATCCGGCTGAAACTCGGCACAAAGACAGATCACAGTCCGGAACAGCCCATAGGCCACTTACCCTGGTGTAATGTCCACTAGGAATAAATTTCGACCTGCGCGGTTATGAAGCCGCTGGAAGAAGCTAGCTCATAAATATTTTTTCGTGCCCAGAAAGTAATAAGTTTAGTATATTGTTCCAAAACGTACTGTATATGCTTCGTAGGCAATGAATAAACAACGAGGTCTTGAAAAGATTATTTCAGAGTTAACACGAATTTGTTAACTAACTAATAGTGTAATTTAACTAACTTTATCTATTTATAAATCAATCATTCCTTTCCTTTTTACGTTTAATTAGCCCTAAAACTACGTAACTGAAACCCGTATTTTATATAGCACTGTCATTTCATGAGTAACCGCTGTTTACATCAGGAATTTGGACTCATATGCATGGCTTATGTAACCAAAACATGACTGCTTGGCCTTAGGATGTTGCAAATATTTACGTGCCCATTACGAGCTTTTTAGAATCTGCGTGGCTTGACGTGATTCAATTTAAACTTGAGACCTTCCTTTAAGTAGTTACGGCTACAAATGTGGATATTTAATTTTATATTGTATTGGTTATTAAGATGTACAATATTTTTTATTTTTTTGTTTTTTTTTTGCCCAAGCCACCTTTGGTGATATTATAGGTTACTGTTTATTGTCATTAACATTTTAATCGGTAGACGATTCAATTTTAACCTGTTTATTTTAAGGGTTAGGCTCGATAAACAATGAATAAATACGTAGGCATTTAGGTATATATGTTCCTACAATGTACATATTCACATAAGCACTCAGTGCGTGTATACCTATGATTTAAGTTCTTTCATTAGGATTTCTACATAGGCGTGGTTGTAACTACAAACTTCACTAGAGCGACTATAATAATCTTTGGGTTTACTGCTTGATTTCGAATGTCATGTGCCCCATGACTAATTCTCCTAAGTCATCAAATCAAACTTCCGAATTACCGAAATTCAATGGCATCGATGTACCACAATTTCGAATAGTGTCCAAATGTGTCCGAATGGAAACGAAATCACAATATGTCGCCATAAAACTTAAGTAGTCAAACAAAACGTATTTCCCGATCTATGGAAACCCCTATTTGAATTATTAACGGTGATCAGAGAATGATTCCATTAAATAGGGTAGACTCTCGATTGTCTGTGTAAATATTACAAAGATATCCGCGTTGCAGCCGCGGTATTATTTATTTATTTATTATATACTTTACTGTACACCACTTAAATAATTACAGAACAAAACATTTATAAAGATAAGTGTACAATGGGCGGTCTTATCGCACAGGGCAATCTCTTACAGACAACCTTTGGATGGACTGAACGAGAGGAGGTAGACATAGGGTTGTCAGTGTACAAAAACTATGATGAAATAATATAACTTAGACATAGCGGCAGTTAGGTTCAAAATAAAAATGCATCGATTTTATTATTTTAATCAGATGTTATGATTTGAAATCGTAAAGTAAATTTTGTTATTTACCTACCCACCAATATAATTTACAATCGTTTTAGAAAAGTTAGTTTGATGTTTCTTTGACGACACAGTTTTTTGTTATTAGACACAACTTAGTCATGGCCCTTGGCTCTTTGATTAGAATAACACGAATTTCTTTACCTTCGTAATACTAAATGTCCTTTATTATTAAAATCTGGTATGGTTATTTACTCAATACTTAGGCAGAATTTATTTTCCGCTACATAGTTATGTTTAAACAGTCGTATGATGTTAACACAACAAATAGGTATTTACTATGTATTTTTTTTAATTTTTACCCTTAGGACCTGCTTAAATGTCTTATTTTCATAACGGAATGTGGGCGCCTAACGATAACAAATAACCGTGTGTCATGTCATGCATTATCTACTTACCCCAATCCTTCTTCTTTTTATTTACACCAATGTTTTCTTACTTTATCCTCGTCGCCATTTGTAGTGACCGGTTCTATGGGGCAATTCACAGGCTCGTTCACGCACTAAATGACCACACTTCAACACGTCTACTCTGGCCAGCGGCTCTCGTAATACTAACGCGGTGCGCACGAGATTGTGTATGTCTGTGTGGGGGAAAGTGGGGATGGCAAAGTGAACGTGCGAGTGAGATAGATACACTACACTAAATGAATAATAAATGTTGCTTTTATTATTTTTTTAAACTACCCCTATCTTATAAGGGCTGATTTAGGGGATGTTACTTTTTTAAGAATCTTATTACTTTAGTTAATACATTTGAAACTTGACTTAAATACCAATCTAAACAAACAATAAAGGCTTTCATTGTTCGTTTTTCAAAACTACCCCCAAAGGATGATTTAGGGGATGTTTTATTTTTTTGAAGTATCTCATATTTTGGGTTAATGAACATGAAACTTGACATAAATACCATCCTCAATAAAGGTTATCATTATTAGTCTTTTGAAACAACCCCCATAGTCGATTTAGGGGGTGTTGAAGTTTGTATGGAAAAATCTGATTTCTTGGGTCAATAAACTTGAAACTTGCCACAAATACCAATCTTAATAAACATTAAAGGCTTTCATTGTTGGTTTTTCGAAACTACCCCAAACGATGATTTAGGGGATATTTTTTTTTAACAATCTTGGGTTAATAAACATGTAACTTCACATAAATACCAACCTCAATAAACAATAAAGGTTTTCATTATAAGTTTTTAGCAACTACCCCCAAAAGACGATTTAGGGGGTATTACAGTGTATTTGAAGAATTTCTTTGGTTTTTAATGAAAAAAAGAAAGAAAAAGAATTTGAAAGAAAAAAAAAACATTTGAAATTTAACATAAATACTATCCTAAGTAAACAATAAAGGTTGTCATTATTAGTTTTTCGAAACTCCCCCAAAAGATGATTTAGGGGGTGTAAAGTATTTTTGAAATATCTTATTTCTTGGGTTAATAAATTTGAAGATTGACATAAAACCCATCCTAAATAAACAATAAAGATTGTCATTATTAGTTTTACGAAACTAACTCAAGCTAAGAATCTTACTGGACAGGGTTTCGTTTTTGACGTGGGGATCTAGGGGAGCACTAAGGCAAGACTTTGAGGCAATTCAACGTTTAAGAAGGTGAAAAGAGTCAAAATTAGTATGTATGTAATATCGAATTCCTTGGGGATAAAGTTGATAATCAAAATTTAAATAAAACATTTGTAAAACTCTCTCCCATATAGAGTTAGGCTTAGGAGTGTTAAAGTTTTTTTGAGGAATCTGACTAACATAAACGATAAATAAAAAAAGAGAAGAAAAGAGTGAATGGCATATTTAGGTTGTTCAAAACTCGAACCTCAACGTGGCAAAAAGGGGTTGATAAGTTTTTAGGGGAGGATTTTACTTTGTGGCGGTAACCTAATTTTTTTAATTCTTTAAGTCAAATAACGAATCATCCCAATCCAATAAACCCTGTATATCTACGATATCCAGTTTTTTATTGTTTTAATAATAGCTTATTTATGGTCGCCTTCGCTAACTGCTTAGAAGAAAATCATTTATAGGATAAACGAAATCACGCGAACGAAGTCGCGGGCGGAGTGCTAGTAATATATATAATAATATATTGTGATGGACCAACAAAAAAAAAAACGATCTGAGAATTGGAGTACCGAGGAAAAAGTAATATCCTCAATAATAAATAAATCAACCATGTTAATATCCATTTTCGGGTAAAAACAACACAACACAATAAAAAAGATGCTATAACCTAAAAGAGAAACTTTGACAGATACGACTTAGACCATCGTTATACTAGGGGCCGCCGAGGTTTAGCGTTGGACCATGATTTGGACTATGGTTTATCGCTAAACCATTATTTGTAATATCATTTTTATGTAAACCACAGTTTATAGAGATTTAAACCTGGGTTTTTAGTTAAACCGCTTTTTGTAATAAGACCGATTAGGTTCTCGTATACCTATAACTTAAATATTTCAATCCCTTCGGGCCGTCAAAATCACCAAATCGGCGATAGTTTAATTGTTAGGGTTCCGTACCGAAAGGGTAAAAACGGGACCCTATTAATAAGACACCACGATCCGTCTGTCAGTCCGTCTGTTGGTGACAGACGGACTGACAGACGCTGGCTGTATCTCATGAACCGTGAATCCGTGATAGCTAGACATTTGAAATTTTCAGAGATGGTGTACCTATTTCTGTTGCCGTTATAAAAACAGAATAAAATAAATATTTAAATGGGGCTTCCATACAACAAATTTGATATTTTTGCCGTTATTTGCGATAATGGTACGGGACCCTTTAATCGCGAGTCCGACTCGCACTTGGCCAGTCTTTTTTTTCTATTTTCTTTGTAATTAGACGCTCAATGGAATAACTCTATTTCCATGCCGCTTGCCGCCAGGCAGGCTTGTTTTATTTAGAGGAAATGACAGTGACAGATAACAGTAATTAATGGTTCCGAAAACGCGGCTTTTTCTTCAATCTCCAATAACAGGTGTGTCGAAAGCTAATTTACCGATTTTAATTTCAAAATGATTTATGTTTGCCGACGAAATTCAAAGATCGAGTGGACCCATTCCATTTCAACGCTCTACAGATTACATATTAAGTAATCTGTAGGACATTTGTCAAAATAGACAACAAAGGTTGTCCGTCCCGCTTCGGCTTCGCCACAGATTACTAAATAGTTACTTCGTGTCGAAAAAAGGAAGTGTCACCAAATATTTGATACAATTACAATTTACGACAGAACCGATAAATCTTTACAATGTTTTAATTGCCTCGTAAATCGATAGCAGCTGTTACTGAAATAAATATAAGGGCCAATTTAAAAGAAATTGATAATACGGGTACTGCAGTAGGCATGTGTAAACGGTCGTTTATATTAATTTTATTGGTACTTCACACTAATTAAGGTATGACTCAATTAATTTCTAGCGATACTCCCCGTTAGGAGTAGCACCAGACTTAATTTTAGGGCTATAATATCCAATTCTCACCTCTTTTATTGGGGTCATAGAGGAACATACGAACATCCTTTTTGGGTTTCGCTGCACATGCTGAGATAGGAGCCTTTTTGGTCTAGCACGGTGTTTTATTTTTACTACCCGACTGCAAAAGTAGGGCAATATGTTTAACAGTCTATGTATGTAATATGTATGTATGTTTGTTCCTATGTGACGTTCTAGAGACGATTGGCCGATTTTGACGATTCTTACGTTAATCGATTCGTCTTAACCCTGCGAGTGTCACTGGCTACATTACAATTGGAAAAGAAAGAAAATGGCGGCTTTTGGGCGCCATTTTGTGGAGGAATAAAAATGTTTCCTTCCAAACCCATCGTGAGGGGTATCAAAATAAAGGGTTTTAAGAGGTTTCAAAAATATAACACTTGTATGTTTAAGTGTACCTAATTCAAAATAAAAAATTAAAATGTTTTAAATAAATAAAGTTAATTAAAAAAAACAAAAACCCGACTGCTTAAAAAGCGAACTAAAAAGACGTAAACAAGAAGAAATTCATGCTGTGCAGTCGGAGGATACATCTGGTTTTGAACAGTCTTTTGTTTTTTTTAATTAACTTTTTTTTAGTTGTTTAAATTTCTGCTTATTTCTCGTGTCTCCTGTGCGGGTCACAAACATATTTTTCTTTCTTTCTTTTAACTAAGTATAAGTCTCGATGGCTACCAGTTTTACTTTCGAATGACCAGACACTGCATTTTAAGTCATTGATTTTAGTATAAAACTCACGGTTTAATTGCGCCATGAATATATAAAAGGGAGAACTATCAGTGAATTATATCAATGGAGAGAAACGGTAATGTCGAGACCATTATAAAACAAGTTCAACAGACCGTAGATAATTACAAATGGATTGCCCCAAATTAATATATTACCGATGGATGTTGCAACACCGTCGAATATCGATACTGTGACACTGCGCAGAGATGGTGTGCAGCCGCAGAGGCAGGGCCACGCCAGTGATGTCATCTGGGCCGCCGGTCAATTGTCGCCGCGCCATCGCTTGCGCAACCTTTGTGGGCTCGTTTTATGGAAATGTAAATTACCCAGTGCCGGTGATAATTATAGTGCACAAACACTGCGTTTTCTATAAAAGCATACAAATATTTGTGCTCGTAGGTTTGTGTTAAATTGTAAAGATAAGCGATAGCGATAAACAGGTATCGGTAGCTAAGAATGGATACGGTAAACATTGCCGCATCACTACGGTACGTGTGCGTAACCGCCCACGTTATTTTATTATTCGTTTCACGAGTAACGTGAGTTAGGAGCAAGCAACAAAAACATAACTGCTTCGTCAGGTCGGATTCCAGGAGGTCGAACCCCGCTTATCGTTTAGGTAAAAGGGAAATTGACACCGAAAATATCTCACTGTCAGATAACGTGCAATTTATGTACAATATATTATGAATCGGTACATTCAACCGCGTATAGCGCAACTTCGCACAAATTTGATATATGAGATTTACGTCAATGTCGACGTGAACATGAACACAGAACACTAGTTACTTGTAAAGTAACCAGATCTCAGAGTAAAATTACGTGCGTGCTGATTGTCGGCTTGATTGACAGAATGAGACTGAGTGCGAGGAAAATAGCGCTGCCTTGTAGTGAAATTGAGACAAAGACTTGTTTCAGTATATTGCCTCGTCCGCAAAAAGTGATATTGACTGGCTGTTACTTGAGCTGGGCGGTATTGAGTTTCACCCTCAAATAGGTACAATAATGATTGTTGTACACAAATGCCATGCTCTATTTGCATTGAAACGTAAGCTAAATGAACTGAAGCACTTCGTCCCAGCGCTAAGTAATTTTGGTTCAAATAAATGTCACTAGATGGCGCGATATGCATCGATTTGTGTGTAAAATTATTTCTTTCTGGAATTGATCATAAAAATTGTATGTTAGTTTTAATCAACTCTTCTAAGCACAAAATTATGGAATATTGGTATCTTAATTCACATTTCAATGATTATTCGATCGGATCATTTAAAATTGATTTCAATAGATGGCGCGGTTTTAAATTTCTGAGGCAGGCCACTCGATTATTTTAAATTTGTATTGTAAACATTTCGGTATAATGAAAAAAATACTATAAAACAAATCATCACTGTATTTAAAGACAAAAATTGTCACGAACCGAATAGCGATCAAAGTCAAAGTCAAAATATATTTATTCAAATAGGCCAATAAGCGGCTATTTTGAACGTCAAACACAAATTAAACTTAAAATTTACAAGTAATAAAAGTTGATACTAAGTACTTATAAAAATAATCATCTTAATCAGGCGATAAATGCTAGTTACGCCGACACGGTTTCTTTGTATGGGATGGAGATCTGTATGCTAGTATTATATTATCTGTGACTGAAGTAAACACACGAACATTTAAAGTGTGTAGGAGCAATTTCCATTAGTATATCTAAATGTAGCAATTTCAATCAAAGAAACTCAATTACGGCTGAGCGGCACAAGGCCGTTGTCATCTCCGTATCTAAAGTGTGGTGCTAATCCAGTCTTGCCTCTTGCCAGGCGGTCCGTGGGTGTGGTTCTACGCGCCGGTGGTTCCAGGCAAATTAATCGGTGTGAGTGAACTGTCTCTGTCATGTACTCGGCTCGACTCGCGATTCGTCATATACACTCGCTCTAACCCGACTGCCCGCGCTTTACTGGTCCTTCGACCTCTTTCGGTTGCATGCTTTGTTAAAACATAAACTGGATTCGATAAGGTAATTTTAGTTAATCTGTTTGCTCTTTGATCGTGGTCTGGCTTCGTAGCTAATTTCTAAGGTTGTGTTGTTCATGTCCTTTGTACTTAAGGTTGCCCTAGTCGACGGCACAGCAAATTGTAGAAAACGATCGCGCGAAATTTTATAAACAGACCTTTGGAAAGGGATATCATGAAAAAACGACTAAATGTATATTTTCAAAATAAAATTATTTGCATTGTTGAATTACTAATCTATCCCTGTATGGAGGGCATTTTGCAATTTTCCTTCTTCTTATGGTATTTATTGCCGCCCAAAGATGCGTTAACATATGTTAAATATGTAACTTTCGACGCTCATAACTTTTAAATTATTTATTTTTACTTTTTTGTTACCATAAAGGGCTAGATAATGATGAGACAAATTGATATCATTTTTAGGGTTCCGTACCCAAAGGGTAAAAACGGGACCCTATTACTAAGACTCCGCGGTCCGTCTGTCTGTCTGTCTGTCACCAGGCTGTATCTCATGAAGCGTGATAGCTAGACAGTTGAAATTTTCACAGATGATGTATTTCTGTTGTCGCTATAACAACAAATACTAAAAAGTGAATAAAATAAATATTTAAGTGGGGCTCCCATACAACAAACGTGATATTTTTGCCGTTTTTTTGCGATAATGGTACGGAACCCTTCGTGCGCGATTCCGACTCGCACTTGGCCGGTTTTTTTTCATTTTGAACGTACATCGTCAAACAGTGGAGTAATCGCCAGACTACGTTTGTATGGTAGAATGATTGACTAGTGCAACCTTAAAGGATAGATTTCATGATCTATGCGAATTATGTATGGCTAATATAACCTTCAATTCAGTGAACTTGATTACGTGTAGGTACGACATGAGAAATTGTCTGAGTAACGTTGGAACGGTAAGACACAAGAAACTTCGCAGTAACGAGGGCGAGATAACAAATGTTGTTTTCTCTTGTTCAAGGGGATAAAGTTTTTTATTAAATATTCATTGCTCCCGTTGTTCGTGATAATTCTTATTGGGGATTTCTTTTACAACTTGGCTCTTGTTTTCTCGTACCTACATAATTGTATCATTACAAGTTAATTACAGCTACATTTCAAAGCTTTGGAAGCTCTAAGTTTTTGCATTTTTTTAACTGCTGCTTTGGAGAAAGACTGAGCATTGAGCATCAGGTTTGGACCTGGATTAAACTCTTGGACCTTAAGTTCTCCTACGGACTATACAGCCCAATGTAGGTACAAATGGAGGGAGGTCGCCAAATTTTAATCGGATACATCACGAAGCTCAGAAGTACAGATAATATAATACTAGCATACATATGCCTCATCCCATACAAAGATACCGTGCCGACGTAACTAGCGTTTTTCGTCTGATTATACCGATTATCTTTAGTAAATCGGCCGCGTTTGGTTCCTTTCCACAGCGATAGGTAGATCACCATCTATATCCGTGGAACGGAACCGAACGCGATCGATGTAACTACAAAAAATAATCAGTATAATCAGTACAGTACGTCGCGACAGTTTCTTTGTATGGGATGAGACACCACTGCTCAGAAGTGAATAAACGACTGAACGAGGAAATCAAATGTACACATGAGGTAGGGCAGACGTAGATACAGGTGAGATAGTTGTCGCGTAGCTATCAATAATAATAAAAAAGACATGAGTCAAAGGGCCTTACTATGACGTGTCAAAACTATCATGATTTCACTGTGAGGGAGAGACGGAGCTATACAGGATGGAGAGCAATATCCCGTTTTACAGCAGAATCATGATGGCGTTGACAGGTTGTACGGCTGATCTCATGAACCATCCCCTTAAGGTTGCCCTAGTCGACGGCTCGAACTATTTTTTGCGCGGGATTAAAATGCATGCTATCACATCCGACAATAGGTGCGACAGAGTTAGATACTGTGATGAGCAGTAAGAAGCTAGTTCGCGTACAAATACACACTTTTCCATTTGTAGCTAAATTGATCATGATTTAGGACGAAAACGAGAAATTTTATAAACAAACTTTTGGGAGTCCTTTTATCATGAAAAACGACTAAAGGTTTATATTAAAAAAAAAATTGCACTGATGAATTAGTAATCTATCCGTGTATGGAGGCCGTTTTGCAATTTTACTTCTTCTTATGGTATTTATTTACGCCCAAAGATGCGATAACTAATTTTAAGAGACTTGGACTTCGGAGACTGGAGAGGGTGGCAGGGTCTGTCAGACTCTTACTGATTAAAACCACCCAGGTGTTACCTCGAGCACTTTAGGAATTTGTCTGAACCAATGCCAATATAATTTCTGAATCACCCTTATAAGTGACAATAAAACTGTTTCCACCTCTTTTACACCATCATATGGTACTGGTATTTAACATACATAGATGATATACACTATTAATCCACTAGACACGGCAACGGCTGATTAACAATCATTACTGACTATTACTAAAATGCATAGCGAATGCTATAGTACGGCCCTTAGATAATGGCGCTTCCAGTTCACTCGCGTTAGTGTCCAAATGGTGCACCTCGATCTTCCACAAATTAAATCATTTTACATTAAAGAATTGGCCACAACCAATGCCAACATGTGTCCTGAACCATCCCTGATAGGTGCCAATATAAGTGCATCTACATAAACAAAACCGATCGACCGACATGACACCAGAATCTAGTTCACCAGTTAACATAGATAATGTACTATAACTCCACTAGACACGGCAACAGCCGATTAACATTCGTTACTAAGACTATTACTCAAGTGCATAGCGAAAGCTATAGTGCGGCCCTATATTGGGTAATGACGCTTCCTGTTCACTCGGTCTCAGACGAGTGCAAACGTCTAAGATTCATGCCCAAATGGTGCATCTTGATCAACCTTAAATGAAATCAGTCTTAATTCAGGAATTTGTCTCTACCTATCTTATATAGGTGATAAACTGCTTCTAAACAAACATAACAAAAAAAGTAAGTTTAAAAAAAATAAAATCCCCACTGCTTAAAAAGCGAACTAAAAAGACGTAAACAAGAAGAATTTTTTTGTTTTTTTTTTTTAATTATCTTTTTTTATTTACAACTTTATAGTTTTTTTTAATTATATAAATATATATATATAGTGTTATATTTTTTAAATCACCTCTTAAAACCCTTAATTTTGATACCACACACGAAGGGGTTTGAAAAAAAAAGCCCCCCCACAAAATGGCGCTCAAAATCCGCCATTTTTTCTTTTCCAATTTTAATGTAGCCAGTGGCACTCGGAGGGTTAAGACGAATCGATTGACGTAAGAATCATCAAAATCGGCCAACGCGTTTGGTCTCTAGAACACCACATAGGAACAAACATATATAGACTGATAAACACATTACCCTCCTTAGGCAGTCGGGTAAAAAGTATCTAATACCGG
This sequence comes from Orthosia cruda, assembly GCA_964057195.1. Taxonomy (NCBI): domain Eukaryota; kingdom Metazoa; phylum Arthropoda; class Insecta; order Lepidoptera; family Noctuidae; genus Orthosia; species Orthosia cruda. Next base: position 25,664,426 of record OZ059835.1, on the reverse strand, counting down.
AATATAGTTCAGCAGTTAACATACAGATCATGTACACTATTACTCCACTAGACACGGCAACGCCCGATTAACACTCATTACGAAGGCTATTACTAAAGTGCATAGCGAATGCTATAGTACGGTACGGCCCTATATTAGATAATGGCGCTTCCAGTTCACTCGGGTTAATAGGATCAGTGCGTGCTATTTTCCATTGTATGTTTCAATGAATTAGTTGACTTAATTAATAGTTGTTATGTGAGTACTGGAATGTGGGTTTAAGGCTTGGCGTTTTAAAACATATTTATCTACTCTCATATCGTAATATTCGAATTATAAAATTCAAAACGAGTTTATATTGGCATACTTTATAAACACAATACCGAAATTTAAAAATAGAATCTTATTATAACACTATTTCTCTAACAAAATAATGCTATAAAACAATTTTTTTTCTATTACGATACAGGACAAATCCATGAAGTTAATCACTAAGGAGTTTCCATCAATATTTTTTTTGTAATGCCATTTTATAGTACCTATTATAAAAAGATTTGATTCCAATTTTAAATTGTCTATGACAATGCCCGCTTTAGACATAGCACGCACTGTGATTTTTATTCGCGCGAATTTTGTTTCCTTCTACCTGTTCATAGAGCTCAAAATATTCGGGCGAATAAAATTCGCGCCGTGGTGCGGTGGTTTCTGTGGCAAAACACGGATTTCTTGCGGAATTATTTCCGCACGATTTCGTTACCGATGCGAACAACTTCATACAATTACATAGGTCGCAGAATGAGCGGAAAAAAATCGCGCGAATAAAGATCGCAGTGCGTGCTAAGCCTTAGCGCATGCGCGGTTAATGCGGTGATGTGCTGGGTTTTGGCGCCAGTCATACGTTTTGCAAGTTTTGCTGTACTGAATTTCATGAGTTATTTAAATTATTGTGTGTGAAATGTCTGATATCAGTGAATGTGAAGAAAATTTGACTCCGCCCGATATTTTAGATGCGGCGAAGGAAATTACTCTTAATTTATTACCAGCAAAGTCGAGAAAAGTATATGACAAATGCTATCACGATTTTATGGCATGGAAAATGCAAAAAGAGGTATTTAGTAGGTTCAATCCCAATTTATGAGTGTAGATAAAGTAGTGTATGAAACTGCACATAACTAGGTATTAAAACATTCGTGTGAAAGCTATTAAAAACCTCGCCTACGGCTCGGTTTTTAAACACACACTCATGTTTTAATACCCCTCATTATGCAACAGTTTCATAAACTACTATTTTATGTTGGTGGGTTTGTTTTTTCAAAAGTCGAAAACACAACTGTGTGGAAATGAGAGAGCCTGGGCCCAGCAGTTGGATAATTTATACTAGTCAGATAAGATGATAAGATTTTTTTTACCATTTAACTATAACTTATTTATGTAGTTAGGACTAGAAAAAAATATATAAAAAAATAGTGTCGTGATGGATCAGTGGCTAAGAACTCGTCTAACGTGCTTGAGGTCGTGGGTTCAAATCCAGTCTAAAAACCAAAGTTACTTTTTTAAATTCATATGTACTTTCCAAGTTTATCTTGGATATCACAGGCAACGGTGAAGGCAAACATCGTGAGGAAACCTGGACTTGTACAGTTAATGTAAGTCTGAAATAGCCAAGTCAGAGGCCTCTGGGGTCCCAGAGGCGGTTTAATTAACTCTGACACCAGAGCTGGCCACATTTTCACACTAAAAGAAGAAGAAGCAAAGAAAATAAACTATGACGACAATATATGCTAGATAGGTTTTTTAATAACATTTTACCATAATTAATCTATAGGACAAGTAAATATCGGCTAGATAGGTTTTTTATCAACATTTTACCATAATTAATCTATAGGACAAGTAAATATCGGCTAGATAGGTTTTTTATCAACATTTTACCATAATTAATCTATAGGACAAGTAAATATCGGCTAGATCTATAGGACAAGTAAATATCGGCTAGATAGGTTTTTTATCAACATTTTACCATAATTAATCTATAGGACAAGTAAATATCGGCTAGATAGGTTTTTTTTATCAACTTTTTATCATAATTAATCTATAGGACAAGTAAATATCGGCTAGATAGTTTTTTTTATCAACATTTTACCATAATTAATCTATAGGAAAAGTAAGTTAAGTTGTAGACATGAAACTATGAGCTTCCTCATAATTAAGTAAAGAATTTCAAAGTAAAACAATTTGTTTAATTACTTAAGTCTCTAACCTTAGTAGAAGTTAATTAGATTCCATAAAACTTGACTATTTGCCGACCCGCCATTCTTTGAAAATGTTGAATTAGGAAATATTTTTGCAACTATTTTTTACCCGACTGCCGAAAGAGGGTAATGTGTTTATCAGTCTATGTAAGTATGTTTGTTCCTATGTGGCGTTCTAGAGACCAAACGCGATGGCCGATTTTGATGATTCTTACGTCAATCGATTCGTCTTAACCCTGCGAGTGTCACTGGCTACATTAAAATTGAAAAAAAAAAGAATAAAGGATTTTCGGCGCCATACACATTTTTTTTTCTTCCAAATCCTTCGTGTGGGGTTTCAAAATAAAGGGTTTTAAGCGGTGATTTCAAAAATATATAACACTTATATATTAAAATCACCTAAATCTAAAAAAATAACTAAAAAGTTATAAATAAAAATAAAAAAACAGAAAATCAAAAACCCGACTGCTTTAAAGCGAAATAATAAGACGTAAACAAGAAGAAAATCATGCTGTGCAGTCGGGTTTTTTGATTTTTAAGTATTCCAACAAAAGGCCAAACATATACAGGAAAATCAAACAGTCGATTGTTACAAAATTTAATTGATAAACGGTGAATTAATCTTAATAGTTAATTGTAGAACACAATTAAATAAATGTTCTCGTTTAAAACCAGCCAACACGCACTGATTTCATTATTGATTAACTCAAATGGTTAGTTAGTTCATTCATCGGTAAGTAAAAAGTTGTAACATCAGATATTCGTGATCTAACGAGGAAAATACACACAGACGAATGGACATACATTATTAACAAGATAGTAATGTAACGACTTCTTCGACTTCTTTGAAGTTATCACCATAATAATATGAGGTGATTGACACACGCCCCTGCAATCAACGTGGGGGGGAACAACTCTAGTTCTCGGAAACCAGAGCTGCGCCAATTACGAGTAGAACCTACTCGTCGTGGGTCTGTCCGAGAATTTTTGCATGTCCATTGTCGGATTACTGGGTCTAGAATCGTCAGGGGATACAAAAGGGACGTAAAAGGTCGACTGAAGTTTGCTTAATAAAGACTTGAATTTTCTAGTGGGCTTTAAATATAAGCTCATTGGTCCTTGAAGGTTAATACTTGTATAAATAAAGCTGGGATTACAGCAAGACACTTCAATCCCTCTGTGAACAAGTTGTTTAGGCATATATTACGCGGCCGAGAAATTCTCGCCTTAAGGGCCTACATACGCTTTAGTGCCGTAAAACGGTAACTTTCTAAAGCATACTCCTTAGTAACGGCTAGGTTAAAAGGTTTGTAAAAAATATATATTTATTATTGATTCATGTACATAATTTTGAATACAAGGTTTTTTCGTGTAACTAATAGTTTTGCTTTAAAAAAATAATTAACAACACGATATTTTTTCGCAACTTTTGGAAACTCCTCCAAAACGACTTGGATGTTTAAAAATAATTTTATACAGAAAAATTGATGGCTGGAATTTCTTCGTTATTTTACAAACAAAACTGTTCAAAAGGAAGTTCAATATTGATATTTTGGCATCGAGCGGGCGCACGGCCAGTGCTGCGTTAACATTGGGGCGTATATACCGCCTTAATGCAGAAAATTTCTCGGCTGCGTAATTAGTATGTTGGCCCCCACACACAGCGCTGTAATGCGCTAACTAAATTGCCCTAAGGATAACATGGCGACAGGCGACACTGTAGACGAGACAGCCTTGTTCATTAAAACTCTTCATACTCGTAATACCCCGCTAAGACCGTTTTGTACTCTCTGTATATTTTAAGAGATATAATTTTTGTTCATTTAAAATTTCGCAGACTGGAATAATTTTCCTTTGTTAAAAGTCAGCATTGTAGTGGCTAACGAAACAACCAATTAAAATAATAAACACGGCTCAATTAAACCGTTGTTACGGACGCTGCTTGCTGACGCAGATGGAAATGCTTTTGATAAGTGCCAGAACCAAACGAACGGTTTCCATCGCGAAAATTGATGAAATATACAGAGCTGAAAGGTACAAATTGACAAATAATAATTCATTTTTATCGTCACGATAGCGATGTAAAGATAGTGATTGTATCTTTGATTATAGTAATTAGCAACCATTAAATATGAAATGCACACAGATTACGCTATTGTTTTTGTTTACACATGAAAACTGTTTGCACGTTAGATACTCAGAAAACGTTAACTATCTCCAGATAAGAGGTATGCGTAACAAACCAACAGCATTGTGTGAATCTTTCATTCTGCGTATAGGCGTGAACCAACTGTTAATCTATGACGGACGTCAGACGGGTTTCCGATAACCGTTTAAATCATTGTCGATAAACAGATTCTGAAGAAATCGTGGCATTATACCGTGTTTAGACCATGAATAAACAAACAAGGCCACCTGCTCCGAAATAAAGTAGGATATGCCGGCTTCAATCGATACGGAGATGCGTAGTGCGTACGATGTTACCCACCTACGTTCGCACTCCGTGATCTTAGAGAAAGCTATCGATTTCATGGCCAAACTGATTGACTTGACGTGACGTTGGCAGAAAAAACATACTCGAGCGGTGTAGGGTCAAAACCACAGATATAAAATCTAACTAGATGATGCGATTGTATGTAGGTACTTCGCGTGTCAAAAAACGGAGTAAAATTACGATCAATGATCGTAATTTGAGCTCTTCATTTAGCATTATCAGCACCGGAAATTCACCGAAATATAGGAAAATGACAAATTATGCCATACTTAGCTGTAAATACTGTATAGAAAAAGTTGGCCGAGGCATTGGAAATGTTTTCTTAAAAAAAAAAAAGATTTTATTTCTGTAAGTTGGTTTGTTCAAACACTTTCTAATTTGGATCAATTTTTTTTTAAACTAGATGAAGTCGGCGTTTCCTATCTGACTACTCTGAGAAGAAAAGCCGAAACAAACTCAGAGGTCTCTTTTAAAGTCCAGACAAAATGTTGGTTAGATCATGTGAAGACCATGTAGATTGATGTCTGAAATGGTCTTTTGAGGAAAGAATGATAAGTAAAAAGGTTTTAAATTGTGTGTGAAAAAGTAGCACGTTTGGTTTTCATACAGATGGAGGGACTTGCGTTATCTAGTTAGATTTATGTCTGTGGTCAAAACTGTCAGATTTCATGCGACAGCAGAATGATCGTCCCGAATTGGGTGACGGAGGCTTTTTTCGGGCAATATTATTCTTGGTTTATTTTCGATTACGGACTACGCTAAGAATAAATGTGGTAAAACATTTTCATGAGTATCTAATCTGAGACTCACAATTTTTATATAAGCCTTATAACAGTAATGAGATAAAAATGCAGCATGTTATCAAATAATACAATTTGGTACATTATCGTTATTTGATCAGAGTTCCCTTTCAACGTGAGTCTATAACTCGGCAACTCACAAGCCGCCCCTGGCTAAAGCAACGGGGGAGGATTGTAGAAATTGGATAACACGGTTTGTTGCTTTATGACAAAAGGTTCGCCAAATCTCGTTCGATTTTCAAAACTCTCAAAGCAGTATTTATGTTTTAAAACAGTATCAAGGTTCGCCAAATGTCGTTCGATTTTCAAAACTCTCAAAGCAGTATTTATGTTTTAAAACAGTATCAAGCCAGTATTATGTTCGCTAGTGAGAGGAATGCAGGTGATCGATAAGTGAAAACGACTCACGAAAATAATTTATTGATCTTTTTGCTAACTGTAATGACTGGTTAATAACAGCTGTCATGGCTGATCTTAGATTCAGTGTGGCGACGCTAAAAAATATAAATTCAGAAACAAAGAGTGCGACGCTAAAAATTAACCGTCCGGAACGTTAATTTGCGGCAGTATAAGAAGAGGAACTCGACTATAAATTAATAAATGTAATTGCTCTAGTGTCATAGAAGAATGTTAATAAATTATAGATAACTGGTTTTTGATCATGATTAATGCTTACTTCCTTACAGATGAGTCATAACATTAAATCACAAAGTATCTATCTACTAATCACTTTCTCAAAATCTTTAATCATAATAAAACATTCAAAAGACTGATTAAGGTTGGCCTAGTCGACGCCACGAAATATTTTGTGCGCGAGGTTAAAATGCAGCATGCATTGCATCATCTCATCTCACACGTGCGAAAGAGATCGATGCTGTGATGAGCAGTAAGAATCTAGTTCGCGTACGAATTAGCACTTTTGCAAGTTTGTATCGAAATGGATGATGATTTAGGACGAAAACGAGCGTGCGAAATTTTATAAACAGACCTTTGGGATATAAGTTTTTAAACTGTCATGGTCACTAAGATTGACATTAGAATCGGGATATTTACCATGTTTACTGTTTGTAGCGAGTTTCCGATATTTCAGGGCTGTTGCAAGCACTATGATCACGGATAAACAACAGAAAACAAAACTACAAACAGAAACAGGACAAAAACTCAACAAACTCGCTACAAACAGTAAACATGGTAAATAGCCCCAATTCTAATGTTAGACCTTTGGGAGTCTAGATATCATGAAAAAAAAAACGACTAAATGTAGACACATTTTCAAAATAAAATGATTTGCATTGATGAATTACTAATCTATCCCTGTATGGAGGCCGTTTTGCAATTTTCCTTCTTCTTATGGTATTTATTTCCGCCCAAAGATGCGTTAAAATTAGTGTTGATTTTTTTTTTCCTTTTTCACATACAGGGCTAGATAATGTTGAGACAAATTGATATAATTTTTTAACCGACTTCCCAAAAAGGAGGAGGTTCTATGTTCGACTTCAAGTTTTTTTTTTTTTTTTTTGTGTTTGTTCACCGATATCTCCGTCAATTGTGGACCGATTTTGAAAATTCTTTTTTTGTTTGAAAACGTATGTTTCGAAATTGGTCCCATTTTAATTTGGTGGAGATCTGATGAAGAACTTTGGAGATATACAACAGAACTCTTCAATAAATAACGGCAAATCTCTCAGGATTGCTGCAATCGCATGTCTGTTTATTGTTTATACCATTTCATAACATAACATCACGCCAGTACGCTCTTAAGGGGTACGCAGATCTCTCATTTCAGCGGTTAAGTTCAAGTTTTATGAAATCTATTTCGGCGTTTTAGTTACCTTACTAACTTGCCTATTAAGTAGGTACAACTAAAAAGTGAAAAATAAAAAAACTTTTATGCAAAAAAATACTACCGACTTCCAAATACAAAACTACAAAGTGAAAAATAACTTTAATTTTAGAAGTCGGTGTCTTTCGTAGGTGCCAATTTTTTGCGTTATGGACACCGACTTCAAAAATTATTAATTTTGAATTTTATTTTTTTATTTTGTACATCGTCAAACAGTGGAGTAATCGCCAGACTTCGTTTGTATGGAAGAATGATCGACTAGAAGTCTTCAAGTTATGATTCCGATTAATCCTCAATATTCTAGAGTTTGACACAACATTATACCTAAATAAAACAGGGGGGAATATTATTCAAGTTATTAAGGCGGCAGTGCCAAGGGTGAAAATGTTCATCACGTAATTGTTATGAGACTGTAAAATTGAAATGGGGTTTGGGGATTGGATCCTCCGAAATACCCTAATGTGATTGGAATAGATTGAATACAGTGCATTTCAGTAAACACGTACTTATTGGGACCTGATTACTCTTTAAGTTGAGGAAGTGTATGCGGCATCAGTAAAATGTCGTGCTTCAGGTCTTGGGACAAATCCGGACAAGTACCAATATGATATTTTGCGCTAGCAGGACACTTTAAATATTAAACTCTGTGTTATGTCTGGATCACCAAGATACAGGCTGTGCCTAGTTCGGGACCCGTTGCTAATCTTTCAACGTCATTGTTAGTTCAATTATTTTTTAATTAATACCTAGCTAATACAATCATGTAACTGTGTAAGGTAAATAAACGAATTTTATTTTTATTTGTTTCATTTGTACTTTCTAAGTATATCTTGGCCATCTCTGACATAGGTGAAGGAAAACTTCGAGAGAAAACTGCGGCCTTTTTGCGTAAGTGAATTCAGCAAGGCAAAGGGTTTTCATGCCATCAATGATGAAAGACGCGATGTGGATTTCTGTCATTGTTCGATTGATGGCGGACAAACCATTTGTCTTGCCAAATTCACTTACGCAACTAGACTTACAGTTAATGTAAGTTTGAAAGCGCCAAACCCGCCTTTAGCAAGCATGGTGATCAACGCTCCTCCTGCGTAGGCAGTAGATAGTAGCAGACAAATCCCTTATTGTATAATTCTCCGCCTACAGAATAATTGAATACTAAACCAAGTAATCATAACAATTACACAAAAGCTAAAGGATCGTGGAGGCCGATAGCACGTGCTTGCCTTGCTTGTTCGTTAATCCGCCGCAGGAAGTTTGCGCTAAGCTGATTTTCCTGAAAATTTGGTTGTCTTAACCCGGATTAACATAGAGATTACTTTAGAAATTCACGTAAATAAACCTCAGCTATAAGCTGAAAGCAAGCGTGTGCTGTAGCAGCATTTTCGTGGGAAATCTGAGGCAGAATTTCAGATGCGACATAATGAAGATTTGACGGCGTGTAACAGGAATTGTGGCTGAGCGTGCAAGTCGGCTGTGCGTGACGGACTTGCCAGCCTTCTGCCGGTCGTCATACCAACGAACAGTTTCTAACAACCAAGAAATCTCCTTTGATTGGACTGAAAATTTGGCAGTCGTGACCCGTATTAACATAGAGATTACTTTAGAAATTCACGTAAATAAGCCTCAGCTATGATCTGAAAGCAAGCTTGTGCTGTAGCAGCATTTTCGTGGGAAATCTGAGGCAGAATTTCAGATGCGACATAATGAAGATTTGACGGCGTGTAACAGGAATTGTGGCTGAGCGTGCAAGTCGGCTGTGCATGACGGACTTGCGTGGTCGTCATAGCAACGAAAAGTTTCTAACTACCAAAAAATCTGCCAGCCAACGCCGGATGGACTTCTAGAGGTCAGTAAACTACAGCATGCGTTAACCTATAGTAGATTAAATAATATATTGTGGTTGAGTCACGTTCTGCATAATCATTGTAGTATTCATATGCGAGGAGTAATCATAATCATGCCATTCCATTATTCAGCAGGTCCAGGAAAATGCTTGATATCCCTTTTCTTATTCCATGTTTTCTTTTTTGTATATTCCTTCTGTATATTGGAATTCTTATTGTCCTCCTTCAATCCTTACAGAACTGATCTTCTTCTGAAATACTCGAAGATTTACAACGGACTTGGGATATAAATGTTCGCAAAAGAAATTTTGGACATACCCATTTCATAAATGGCACGCTTTGAATTGACTGATCTTAATCCAAAGTGAACCCGAGATGAATGCGCGTTCCCTCTCAATATATGAAATAGGGCCGGCTCCCAATACGCGAATTTTATAAGGGTTGCGAATCAATAGCCCTCCACACATATTTCAACCCCTTTTTAAATGTTTATGACTGCAATAAATACCGTGGCGCTAATAATGCGGCGTGTGATTGAAAAACGTTCAATTATGGCGAAATTAAAAGCGTAATAAAATAACATTCCCATAACGGCAACAACTTTTTCGATTAAAGTCAAGACAATAAATTTGCCTTAATGAACATGAATAAATCCGTTCTGAACAAGTAGGTAACACGTTCACACAATTTATCAATGAAAGATAAGATAAAACTGCAGCTGTATCTATCTATTGTGTGTATAGTAAAATCTCTGAAAGTGTTACCTTGAACCGGTGTGCAACAATGTTCCAAACGTTGATAAAAAATCACGGTGCGTCGAAATATTACAACTTGCGTTCACTTATCACAGCAACGTTCACACAAGATCAACTATTTGAGAAGAAGACACTGTTTCTAACACATTAATTCAACTACACCGAGTTACATGCAATGATGAAAATATGAGAGCCGGGGCGTCGACCGACTTCAACGACGCGAGACAACTGACTGGGGTAACAGAGAAGTGAGAACTACTGCACGCACCCGTGCTCGCTGTCGGCTGTCAGCTGTCAGTGTGATCCCGCCCCTCGCACCGAACACACATCAGCTGAGCACACCTTATCACCACAGATAATTCCACAGCGACTATTTTATCTGAAATATTCTTAAACAAACATTCGGCCTTAGTCATCCTACCCAGCTGCTTCACCATCAATACAATCCTCATTAGCAGTTTCCTAGTATTTCTTAATGATCTAGTTTATTTTAAAAGTAGTTATGGAATCACCTCATTACTCTTTAGAAATTTCAGGAAACTTAATTATGTAGGAAAATATATTATGAATGTATACACATCCCATCCATATGGTTTTGAGATTTTAGCTTGATGTATAAAACAAGAATAAGTCACAAAAGCCGCAGAGAGTGATGAAAGGAAATTATTTAGTACACATGCTTCGCTTTTATGAATGAGGGTTATACAAAAGGCAGAGCAACAATAACAATTTTTCTGTAAAGTCTTTCTTCGTTCACTTGTACAATGTTTTCAAAGGTTTGGTCAGGGAGTTTTTTTGCCACGAGAATATTCGGTTCACATCCACACTATTTTAGGACTGTAGCCGTTCTGGAATGTCATCAATCACTGACAAACGAAAAAACTCGGACCTTTGCATAAAAAACGTATTCGATGTCGTTATGGATTTACTTTTATTTCGAAGCTGTGCGGCAAAATCCACGTTTAAAACAGAGTCCTCTTTGATGTAGCTATGTTACCCTGAAGGCAAATAACGTAATACTGTATAATGTTTTGTAATTTTATGAGCAGCCTTTTACATGGCATTCTCCAATTAGAAAAGACTTTTCTTCTTCATGTTTTATACACGCAGCGAGAACATTCCTATTCATAAATTTAAATAAACTTATTACAAAACTGGAGGTTAGGTAGGTACTGGAATAAACCATGTCTTAGCAAACAAATTCTGAAACAACTAAATAAGTACTTACGCGAATTTGTTAGAAAGAGCAACGTAATTATATTGAACAAGATACCGGGGGAGAAATTAAACCCAGAATGAGCAATAAAGTAATTCAACAAAGAGTACAATGTAAAATTAATTACGGAACACATTTTCCCCTACAAAACATTTGGTGGTCTGAAAAATTGTAATGAAAGCTTGAATCACAACGTCATCGGCATCGGAATCTCCATTTTCTTTAGGAAGTCAAAAAAAGAAATGCACGCCATCATAAGCGACCATCCAAATAATAGAGGCATGTGGGAATGATTGCCAATGAAACGATACGTGGAATCAATTAACGATACAGGGAATTTATTTACTAAAATGTAGGGTTTAATTACGTTTTTCGGATATCAAAGAAATCATAGGGGACAATTGGAACTGGACATCGTAAAATTAACACACGGTAAGGTAATTAGCACGACGAGAGATCGATAAACACGGAAATGTAATAAGGCTACGCATCAAGGGAAGGGCGTCTTGCGTAGGTACTCGTATAATATATTCTGTGCTTGTGATTACAGAAAATAACAAACGGGCCGGAGCCAGCTTTGAAGTGAAATTACACGGCGAGCCGGGGCGACGGAGCTTTTTCATTAACAACTTGGAAAATTTAGGCCAGAGGAGACATCGCAAACAAGTCGTAGATACGGATGGCAATGCCTGACAGACATCTTTATCAACTGAAGCCTGACAATCATATTTTAGCCAATGATATGTCGATAGTATATGCAGAATATACTATTTAAATTTAAGCCGACAATTGAAGGAAAATTCGACCAAGTCAGCCGGAGACGTTTGAACCAATCGACACTGTGTCAGCCCACTCGTTTCGTTGTCATTTCTGTCAATCAATCCATCATTCGCCTTTGCCTAGGGTTTTAGCACATCCAAGCTTGTAAATTAGATGTGTCCTGTTATTCATCGTTTGTCAGAGTTTTCTCACTTTGCAGTAATTCTACTGTTGCTACACTGCGTAAAATGACCATACTTGGAAATAGTATCCATTTCTTTATAAGAATCTTCCTTTACAAAGCAAGTGACACCTAGGAGACATCCATTTCCTGAACAGATAGGTTTGTGGTAAATGTAAGTAAGGTTGACATTCGGGCAGCCCGTTCGTTACGCAATAACCCATAATGTAAAGATTACACAATGAGCAGTACAATTGTAAAGGATTTCCGCAAAGCTGTCGACAAAGACAGGTATAGCACTAATTTAGTGTTTTATTAGGGGAGCGCAACAGGTCGTAAATGTTGCGGTCACAACTGAAATTACATCGCTTTGTTTTCTTAATACGTAATCCAATAGCATTCGGTCAGGACACGGAGGTGGTGCTCGACATGCTTTGGTGCCATATTCTCCGTTATGATGCCTCTTTATGAGATATGAAACATATTTTGATAATAAAATTATTATTGAGAAGGAAGAAGAAGAATGACCAACTGATTGATGCCCTGACACTGAGAAACAATGGGAAGCCAAAACCACATCGTCAAACCAACAGTGAAAATTATTAAGCCATACATAACAATTGCTCTAAGATAATATTATTTTAATAATAAAACAGTAATGCAAGCGAAGTACAAGCGAAGTACAAGCGAAATAAAAGGAAAAAGAGGAAAGAGCCAAAGACGCGTAAGACCGATCACATTTCAAAAGTTTCGAGTAACAGAAGTATCATATTGGATGTAAAGCATGAATAATAATCAAAAACTGTATTTCTCTTCCAACGAATTTACATAATATGAACAGATTTTGATACTGCGGTGAGTGCATATTGTTCGCTTGCCGACCGCAGTAACCGAATCCAGTACCTGTTTACAGAGCTAAGTACTAACGAGTTTCGTAATATCAAGTTAATCGTTCACCAGCTACAACCTCCCTTATTTACTTATGCACAATTATGTTTATTATTTAATCAACCTCTTTCGACTGACGTTTCCATTAATTCAGTTCCCATTTTGTCTTTTTGATAACAAATGAATTAAGCAAGTCATAACCACACAGCGACTTCAAATAAGTTAGCTTTAAACAAAAAGTTTAGTTCAAGAATAACACCAGTTAAATCAAACTCGTTGAATATGCAAAGTGTTAACATAGGGCCAACTCCAGTTACATTTAAAATAAGCTTTAAAAATTTCAAGTCAACAATATCTCCGTCCAGGTGGTTGAGTAAATAGATAATTCCAGCAGGTCACTGGGAATCAGGTCTCGAGAGTTTACCGTTGAAATTCAATTATTCACGTTTGTATGATAGACGGAGCCGGTCTGTTGAAATTCAGAGGATCTAGCCACGCAACACTCTAACGATGAGATTCGATTATGTGAATAATACTCGAGTTGACACGTCTGACAGAAGTCCGCAATCAACGAATATGGTAATAGAACGCAAGATAATTTTGGTCGAAGTTCGGAGCAAAAGGAAAATGGTCATGACAACTATACGATCAAAGCAAACCTTTTATTAATTTGTGTTGGTTATGATTTCAAAGCTTTATTAACTTCAATCGTAAATGCTGCGGCAAAAACAAAACTAAAATAAAGTCTCGACTAAAGCAGTTATATTTCTGGATATAAATTTAAAAGGACTAATTAAGGTATTGTTTCCGGAGGTTTTTCAATTAGACGAGAAACGTCTGGAAACTTTATCAATTATCTTCACATAATTACAGACTAAGCACATACTTCCAGTCGCTATTGATTTCCTACTCGTCCGTTTGTATCCGTTTAATTACAACTTACCGTCTGTGTTACTGTTATTAAAGTTTGAATAGACTTTGTATTAATAACAGAAAGTTCTTTGCCGCAGGGTAAATCAATACTCGTGCGGCAACCAAAAGCGGACGACCTACGTTACAAAGTAAGAATCCGTGGCCTTCCAAAATATTGTTAGCTTATTCTCAACAAATTCAAATCCACTGCTATATTTCCAGGAATCGGAAGTTTGAAATCATTATCGTTTGATATGAAAACAAACAATCGTTCAGGCAGTGGTGTTGTTTCACGTAATAACAATTCTCAAATATTTCCAATTTTTACTCCTACATAGAACGAAACAGATTTGAATAAAAATCATGATCCAAAAGTGTATGCCATAAATTGTTCCGAACAATTGCAGATGGGGCACACTGTACTCAAACAATAGACAAACATGGACTCAGGCGGCGACCCTTGCGGGATGAAACTGATTTATTATACTGCTGTAGCGTTTGAAGGTAATGACGTTGCTAATATGAATGACTACATTTATAAAAGTGACAGTCCACTCATGCGATATACGTATAAACATTTCATAAATGCGGACGTTGTACGAAGGCCTGGAATAAAACGTTTGAAAAACGATGAATGCATCTCCAAATGCAGATAGGAGCAGGTCAACGTCTTGAAACAGAAATAGCCCGGTGCAGTCAGGGCTCGGGCAGCCCTGGCCCATGTCTTTCATCGCGCTTACTTAGCAATTCGTTCCGACATCTCGTTAATATGTCAACAAGGTTATCAATAAACAATATCTATGGTATGGTCTCCCACTACTGTTTACTTCAAATATATTTAAATAGAATTATAATGAAGTTGTGTTTACTATCGGGTTAGGCATAATAGGAGGCGTAGGTCGTCAACCGAACAATGGCGACCTATTTTTTACAAATGGCCACTAACAATCGAGTCGTCAACTCATTTGCCTTCAAAAATATCTCGTTCACTTCACATTCCTTTCATAACTCTTCTGAAAGTCCATTTGTGAAATGAGACGTGGCCTACTGATGAAATTAATTTCGATTCAAGCGAATCTGAATAGTTGAGTATCGTCGTTTTCTTTTTATGGCTTTGTCAGGTTTATTGTGATTTGTGGGCTTTGTAGACCATTATGAATTTAATATTTACCATGTAGAATAAAATGTTTTGTTGGGTATCTCCAACAGAGCTTAAATTAAATTACGATTAAGAATTAGTATTTTATCATTGGCTAAGCTGCTTTCTTTTTCATCAAAAGTCTCCAAACGGATATCTCGTAACTCTTTGTTTCTATTTCCTTCATTACTGTAGTGTCCGTGTGCGATTCCATTAATATTGTTTTGTCGTTTCAAGTCAACATGTGTTAAATCTTGGGACAACACATGAAATAACGCGCTTTCACTTACATAATTCACACATGTTATAGTGTCTGTTAAGTTAATATGTTGAGGTGGTTGGGAGGTAAGGAGAATTAACTTGGCTTAACTGGATTCTCAACAATGTCTGTCTGTGCCTTGTGCAGACGTATTAGCAGATTGAACCGCTCCTGTACCGTTCAATTTCCCTGGAGAGTATAGATGAGACACGATACACGACGCATCGTGATCCTATGTCGCGGGTTTAAATCGAGACAATGCTGTAAGCTGGATCCCTTTAGGGGAGCGCCGAAGCTCGTAAGTATTGAAGTTTAACGTTCGTTTTTTACGATCTTTCGCGTAAAAATATACGGACTTAAGTGTAGCCAAGTGTGGTCGTCTTTAGAAGGCAGTGCGGATTACTAGGATTTTAGAAATAAAAGCTGTTGAATTCTAATTCTTATTTTGACTTCATACCTTACCTATATAGCACGAGAAGAATTTGAAAAATTAGGAAGTACGGCGAAGGCGATATGCTCAAGATTGCTTCACCTAGTGCTATTTTTATCTGATAAGACTTTAATTTTCAAGACATAATTACCCTACTTAAGAGTAGGGTCTTAAGTTAGAAACAGGGGGGCATGTGTGCTTACAAATGATGCGTATAGAAAAGAATGTGCGAAAAATATTAGTCTGCCATGACATATATTTTCGCCTAGATGAGGTTAATCGGTAACTCGTCCTTGAAGTACTGCAGTATTGAGAGCAATTTAATCACTATGGTGTACTTAAGGCGTAATAAATTAGGCTTATCTAGACAGTGTGTCTATATGGTTGCAATTCATCACTGTCTCAACACACGGGACTTCGGCGAGCATTAGCGAAAGTGAATTGATTGTCTGCAAGACAATCATTATCAAGTTAATTACGTTATCGACAGCTACATGAGATTAGTCAGTCGCAGGAACGCGATTGTTTTTATTGTTAATATGGGTTATTAAACTTAAAATAATATGTCCAACAACAAGAGAAGCAAGTCATGCAATCGATTGTATCGTAACAGCACTGCAAACAGTTGTATGAGTATATATTACTGATCATCTTTCTGTTGAATCAGAAGCAGATTCCACAAATCGACGATATATGTTTTCCCGAGTTTGCAGAATTGAGAAGGAAGTGAATGTTCATGAATGACAAGTAGGTCTACTGTATAAATTGTCTATAATATGTTTACTAATGAGCAGAAAGCTGAACCATAGAGTAAAGTAGACCTGGCACTGAGCCGGGTAGAAGCTAGAACGAAGAATGATGCCTCGTAAATTACAGAGGCTAAAACTAGTCTCACTGAATCAACAGATAAATATACACAAACTATGTGCACGATAAAATACACTCAGGAGCAAGTAGTGGGTACTATAACCTTGTTCAGATGACATTTTCGTACGACGAAGACAAAGCACAAGCAAAGGATACAGAATTTTCGCAGATCCCGAGATTAGGGTTCCAGTAACAATGAGAACAATGGTCTAAGAAACATATCTAACTAAACTTAAGTAATCCAGTGCTTGATATAAACATACATCCTCTTCAATGGCTTAGGGGACTTCTGAACAACTGTACTGAAATTTAGGGAAAATAATACACGTACACGCGGGAGCATTGCTCGTTGTTCTATTTCGTTTATTGTTTCTAAAGAAAAACCGCCTGCTTGATATTATTTCTGGCTTTAGTTATGCTGTATTTTACTGCCTATAAAATTGACTGTGGCTGTATTTTCATCGAGTGGTGGTTTTCATTATGCTGACTATATTCTGGTTTCAACGACCTCACGACTTTTTAGGTTCTAAACAGTAAACTGCCTGGTTTTAGTTTTATTCGAATAATCTTTATATCTTCATTTCTGAAAGATTCAAAGTCAACTGAGAGTCAGAGACCACGAAAACCGGAAAAGATAAATATCATAAAAGAAAACAGTTATTTGGCACAATTTGAGGAGAGATCACTGCTGAATACAGCAGGTTAATTGCAGCACGAATATTGCATACGTTTATTGTTTTTATTACATCACACACAATAAAATGAAATGCGAGAAACATCCAGTCGGAGGGCCCCGTAAAATAAATGTATTGTGACTCTGAATGTACCATCACAACATGTTAAGATAGGGATTTTACATCTCTAATTATAAATTATTACCAGTTCTCTTCGTTAATTAATATGAACAAGATTTATTACCATGTTTAACTTTATGCCCGGTAGCAAATTGGCAGAAAGGACCTGTTTTTGTGACCTTTAACGAACGACATAATTCAAAGAAATTTTTTCATTCAAATTATCCGAAATATAACCTAAGTTTTTACAACGTATGAGGAAATTCCTCGAGAGATATAAGCCTTGTTTTATGTGCGTGCTTTAAAAAGGTTAAAGCGCCCAAAAAGTAACAAAGAGGAAATCAATTTGCCCGACTGTCTCAGCAAATTAAATTCTTTCTTTCCGGCGGCAAAGCTTTCGGTCGGGAGCACAATGTGTGGGAAATTGTCACGTGACTTTTAAGTAAAATGCGTAATTCCAACGAATACGGAGGGAGCATGACACGTCCTGTGCCGTTCACCACCATCTATTGTATGCAAATTAAAGTCGGGCGGGACATTTTTCAAAACGATGACTCCAGGATTAGTATTCGCAGTTTCGCATTCGCATAACGTTAGTTGCTTCTATTTGGATTAGGCAGCAAACGGTATTTCGCGAGTCACTGGCCGTTGTTTTCTTTTTTTGTAAAATGCAGGGTTGCGTCATTGAAGTGTCTTCGTGTCTAAAATACGTCGCTTGTAATACGAACTTGATTGATCGAATAAATAAACACGAGCCATTGCTTTGTTGCAGTTCCAACTATTTCAATATAAAACTCGTCGTAATAATGTAACTATATCAAAGTTAACCTACTCGTGCAAATAGATTGGGATGGGACGTGTATCAAGACAAAAGGCCGTTGATGAGTGGGACAGAGCATTGTTGCTGGGAATCTGGGCGTTGGAGCAATCACCGCGACCCAAATACCGGGCTCGGACCATTTTATGTTTCAACCCATCGTAGATTATCTCGACACCAATCAAAAGGATTACTAACGCAGAGTACTGTACAACTAATTAATGCAACTGTAGCGTATAGCGTAACAAGAAACGCTAGTTGAATGTCAATGACCCTCAGCTCAGTTGCTCGCGAACAAATTGATTAAGCGATATTATGATATGAGTCTTCACGCGAGTCGATGCTCTTTAATTGGCTTTAATTGTTAACCAACGCACAGAAGCTCTTAACAGCGCGTGCGTTTGTCACAACACATTGGAAATATTATTTTCCCCATACGGTTGCGTGCGTTTTGTGTGACAAATTGATATACAGCTTATTAATACATCAGGTATCACGATTATAATGCTGCTATTGAGATTGGCACCATGTATTATGTATATCTGATGTTTACGTACTAGTGTTGTAACGAATATTCGCGTTCGTATTCGCATATATTTGCATATTCGCATTTGCATTCGCAATTTCTCTGCGAATGATTTGCGAATATGCATATCAGAAAAAAATACAATTTGAAGATAATAGTAGGTTAATAAAATCAAAATCTATTAATTTCTTAGGTTCTTTAATGCAAGGGAAAGTAACTTAACCTCGTAAGCACATTATCAGTTCTTCCTTTTCTTGAATATTCGTTGTAAAAAGCGTAAAATAAGTCCATATTTCACTAGAAGTTGACTTAGTCATGTTATTAATAATTATTCACACTCCAACCTCAAAATTCACTTGTGTTGTTTACGAAAAGACCGGTGCGAGCGGCATGACACTTCGGATGAGTTCGTATCAACTCGGCAATTCTCGGAACAAAATACAAACGGAACGCATCTCAAGACTGCCACCAAACCATAGACAATTGGCGCCAAATTTAAACAAAAACTGAACAGTCATATTCGCATTTGCGAATGTCAGCAGTAGATATTTGTATTCGCATTCGCATCCGCGAATGTTCAAAAAATGACATTCGTTACATCACTATTACATACAAAGCAACTCGAAATAGCTAATGACTCAAACATTACCCGCAAGTTCATTAAAAGATCAACAGTGAAAATAACTTTATTTCGCTCTGTTTCTGGATCAAAGTGGCATTGTGAACTAGAAATAGACGCTTACTCACTTGATCACTAACTAACTATAAAGTCATTCTTGCAGTAACTCTCAACTTGAATAATGGATTAGAAGACAGAGACAGAGTAATAACAGATATATTTTTATAGACAAACATAAATATGTGACTTGCAATCACTTCCTTATTGGGAGACAGTCCACAGGCAGCGACGACACCTAAAATGGATGTTGCAAGGGCGTTAACGAGTGAGCAACTCGCCAGCCCTTTACTAATAAATACACATACGACCACAGATAAAAATCTAACTAGATGACGCGATTTTATGTACTCCGCATGTCTAATAAAAAAACTTTTTGCAAAAAAATACTACCGACTTCCAAATACAAGACTACAAAGTGAAAAATAACTTAATTTTTGTAGTGTATGTGTCTTTCGTAGGCACCATTTTTTTTGCGTTATGGACACCGACTTCAAAAAATTAAGTTATTTTTCACTTTGTAGTCTTGTATTTGGAAGTCGGTAGTATTTTTTTGCAAAAAGTTTTTTTATTTTTCACTTTTTAGTTGTACGTACCTAATAGGCAAGTTAGTAAGGTAACTATAACGCCAAAATAGATTTCATGAAACTTGAACATATCCGGTGAAATGAGAGATCTGCTTACTCCTTAAGAGCGTACTGGCGTGATGTTATGTTATGAAATGGTATAAACAATAAACAGAAATGCGATTGCAGCAATCCCGAGAGATTTGCCGTTATTATTGAAGAGTTCTGTTGTATATCACCAAAGTTCTTCTTCAGATCTTCACCAAATTAAAATGGGACCAATTTCGGCACATACTTTTTCAAACAAAAAAAGAATTTTCAAAATCGGTCCACAATTGACGGAGTAATCGGTGAACATACACAAAAAAAAAAAAAAAAACAAACTTGAAGTCGAACATAGAACCTCCTCCTTTTTGGGAAGTCGGTTAAAAACGGAGTAAAATTACGATCAATGATCGTACTTTGAGATTTTCATTTAGCATTATCGGCACCGGAAATCCACCGATATCTAGGAAAATTACTAATATTGAGCTGTAAATACTGTATAGAAAAAGTTGGCCGAGACATTGGAAATGTTTTCTTTGGTAAGTAAATTTGTCTTTATATTGTGTGTGAAAAAGTGGCACGCTTTGTTTTCATACAGATGGATGGACTTGCGTTATCTAGTTAGATTTATATCTGTGCATACGACTTTTTCCCGTCCCTCTCTTATTCCTTGAAGTGTAAAGGAGAGAACGAGACGCTAGCATGGTCAGCAACTACAACTAGTTTAATTGAATCGAATATATCACAAAGTTTGCTCAAGATTGCTGCAGTACAGTTCAGCTATAACTTGATTAAATAATTTACCCCGCTCACACAGTTCCGTCCCAGTAGTTTGAGAGTGTAATGAAATTAACGGAGTGTGACTAACCTAACAGTTTTTGCTGTGAAATTCTCCAGCACCTCTCATAAAGCTTCAAGGCCATTTTTAAATGGTAATTAGTTGCAGTAACCAGTATTTTATCTGGCTTATTTATAGCTAAGTGGCACGCACTGCTGTCCTTATCGGGATAGGCGAGTGCGGGTCGCAGGCGACTCGACTCGAGTTGACGCAACGTATCAATGTCAAGTTGTGTTTCTTATCCTGAGATGTAAGGCACAGTATAAATATGGACGAACAGTACGGAAACTACCTACAAACGCTCGAAACGGCATACTCACATAAACATGCGCATCGACGAACCCGGCTTAGCACGCATTGCGATTTTTTGTAGTATTATTTCCGCTTAGCACGCTCTCGCTTTGATTATTTCCCGCCCATTCTGCCACCTAAGAAATTGTATGAAGAAGCACGCATTGCGAAAAAACAATCGCACGTAAAATAATACCGCAAGAAATCCGTGTTTTGCCAGAGAATCCACCGCATCACGGCGCGGATAAAAATCGCAATGCGTGATGGGCTCGTCGATGCGCATGTTTGTGTGAGTGTGCCGTTTGTAGGTAGTTTCCGTACTGTTCCTCCATATTTATACTGTGTGTAAGGACACCGATTTTCCGACACTCTCTATCTTAGTATTTATTTAGGCTGCATCGTGACATACTTCTTTAATTTTTTTTGCAGATTGTGGTGTTATATTGCACTAATATAATGTTCAACAGTTTTTTTTAGGTTGTTTATACTTATCTATTATCATCACTACATATTATAACATAAAGTCCCCCGCCGCGTTTGTACGCGATAAACTCAAAAACCGGCCAAGTGCAAGTCGGGCTCGCGCACGAAGTTTCCCGTACCGCAAAAATATCACGTTTTTGTATGGGAGCCCCCCTTAAATATTTATTTTGATCTGTTTTTAGTATTTGTTGTCATAGCGGCAACAGAAATACACCATCTGTAAAAATTTCAGTTGTCTAGCTATCACTGTTCATGAGATACAGCGTGGTGACAGACAGACGGACCGCGGAGTCTTAGTAATAGGGTCCTGTTTTTACCCTTTGGGTACAGAACCCTAATAAAGTCTCCCGCCGCGTTTGTACGCGATAAACTCAAAAACTACTGAACGGATTTTCATGCGGTTTTCACCAACAGAAAGAATGAAAAACGAGAAAGGTTTTCGTGTATAATTTGTCACGGGCGAAGCCGGGGCGGGTCGCTAGTATTCCATATATGCAATGAGGTACAAGTACGGACATGGGCATCGATAAAACTAACCTATTATTATAACTTCCTTAAATTGGACTCCATTGTTACAATATATAGGTACAGCCATAATGTATGCACAAAAGCAGGAACAATGCATGAGCTTCCATACATTTCCAATAGTAATGCTATTATGACAGTTCAATAATCGACACGACGCGCTTGCTTAACAAATTAAGGATTTGTATTGAAAATAAATTTTAATTTGCTTCGAATCCAGTATCTCTTTCCGGCGCGAAGGAAGACGGACATTGATGGATTGACGTTTGTGGATCGAACTTTAGAATGGGCAGCGCGTGCGCCGATACTCTCGCATCCGGCGTCAAAGCGGCGCTCCTCTTGTTTGGCGAGGCCGGATGCCGCGGAATAACTATACTTGTTCAATATTTATTTTTAGTTTTAAGAAGAGGAAATGTACACAAAAAACTTTTGCACGTATCTTAATAATGAGATGTGCTTTTGCCACAGATCACTGTTTTGCAAGGGATTGGCTCTATTAAACTTTAAATCTGGAAAAAGATCCAAAGAAAAGATTCCACCTATTCCTGAAACTGCAAGTTGATATAATTTTGCTATAATACTGTTTTTTATTTTATATTATAGAGGCTCGCGCTTGACCACTCTCTGATGGTAAGCGATGATATGGTCGACGGTGAAACACGCTTGCCTAGAAATAACCTATTCACTCTTGACTTAAAGACACCCAGATTGTTGCTGTCGGGAAACACCACAGATCATAGAAACAACTGTTGTTTCTATGGTCTGTGGGAAACACAGACTCCGGCAGGGAATTCCACTCCTTAGCTGTACGCATAATAAAAGTGTTCCCAAAACGTTTTGTGCGTATGGGTGGGATGTCCACCATGTATCGATGGCGCATCGCCGTACGTCTGGTAGTCCGATGATGAAACGGGCTAGGTGGAATTAGATCGTGTGATTCCATCGCATCGCACACTCCCCGAAATGTATCCAATAAAAAACTGACAAGCTGTTTCAGGCAAGCTAAACCCTTAACTTTAATTTTATTAGCTTTTATAATATGCATGTATGTTCGATGATGGATGACGAGGTTAAACTGATATTAGGTACTAAGTCACTACTCGCTAAACAAACACTTCCACACAATAGACATAACAGACAGTTCTCTGAGCAGGGCGTGCATGGAGGCTGAGGCAACCGTCGCGCACGTGCTTATTAAATGTACAGGCGTCACAGATTAGAACACAAACCTCCGATCACCCAGACCTGATCAAACCAGGAGCTTCTGGAGGGAGGTGGGCTGGTTGGAATAACCACCAAACGGCCGCTAAGGCCTAAGCACAGTGGTCCACATGAAGGCCAAAGTGCGGCAACCAAACCCTATAATATAGAACATAGGTACAAAGTTTCCAAGAAAGGTGTATCTAAATAATGAATGTGCTATATCACCACAGATATTACTGTTTCTAAAGAATTGGCCCTAGTAAACGTTATACCTATCCAAAGAAAAGATTCCACCTAACCCTGAGACATGACTGCAAGTTAATATAATTTTGCTATAATACTGTTTAAGACAAGCTAAACCCACTGTAATTTTATTAGCTTCTATAATAAGCACGTAAGTTCGATGATGGATGACGTGAGCTGATATTAGGTACTAAGTTTCTAAGAAAGGTGAGCTATACACCCTTGAGGAGCTTACTTACTCATTATTAAAATGAAATGACACAAACAGAGCAAAATTCTAGGGAAAACAGCGGTCAATTTTACCTACAAGACTATACCTACCTTGTATAATCTTATAGGTAAAATTTACCGATGTTTTCCATAGAATTTACCGGTTAAATTTGACCGCTGTTCGGCCACAAACCTAATGCGAGCATGGGTATAATGGAGCACGAAGGTCACAAGTATAGGTTAAAAAAGAATAAAGAAAGGCACTTAATAAAACTTATTATGAAAGTAGCTTTATTGTAAACAACAATAGGCTATTTGGAGCCTATAATGTGAATACAAAGGTGATTGAAGGGCTTATTTTCACAGTATTGATGGGCTCCACCCTTTGTTCTTCTACCGGTGTTCAAGATACTGCGGTAAATCTATTTCTGATACATGAAATCATAAATATTTCTTACCAATTTCAGAGATCTTGAATTTCAAAATTTCATGATCAGGTTTGAGTGAGAATTTTGCAGAAATTCGGGCAGTCTACGCTAAATAAAGTCTTATTTGAAACAATCTATATTCTATCTAAAGCTTGATTGAACGATCTTCGAGTTGAATGAAGTGGCTTTTGATACAGATTGTATTTGATCATAGTCTATTGTTTTCTAAGTTATATCAATACGGTATTATACAGGAACGAAATAGTACAGGATAAGACCATTTCGACAGTCCAGTAGATATAATAACAAAGCTAGTTAGAGTATCTACTTAAAACAAAGAAGTCATCCACAAAACTAAGTATAGTTTATCCTATTTTTAACCGACTTCAAAAAAAGGAGGAGGTTCTCAATTCGTCGGAATCTTTTTTTTTTTTTTTTTTTTATTATGTAAAGAAAAAAGCTTTCAACAAATTTTCGTTGACGATTTAACCCAAAAAGAAATCTCAAACTTTGATCTCGATGGCGGATGAAGTCGTTATAAAACTATACAAGTTCGAAACTAAGGAGTTCCTAAAACTCGCTAGTAAAGGTCCTGAAATTTAAACTACGAACTTACGAGTTGTAGTGTTCCCGATTTGTTTTAGGCGAAATATTGGCGAGTAAAATTTTATGATACAACTTCGGAACTCCATCGGTAAACGTACCGGCCTCTACTTTTGTTCGGTCTTTTGTTGCAAAACCTGTGCATAAAATATAAACAGGAGTTTTAATCGGATAAGTTTTAAGGCTAAACCTACTTAAGAATTCAATACACCGGTTCTTTTTTCTGGACTTTCCTTACGTTGCTTCAAATAAAGAATGCCACATAGAGTTATTCTATGGAATATGGAAGGAAATGCGTTTACAAAAAAAAAACCGGCCAAGTGCGAATCGGACTCGCGCACGTAGGGTTCCGTACCATTATAGCAAAAAACGGCATAAAAATCATTTTTTTTTGTATGGGACCCCCAATTAAATATTTATTTTATTCTGTTTTTAGTATTTGTTGTTATAGCGGCAACAGAAATACATCATCTGTGAAAAATCAAATCTCTAGCTATCACGGTTCTTGAGATACAGCCTGGTGACAGACAGACAGACAGACGGACCGCGGAGTCTTAGTAATATTTGGGTGCACGGTTGGCTCAGTGGTTGAGCGATTGACTGCTGCGCTGCGTGTCGCGGGTTCGATTCCCGCACGGAACAAATAATTGTATGACCTACAGATAGTTGTTCCGGCTCTGGGTGTTTGTGTATGTGAGTTTATATGTTTGTAAACGCACCCACGATACAGGAAGAAATTCCTAGTGTGGGGCAAGGTAAAAAAATAATAATATAGGGTTCCGTTTTTACTCTTTGGGTACGGAACCCTAAAAAGAAACAGTAGAGTAAGATAAAAAAAAAGATAAATCAAAGAAAAAAATATATAAATCAAAGAATAACGAAAGAGCTTGAATTATAAAGAAACCTGTCTATTACCAAAATTACAAATAAGCAAATTTTACCCAAAGTATAACTGCGTTAGACTTCAAATGTTAATTAAGCAAATACACTTAAGAAGGACTATACTAATAAACGAAGATTTCTATCTGGCAATTTACCTGTAATTAGTAATAAAACGCTTTGGAAAACGACCAACTGCCAGCTTATAAAAAGACTTAAACGTCGATGAATAAGGACCAGTTTTAATTAATGGTTTCTTTTAGAGTTTATACATTAAGTTATATACAAGTATTATTTAGTCAAGTTTGATTAAAACGGTTCTAACGTAGTTCTATGCTAGAATACCGATCTTCGTATTCGAAACTGTAGACCTGTAGTGGGGCATCGGGCCAGCCAAATAGAGAATCATGAGAGCCGAATATCAGCTAAAAAAAATACCCCAATTACTCGGGATTATCGTAACTTTTTCATTAATATCCTTCTTGTAAAGCCTCGAGATTAAGTTAAGAGGATGAATGGCTTCGTGTTTTTTACTTCATTCTTACTCAAAGAGACTGATTACGAAGTATTTTTAATTTACTTTCCAAAATGGAAATGGTTCTATGTTTGACCGTAAGTTTGTTATGTTAACCGATTTCTCCTTCAATTGCGGCACTTTGGAGACAACAGAAATCTTCAATAAATGATGGCAAATCTCTCGGGATTGCTGTAATTGCCAGCATGTAAAAGGGGTACGCAGATGTGTACAGTTCACCTTGGTACACTCTCATTTCACCGGTTATTTTCAAGTTTCATAATATTTGGGTAATCTATTCTGGCATTATAGGTACCTACCTTACCTATTAGCTAGTTCATGATCAGAATTATAAAGTTCCCACTGCTGGGACACAGGATCTCTGTGAGAGGTAATGGGCCACCACCACGCAGGCCAGTGCGGGTTGGTGGATGTCACATGGTTTTGAATGCCATAACAGCAAATAATAATTAGCTAGGTACCACAACTAAAAAGTTGTATACTTTTGTAAAAAAGTTTTTACTTAAGTCTTACTTAAAGGAGTATTTTTATTGGCTAATACACTTTTTGTTGTTTAAATTGTGGATGCTGAAACTTTTAAACATACATTGTTAACCGTGTAGACCACAGACATAAATTTAACTAGATAACGCAACGCAAGTCCCTCCATATTTATGAAAACCAAGCGTGCCTCTTTTTCACAAAAAAATTAAAAACAAATTTACTTACCAATGAATGAAAACATTTCCAATGTCAACTTTTTCTATACATTCTTTACAGCTCAATATGGCATAAAATGGCATTTTTCTAGATTTCGGTGGATTTCCGGTGGCGATAATGCTAAATGAAAAGCTCAGATTACGATCATTGATCTTAACTTTACTCCGTTTTTTGGCACGCGAAGTACATAAAATCGCGTCATCTAGTTAGATTTGTTTGTGGTGTAGAATTTGTAGATCAAAATTTACCGAAGCCCAATTTTCAATTCCCAAACATCGCACTAGTGATGTGCAAATATTCGTTTAGCCAGAATAGCGAAGCGAAATTACTAAATTAGGCAAACACTGTTCCACGTATGAGTACAGTAACTAGGGGTAAGTATACTCGTGGGATTTTGAAGGTCAACCTTGTGGTTTTGTTAAAACTTTACAGGAGGTTGTGGCAACTCCAGGTAGGTGACCGCTAGGGTTGCCCGGATAACTTGGGTCGTAATTCAGAGGTGATGAGGGACGGCATCAAGTATAACTGTGACAGTTATTTGCCTTTAGATCCTTTTGCCTCCGGCGGCGGCGGAAAGCGCATGGAAAGATATCGGGAGGATATAACTCGGCAACCCCAGCAGTTCATTTAAGTAGATGTAGTACAATTTTCCTTATGACCGTTGCCGGATACTACAGCAATTCTGATAGTGGGGGTTATATCGATTGGGGAAAAACGGTCACTGATATTTTTGTCTAAGGAAAAAACTGCAACGTTTGACACGTACTCTTCAATTATTTGTTTTTCGCTAAAAACAAGTCGTGTGCCAGATTGGATTTTCCAACTGCCAAAATGACGATCTGCCATCTCTTTTATAAGGAGGAAGAGTTTTTGATTTTTCTTCAGTGCTTAAATACCTTCGTTATATAAGGAACTCTTGTATGTACGCTTCACGCGTTTAGACCCAACGGTAGGGCTGAGCATTATATGTATATGAATGAATGAATTTATGATTTATACATTGGATTACTTAGGTATTTAAAATATTAAAGAGTAGGTGTTATATCAGCCTTAGATGTAGATGTTTCATATAACAATCACCATTACACAGTAAAAATATACAAACAGTATGGAAACTACCAACAAACGCTTGAAATGGCACACTCACGCAAACATGCGCATCGACGAGACCCCTAAGCGGCTCGCATTACTGACAGCACTGCAAAAGTGCCTTAATTGCCTCGTCGGTGCGTATGTTTGTACGAGTGTGCCGTTTCGAGCGTTTGTAGTAGGTAGTTTCCATACTGTTTGTATATTTTTACTGCGACCATTATTTATTTAGAGTTTCGTGTACATTTGTTACGTGCGCACAATCTCCAAGTTTTACGTCTGGCATCTAATGATGATTGATGAAATATTTATAAGCGACGCCTTTGTAACGCATACTTTGACTTGAGCCTTTAATATCACATTAATTGCTATACCCTGCAAATTGCGGGGTTTTCGTGTGAAAAATTTTGAAAATTATGGTGTGAAATAAGTAGAACAATTTTCATGGTTCCTGAAAATTAAAATCAACTATGTTTATGACTAAGCGAGTTTCGCAGAAAGAAACCTCTGGGTGGGTTTATTTACGGGTTATTGGACGATTCGCACGAATTTAACTCGCCCGAAATGTGCGAATCGACCACTTTTAATAATATTATTTTTCTGTGGCGATTCGTACGAAATGAATTTAGTGGTGTGCGAATCGCCCACTCCAAAATTATGTAGTAGGCAATTGGCGCAATAACCCTTATCTATTTATATCTAGTTTTCATGGGGTGTTTAATTGTTACAAACAGGTCACACTATAACAAGTCCTGTCGAGAATACGTCGAGTTAACAGTTACTGTACATGCAGGTCTAGTATATTATTTACATTCCCGTAAAGCTGTAATTTTAAAGCTGTGAGTTCAAGCTGTAAATTTAAATAAAAGTTAGTGAATCTAGTAATATTTCCAAAACATTTTCTTTTGTTATTTAATATCTTAATTCACGTATCAAACTCACAAAATCGTAATGTTCTATACAATACAACAGTTAAGTACAGTCGACCATCACATACAGTATCTACTCGTATAAAACGACCTCAAAATTCATCATTACACCGCGTGCGAGTAATAACACGACAGTAAAACATGTAACAGGCTTCGCATAACATGCGATACATATTTTGATAGCCGACTGTACCCAGTGATTAAAACGCCCATTCGAGGAGAGATTAAAATACATTTTGGGGCTGAAGCTTTGGAAGGAAGAAGCTTAAATAATGAATTGTTTCTTGGAAACCGAATTCGGGGAGTCTCATGAGATTCGATTTAGAACTGTATTTCAGGAATCTTAAACTGAAATCCGTAGCCAACTTTTACTGTAAGAAAATGGAGGTGTGACCTTAATTAAACTTGGAAATCACTTAATTGACGGTAGTAGGGATTCTGGGTAGAAAAATAATAATTCTATTTAGTCCGTCAGTGAGATTATCAAATAATACCGAACCCGTTTTTTTGTTTTATGTAATAAATACAAATTGACAAAGATAAAGCGCATCAAAATTCAGGAGTGGGGGCTTGTGACGTCACTTTGTCAGTATAAAGTGTAGCACACCGTGACGTCACACGATATTTCAACGCACAGTCTCGTCGTAATTTTTTGTTTACGTGGCAAAAGTAAAAATACGTGTCCAATATTATAGGTTATCTAACTGACGGACTTAAATAGATATTTCTTGTAAACTACCTGATTGTCAAAAAAAAGTTAAGTAATTAAAAAAATGAAAAAGCAAAAAACATATTCGCGGGCTTTCTGGCCAAAGCCAGGTGTATCCTCCGACTACACACGTATTTTTTGTTTCAACAAATCTATAAAAAATGTCAAAGTTAAAGCGTATCAAAGTTCAGGAGTGGGGGCTTGTGACGTCACTAAGGCATTATAAAGTGTACTAGCGGCGTGACGTCATACGATATTTCAACGCATTATATTGTCGTCTCTTTATGTTTACGTATCAAAAAAAAAAATACGTGTCCAATTTTTTTTTTTAATCTACTTGACGGACACGAAACTAATTTTCAGTAAACTACTCTTTGTTCTATGTGCTCTGTTATGGGGTTTGGTTTCCGCACTTAGTCCTTCAGGTGGACCATTGTGCGTTGGCCATGGCAGCCATGCTGGATCCGCTAAACTACCCTATTATTTAAACTGAAACATTCCCAATGCCGAATGTAATGTGCGTATTCGATATTAGTTACTCAATTATAGTCAGAATTGGATGAGTTCACTCAAGGATCAAAAATAAAGGAAATAATCGGAACTTGAAAACTTGTGTAATGTCAGGTAGGTACCTATATATTGTCTTGAAGTAACGTTGTTTATGCATTTACCTACTATATTGGTTTTAAGTGATCATCGTCCAAAATAAAAATGATTCATGATTCTGTGGCCGCCATGATTCGCTTATATATCGGTACTGCCAACAACTCACAAGCCTGTCAATACAGCGACCTTTGATATGCTTATTAAATCATTTACATATTGAATCACACAACGGCAGCATTGATAAGTGCTTTCCAATAAAACGTGAGTGCTTACCTTAAATCAATGGAATGGAAGCCTTGTTCATCAGACTAGCTTGATGTGTAATTGACCTGGAAAGATAAAAATATATTGAGTTATGTTTACGGAAGCTGGTAGGAGAATAAATGGCAGTTGTTTCATATCCACCTGACTAGCTCTTTCCAAAGGCCAAGGCACAGATAATTATAATACTACGAGTAGCTTACAGATGCCTCATCCCATACAAAGAAACCGTGCCGACGTAACTAGCGTTTTTCGTCTAATTAAGATGATTATTTTTATAAGTACTTCGACCGCGTTCGGTTCCGTTCCACGGCTATAGATAGGGGTTAGCAGCGACTTGCAAGTAAAAGGGTTTTCTCGGTTTGTGACAATTAATACAGAGACGATTTGTTTTATATTCTTTTTTGCACGTTTTTTCACAGTTTCATTGTACCAAAATTAACCACCACACTTAAACATCGAGTGGCATGCCTCAGAAATTTAAAACCGCGCCATCTATTGGAATCAATTTTAAATGATCCGTTCTAAAAATCTTTGTAATGTGAATTGACGGCCCTAGACAAGTGACATTCTACCATCGAAAGCGTGGCGATGATGGCGATAGCAATAGCGATGTTACCTAGGTAGAAAAAATATAATTCTATTTAATCCGTCAGTGAAATTATCAAATAATATCGACCCGTATTTTTGTTTTATGTAATAAATAAAAATTGACTAAGATAAAGCGCATCAAAATTCAGGAGTGGGGGCCTGTGACGTCACTTTGTCAGTATAAAGTGTAGCACACCGTGACGTCACACGATATTACAACGCAGAGTCTCGTCGTAATTTTTTGTATACGTGGCAAAAGAAAAAATACGTGTCCAATATTTTAGGTTATCTAACTGACGGACTTAAATAGATATTTCTTTTAAACTACCTGATTGTCAAAAAAAGTTAAGTAATAAAAATAAAAAAAAAGCAAAAAACATATTTGCGGGCTTTCTGACCAAAGCCAGGTGAATCCTCCGACTGCACAGCATGATTTTCTTCTTGTTTTAGTTCGCTTCTGAAGCAGTCGGGTTTTTGAATTTTTAATAAACTTTTTTTATTTACAACTTCTTAATTAACATTTTTTTTTTGAATTAGACACTTTTAAACATATAAGTGTTATATATTTTTGAAATCACATGGGTTGGGATGAAAAATAAAAATATGGGATCCCACAATATGGCACCCAAAATCCGCCATGTTTAATTTTATTTTGGACCGATACAGCTTAACTTGATAACTTTGCTTATCTGTCCATAAAGATCAACCCGAGCGGCTGTTATAAAGCCCTGCTCCTCAATGGCAGTTCCTTCATATGAAAACATAATTAAACGACATGAATCGCGTATGTGGCGCCGACCTTCATCAGTCTTGCAGACGAGCCCGCCCCTCATTCATATTCTCCGCTTGTACGAAGATTGTACACAAAACATTTTCATATTTAGATTAACCTAACGTATCCTGTGTTGTTTCAGTATAATAAGTTTTTGCAGCGAACTCGAACAACGGCCTCGTATAACATCAGTCAAACCCTAGTATAAATATGGACAAACAGTACGGAAACTACATACAAACGCTCGAAAATGCACACTCACACAAACATGCACATCGACGAGACCTCTAAGCAATTTTCGCGATGGTGTCAGTAGTGCGGTCTCGTCGATGTGCATGTTTGAGTGAGTGTGCGGTTTCGAGCGTTTGTAGGTAGTTTCCGTACTGTTCGTTCATATTTATACTGTAGTCAAACGTATGAGTTTATCACTAGGTATAATTTAGGTAAATATCCTCTAGCTTTCCGCTATATTTTTATATGAAGGGGTAAACTGTGACATCACTGTTTTATGGATACCAAAAATGAGAACACAAATTGTTCTTATATGCTAGGTTTTGAACATATCATATTTCTTACTAGGCACTTATGTACGTAACTCGGTCTTGTGTCATTTAAGTGCTAAAGAGGACGTGCTTCAGACTAAAATATTGACGTAAAAGAAGTAGAACGGGAATTACGGCGATCTTACAGCGGTAAATAAAACGTCACATAACATCAAACCTTTATTCCTTGAAGGCTTGGGCAGAGGTTTGTCCACCTATAGTATGGCAAACAAAACAGAGCTGATGCGTAATAACCATACTTAAAAAATAATGATTTTCATACAGAGCCAAATTTTTAACAGCAAAAAATTAACGTTGTAATCATATAAAAGGGTTATCGCCTATTTTTGCCAATACCCGCAACGAAGCAGTCAAGTGCATAACTTGTTTATCAAAAACAAGCTGTCCCGGCGAACTTCGTACCACCTCAAACAAATATAATGATAATATGGTGTAACTAACCCATTTTTGAATTTCAGAATAATCGACAACGCCATCTACTGGCATTACCGGAAGCAGTATACGACGCCATGTTCATTTTGGTCCGCGTTTTGTTTCTGTTATGTATCAAAGATGGCTCCGTGTTCGCAAAACGATCATAATTTTGTTTTTCGTTAATATTGCAGATATATTAATAGTTATTCTGTTATTCGGGGTGGACATAAATCCAACAAATCAAAGATCATGAAAATCTATCCAGCCGTTCTCGAGTTATAAATGGTGTAACTAACACGACTTTGTTTTATATATGAAGAAGAAATATATTTTGGCACATAACATGTACCACAGACCTATATTTCGACGTCGACTAATTGTAGTTTATGTGAAGGTTATAAACTCCTAACGAGCTTTGTTTACAGTAAACATTAACAATAATATCGTCCGACCGTATACACAACATTGCTTTTAGGAATATTTGAAAAAACATTCCCTTGGTAATATTTATTTTGATCAATATACGTGTGTACGTGACTTTGTGTACCTGTGTACAAACTTTAACGCTAAAAGCGCTCATATTTTTATTTAAACAGTACTGAATTCATGTGAAGTAACTACGTATACTTGTGTCATTTTTTAAGTTCAGATGCTTTAAAGTGGGGCAAGTCGATACTCAGGTTGTTGACGTTTTGCCCTGTTCAATGCTGTTTGTCAAACAAACAGTAAATCTAACATGTTGTTCCAATTCCCTAGCAATAAGCGTGCACCTAGGAAAATCCGTGCACAAAATCTTCAAGTATTTTTCCAACCGAGCGATTTTCTCGATTTATAAAATTGGCACAAATTGCGTTCCAATAACGCAATTGGTTGAACTCACTGCAGGCACGGGACCGACATCCCGGACTTATTTTAATCAAACGAAGCCCGGGAATTTCATTACAAGTCCTGAAACTTATTGGCCGCGTTTGTTTTAACTTAGATGAGAACTGAGAACAGAATACTGGATGGAGAAGCAAGTGTGATTCATTGTGTAAATAACCCGTTCCACTTACATCTGGTTATCGTTACAAAATCTTCACTACTTACAGGAATCTGCGATACGATGTTACCTCCAAAAGAGCCATTATGATTCAGGCACGGAAATGCCTTCGACATTCACGAGTGACCCCACACGCACGCCCAACGATTCGCTAATAAAAGTTATATTGGATCCACACCGAGAATAGAATAACGACACTGAAGGCACTTCGAAAACACGCCGCAAAAACTTTAATGCAGATAAAAAAACTTTTTACAAAAATATACTACCGACTTCCAAATAACAAAACTATAAAGTGACAAATAACTTTATATTTGGAAGTCGGTCTCTTTGGTAGGTACCAACTTATTGCGTTATGGACACCGGTTTCCAAAAATAATAGTACATTATGGTACAAGTGTGTAATGTTGGTGATTACCGCTGAGACGCCATTGAGACCCGAGCCGTTAGGTGAGGGAATTTTAAGTTTTCTTTATTACAGACAAAAACAAAAGTTATATTTAAGTGAAAGTTTTATTTATTAAACACGTACAAGTTGAAATTATCTATTTAAATACGAAGTTGCATGAAATGTGTAGCACAATCTTTTTTGTATCGAAACTTTTTTAAGAACAAAGCAACTCAACCAATAAATTAAAAAAGAACTCTTTATCTCACTTGTGAATAATAGTAATGAAAAAGTCACAGTTTGATAACAGGTGTCATTAAGTGCCTAATTGCGGTGAAATAAGAGCCACTTTATGAGCAAGTGTGTTGAAAAGTTATTTTTCACTTTGTAGTTTTGTTATTTGGAAGTCGGTAGTATTTTTTTGTAAAAAAGATTTTTTATTTTGCTCTTTTTAGTTACGTAAAGTACCTATAGTGCCAGAATAGATTACCCGAATATCATGAAACTGAACATAACCGGTGAAATGAGAGTGTACCAAGGAGAACTGTACACATCTGCGTACTCCTTTAGAACGTACTGGCGTGATGTTATGTTATGAAATGGTATAAACAAAAAACAGATATGCGATTGCA
Organism: Orthosia cruda; assembly: GCA_964057195.1. NCBI lineage: Eukaryota > Metazoa > Arthropoda > Insecta > Lepidoptera > Noctuidae > Orthosia > Orthosia cruda. Next base: position 25,629,455 of record OZ059835.1, on the reverse strand, counting down.
GCAATCCCGAGAGATTTGCCGTTATTTATTGAAGAGTTCTATTGTATATCTCCGAAGTTCTTCATCAGATCTTCACCAAATTAAAATGGGACGAATTTCGGAATTTACACTTTCAAACAAAAAAAGAATTTACAAAATCGGTCCACAATTTACGAAGATATCGGTGAACATACACACAAAAAAAACATACATAAAGTCGAACATAGAACCTCCTCCTTTTAGGTAAGTCGGTTAAACATAAAAATTGCCTCCCGTTTAAAAAAGATCGGTCACACGTTTCTGCATCTGTTTCGTGAAAAGTTAGAATCCAAAGACGCGAGTAGCACAAAAGCCTCTCAAGAAAATGTTTTCCTCCACTTTTCTCGCATCAAGGCGAGTGCTAGGCGAGGTGCGAAGTTAAAGTGTTCGCTGGAGGAGTTATGATTATAAATGATGCAGAGGGTCGAAGCAAAGAAAGCCGGTAGTCGTTTACTACATCCCAGCGGATGAAAATTGAAGCGCGCCGCAGCCTAGAAACATCAACTCGAGTAATCTTGCGTTACACTGTGATCCACTGAATATTTGATCGAGTACGCGCGGTTGGAATTAAAGTCACCTTGAAGTAACTTTAACACGCATATTGATTGTCTGTAACAATTTCGACACCTCAAATTCAGTAGGCCAGTGCTAAATATACAACAACCAAATCAGTTCTTAATAAACGACAAGGTAAAATCAGATCGAGATTATGACATAGCTCTGTAACGATAAGAGGCTGAGGTTTGTAATTGCGTCCCTCATTAGGCAGCAGTCGCTTTTACGAAATTAGATTTTATTTATGAAATTCTGTTGGGTATGACCTGAATCAGCTTCAGGACACGGGACGCGATTATGTTTAACTTTCCATGCTGAAATTTTGTTGAATATAAATGGGCTAAGTTTTTTACCCGACTGCCGAAGGAGGGTAATATGTTTATCAGTCTATGTATGTATGTTCCTATGTGGCGTTCTAGAGACCAAACACGTTGGCCGATTTTGATGATTCTTACGTCAATCGATTCGTCTTAACCCTGCGGGTGTCACTGGCTACATTAAAATTGGAAAATAAAAAAATGGCGGATTTTGTGGGGCACCAATTTTTTTTTTCTTCCATGTCCATCGTATGGGGTATCAAAATAAAGGATTTTAAGAGGTGATTTCAAAACTATATAACACTTATATGATTAAATGAACCTAATTCTAAAAAAAATATAACTAAAAAGTGATAATTAAAAATAGTTAATTAAAAAAATCAAAGAACCCGACTGCTTAAAAAGCGATCTAAAAAGACGTAAACAAGAATAAAATCATGCTGTGCAGTCGGAGGATACATATGGTTTTGGTCAGCCAGCTCGCGAACATGCATCCTCCGACTGCACAGCATGATTTTCTTCTTACTTACGTCTTTCTAGTTCGCTTTTTAAGCAGTCGGGTTTTTTGATTTTAGAATTCATTGAACCGTGGCGTGTAGGTACGTGATAGAAGTGATGTAATTAAGAGGGAAAGTCTTTTTGTTTGTTTATGTGGAGCTGGTGCCGTGCAGCCGAGATAGTACCATCTATCTTCACGCCTATCTACCTTCTATGTGGGCCACACGGCATTGTTTGCGCACGCGATGGTATTAACTTGACGAGTAATCTTTTTAACGCTGCTGAATATGTGATAACAATCTTGGAGCTTGATTAGAACTCCAAACGCAGTCTCCATGAAGTTAAAAATGAGTCATTGGCTTGAGCAATGAAGTATTCATGGTAAGAATAAAACATTCTGGGAATTCATCCTGCTTTAATAGAGTTAACCTAATTTTATACGGTGGGATTTAATTTTGAAGATAGCGGTTCTTGACAACGAGTTGCTAGGGATAAAGCTGTCATGAAGACTGAAAGTATTTTTTGAGCAATGTCATTTTAAGGGCTCCGTAGTCAACTAGGAACCCTTATAGTTTCGCGATGTCCGTCTTTCCTTAGCTTAGCTGAGAGACTCTTAGTTCTGGAAAGCTATAATTTGGCATGGATATACATATTAATCAGGCCGACAAAGTGGTGAAATAAAATCATGAAAAAACAAGGGCGTATACCCGTTTGAGCACCTATTTTTAGGGCACCTATACTTTGAGCACCAAAGGTATTCCTATTTGAGCACCAATCAATATAATAGCTTGGTGCTCAAAGGCAATGATGATAATTATGTAGGTATTTATCAAATAATAACATTCTGCAATAAAACTGCTGATTTTTATCGGTATGATATAGGTATTATACATTAGAAGCTACCGCACCGTAGGTGCTCAATGGGGAATAAAGTCAAATTTTATTTATTGGTCGCCTTTGAGCACCAAGCTATTATATTGATTGGTGCTCAAATGGTAAGACCTTAGGTGCTCAAAGCATTGGTGCCCTAAAAATAGGTGCTCAAACGGGAATACTTCAAAAAAAGAGGATATTACCTCTTGGGCCGGAGGTGCCAAACCTAATTTACTTTAGGTTTGGGGATGTTTATTTTTTCTCGTCTATCCCATGGTGTTGGATATCGTTCGATAGGCCATTCAATAATATTACGGGTCTGTGAAAACCATTTTTCGATTCAGGGATCCATTTGCGTAAAATTAAGCTTTAAATTGCTAATTTTTGTTAGTGTCAAATGTTTGCCCCCCTTTCAGCTAAATGGTTGCTTTTCGATATATATGTAAAAAAAACACGGCAGTAGTATTAACGAAATTAAAAGGCAAACTGTCACAGCTAAGTAGGCTTTACAAGTTTACGAGTAATATTTGACAAACTTCTTCGTTAGAGCAATATTCAGTGCTTTCATTGTTTATAAACGTTAGTAATGTTACCTATTTATTTTGGTGAATGTTGCTGTTTAAGGCGCTACCCCGAGCAAAACGCCACGCTAGCCGTTTTTCTTGAAGTTTTTAGGAGCTATCTACTCGTTATTTAAAATGAAATATCAACTAATAAAAATACATTAAATTTCTACATATTATTGATTCCAAAATTGTAGAAGTCTTTTTTTTATATGTTTCACTAATCTCCTTCCAACAAAACCATAAAAATGAGAAATAATTATTTGATAACGAACATTTTGGTAGATTTATTTTTTTCAAAAGACCAATAATACCAATATTCGATTTTATAAAGAAGTTATTCTAAAATCTGGGCGTATTCACTACTGTAATTCATGCGCCACGAGTGTCGCTAGGCCAATAGGAATGCTCAAATCTCATCCTGATTTTTTGGCCAGGGTACGGCCTTAAACGGAACCCTCTGTGCGCAAGTCAGACTCACACTTGGCCGGATTTTTAAGGGAACATATGCGTACTATAACCTTAATTATGATGCCTTTAGAACTCATAGAGTGCACGATGACGCCAGTTATTTTCGTATGATAAACAAACTAACCTAGTTAATTAGAACTTAAACGAGTCAACAAAACGACAGAAAAGCAAAAGAAGATCACACTAGATACATTTTGCAGTAGTTGAAGCTGACTATATCATACAGTATGGTGTAAGCATCGACCATGTTACATGATATATCTTAGATAGTGCAGTGGACTCTAATTACAAAGCATTACAATTCATAATTATTACGTCCGGAATGCCGTTCAAAAACACGGAAGCGCAACTTAAAGATTTGCATGTTTTAGAAATACTTTCTACCAGGTTAATATATAACAATATAGATCGTGTCATAAAAAATGTAGATGGGCACCTAACACGCCATGTTTCTTTGTTATACGAACATTATTACAAGGTTCTGAATATGACTTGTAATAACCAGACACGGGTAATGTTACGTTTTGCAAACGTGTTCTCATATTTTCATGTTTCAGATATGAGGTTATGTCGTTAAAGGCGTGAGCTGATTTTTAGATGTCCTAATATGATATGTATTCGACAAATGATGAGTTTAGTAAGTGATAGAAATTAGGAAGGACACTGCAGAAGGCAATGGATAAAATATGAGAAGACCTGTAGGAGAAGATATTGGCAGTGCGGAAAAAGATACTTGCAAATAGAAACACAATTACATTTATCAAAGGACAAAAATAAATGAAACACTTGTGAAAGATTTTTCAGAGGACAGCATAGTAGGGAACAGAAAAACTAGCCAGTAAAGCCATGATAATGTTAATAAAGATAGTGAATCTAACGGGAGGTAAGATTAAAACCCTGATAAAAACCACTTAGTGCCGGAGCAAAGAACTAACACAATTTGTAAGAAGCTTAATGACTCAGTGATTTTAGGTGAAGCAATAGATAATTATAACGATTCAGGTCACAATCAAAAGCTTTGAACATAAGCAGAAACTGAACTATCAAACAATGATGTCGTTTACAAGAAGTTTAAAAGAGTCAAGTAAGGATAAGCACACAAATTCTATCGACAAGCACTCCCGAATGCTTAAGAAAGAATACCAAAGATTTATTTTCCTTAACAACAGAAGGTTATAATTTTATCCTCGAGAGCATCCTTGATGGACATGAACCACATACACAAAGATGATGGACAGTGAATCACGCGCCGCGTGTGGTCCTTAATGTTTGTTTAAGAACTAAACTCCTTTCTAAAATATCATAAAAAACTTGAGAGTATAGTTTACAAAACTTGGCAACGTTTACTGTAAAAAATATTTACCGCAACGCGGTTTGTTTGTATTGTTTTAGTCCAGATTAAGATATTTTGTGGTTAATGTTTAAGTATCGAGGATATTGGCATGGGAGCAGATGGTAACCGCACAAACGGAGTCTTAAAATGCAATAAAGTTTTATCTTCGGAGTTTTAGACTAAGTTTCATAACAGCATGTGTAATTTAAAGTCTAATCCTAGTCTCATAGAAATAACAAGACGGAAAAAAGTTCATACAAATTACACTAGAGACATCTATTGGAATTTGAATGAGCTTTTTTTATATATCAATAACATACATTATTTGACAGAAACAAATGAGAAGATTAAGAAAAATAATTAAGGAGTCACACACATGTGCTAACTAAATGGAATAAGACAAGTGTGAGATTTTTAACGCCTGTTCATTCGAATCTCTCCGTGAGACAAACATATCATGATTTCATATATCTAATTCCGTAAGTAGTTCAAGACGATCACGATAAATCCAAATAAAGAATGCTGCGTATGTTTGAGCTAAATTGAACATTGTGCAATATAAATAGTTAAACAATCAAAATAAATAGCTGAGAGTTTCAACATTCATGCTAAAACCTTCATCGGACAAATGTGTGTTTTCTATAATCACCTAGTTTAATAATAAATCGGTCGTGTTTGTGTTTTTAGGAAGTTGCCACACAGGTGCGATAAACAAGATGGCCGGAAACCTTCAAGAAGATCATAAAATATATAAAAACAGTGAAGGGACAAGCAAGAGTAAAATGTAAGCTCACAATCATCTTAGGTCCAGCCAAATGACGTAGAATAGCAATCAATCAAAATGCAGACGACGTCGATCGACTGTAAATCTATTTTTGCAAACTGTTAGACAATCCATCATCTGATATTGATCCATGAGGACTACGGCTGTTTACTACCCCAACAAACCATAAATCTTGATCGAGCAAGTTTTATACAGCCTAAATGCAAATTGAAAGTTGTTGAACGCACTTAGAATTCAACGTTGGAGGTGCAAAAGCGATAAACGTATCAAGGCTACGGAGAAATCCAATTCAAATAAGATCAGTATTATATGCTGTTAGACATTAAACTGAATGATGAAATTTAGAGGATTTTGCATAATTCAATGTAATTTTCAGTAAACTTGTAAATCAGAACAGCTTAAATGTTTTCATTTATTTGTACAGCTGCCATCTGCAACGACAATAGTAATTGAAGACATATTATAAAAATAGAACAGAACCAATTGTCTTCGATTGATCGAAATTAAATCGATATGCAGGCAACAAATAAAATAAGCAGTAGTTATGCTGCAATTGCAATCCATGAATATAATCAGCTCCAATTAAAGGCTTGACCTACCAACCAATGGCATGCCGAGTCGTGTTACTTATTGATAAACAAATATTTCTCCATATTTTAGTTCCTTTTTCGTTAGGCCTGCTAAGAAATACACCAAATTGATGAGTAAGTGCTAAATAACACTATATCGCAAAGGTCTATAGTGTGAATGCTCTCATTGTTCTTTTAAAAATTATAATATTGGAGCGTGAGAAGATATAGACACCGACCTGAAGGAAGACACGAGATCTCATAAAGCAGACGACAGTCCTGATGGCCATCTTCCTAACACACATAAAACTGATGAAGATGACATCGTGGCCAGGTAATCTGTTTAGTCAGCTACTGCCTTATTCAGTCGCATTGATCAATACAATATACAAATAATGGATTCAAACAGTCAGCTTTGTCAATAACGACAACGCACTGCAAGTATGAGCAGTGACATCACGAAAGGCGGCATATTAGCAATTCCTTCCGCCACGTTCTGCCGTTCCGCTCCAACGCCTGTTTTATGATCAGACACCTCGCTCCGAAGTATGTCTCGCGTTGCTATCATAGCTCCGGGGAAATTTTGTACAGCTCGTCGCTTCGCACCTGACATTAGCATTTGGTGAGTACATACATTCATTCAGAGATACAAAATCGATCGGGAATAATACGGAAGCGTCAAAGCAGTTCTTCAGTTTTAAGTTATTGCTCAATGCTTAAGGTTCAACTAGTCGACGGCACGGACTATTTCGTGCGCGAGGTTAAAATGCATGCCATCTCATCCGACAATACGTGCGAATAAGATAGATGCTGTGATGAGCAGTAAGAAGCTAATTCGCGTACGAATTAGCACTTTTGCAAATTTGTATCGAAATGGATGATGTGTATATATATATCAAGAAAAAACGACTTAATTTATATTTTCAAAATAAAATTATTTGCATTGTTGAATTACTAATCTATCCCTGTATGGAGGCCGTTTTGCAATTTTCCTTCTTCTTATGTTATTTATTTCCGTCCAAAGATGCGTTAAAATTAGTGTTGAAATAAGGAACTTTCGACGCTCATAAATTTCAAATATTTTATTTTTTAACTTTTTTGTTTCCATGCAGGCCTAGATAATGATGAGACAAATTGATGTAATTTTATTATTTTGAACGTACATCGTCAAACAGTGGAGTAATCGCTAGATTACGTTTGTATGGAAGAATTTTCGACTAGTGTAACCTTAAGATCAGTAGTAAGTGATTATACAAACATTAGAAATAGATAAAGGTAGTCGTCAAGTTGCACGGTCGTTTTTCGACAGTTCCACGCCAGCGCACATTTTGGGGATTGATAAGATGACGTTTTTATGTTTTTAGGGTACCGTACCACAAGGGTCCAAAAAGAGCCCTATAGCTATCACTTACGTGTCTGTCTGTCTGTCACTCAGATTTTACAGCCAAACGGTTGCAGCTACGATCTTCAAATTTTCACAGAATAAGCTTCTTGTTTACCCAAAGCCATACAAATAAGTAGGCTCCCATACATATAAAGGGGAGCGTGAAAAAATGCTACAAATCTCGTTGATTATAAATACTGACTAGTTCTACTGGGTAGTAGATAAATACTGTATTTTTTTGTTTAAAAACAATATTGGAAAACAAAGGAATGAGAATCCACCAAAGTTAGCATACAAGATTTTGTACTGAAGATATTTTTAACTTCCCTTTGACCTATGAACTTGAAATAATGTTTGTTATTACGTATATTTTACCAACAAATACCAATATATTGATAAATCAACTTTATTTCTTTGAAATTCTCTCATTTTTCCATTACGATCAACTTATTTTGCGGTTTGCTACAGAACCCGAAAGATGCGAAGTCAGACACGCACTTGGCCGATTTTTTTAATTACAAACGGATATGGCTTGAATGATTGTTTACATTATAGTACACTTATTTAGTATGCAGTAGTATAACCTTCAAAAAACCGGCCAAGTGCGAGTCGGACTCGCGCACGAAGGGTTCCGTACCATTATCGCAAAAAACCGGCAAAAATTAACTGGCTGTGAAAATTTCAACTGCCTAGCTATCACCGTTCATGAGATACAGACAGACAGACGGACCGCGGAGTCTTAGTAATAGGGTGCCGTTTTTACCCTTTGGGTACGGAACCCTAAAAAGCAACTTGACATTGAGACTTTATGAGTTGCGATCGTCACTACTAACCAAGGCTATGCTACAAACAAAGTTTATTTTAAGAATATGAAAATTAAGTTGTTTACTGTCTCGTAAGAAACAATCAGACACTTCAATGTTAATTACTTTTGTTAACTTGCCTTTATACGTAGATACAATACAGGGGTCATGTGCATGTATTGGTATCTTAATTCCAGAGAATTCTTGATGATATGTGTCTAAAACCACTTTGTTATTCTTGGCACTTTCCCATCACGTATCTTCTGTGGGATCTGCCATGGATACCATAAAATTTTGCGGTGTCGGTTGACGGTATTATTGTACTAAAACTATGTTGTATTTTTAAGAAAATCTGTATCTGCTAGCAATCTCTGTGTACCTTATTAATAACAGGCGTTTGTTCTTCATCGGTGTTCTATAATCCGTTTTTAACAACCTTCAAAAAAAGGAGGAGGTTCTCAATTCGTCGGTATCTCTTTTTTTTGTTTGATACCCGATTACCCAAAATGTGGTGGTGGCCCAGTGGCTAAGACCTCGCCTGTCGTGCTTGAGGTCGCGGGTTCAAATCCGGGCAAGTACCAATGTGAGTTTTTCAAATTCATACGTACTTTCTAAGTTTATCTTGGACATCACAGGCAACGGTGAAGGAAAACATCGTGAGGAAACCTGGACTTATATAGTTAATGTAAGTCTGAAATAGCCAAGTCAGATGCCTGTGAAGTTTCCCAGAGGCGGCTTAATTAACTCTGACACCAGAGGTGGACACACCTCACACGAAAAAGAAAGAAAGACCCAAAGACGCCTGGACCGATTTGGAAAATTCTTCTTTTGTTTGAAAGGATATACTTTCTAGTTGGTCCCATTATCATCAGGTCGGGATCTGATGATGGGATCCCGGAGAAATCGAGGGAACTCCTCAAATATTATAGGCATACGTATAGCGATTTTGGTATTTTCATCAACAGTGCAAGCATTTGCGCTCAGAAAGTATCATTTGGTGAAGTGGAACTGATGAAGAAGACCACAGAGGGTCACTGGAACTCCTTAGTGATAAGTTTGTCACGGGTATAAGATATCTCTAATAGTTAACTGACTACGATGAAGCAAATACTTATAAATAATTATAACTGATACAAATAGTACCATTGAACTGATCTGATGATGAAGCCGGAAGATAGGCACAGAAACGCCGAAATAAAACAATGTATTCTAGTCGTGTTTGGGCTTAATTGAATTGCCTATTTTATGGTAATTTGAGTTTCCTGCCAAAACGAAATATATAAAAATAAAAAATAAAACAAAAAAATTAAACCGACTTCCAAAACTAAACAACGTGACAATTACCTGCTTTTCCAATCAATCTACCTAGCCTTTTCCCAGCTATATTGGGTTCGGCTTCCAGTCTAACCGGATTCAGCTGAGTACCAGTGTTTTACATGGAGCGACAGCCTATCTGACCTCCACAACCCAGTAACTGGGTAACACGGTACCCCTTGGCTCGACTGGTGTCAGATCTCAAGCTTCTGACTACTCGTAACGACTGTCAAAGACCCTTAAATGACAGCCGGAACCAACGACTTAACGTGCTTTCCGAGGCACGGAGGAAACTCGGTATGTTGAAATGGTCACCCCATCCACGGACCGACCTCGTCAAGCGTTGCATAACCCGTGTGGCTGTTAATATTTAGCCACGAGCTCCTTACCGAAAATTACATTCTTTACCGAAGTCAGTTTTTTTGTTAAAATGTTTTTTTTTTTTTTATATATATCAAGTTCTGTTTTACGCAACTACCCCTGACCTTCGTAAAGAAGGCTAATCAGGGTATAATCAATTATATTATTAGCAACGGATCACTTTCAAGAATAGGCCATTCTATTCTTAGTTTGGGCAAGGGGCGATTTTTGTAGCAGGTTCACTGCACTCATGACATCATACATTCAAGACCTGGGAGAGTATACAAATAACTCACGAATCGTTTTGTTTTAGCCTTGCTGCAAACTGGATTGATTCAGTATTCGAAACAAACAAACACAACTTAACCAACGAAAATAAACTTTTTCAAAAATATACTACCAACTTCCAAATAAAAACACTACAAAAACTTTTTTTCGTAGGTACCATTTTTTTGCGTTATGGACACCGACTTCCAAAAAGAAAGTTATGTATCACTTTGTAGTTTTATTCACTTTTTCATTGTACCTACTTAATTTACCTAATAGACAAGTTGTTTAGTAAGGTACCTATTATGCCAGAATAGATTACCTGAATATCATGAAACTTGAACATAACCGGTGAAATAAGAGTGTACCAAGGTGAACTGTACACATCTGCGTACCTCTTTAGAGCGTACTGGCGTGATGTTATGTTATGAAATGGTATAAACAATAAACATACAAGCCATTGCAGCAATCCATAGAGATTTTCCGTTATTTATTGAACAGTTCTGTTGTATATCTTCGAAGTTCTTCATCAGATCTTCACCAAATTCGAATAAAACCAATTTCGAAATATACTCTTTCAAACAGAAAAAGAATTTTCAAAATCGGTCCACAATTGACGGATATATCGGTGAAAAGACACAAAACAACAAAGTCGAACATAGAACCTACTCCATTTTTGGAAAGTCCGTTAATAAAAGACGGAGAAAATCAAACCACGTAATAACACAATATAATTTAGAGCATTGCATCGACTTCCTCATGTAAGAACTAGCGAAATCGCTGCCATAAAACGCATCGTCGTTAAAAATGATGTCTTTCCACATAAAATTGATGATTTCACTCGATTTCCTACGTTCAAAACTCGGGCGAGAGTATTTCTATCAACGTTTATGTTTAGTACAGTATCTTACTAGCATGTAGCGTAACTGCTTTTATATTCAAACGTATAACATTTTGGCGTCAGCATCCGTATATGGCCTGGAGAATAATGTGCAGCAGTAATGAAACAAGTTAAGGTTTACAGACAACACAATATGCTTGTAAGTGGAGTCGTTTTCCTCCTTTGAGTTACAATTCACGTAGACAAAGGGATTTGCTGCAACCGATATTTTTCTTACATCAGCGATGGATGAGGACTGAAGACTAATTGGTACTTTTACAAAACAAAACGTTAGACATTTCTGTCTTAGACGGATAATATTTTCTACTTGGCAATGTCATTGAACAGATTTGAAGATTGGATTTACCCGCATGACCAACCATAAAAACCGTCTATGTTATTGTATCTCTCCAATATTTGTGGCAACTGGTGCCATATGTCGACGCTCAGACAAATTGGGTTCACCTTAAAATATACGACTTCGTTCGCTCTCGACAGCTTTATTACGTTTCAGTGTTAAGACTACTCCAAATGGGGTGCAGTTAAATTAAAACAAAATAATGATTGATACCTTTTACGGTGACAGAGTCTAAATGGGAAAAGTAAGCCTAGTAACAAATTAAGCTCGGTGTGTTTACATCAGCTGTGACGCAATGGCATATCTCCACGTTGATTGTAAGCAGGGAGAGAAATAACGTGTCAACTTTTTATCCGCTTATCTTTTTCTTTTGAGTGTATAGAACTTGCTTCCTTGTTTATCTGGGAATAACAGAAAAACTTTGTATCACCTGCATTCTTTGCTCGCGTTGTGCAACTGCAGTAAAAGAAAAGTTATCGTTTGGTGACCTGTGTTGCCACTGTTGTGAGCTTACTTGTTGGACTTACGGAACATTATTTTTCAGTATTACACTATTTTCACATTCGGTCTATCCGTTCAGGGTTCATTAAAGAAATACTCGTCTCTCTGTCCGGTAGTCTAACTCTGGTTAAGATTATATCTCATTTATTGTTTTTACCATGGTTCTGTTCTGACATTACTATTACAAAATTGTTAAAGATTAATGTTCGTAAATGTTATGCATAACTAAATATTTATTAATCATTGCCTCAAGCGGTTTGCTGTAATTAAGTGTCCAGATTAAAGATTACAATCATACATTAAGTAGCAAGCTGCAAGTGTATCGCCCACTCACATTCCTTGCTGCCAATCCTCCCTGTTTACCTCAAAAACTTGCTGTGGCAAGTGGTTGACGTTCTGGTTTTTCCTCTTGTTGCACGCCAACGACTACGCCTGACTGGGTTTGACGGAAAGGTCTTCATTGAGTGACGGTATATGTGTAAACTTGTAGTACTTGGTTTGGCTATTACTTTTACCCGACTGGGTAATGTGTTTATCAGTCTACGTATGTATGTATATTTGTTCCTACGTGGCGGTCTAGAGACCAAAAGCGTTGGCCGATTTCTATAATTCTTACGTCAATCGATTCGTCTTAACCTTGCAAGTGTAACTGGCTACATTAAAATTGGAAAATAGAAAGATTTTAGACCCATCGTGTGGGGTATCAAAATAAAGGATTTTCAGAAGTGATTTCAAAAATATATTACACTTATATGTTTAAATGTACCTAATTGGAAAAAATAAATGTTAGTTAAAAAATGTTAAAAAAGAATCAAAAAACCCGACTGCTTAAGAAGCGAACTAAAAAGACGTAAACAAGAAGAAAATCATGCTGTGCAGTCGGAGGATACAATGTTCGCGAGCTGAACTAGATGTATCCTCCAACTGCACACCATGATTTTCTTCTTGTTTACGTATTTTTAGTTCGCCTCTTAAACAGTCGGGTTTTTTGATTTTTTTGATTAATTTTTTTTTAACGTTATGTCCGTCATCTATGCGTGGGATTGTTAAAAAATAGTAATCATCTGTATCTTATTACTATGTATGTAAGAGTACTAGTATGTTGTAAAGGAAATTAATCCAATCAATAAGCATTATTAATTTAATCACATTCATTATGTTTCCCTGTGCTAGAAAGCCGTAGGGATATGAAATGATACAACTATATCTTATAACCAGTTGCGTAGAAATCTTGTCCGCGTAGGCGAGTTGCCTCACCGGTGGATAACTTCGTGAATGGGATCGCACACGGGATATAATAATAGAGCTATAAGACAAAACTAAATTCGGTGTTACCAGACTTTTCCTTTTAGCCAGCCACTTCGGGAGTAGTTACGATTGAAAGATACAAGTTATTGTATTAGATTGTGAGAAAACAACTTCTATTGTCTTTTGGTCTATTTATTAGGCTCTCGCCTGGGAATTTGTTGCTTTTACGTGCCTGTCAATGTGTCTTGTTTTCCACAGTAATCATCTTCGGTTTATTGCTTTGGTTAAGGTTACACTAGTCTATCATTCTTCCATATACACTTAGTCTGGCGATTATTCCACTGTTTGACGATGTACGTTCAAAATAAAAAATTATATCAATTTGTCTCATCATTATCGAGCCCTGTATGGAAACAAAAAAGTAAAAAAAAAGCGTCGGAAGTTCCATATTTCAACACTAATTTCAACGCGTAATCATCTTCGGTTTATTGCTTTGGTTAAGGTCACACTAGTCGACCATTCTTCCATACACACTTAGTCTGGCGATTATTCCACTGTTTGACGATGTACGTTCAAAATAAAAAATTATATCAATTTGTCTCATCATTATCGAGCCCTGTATGGAAACAAAAAAGTAAAAAAAAAGCGTCGAAAGTTCCATATTTCAACACTAATTTCAACGCATCTTTGGGCGAAAATAAATACCATAAGATGAAGGTAAATTTCAAAACAGCCACCATACACGGATATATTAGTAGTTCAACAATGCAAATAATTTTATTTTGAAAATATACATTTAGTCGTTTTTTTCATGATATCTAGGCTCTCAAAGGTCTGATTATAAAACAAGGCGCGCTCGTTTTCGTCCTAAATCATCATCCATTTCGCTACAAACTTGCAAAAAAGCTCATTACCGAACACGCAAATAAAAAAAGCTAATTCGTACGAGAACTAGCTTCTTACGGCTCATCACAGCATCTATCTCTTCCGCACGTGTTGTCGGATGAAATAGCATGCACCCGCGCACAAAATAGTTCGTGCCGTCGACTAGGGCAAACTTAACAGTTCCTTTGTTTTCCAAAGGGCAATGATTCTGACAATGCTTATTAACAGTCATATCTCAACAGATTAAACCAATAATAAATTCTCCTTTAAACATAGCATCGGTTCGTTGAATCCGATTAGCCATCCCATATGGTGTAGGTAATCATATTTTTTGTGCTCTCATTGCATGCAAGGCTTCGAATCTCGGCATATTGATATTCTTGAACCGTACCAGATGTGCTTGTAATTTTTAAATAAAGTGGAATTGGAGCACCGTATTGATTGAAAAAGAATTGTAATCAATACAGTGCTCCAAGGAGTATGAAGTGAATGTACTAAGCTTTTGAATTCGATCTTGCAAGTTTCTTAAGAAAGTTTTACTGTCGATACTAGACAAGAACTTATATTGTGGAGGGGCCGAGAAATATCTCGGACACTTAGTCAGATAGACAAGATACTCAGCCACATACAATCTGGATAGTAAAATCACAATGCTCATTACTAATGCAATACAATAATACTTGTATCCGTCAAGTGCGTTTCTCTTTACGATCGTCGCACGCGTCATCTACCCAGTATATCCGAAGCCCTTAGAAAGTTCATTGCACCCATCCGACGGTACCAGATAACTAATGTGAGAAAACACATTCCCCGAATGGAACTTGTGACAGTTATGATAATATTTAGTCGTTCCCCTAATTACAATTACACTGAGTGAGGATCACTTGAGAACTTTTTATCCTATATTTTCATTGGACGGAGAAAGTTATATTTTAAAGCCAATGTTGTCTGAAGGGAAATAAATAACCGAGGAAGTTTTCAATGGAACTTCGTTAGCACCGAGTTCAGTATCAAGTAAACTTTTGAACCACGACCATAAATTAACTGGAGGTAGGTATTATCACTTCATAATTTATATAGTAATCGGGGAACTTTGTGAGCCCTATAATCGAAATGCTATTTTCGTTTGTGTTCGTATAAAAGGCGATCGAATGCTACAATTGTTTGGTCACGTAATTAGTTAGTTAGTCTATTATTGTTTGATCTGTAAGTCAAATAGACGATACTAATCATTTTTGTTGTTTGTATTATTGTACTTCTTGTGGAAACCTAGCTATTTATATCAATACTCCCGTCAACTGGCTATCTACCTACCCACCTACCTTTCCTACCTACGAACCTAATCACCTGCCCTACCGATCAACCTACCTACCCTACCTTATTTGTTTTTTAGGGTTCCGTACCCAAAGGGTAAAAACGGGACCCTATTACTAAGACTCCGCGGTCCGTCTGTCTGTCTGTCTGTCACCAGGCTGTATCTCAAGAACCATCATAGCTAGAGTTGAAATTTTCACAGATGATGTATTTCTGTTGCCGCTATAACAACAAATACTAAAAACAGAATAAAATAAATATTCAAGGGGGGCTCCCATACAAAAAACCTGATTTTTATGCCGTTTTTTGCTATAATGGTACGGAACCCATCGTGCGCGAGTCTGACTCGCACTTGGCCGGATATTTTTTACCCTCCTTCCAAAAGTTTTGCTACTTTGGGACATTTTTGCAATTTTCATAAGGATCTCAATTTTTTATGAAAATAAATTATAGCCTATGTTACTCGGCAATAATGTAGTTTTCCAAAGGTGAAAGAATTTTTTTAATCGGTCCAGTATTTTCAGAGCCTATTCGGTACAAACAAACAGAATATTTCCTCTTAATATTGGTACAGATTAAATGCAGAATCACTACAATTTATTTTATTGCAAACCGCTAGCCGGTGAAGCATAACAAACGCGGACCAAAGAGATAACCCTTTCCTTTCGAGGTCGATCACCACAAGTATTATTGTAGTTTATAGTAGATAATATTTGCACATAAACACCTCTCCATCTGGCATCTACATTCCAAGCGCGTATACACTCAGAAATTAGATCTGCAATATCTATTGCAGGCATCTCAATTCTCAACCAATCATCGCGTTCAATATTGAACCTATCATATCCATAAAGTAGCCAATTCCGCCGCCAATTGACCGACGCGGCAAGATGGTGCAACTGACCAGGGTGGCAACACTGACCTTAATTCGAAATAGATCGGCGGAATACATTTATGGGTTGAATTAATCACTTTATTGGCCACAATGGCCGCCATTGATGACAATGAGAGTGGGTTGGCCTCAGGATCGGTGGGGCCCGATCTCCTCGAAAGTAGAGCGACTGTTGACCCATACATTGTATTCATCTAAATTACACGGCGCTGATTCAAAATTGAGTCGTTATTAGATTGGGAATGGGCCATATAAGACATTAGCGGTACATTATATTGCGATAATAATATATTGTGGCAACGTGCCCAAATCGATCCTAATTTCGAGAATGAATTTGGTCTGCTGAGCCTAATTAAAATCACGAAATCAAAAACAAATTGTGTTTTCATTTTCGAAACAATCCTGTGGTGTGTCACCAAACGTGTAACCTAATTGTGAAAAGGGATCAAAGCTTGATAATGGTCGGAGATGACGTCACTTTTGGTCGTAACCGATCCGGAATGTCACCATTCAAACAATGAGCGATCCATTTCGATGGGTTTGCCGGACCATCGCTTGTTTTGTTTGTCGTTAAAAAGCTTCGGGAAACAGAGGTTCGGCTAATGTTTTGAGATGTCGCCGGCGTAATTGAGATATAACGTGCAAGGCTACCATTATTACTGTTAAACATAAAATGGCGAGTTGATTTTAATGTTGACGCCAGCTTGACCTCGGCTAATGCAAGTTGGTAGATCTCCGCACACAGAATGAGTCACAAACGTACACAAGACGGTTCAATCTATCGTGATGATTCAATCGCGCTATTCTTGCGACGCTCTACAGTTACCAGTGACAGCTTTATGTACAAGCATTTTGTAACAAACTGTATTGTTTCATAGCCAAGCAGCAACAAGAAATAGCCCAACAATACCCTTCGAGCACAGGTGTGTTGTGTAGAAAAGTTACATGAATTTGCGTGCTCCACGCTAGTCTGTGGCAAGACCTATAAAACTGACTTCTAACTTTTTAGTTCTACAAACGAATTCCAATTCCTGGAGGACATTACCAACAAACTCAACAAAAAGGCAGTAACATAAATATAGATGTACAAAAAGTGGCTGCCAGAGCTGTTTCTGAGGACTTTTTATAACCAAATAGTAGGTGCTACCACAAAAAGGTCCCATAATTTGTGTCCGACAAGCGGTCACGGAGATCGCTCGTCTAGATCGCGACAAAACAAAGCAGCGATAAAAAATACGCCGCTATGTGGAAGCAAAAAACGTCTATGAATATAAACGACCTATGCACAGATGGTATGATTTATATTAGTCATTGTTTGATATGGCGCCTGTATCGTGACAACACGATCAACAGCATCTGTTTCAATAGTGAAACGACATCTTCAGCACGCGTCTAATTATTCCTCGATATCAATTACTTGCAAATCAGTGGCAATAACATTTTAAAAATGTACAGGATGCACAGCACAGATTACAAACGAGACTTGTTTTAACGAAGTTTGTTAAGCGTATTCAGAAAACATTCGTTTTATGAACGTCGCTGCTGAAAAATAATAGCACCGAGACAGGCAGCCCGCTACAGTTTTTTATTATAAAGGAATCTGAATAATGAGAACGTGATTTTTTGCCATTATTTTATAGCAATTGAAGGTCTTTGTTGTCTGCTTTATTTCAAAACAGTTCATGCAAAGAAGACAATAAAATCTTGATAGCAACTAAAGTTAGCTTTTGAGTTAAATCTAAACATCAGTTCGAAAAACTACTGATGGTTTTTCTTGCCATTTGGTTGAATCTATTAAGCCTTTTTTGTGTGTCTCTAATCTAGAAGATTATTCTTATGTTTACTGATATTTTAGGTTATTATTAGTTTATTCTCGCACTGGAACGCCTTGCAGCAGTTACACCAATCACAATCTTATAATAATCTCACTACAAGTCCAGGTTTCCTCACGATGTATTCCTTCACCGTTGTCAGCGATGTCCAAGATGAAAGTACATATGAATTGAAAAAGTCACATTGGTACTTGCACGGATTCGAACTCACGACACACGAGAGGGGAGGTCTTAGCCACTAGGCCACCACGTTATCGTTAACATACAATCGACAACATTAAAGATAGGCCACACAAATAGCAACTACTTCCCATTTTGAATGGATTCTAAAACCGTCAGCCACTTTTAGAGATCGACAAAAATCATTTCCAACCAAAACATACTTGACCAAACATGGGATATGAATTCCTAGCCCAAACACTGCGTCCACTTGAAAACTGGGCCAACTAAAAATACGTTCCGAACTTCCGATAGATAGCGTGATTCAATCGAGTCTTTCATGTTAGGCAAGAGAGTCTTAAATAGGTAGCAAAACGCAAATGAGTGGAACTGGGTCGAGCAGGTTCCGAGACGAGACTCAGACGAACGATAACCAACCTTTACTGGCCACCAGTTAAAATGTAAATCAGCAGTTAGCTCACTAATGGAAACTGTTTTAATGATCGGGGAAAAGTTTAGGAAAATGGCCGTCGTAAGTGGAGCCAATTTTGTTATGTGGCCTGGTGAAGGTTATTATGTAAAATGATTAGCGTTTATCCAACAAATAATGGTTGGCCGTTCTTCGAGAGAGGTAATGTGGAAAATGTGGTTATGTATATGATGGAATTTAGCCCGATTGTCATTCGCAATCTGCAAGGCAGTTCCTTAGTAGACAACAACAATACAATCTCTAGAAGATTGTATATCTTAGTAATCTTAGGAAGCTTTCGACAGATTGAACATATCGCCAAGCGTGTTCATCGATATAAGAGAAAGATAGATAACCACAGACATAAAGCTAACTAGATAACGCAAGTCCCTCCATCTGTGTGAAAACAAAGCACCAAGAAAACATACTCGAGCGGTGTAGGACCAAAACTGTCTGATTTCATGCGACAGCAGAATGAACGTCCCGAATTGGGTGACGGAGGCTTTTTTCGGGTAAATATTATTCTTGGTTTATTTTCGATTACTGACTACGCTAAGAATAAATGTGATAAAACCATAGACATATATTTAACTAGATAACGAAGTCCTCCTGCTGTTTGAAAATCAAGCTTGTCAATTTTTCACACACAATTTAAAAACAAAAACATTTCCAATGCCTCGGCCAACTTTTTCTATGCAGTATTTACAGCTCAATATGTATTATATAATTAGGCATTTTTCTAGATTTCGGTAGATTTCCGGTGCCGATAATGCTAAAAGAAAAGCTCAAAGTACGATCATTGATCGTAATTTTACTCCGTTTTTTGACACGCGAAGCACATACAATCGCGTCATCTATAAGATTTATATCTGTGCAGATAACATTGCCTGTCTGAGGAACGTAGCATTCGTTGCAATGATTTTCGTATGTTTCATATTACGTTGTTTGTACATAACAGTACTTGTAAAGTAGAAAAGTTCTAATAACTGGTATACGTAGACATACGAGTATATAATTATAATCATAAAATTAAATAAACAGTTTAGAAGGATGTCTACAATAGCTTCTAAACTAACTGACTCATTGTTGTTATTTCTGTGTGTATTGCAAATTAAATGTCATATTAAATTAATAATAAAACTGGCATTGATTGCTTTATGTTGTATTTTGTTGTGTGTGGTTAAAATAATACCTAATCGGTGATAGGTATGACCGCAATGTTAAATGTCAACACTGAAATGCTTCACTTAATTAATGTCAACATTATAATAAAAATAATAAGTAAACACTCCGAGGTTGATAATGCAGATATTTCAAGCTTTGCTAGAGCAATAATTTTAGCTGAAAGCCAGTAATACCTCCTGCCTTCGTGTAACGCTCAGAAAGACCTCTAAAATCCTAGTTCATCCCTGTCAGAGTAGCTCAGAGAAACGGAATTTCAGAATGCTATTAAATGCTTGCTTGAAGTGAAGTGATGACGGTAATATAACTTTCTCTAACATAAACTTGTCAGTTTAAACAGTTTTTACGCAACGGAGACATTCGCAAACAAACTGATCTATCGCAATAACATCGGTGTTAGATTTTTCTTTGTCACGAGATGTTTGCAACATTGTCACGATACACGAATAGGGCAGGGCAACCCCTATTCGTTGACGCAGGGCCCGATCTAGCTATTTTGCCGCTCCGGGCATACACAATATTTACAATAACACCTTAAAAGGAGGGAAATGTTTCAGGATGTTTTTTAAACAACTTCGAGCGTAAGTGAAAACGAAGTGAGGTCGAAAATATCACCTAAGAATTTTGGCATCATGATGAATGTTAAGTTATTTAACGCTGGGTTTACAACAATAACCAATAACTTTAGACAGGGGAGTGAGCTTAAAAAATTGAGAACAACAGCACGAATAACTTAGGTTTTCTGATGAAATGAAAAGGGCTGTTAGTCCAGTTTGGCCGCCCGTCATTTATGCCGCTCTGGACATTTGCCCAGCTCGCCCCCCCTAAATCCGGCCCTGGTTGGGCGGCAAGAAAAATTTATTTAATCAATTCCTTCACATACTCGTTAAATATGTTCTACAAGTATGCTCTAAGTGAAATTCTATAATCGAAAGAGCCACGGTAGAGGTTGCAAAAATGTTCAAAATGTATGGGAATGTCAGGCGCTATCGAAATGTCACGTGACGTCATTTTGGCATTTCAACCATCGCCTTCGCTGAAAGAATTACACTTTTCTAGTGCCTCTTGAATATTATGTTAAAGATGGCGATATTAATTTTAATGTTTATGCCAGAAAAAATCAGTGCATTATTCTTGTTCAGCAAAACAAAATTCAGTAGGACAAGAATATTAATGTTTTCATTGATGCAATTGATGAGTCGGAGTGAGGTTGGAAATCATCCAATGACTTCTCCAGCTCTGGATGAAGCGGGAGGGCGTGCCAGACTTTTACTGACTAAAACCCACCCGTGTACCTTCAGTTCCTTGTGTCAGTGACCGCGGTAACTCTCATTCAAATTTATCCGCGAAGAGTCAGTCCCTAGCTCTATATTATTATAAAAATCTGTTTATTCCAGGCATGTCATTATTTTCAAGAATCGCTACATATTCTGCCATCGATGGCAGAAATTACTAGGTTTCATTCGCAGTTTTATTTGCATAAAAATTGGCGAACGCACCGTTTCGCAAACGAAATCTGTTCTGGGAAAAAATATATTTTGTTTGGATAGGATCATAGGACCAGAAATCTGTAAATAGTGCAAAGTTTGTAGAAATATCAATATCGCTGTTCTGCTTATCGACGAGAAATTATTGTCTGGATTATTAAATGATTATGCAGATGGTATATCAGTGATCTTCTTCAATTTTCCTACAATTTAAGTTTTAATCGTGTTGTTATATATAACTTTTATTTGAACAAATACAACTAGGTATATCAACAAAGTAATTACGCAAATTGCTAGAACGATTTCAAACCTACCGTGACAGAACTTCATATCATGTTACTCACGAACTCCTGGGAAATTGTGCCTGATTTTCTTTTAATATTCACTCGCTATATTCAATGTTTGAAGTCAACTAGAATATTTTTATGCATGCGACCTATTTCCGAGCACTGACATTTAAACAACACATGGCGCGCAATATGTATTCAGATATTTCAGGTGAGGTCGTCGACCGCAGGATACGGTTGTGACGAGGTGACGCGGGCTAAACTAGTGTGCTTTGCTCAGGTTTAATGCACTGTGCACGCGAATTGGATTATGGAATATTATATTTGGTGGAAGTAGATTTGCTCAATACATGGTGGCTTTTCTTTGTGGGGTTTGCATATAGTGAGAGACGTGTAGTGAAGACTTGGGTCAAGCTATGATAGATAATATTTTCTTCACAGCGGTCAAGTTTTAGTTAGGAAATAAGAAGGACCATTTTTGAACATGGTCCTACTGATCCTGACTCTTTTTCGAATAAGGAACTATTAGATCGTCGTAAACTATAATGTACGTCCAATTGTGATCTTGTTTTATGATCGAAAGTATTGGAAAAAACGCGTTTTAACTCGCTCTGTATGCTGCAATGCATTCCGTGTTGAAAACTAATTTATTTAAAATAAAGAGCATTATTATTTATGTTAATTATACTTAATTCACAGACATTAAAACTATCATGAATGTGTTATGGAATATAATAAGATGTGGGAAAATATGTAAGTAATAAAAAATGTTTGTTATAAGAACTATAAGAATGGAATTAATGTTGTCATCAGTTCAACCATGCATCTGTTTATTTTATAGGCAACACTCAAAAAACACTTGACTGATTTTAATTGAACTTATTATGTTGGGTATGCTTTTAAATTACCTACATACAAGTACAAAATAACTATAGTTATTAGAACTGGTAGCATGCAGTATTTAATAGAAGATAGAAAGTTAATAATTTATATACCTACCAGGTTAATTTTCAAAAACTAGCCAAATTTTTGGCAGGAATTAGGTATTAATCAAAGAACGGTTTATGCAAATATCAACTCCGAAAAAATAAAACAGGCGTTATGTACTTTTTGCCCGCATTTATTTGGTGAAATGTATGTCTTTTTTTTCTTTATTAGGAGTTGATTTTTGTATAAACCGTTCTTTGATTAATACCTAATTCCTGGCAAAAATTTGACTAGTTTTTGAAAATTAACCTGGTACATACATGGTCTAAGGATCTTGAGGCAAAAACAGTGAGTTTCCAGGTACTTTGATAAAAATACTACTAATAAGAAAACTGCAGTAACACTAATAATTGAATCTTAAAAACAGATTTAATTGTGTTATTAAGATTAATAACTGTTTGTTTTGTTTATAAATATTAATAAGCATACATACTTAATTATCTTCAATGACGCTGGTGATGTAGAGATAAATTTTATTTTCCATCGCATAAAACAGCCAATATAATTTTTAAAAGAGACCAACCACTGAGTTTGTTTTAGTATTTTCATCCTCATCCAGTTTTATAACAAAATTCTAAAATAAATTTTCTTCAGCAAATTTATATTTATCTTTGCAATTTGGACACATATTTGTAATTACTTAGCACTGCCGTTTACTAAAAGGCCGCTAAGTGTAATTTTGTCAATTACACTTAGCGGCCTTTTAGTAAACGGACGGCAGAGCAGGGGATCCAAAACTCCTTTTTCTTCAACCTCTGGGTGGGAAAGCGACAAGAAAAACTATTCCAAAAACCATTGCAAAATAATATGCCAGGTTACTGTAAACTAAGCGGACAATATTGATTGATATCCAAGTCCAGCGGTGAATGATTTTATCTGATGTAACTATTAGATAAATTCTTATCAGTCAAGCTATTATATTGTTACCGTTTACCCGTTAATTAATAACAGAATAATTTATTTTATCGTTATCCTCCTTTATAAAACAACAAATTATTTCCTATCCTAACAGGAAGTTGATTACTAAAACTTGCGGTTTGAATAAATTTATCTTTAATAAGATTTAAAAGTATTCATTGTAGAGTTAGAGGATTAAGAAGATATAATACCTACTATAAAGATAGATAAGTATAGTAGGCTAGTAGGTAATGCAGTAAGTCCTAGATTTTTTAAAGATTACTAGTATGTCTAAGAATTTGGGAAAGTAACTGAATCATTTTCCTTGTTATTAGTCAGAGTATTCTTGTGAGTATGTGAGTAAGGCGTTATTTGCATTGAAACATGGGTCAGCAGGTCATCTTAGGATGATTTCGTAAGTTGCAAGTCTTAGTGCAACTTTATGTTGAGTAGTAGTAAAACTAAGTTGGTAGGTAACTTAGTTTGAAGCCATTCTAATTCCATTCAACTTTAAAATTGGAACAACTGTTACTAAAGTAAAGGCATCTACTTATCGTTTAATTTATTCAACATTTAGGACAGTGTGTAGGTGCAAGGGACAAGCACGAAGTTGTAAGACAGGTTATAGATAAGTTTACTTAACTGTAAATACGCGTGTTGTTGTCACACAAACTCAACGAAGCCCTTTCTCAATAATAAGTCGCCCACAATGAAGCAATGAACCCTAATTATTGTCGAGACATTCATTTGAAAAGTATTTACAAGATTGTATGAAGGAAGGTATGTACATCGATGGTTTTCTTACAGACAAGGAGGTCAAAGGTACTCTTGAGCAAATATTTAGACAGTAGCTAGCGTCCGTCGCTAGATATTTATACACCCAAACAATAGAATAACCATCGTCAAAGTTAGGATTGTCTTACAACCAAAATCTGCAAGTCTGTGAGAGTTTGATGACTTCAAAAATGTTAAGTTAACTCACTTACCTTGTACTTCGTTTGTTACGACGCCGAAAAAATAAAATAAATAATATTTTAATTCATAAACAAAACACTACTTAAATCGACAGTCACACACCAAACCACAGTCCAGTCAACTCCACGGTTCTCAAACTTGACCCATCCCGAGTCCCGGCCGGAGGAATCCTTGCCAAAAAAAATATTTCACTGTTCTTTCTTACCAGTCACTAAAATAAATGTCTTTCCTATTTTAGATTTATTTTTACTCATTAGTTTTGAATTAAACCAATTAACGTGTAATTAAATATTGCTATACCTTTAATTCTCGAAATAAAATAAGATTATGACTTTTTTAAACTTCTCCGTTTAGCAATTTTAGCGATATGGCAATTCTGTTTGCAGTTACACCGACATCTGTTGTTCATTTTCATAATTTAAGTCATTTTATTTAAACGCCATCTGTTCTTATTATTTTACAAGATTCCATTGCTCTTAGCATCATCTATGTTCAGCATCATCATTTCTATTTCTGCTAGTATATTGTGAATGACAGATGGCGGTGGCGAGCGCAGCACTGCAAAAGTAAAAGTTATACTAGCGACATCTACTAGCGAGTAGAATTTAAGGTGTGGTAGCGACATCTATTAGCAAGTAGCATGACGCGTGTTCTTGTTTTAATTTAGTGCCACTAGATAGCAGGGCAAAGAAAATTTCAAATAAGCCCATCGGAAGGCGATATTTATTTGTGATTAGTTGACCCGGCAAACTTTGTTTTGCCATAAAAACACCTACCCTACCCTACCCTTCCTACTCTACCTATCCTACCCTACCCTACCTACCTACCCTACCCTACCTACCTTACCCCACCTACCCTACCTATGTAGTTAAGGTACCAATTTTTTTCTTCCTTTTTTTTCATAAGAACCTTCTCCTAACAATAACAAACACAACAAAAAAAGAATAAGTGAAATCGGTCCAGCCGTTCACGCGTGATGCCGTGACCAAGGGAAATAGGGATTCATTTTTAACCGACTTCGCAAAAAGGAGGAGGTTATCAATTTAGAGAACTTTTTATTGGTATTTTGATGATAATTTTTTTATTTGAACGCTGGTGCTTGTCATGTGGTCCCATTTTTTTTATATATATATATAGATAGATTTGTGAAACATATCGCATCAAATTAATGCGTCATTTTGCAATATGAATAATTAATAAGACATTATAAATCCGGGATCTAACTAGTTGTGAATAATTTTGATCGGCCAGGATTCTAATTAACCCCCTAGATAAGTGGGCAATGCTGCTGCTGCAAAGAACTTGTAACACACACAATTATTATGATTACAACTTGTAATCAAATAATTTAACTAGCGACCCGCCCCGGCTTCGCCCGTGACAAACTATATCTACTCAGAAACTTTCCTCGTTTCTCACTCTTTCTATAGGTGAAAACGCATGAAAATGCGTTCAGTAGTTTTTGAGTTCATCGCGTACAAACGTGGCGGGGGACTTTATTTTATATGTTGTAATATGGACGTAGGTTTAGCTTACATTGCCTCCATGTCGCTATACAAGCAGAACTGCTCTGATTAGTCTTGAGTTGCAAATCAAGAAGTAGGACTCTGGGATCTATCTAGATTGAAGTTCAGTTTTCTCGTTCCTAGCTTTTAATAGGTAGTTGCACTTTGTTATAAATGTTAAAAAAGGGTATTCCAATTGAGATATCATTCATTTAACTTCATGGGAAAATTACTGGAAGAAAATAATGCAGGTACCTTATAGTTCTATCTACTCCTTCAGAAAAACCGGCGTGACTTATAGTATTAACAGGACATAGGATATTCCTAAACAAATGAAGATAATAATCTAAAACAATAAGTAAATTCCCATTTCATCACGAGCGGTCACTGTGGGCCGAGCATATGCTGATATTCCCAACGCTGGTCCCACTCTAACGAGCTGTCACTCCTGTCACACGTTTGTGACAACTGGCGACGTTGACGGCCTATCTCAGGGCTTTATCTATTTCAATAAGATACGGCCCGTCGCCCGTTATTCCTAGCCGTTGCTGCCCGTTATTTTTGTTTCGAGATTTTAATCTCAGCTGTCTTTTCGATGACAATGTAATGTCAGCGAGAAAATGTAGTGTGAAGTTGCGTGTTTTATTTTTAGTTGATTCTCTGTGGGGATTTTTGAAAAGACGTTTTTCCTACAGTCTTTTTACATTAAGGTTGCCCTAGTCGACGGCACGAACTATTTTGTGCGCGACGTTAAAATGCATGCTATCTCATCCGACAACACGTGCGAAAGAGATAGATGCTGTGATGAGCAGTAAGAAGCTAGTTCGCGTACAAATTAGTACTTTTGCAAATTTTTATCGAAATGGATGATGATTTAGAACGAAAACGAGCGCGCGAAATTTTATGAACAGGCCTTTGGGAATCTAGATATCATGATCATATCTATATATCATAGATGATAGTAAGCGATGATGTGGTCGACGGTGAATCACGCTTGCCTAGAAAAAACCTATTCACTCTTGACTTAAAGACCCCTAGATGGTAGCTGTCGGGAAACACAGACTCCGGCAGGGAATTCCACTCCTTAGCTGTACGCACAATAAAAGTGTTACTAAAACGTTTTGTGCGAATGGGTGGGATGTCCACCATGTACCGATGGCGCATCGCCGTACGTCTGGTAGTCCGATGATGAAACGGGCTAGGTGGAATCAGATCGTGCAATTCCATCGTACACTCGCCGAAGTGTAACCGATAAAAAACCGACAAGCTGGCAACTCGGCGACGATGTTCAAGGCTCTGGAGCTTTGTTTGGACCAGTGCTTCATCGCCGATGAGCCTCTTCTCCCTTCACTTCAATTACTAATCTATCCCTGTATGGAGGTCGTTTTGCCATTTTCCTACTTCTTATGGTATTATTTTCGCCCAAAGATGAGTTAAAATAAGTCTTGAAATATGGAACTTCCGACCTTAAATAGGTATAGTACAACTATTTTCTTAATGTCCCTCGGCAAACTTCGTGATTCGTCACTCGTCGGCTTTCTATCAGTAGCCCATGAGTAGTACACTATGCACTTGTTGCAGACCAGACGCTCTCAATCAACTTGGAAGTATATAGAGTTGTTAATACTCTTTTAACTTAATGTATTTTTATTTAAGAAATGTGGGGAAGCTGCATATGTCGATGATTGCCGAGGGAGAGACATTATGAAAATAGTTGTACTGTACCCATATATGTTAAGATAAGCTTAACTTATACAAGTAGGCAAGTCATAGGCATCGCCCAACTAGCAAAGCAGTCCTATAATCTGAGCATATATCTCAAAAAAGACATTTAAATGAGTTAAAAAGGTTTTAGCGGTGACAGTATGTTTTATAAAAGCGTTTAACAACAAAATTTTGCTCTATAAGCTTATAGGACAAAAATGACCCATAAATAAAGAATGTAAACGTTTACCACACCATTTTATACAACCTTTATAGTATGCGCTATAGCAAGCGCTAATATCACTAGTATTACAGAATAATACTGCTGTATAAAATTGTTAAAAAATGCCTTTATTCATCTGATTTGCGTTATAAAGGTTACAAACGAACTGCTATAATCGTTTCGTTTTAGCAGTGATGAACACTCAACTATAAGGCGAACTTGTCGTATTGAGGATATTCAGATCGTTGCTATAGTACTTAGTACGTTAGTAGTTACAAAAAACTCTGCAATAGAGCGATTTTGTGATGTAACTGTTCTTTAATGGTTTAGAGATGACTATTATAGTTTTACTAATAAGCATATCACACAAACACTTTTTTAGAGCAAAATTGTTGTGTAATGACTTTTCAGTTCCTATAATATGCTTGTTAGTATCATGACAGAGTATATGTTTCTTTAATAACACAAAAACGACACGTAAAAATGGATAAATGTTGCTATTAAATAACAATAATGTCCTGAAAAAGATTATTATATCTCACTTTTAAAACCATTTTCAGACATTTTTATATGATGGCACTTAAAACTCGAAAAAAAACTTTTACAAAAAAAAAAAACAATTAAAGGGTAATTGTTTTTTTTTTTGTAAAAACTCAACAATTCAAGGGGGGCACGTAAATTTTATGGTAAACCTAACCATAATTTATCCGTAAAATTTCGGTCGCACATAATTTCACGCTATAAACAAATATAATAATAATAAAAAAGTAATCTATACTATCTATACTAGTAATATTATAAAGCTGAAGAGTTTGTTTGTTTGTTTGTTTGTTTGTTTGTTTGTTTGAACGCGCTAATCTCAGGAACTACTGGTTGGAATTGAAAAATTCTTTTTGTGTTGGGTAGTCCATTTATCGAGGAAGGTTATAGGCTATATAACATCACGCTACGACCAATAGGAGCGGAGCATCAATGAAAAATGTTCCAAAAACGGGGAAAATTTGTTCTTTTTGAGACGCAACGTATTTAGAGTAGGTGGGCTAGCTTGGTAGGTAGCCAGTTGACGGGAGCGAAGCCGCGTGGGACAGCTAGTACAATATAAATTGCTTCAGTCCCTTTATAAATATTAATTAAATATAGTTTTTTTAAGTCTTTACACTCTCATGATAGAAGAATACATGGTGAGTGAATAATGTGAGGTAAAGAAAACATAAACTCTCGTATGGCATGAAAAAGTACTATATAAGATCCTTAAAGGTGTTTAAGTACATCACTATATTGTGATCCGTGCACTGTTACATAGCGTGTATATGACTGATTTGCCATGTGTAACATTGTTATTGGTTCGTTTTAACACTGAATGGAGAAATAAATGCGCCACTTTCGAATAAAATACACCTTCTTTGGGGTTTTATAGGACCAAAAACAGTGTTGCCTAAAACGTTCTATGGCTTATTATACAACCAATTTTTGTTACTTGGGCGGTCATAATATCGTTTTAACATTCTCATTTTCTTTGCGTCGTTTAATGCTTTCATAAGACCTTTAATTGGTTATTAATTAAAAGTCAAAGGTACTAAACACAATATGCTACTAAAATGAAATACTGGTATTGCTAGTATGCTGGATATTCTGAAAAACCAGAGGATTTACATATGATTATAATTTTTATTATCAGATTATGAATTTGTACGGCTGAATAATATACTTATACTTTATCGGTATAATTTGAATATGGCAGCCGGATTGCATAAGTGCGCAAAGAGTTTGACCGCTATCCAATCGACCAAATCGGCCAATCAGATGCGAGATGAATGAGAACGACGCGATGTGGATTTCCGCCTTGTGTGATTGGCCGATTTGGTCGATTGGATAGCGGTCAAACTCTTTGCGCACTGACGCAATACGCAATTTTCAAAACGGCCCGTACATTATTGTTTGAGTTTACATACCTCTTTTGAAAGAACATTTCGAAATGCCAGGGAAACCTTATAACTGAAAAAAAGAGGCTATGAATTTCAGCATCCGTAGTATCAACACCAGAGCAAGGTGCATGTTGGAACCGTCCGCGTGAGCTGGCCACGTGACCACGGCCATTCCGTTCCGGCCGCCCACCTCCCCAACTCCCCAGCCTTTATAGATCCAGCTTTTGTCATAATTTTCCCTTTAAAAACTTCCCGCTTTTGTCTACGCAAAACTCCGAAGTACACGCTGAAGTTAAGCTAAAACAATCCACTTTATACGGTCTCCCTTTTATTTATAACGAGAATGAAATTGTGCGAGCAAATAAACTGCCATGAATTTCACTACTCACCTTAAACGTTTTGACAAGCGTATACATTTGCATTAAAGTCGTCGTCCGCTCATCGAGGCAGAAAACTTACAATTAATATTAAAACATGCGCAATAAAATAAAGCCAAGCAGTCGGAAAGTATTCGCGTCAGCCGAGCAGTGCTTTTGACATGGCTATTATTTTAATGGAAAATTAAAGTGCTCTAAGTGCTCTGTCAGAGCGTTAGAATTTTCCACCTTATGGAAATCAGATTACAGGTTTTAATCCTTTGATTGCGCTGAAGCGTAAGCCTGTAGGATGTTGGGGAGTACATCACTATCTTGGGCTATGAGCACGGGCATGCAAATGATATAGTTCAGGATATTGTTCTTCGCCGTTCTATAGACACAGTTTCTGGATACGGATTGTATAACCGATATTATGTGCGCACGAAATAACAAACATCGATTTTAATAAAACAATATTACCTAGTATTTGTTTACCTGTATTATACGGTGCCTCCGGGGTATGACCAAACTTTAGCTAATGTAAGTATATGTTGTTGTTGCTATGTTGTTCAAATTATACGACATTTTGCATTGATGTATGTATTAGCTACGGCGAGTCACGTGTAGGAGAGTTTTTTAATCAGCGATCAAATCGTTTCCTTTAGTTACTTTCAGAAATTAGAATCGTTAAACGAGTCGAATAATACACGTTACACACGTGACAGGACGTTGAAGGAAACTATCATTTTCAACTACAGATCGCAATATCAGGTTCTAAATTTGAGAACCTTTATCTGAAAACCTAAACTTAAAAGTAGGTAACAATATTGTTTAAAATAAAAGTGTCAGTGTCTTTGGTTCCTATTATTTTTCGTTTTTCGACACCGACTCCGGAAAAGAAAGTTCTTTTTCGCTTTGTAGTGTTTTTTGGCAGTCGGTTTATTTTTTTGTTAAACAGTTTATATATTTCTCTTTATAGTTTTGGTATCTAAAATTACCGTGAAAATCATTTATAGCCAAAGTACAGTTAATGAACATTCCAATAATCGCAAACACGACTAAGATACATTGTTTTATTTCGTAGTTCCAGTGCCTACCTTCCGGCATCATCATCAAATTAGTTCGATGGTACCATTTTCATCAGTACCATTTATTAATAAGTATATGCTTCATTATAGTCTGTTAACTATTCGAGATATCTTATACCCGTGAGATATTTATCATTAAGGAGTTCCAGTGGCCATATTATGTGTTCTTCTTCATCAGTTCCAGTTCACAAAATGATTCATTCTGAGTGCAAATTGAATGCATTGTTGATGAAAATACCAAAACCGATATATGTATGCATATAATATTTGAGAAGTTTATTTATTTATTTAGACTTCATGCACAAAGGTACAAAGGCGGACTTAATGCCTTAGGCTTTCTCTACCAGTCAACCAAGGGTGGTGAAGAGACAACATGGCGGTGCATAGTTTAATAATAAAAAACTAGTAGTATGTGTATTATGCTAAAATAGGTGAAATACACGTACATATATATTGAATATAATATATACCTATATAAATATACATATCTATACCAATATTATAAAGAGGGAAGATTTTTTTGTTTGTTTGTATGTTTGTTTGTTTGTAGCGAATAGGCTCCGAAACTACTGGGCCGATTTAAAAAAATCTTTCACCTATGGAATGCTACATTATTCCCAAGTAACATAGGCTATAATTTTGACGGGAGCGAAGCCACGGGGGTCAGCTAGTTATATATATTTATGGAGTAACAGAAAAGAAGAAGGTGAGATGAGAAGTTCCCTCGATTTCCAAGGAATCCCATCATCAGATTCTGACTTGGTGACAATGGTACCACCTCGGGAAAACCCCTTCAAACACAACAATAATTTTCAAAATCGGTATGTTTCCTGGGTGTTAAAATTATAATTCTATGTAGTCCGTCAGTGACATTATCAAATAATATTGAACCTGTTTTTTTTGTTTTATTTATTTATTTATTAGTTTACCCTCGCACTGGAACGCCTTGCAGCAATTACACCAATGGAGTACAATCTTATAATAAACTCACTATATATAAGTCCAGGGTTTCCTTACGATGTTTTCCTTCACCGTTGTCAACGATGTCCAAGATTAACTTAGAAAGTACATATGAATTGAAAAATACACATTGGTACTTGCCTTACCTCAACAACGAGAGGCGAGGTTTATCAAATAAATATCAAAGTTCAGGAGTGGGGGCTTGTGACGTCACTTTGTCAGTATAAAGTGTAGCACACCGTGACGTCACACGATATTTCAACGCACTGTATCGTCTTAATTTCTTGTTTACGTGGCAAAAGAAAAATATGTATAAATATTTTTAGGTTATGCTGACGACTAAATAGATATTTTTGTCAACTACCCGCGGAGTAAACGCGTAATAAAAAAACGGACTCGCGCACGAAGGGTTCCGTACCATTATCGCAAAAAAACGGCAAAAAAAACACGTTTTTTGTATGGGAGCCCCCCTTAAATATTAATTTTATCCTGTTTTTATTATTTGTTGTTATAGCGGCAACAGACATACATCATCTGTGAAAATTTCAACTGTCTAGCTATCACGGTTCATGAGATACAGCCTGGTGACAGACAGACAGACAGACGGACCGCGGAGTCTCAGTAATAGGGTCCCGTTTTTACCCTTTGGGTACGGAACCCTAAAAATCATCGTAAAAAACAGTCGAATTGAGAACCTCCTCTGAAAATCGATGATCTGTGCCCTGTTTAAAGTTCAATAACACTAGCAGCCTCTCAAATTCAGGCTTATCTAGAATCATTAATCAAAAAGTTTTTCTATTTTCATTTCACACCTGTTTTTAGTTCCACATCTCACAACATGTTTCGGTGGTATTTCCTTATCTACCTTTACGAATGTAGGTACAGAAATAGCTTTGGAGCATGCATAGCTCGGTTGTGGTGATAAGCATTTGACCCGCAATCAACTGGAGTGCACTTCCACAACATAGGTACCCACGCTGCCGTCCAAAGAAAAAGGGATACATCTGTTATTTTAGGCAAAATTTAGATATTATCATATTCGCAATCAGGAAAACAAAGGGCTTTTAGTATTTTTTTTAATATTTTCTACAAGCTTCCATGCTCGAATTCTGTGCAAAGTCTAGTTTCGTCAAACATACTGTATGTTCAACATTTCAGAACTGTTTCATTTTATTTCCTCTATTTTGTGTTTTGCTCAGATGTATCCTTTTTGCTTATGGAAGTACGTACGTATGTAAATTACACACCCGACGGAGTAAGATTTCTAATGTAATTGACAGCAAAAAGATTGTTTCGGACTTCGGATTCCGACCCGATGAAGCGGCAATTGAATTTAAATAATGAATTTTGTAAGATGCTACGGTTACTCCAGCTTTGATTGGATTTTTTTTTCATGTTTGTTCCAAAAAGCATTTGCAGTTTTCATTCAAATTATTTTTCTGTTTAAATTTCCTTCAATTTATAATTTAGCCAAAACCCACAAAACATTTTAACTTCCGTCCTTCATCTGTCATAATAGCGAAACAATAGTTAAACAATAGAAAGACGCCTTAATAAGGCGTCTTTATAATATGCGCCTTACGCCTTAATAATATACGCCTTAATAATATTTAGGTAGAAAAAGTTACGCTTGAATTTAGTTTTTTTTTAAATATCTTGGTTGTGATACTATAATCAGTCATAAACCGGCCAAGTGCGAGTCGGACTCGCGCACGAAGGGTACGGCAGAAAAATCACATTTGTTGTTTTGGAGCCCCACTTAAATATTTATTTTATTCTGTTTTTAGAAATACATCATCTGTGAATTTTAACTGTCTAGCTATCACGGTTCATGAGCTACAGCCTGGTGACAGGTAGACAGACAGACGGACCGCGGAGTCTTAGTAATAGGGCCCCGTTTTTACCCTTTGGGTACGGAACCCAAAAATGACGATGATGGTGAAAAGATACTGACACTCCTTATCAGGTATATATACCTATATTACCAGAAACAATTCACAAAGATAACTTATTCCAAGTAATACCTTAGCCTTGAAGCAGTCCTACAGCTCGTAGCATACCTAGCTACAATATAGAGTTTGCAACCGCCATTTCATTTGAGGAGTCTTCTCCAAGTGGAAGGACATTGGGCGTCCTCTCGAGATTTAGTTCCACTCCATCGTATTAGCAAATTGGATCCCCGTCAGCCGCTATAAAAACCCGCCCCTGATAGCGTTGCCACCACTTCATTGAACAACGCTTTTTGTTTTATTTAAATTTTGTTTACTTGCTCAACGTTAGAATTAACTGATACTGGCAGCTTCAACATTCTGAGCGCTGATGTGGAAAATAATTTTGAAATAGTTGGTATTACTATAGAACTTAAGTTAGAGGTTACACTAGTCGAAATTTCTTCCATACAAACGTAGTCTGGTTATTACTCCACTGTTTGACGGTGTACGTAAAAAATAAAAAATTATGACAATTTGTCTCATCATTATCTGGCCCTGTATGGAAACAGAAAAGTAAAAAAATACAAAATTTGAAAGTTATGAGCGTCGAAAGTTTCATATTTCAACACTAATTTTAACGCATCTTTGGGCGCAAATAAATACCATAAGGAGAAGGAAAATTGCAAAACGGCCTCCATACAGGGATAGATTAGTAATTCAACAATGCAAATAATTTTATTTTGAAAATATATATTTTGTAGATTTTTCATGATATCTAGACTCCCAATTAAAGGTCTGTATATAAATTTTTGCGCGCTCGTTTTCGTCCTAAATCATCATCAATTTCGCTACAAATTTGCAAAAGTGATAATTCGTACGAGAACTAGCATCTTACTGCTCATCAAAGCATCAATCTCTTTCGCACGTGTTGTCGGATGAGACAGCATGCATTTTAACCCCGCGCACAAAATAGTTCATGCCAGGTATCCTTAATCTGCCAAGTAGTGTAAACACTGTAAAAGAAAATATAGGCAACATAATGGGGAATAATGAAGTTAAAAGATTAGACGTATAAAGAGAAAAAAACTAACGCCGATGTTACTGTTAAATTGTTCGCATAATAAAACATTAATAATTTTAATTGTGTAATTCACGCATTAATTCAAACAACTGTCGACGGTGTGGGGTGTCGCGAATGTCACCGTGTCAGGCCGAGTGTATACGACACTACGCGAGGAAGGGTGACGCTGTCCTCACTCACTTTATTACTACAATGACTTGACATTTATTATCATTTATGAAAATAAATTCTCGTAGTGAAATAAAGGGAAAAAACCGGCCAAGTGCGAGTCGGACTCGCGCACGAAGGGTTCCGTACTTGGTAAATTGCGGTTTACGATTTATAACATATAAAAAAAAAAACTAATTACTAGATCTCGTTCAAACCAATTTTCGGTGGCAGTTTACATACATCATATATTTTTTTAGTTTTATCATTCTCTTATTTTAGAAGTAACAGAGGAGAGGGGAGGGGGCACATTTTACCACTTTGGAAGTGTCTCTCGCGCAAACTATTCAGTTTAGAAAAAAATAATATTAGTAAACTTAATATAATTTTTGAAGACCTATCCATAGAAACCCCACACGTGTGAGATTGATGATAATAAAATTTGAGTTTTGGTTGTAGGTATGGGGAACCGCCAAAATGTATTGTTTTTTTTTCTATTTTTGTGTGAAAATCTTAATGCGGTTCACAGAATACCTCTACTTACCAAGTTTCAACAGCATAGTTCTTATAGTTTCGGGAAAAAGTGGCTATACGGACGGACAGACAGACAGACATGACGAATTCATAAGGGAAATCGGTAGTCATTTGCCATTTGGCTACGGAACCCTAAAAATGAATTAAACTCAGTCGGCCGCAGAGGAAACGTGTTTAAGACTTAATTGTGTAATATATTTGGAGAAAAGGCCGGTTTGTTGCAGTTTTATTATTATATTTTAATAATTTGTGTCATCGCTCCAGTTGTGCGTTTTTTTATGTGATGGCGGCCGTCAGCCGGGAAATCGTCGGCTTAACGGTTTGTTTTATTGTCGACAAAATTTGATGTTAATGTACTGCGTACTTCATAGACAGCCATTAGGAACCGTCATTTTCATTATTGGGGTGAGAGCACAAGGAAATGGAATATGAAGTTCTTGATGAAGAGCGAATTTTTTAAATATTAATCTGTGGACTGTGTGTACGTGACGATTCATTGTTATAAAACTTTTGGAATGGTCGGTATTGGTGTTATTTTTTTTACAATGAGCTCGTGTGCCCGTGTTCCGTGCCTGCGCCCAGTTTGTAGGGTTTAGCACCTTGTAAATCTGCACATAAAAAATATACAATGTTGTTTGTCACTCACTGTGGTTTCGGCGCGTGCCGTTACATTCTTGCTTTTTAGTTTCGATTTAAATGACCTGCGAACAAATAAGATTTATGAAGGTTTTCCTGTATTGTTGAGAATTGTTTTGGGTAATAGTTGTATCTACTTCCCTTCGTGGATGCTATACCAGTGTGTGAGTCTGGTCCGAATTAAGATGATATGAGAAAATAAATTTCGTGTTTGGATGTGGAAATAATTAGAGAACAAAAACCGGCCAAGGGAGAGCCCGACTCGCGCACAGAGGGTTCTGTATAAACAGCTACATTCACCAAAATAAATAGGTAACATTACTAACGTTCATAAACAAACAATGAAATTAAAGGGACAAAATTAACTTTGCCGTTCGAAAACTGTTGTCCCCCTCCCCATACATCAATATACAATTTTTTTACTTTTCCAAGTACTATTTATAAGTTGGTCGACTATTACTCGTAAACTTGTAAAGCCTACGTAACTGTGATAGATTTCCTATTAATTTCGTTATATATACTACTGCCGTGTTTTTTTTCACATATAATCCAAAAGCAGGACACTTGACTCTTAGCCATTTAAAGCTTAGTTTTACGTGATCGTGTTTTTATTTTACCAATTTGTCGGCGTGATTAATTTATAAATATCCATGCCAAATTATAGCTTTCTAGTACTCTGTCTCTGAGCTAAGCTGCGGCCGGACGGACATGGCGAAATTATAAGGGTTCTTTGTTTACTACTGAACCCCAAAAAAGATTGTCGGTACACTGAGATGGAAAAATACGGATTGCACTTTAAAATGCAGGTCTCTATCATGAAGGATTGTAAAGTTTTCTCTAGTCCAGTGCAAGACCATTAAAAGGCTGTTTGAACACACCCCCGGCAACCGTTTAAGGTCAGTCGTCCGATTTACGGCTCGGCGTCGGATGAAGATTGAGTCGGTACTGCTAACAGTTTTTTTGTGTAGGTGTAAATCTTAAGGCGCGTTTACGACGCCCTATAATACAGTCTAAATGATGAGCGTTCGCGGTATAGCGCATATTTCTTCTTCTTCTTCAAGTCGATGAATCCCTTTTCTTAATTTATATTTTCATAATACCATGAGTATTAAGTCAGGAGAGCTGTATGGTGGCCCAGTGGTAACGGCCCCGCGTCTTAGGTGTCGAACCCAGGCAAACGCTGTTTTATTATTTCATCACCACTGCAACCTCAGATCAAATAAAAAGTCAAGATGGAACGTTGCAAACAACAAAGTGAAGCCGGTTCAAACTAAGCCTTGCCGTATAAATACACAATTATACGCGCACACGTATAACGAAACTACCCTTTAGCTTGTCAGTTGAGCTTTATTATTTGATCTGTAAGCTCGAAGGACAAGCTAAGGCCTAATTTCGTTGTACGTGAGTGCGTATAATTATGTATTTGTACGGCAAGGCTTAGTTTGAACCGGCTTCACTTTGTTGTTTGCAACGTTCCATCTTGACTTTTTATTTGATCTGAGACTGCAACATGAAACATGGTTTTGTCGTATGACTAATACTTATGCTTTAAAAAATAATTAACAACACGATATTTTTTCGCTACTTTTGCATACTCCTCCAAAGCAACTTTGATTTGGATGGCTAACATTTCTTCATAACTGAAATAAATATTTTGCAAAAGAAACTGCCAAAAGGGGTTTCTATATTAATATTATTAATATTCTGGCTCCGAGCGGGCGCACGGCCAGTACTGCGTTAACATTGAGGAATATAAACGCCATAACTTGCTTCTACATGTACTGTCTAAATTATCCTAAATGAACGGATTCCCGGGAAAAGAATCCTTAGTCCTTCTCCAAAGTACAATCTACCTCTATACCAAAAATCGTCAAAATTGCTACAGCGGTAAACAGACATAAAGAATTAAAGACAAAGTTACTTTCGCATTATAAAACACTTCAGTGAGTGCACCTACAAAGTATTGAATGAATTTGTATTATACCTCTTCGATAACCTAATGGCTAACGTATCGCACTTGGGCCGTGGCATTACGGCCAGACCTTTGCTATAACAACCAGAAACAGTAAACCAACACTTTTAGAGAGCTCGTGAAAATTTTAATGTCCTTGTGGTCAGATTTAAGGCTACATATAGTGTGGCGATCATTTTTCTTAAAATACTTCCATTGTTATATAATTTTAAATGGATCTTTTATGGTTGTCTGTAAAATGCAAGATAAATCTACTTAGGTATACTTATGGAAGGGTTTTGCTAGTCTTCTTAAGACAACAACTAGACTGACATCTGTAAGTAAGTGCCAAGAGGTATAGTGTTACTCAGAAACTGTGTTGTGGAGATAGCCGATCACTAATTGTAATAAAAAGTCGGTGTCTTTCGTAGGTACCATTTTTTTGCGTTATGGACACCGACTTCAAAAAATTAAGTTATTTTTCACTTTGTAGTTTTGTATTTGGAAGTCGGTAGTATTTTTAAGCAAATGGTTTTTTTAATTTATTAATTTTTTAGTTGTACGTACCTAATAGGCAAGTTAGTAAGGGAACTATTTCGCCAGAATAGATTTCATGAAATTTGAACATAACCGGTGAAATGAGAGATCTGCTTACCCTTTAAGAGCAAACTGGCGTGATGTTATGTTATGAAATGTTATAAACAACAAACAGACATGCGATTGCAGCAATCCCGAGAGATTTGCCGTTATTTATTGAAGAGTTCTGTTGTATATCTCTGAAGTTCTTCATCAGATCTTCACCAAATTAAAATGGGACCAATTTCGGAATATATTTTCTCAAACAAAAAAAAAGAATTTTCAAAATCGGTCCACAATTGACGGAGATATCGGTGAACACACACAAAAAAAAAGAAACTTTAAGTCGAACATAGAACCTCCTCCTTTTTGGGAAGTCGGTTAAAAATCAAAAACCGGACTGCTTAAGAAAGAAGTGAACTAAAAAGACGTAAACAATAATAAAATCATACTGTGCAGTCGTAGGATACATAATCGCGATTGACTGGCCAAAACCATATGTATCCTCAGAGTGCACAGCATGATGATAAGATGCTCTTCTTGTAATATACAAGGCTACAGGTTAAGTACACCTAGACCCTTAAAGAGTTTGTAGTTTCCATCATTCCTGACTGATTTTACTATGAAACACCTCACCCAAAACTTATTCGTTTTGAAAACTCAAGATATTGGAATTCGAAGTTCATTTTTTAAATTGGCGATTTTTGTCTATTGGCCTATTTTTTTTGGGTTTTATGCCTCTAATTTATTCATGTTTGCGATTTTTGTGTGGTAGATAAGGTGCTCTATTATCCTCAACACTAAAATTTCAGTTGACTGAACCAACTAGGCAAGTAATCGTTGATTGACTTTATTGACCTTAAAACCCTCCATTTTGACACCCCATACGAAGGGCATCAAAAAATAAGAAGTCACTTTTTTTTAATTTTAATATAGCCAATAATGTGACACTCGCAAGGTTAACACGAATCGAATCATCAAAATCGGCCAACGCGTCTGGTCTCTGTAACGCCACATAGGAACAAACATACATACATAGGCTGATAAACACATTACCCTCATTTGCGTCACGCAGTCGGGTATAAACACTGGTAACAGACGCATCTGGTAAGACTGGAAGCTAACCACAACATAGGTGGGAATAGGTCAGTTAGTTTGATTTTGCGTTACTAGGCTGATAAATAATCTGGCAAGTAAATTTTCTCTTATATCCATTCGAAATAACATTATAATTTTTTACAAACTCTTCTTACAGTCCGTTCAATCGATTTTGAGTTCGATATCGTAAATATAAGCATGGCATAAAAAGCATAAACCTGTTACCAAAACTAACTGTTTAATACAGCTGCCATTTGTCATATCTATCACCAACGCAATAGAAGTCGAAATCGGTTGAACGTGCACTGTAAAATGGGATTATTTAAATGTCTAATGTTATCTCAAATGGAGTATAGTTACCTACCACTTGCAAATTATTAACTATTTAATTATCAAATCAAAACAAATTTTAACACGGATAAGACCAGAGGCTCTAGATAATTGTCATTCGATATCAACAATGGCGATGGTCGAAATACCAAAATGTAAACGGATTGGTCACGTGACAGCTCGATAACGCTTGACAATACCACACATCATATAATACTAGCATACAAAGAAACCGTGCCGACGTAACTAGCGTTTTTCGTCTGATTAAACTAAGTAGTTTTTTTATAAGAACACTAGAGGACGCCTCGCGGTTTCACCCGCGTAGTTCCCGTTCCCGTGGGAATACAGGGATAAAAAGTAGCCTATGTCACCCGCGGATAGAATAGCTTCCCAAAGGTGAAAGAATTTTTGAAATCGGTCCAGTAGTTTTGGAGCCTATTCGGTACAAATAATCAAACAAACAAACAAAAAAATCTTTCCTCTTTATAATATTGGTATAGATGAATAGCTTTCGGTTCCATTCCACGGATCTAGATGGCGTTAGCAGCGACTTGCAAGTAAAAGGATTTACTCGGTTCGTGAATCCTTTTTTTTTAAATACAGCGACGATTTGTGTTTAGTATTTTTTTGCACGTTTTTACTATTTCATTGTACCAAAACGTGTTGCAAAACAAATTAAATAAAACGATGTCTCAGAAATTTAATACTGCGCCATCTATTGGAATAAAAAAGAAAGTGATCCATTTAAATAATTTTTGAAATGTGAATTAAGAGCCTCATATTCCTTAATTTTGTACATACATTCTTTATTGATCGTCTCTAGAAAATCTTAATATTTCACAAAACCCAATAACAATTCGAAGCTTATCGCGCCATCTAGTGCTATTTATTTAAACCAAATTTCTTTCTTCGCTTTGGGTGCCGGTGACAATAACATACATTTTTTTTCCAATTCCTATTGCGACTTAGCGACGCATTTATTTATAGAAAGTCACTTGTATAGCCTCAGAAAACAGCAATTTAACTTATAAAAAGATTTATTTCAATGAAATTTTATATAGAGAGTTGTAAACGTGAAATGTGATAAATAAATAATGCATTATGATAAAGTTATAAGTGGTTATGTAGGTACCTATGGGCAACAACGATTTCATACATGTATAAATTTATATGAAATGACTGTGCTGAAATTGTTTAGAAATGGTTAAAATTATTGGAATATTAGCTATTGTGTTAGTGTGCTTCTGTGAAATTAA
The DNA here is from genome assembly GCA_964057195.1 of Orthosia cruda. NCBI lineage: Eukaryota > Metazoa > Arthropoda > Insecta > Lepidoptera > Noctuidae > Orthosia > Orthosia cruda. Next base: position 25,587,692 of record OZ059835.1, on the reverse strand, counting down.
TGCAGGTATGTTAAAATAGGGGGGAATATATAAAAGCACTTTCAAATTCAAATTCTAAACTTTATTGCTCAACACAGTACATAAATATACATTGCCAGGTGTTAGGTGCATGCGCAGTTCACTGTGTTGTACCAGTTTAGGCATGCAAAATTATTATTTATATTATACAATGTCACAAATTATTACTAATATGTAAAACATAAAAATAAATAAAAAATACGTAAAACATTATTAAAAATAATGTTGTCCACTACTACTAAAGGTGGAAAAGGTTGGGGGAGGCCTATACCCAAAATGGGGTCCATATCCTATAATAAATAGATTTAATTTAATTACTTTTAACTTTAACTAACACTAAATATTAAGCAAATCTATCAAACAATACTAACAACATTTGAAATGTAAAATTTAAGGGTTATGGAATAAATGGCTTTATTATTATTATTACTACTACTAAAATTGCTACGAAATGGTTGGGCAATTTGATAATTATGGTCAATGAATTAGACCAAGAGCGAGCGAAGCGAGCTCGGGAGCTTAGGGCACCCCGACACGGATAGCTAAGGTTCTCTTCTCCCGTCATCTCCTTCATGTGAGGTTACTTTAGACCCTGTAGCCATATATGAGCCGTCTAGTTTGTTGCTTATATGGTAATCGTAAATGTGCGTTCAGAAACTAACTGGTTTCGGAGTTGGTTTTAGACACAGTTGTAGTGCGTACCTACATTATTTTTGTAGGTCATCATCATCATCATCATTTCAGCCGAAAGTCGTCCACTGCTGGACATAGGCCTCCCCCAAGCGTCGCCACATTGACCGATCCAGTGCGTCTAGCATCCAGCGCCTTCCCCATCGGTCCACCTAGTGGGAGGCCTTCCAACGTATCGTATTCCGTTTCACGGTCGCCATTCCAGAACATTTCGGCCCCATCGGCCATCCGTTCTGCGAGCAATGTATCCTGCCCACTGCTACTTAAGTTTGGCAATTCTTCAGGCTATGTCGGTAACTTTAGTTCTCCTGCGGCCATATCAAATCATCTTTTTGTATTTTAATTATGAAATTATTACTTTATGGCGTATATTCGAAGCCATGTGAAATTCACCAATCCTCACTAGTCCCGCGTGGTGGATTAAAGCCCATTCCTCTCCCAGACATGAGGCCTGTGTCCCAACAGTGGGAACGTTAAAACTAAAAAGCTGACGATGATGATGACGAACTGCAAGATCTGTTAGATCCTATCACACTTCTGCATCTCTAAACCCATAACGGGCTTCAGAAAAAGTCACATTCTATGAGCGATGACTCTTGTCAAGTTCATTGTCATTTTTAGTAACCCCGTACATATTGCGTTTTTTTAAATTTACATTTGGAATCTTCGTCAATCGTTACCGCTAACTTTGTTTTAGGCCTAACGGAGACGGTGTTCGATGACACCAAATCTGGATTCAATCTCTCAGACTGACTCTAATGCTGTGTGTTATAGCGGTTTGAGAAACCTCTTCATCCTTGTGTCTATTATGAGAAGTGGACTGTATTTGAAGGGTTCTGGCAATAGTGCGTTGAAAATAAGCGGGAAAATATTCACGGATCAATTCGGGCGATCTAGTTTGGAAATGAGGGAAGTAGTACGCCTTACCTTGTGGTGGTCGATGACAGCCCACGAGTGGCAGCGAGCTGGTGTTCTTCAACTGCAAAATGGCGACAATGACTTCCTGATCTTTCAGGATCCACACACTTCACACAATTGTTTTATATCCGCGAGGCGGGTTAATAGACACGGTTCACAAGGTTCTCTGCAATCTAACTAATTAGATGCATCAGTCTCCAGCCTTGTGGCTTGGAAAGCTGGCGGTTGAGATACGAGGCCCGTTCACGTTGAAGTTTCGGTTCGTTCTGGCGACCTGTCATTAAGGCGTACATAAAGGGAAAAGGAATGAGGAAGGAACGAGATAATTAGGATATCGATCGCCCGCGAAATCTCAAATGCGTTTGTCTATGTGTTTTCGGTCATTGATTTATGACATTTACAAGAGATGGCGCTACCACTGTGGGAACACCATTCGAAATAGAAGCAATGTAGTTAGTAACTTGAAATTCCTTACATGGCCTTATTAACATTTAGAATCTATCACCGTTGTGCGGGTAACCATGGCATTGAATATAAAACACGAATTAGCAAATTAACTGAAAATATACTGGGTGACAGATCCGACCATGACTATGACATGCCCTGGTATAGCACTTGGAGCTTATTTACAAAAGTTGCTACAACGTCAAAGACCATAATGTTAGATTCACCATGCAGACATTGAATAAATAGCTACCTGATGACCTAAGTTTAATAAAAAATAACAAAACCCATACAATTATACTTTTTGTCTGGGTTCACGAAACAGTCGCTCTCGAAAGCGAGTGAAACCGCTATTATAGTAATCGAGAAAACATGTTAATTAAAAATATTTTCCAGAGATAGACAACTTGCAGAATGGGTATGTTTTTTTACAAGCTTTTATTTACTTTTACCTGTCCCGGTATTTATGTAGCCAAATCTTGCAAGGTAAATGTCAGATTGAATTGAAATTTTGCACACCCGTTTGTTTCTTGTGACAATGGAATTTTAAATATAAAAGCTTGTTTTTATAGGAAATCGACTACAGAAGATGCGCGAAAACAGTTCACCGTCACGACGATGAAAACACATCTTGCAGACAATATATCCGATGTCAACCCAAACCGAACCGATAAAGCTCATCTACGTGCTAAGTAAAACATTCACGTGTATTTATACTTGCTTATTTCTTTTCATATTTCATTAAACTAGATGGCCGGTCTATATTTCATGAAACTTCTAAAATTGTTGGTTGAAAAAACATAGCAGAGTTGGCATTCTGTATGGAATTGTGTCGTTTTTGTGTAATTAATAAGTATGTGTGATATCGTGTGTTAAAACAGACATCTGTTGTAGAGACATAAGTTTGAAAGTAAATTAGAAGTCAGAGAAAAATGTTAGCTATTTGCCTGGGGTAAGGTCTATACTTAGTAGCGGAGGGTTCCAGGCAGGTAATCAGATGATGATGATGATTTTTCTGGACCAGGTTCGCAACGGGATTTCCAGAAGATTTCAAAGGTCCACTTATAAAGTTCATCATAAAGATTGGTGAAACTCCTTATAATGATTTGGAACAACTATTGACTGAGACCCGTGGAACAAACCAAATTTATAGAGATGAGAATCAAAATGAAAAGAAAGACAGTGAAAGTAATAAACCTAAAAAGAAGTGGAAACATTATCGTCGTTCTGGAAAGCATAAAGATATGGAAAAAGTCGATTATAAGGACAATTATAAACATCAAATGCATAAAAAACTAAACAAAGAAGAAGAAGAAAATGAAGAAAAAGACAGTGAAAGTAAGAAACCTAAAAAGAAGAAGAATCATTACCATAACTCTAAAAAGCATGACAATATTGATAATAAGGATAGAAAACATCAAAACGATAAAAAACATGACAAAGCAGTTGATGAAAATGAAGAGAAAGAGAGTGAAAGTAATGAACCTAAAAAGAAGAAGCACCACCATTCTGAAAATCATGAAGATACGAAAGAGACTGATTATAAGGATAGAAAACATAAAAAGGATAAAAAACGAAACAAAGAAGGAAACAATGCCGTAAAAAGGAATAAGCTTATAAATAGCTTAGAAAACGATGATAAACATACAGAAAAAAGCATAGATCTTGTTTATGATACCGGTACAGAGAACACCACAAGATCATACCAAAGTCTCGTATCGGGTATGAGACAAGAAATAAAAAAAATAACTTTTAAAGGTTCTAAAAAAGAACAAACTGCAGCAGAAAAAGAAGTCAAGAGGCTGGCGAATGTAGCTGCCGCAGCTTTACAAGTGCAATCCATGGCAATGGCTTCCAGTAAAGATCCGAAGCTACAACCAGAAGCTAGCTCAAAACATGTTCTGCTATCCACGACGACTCCGAAGCCCCAACCAAAACCGGTCCAAAAGAGATTAGTGAACAGAACACTGTTCAAGAATACAGTGGCGCTTCGTACACACAAAAAAAAACATGAAAAAGAAATAAGGTCTTATGAAATAGTATTTTAATAGAAAATTTTATGACTCTTTTTGATCTTGTCGATTTTAAAAACTTTGCCCAGAGGAGTGGAGTTATCAGTCAAAAAGTTTTTATTATTACTTGTTTGTTGCATATATGATCTATAAGTATAAAAGTATGCAAGTTTTAAAATAATTTCAGGGCAACAAGAATGGTACCACTTTCTCTGAATAAGCTATACAATAAGTAAGTAAGGAGATATTGGACTCTCTCTGCAGGATCTCTATTTATAGAACCGCTTTTTCTCTGCCTTCAAATGACGCCTTCATCGTAGTTTACACCTTTACGGTTATTTTTACATGGATAGGACAGTATTACTAATTATACTGTTAAGGTCTTCGGTAGGTACAAGTATACTTTTCATTTCTTTTTGCTCCTTTGTGATGCACTTACCACGTTTTGTCTCCGAATCACCCAAAGGTAGATTGAGGTCATATTGTTTACGTTCATCCCGTACCAATTTTTTTTTACTTTATACAATTAATACTAAAATGTACTAAGTGTACTATTCTTTCAGAGAAATGAAAAAGCTCCAAGGTGAGGTTAGCCGTCAAGGAAATAAAAGTGAAATACAAAAAAATCCTTCACATCTTAGTCCCTACGCTGTAAGTTAACCATACCTACACGGTTTTTGCTTTTTTATATTAGTAATTAAACTAAATCAGTTTGAATTTATTGTACCTACATACAGGATTGAAATTTCTTTTTAGATAATAGCCCAAATGGAAGAACTAATGAACGAGTTTCCCGAAGTGAATGCGACCATCACGAAGTTCGCTCGGACTGCTGAATACAACGACATAGTCTTGGTCACAGTAAACGCGAAAAATGAAAGTGCAGAGAGATATTTACGAGCTAAAGAAAGCAAGTACGCGGAGGACGTTCCAGAGAAAAAGATAATATTTATTGTCCATGGATTGACTGTGATGGGAATGAAGGGCATGTCGAGCCTGGTTCAAATGTCGGAATTGAAATTACTCTTAACATATTACTTCAAACATTTAGATAAATTTGACATCTATCTTATGCCGCTCGCAAATCCTGACGGTTACTCCGCTTCTCGTTCAGTAAATATTTTTCGTAATTTTTACATTTATCACACTCCAACCGGTACCGGTGTATTCCCGCTGTCCCCGTCCAACGTAATAACTCGCGTATTCTTATATTGCCGTTAACGCAACGGGTCTTGGCTGCTTACTATATCATCAATATTAAAAAGTAAATAATTTAGAAAAATTAACCCCTTTCTTTTAGCTTTGATCTTACCTGGTGTTTGCATTTGTAAGTAGCACAGTAGCACGTATGATGATTAATTCTGATTGACATACAGTCCGATCGAACAATATGGAACAAGAATGTGTCGCCGCAATCCGAGTGTCCTGGCGTGTTCGTGGACCGGAACTTTGACGTCGCATGGAACGCAACACGAGAGATCAGCTCTTGTAGTCAGCTGTACCCAGGGGCAAAGCCCTTCTCCGAAGTGGAGTCAAAGGCCGTCCGAGACGTATTCCACCGCTACAGTCACAAGATCCTGGCATATATACATGTACACTCCGGTACTTTTGATGAGAAAGTGTTCAAGGTAAACTTGGTTTTATTATTTATCTTCAGTTTTTTTGGTTAGTGTTTTGACAGCAAGGAGGTACATGTGGAGAAATGGAAAGGAGAGAAAGGAAGAAGTTTGTGTGGAGAAGGTTACGGCTTAACTATCGATGGTCTATGACGACCGGAACCTATTATTATAAGTAAATCGCTGTAACTGAATAGTTCGATTGTTACGCACCGCATTCGGTCAGACCAATCGGACCGTCTGATCCCTTTTCAACATTTACAGGGTGATAGAAAAGAGCTCATGAATATAAAAAACTACCTATAAAAAATCGGGTCCATTTATCAAGTTATAAAAACTTAAAATGTATCTACTGAAAAGCCTATTTCTTTTATATTTCATTGTTGGTACCAAAGTAAAAGTACCTAGTTCATAATTATTTTATGTGTACCTAAATTTTTAACCTTTTAATGAATTAAAAATCACTCTGATTTCGTTTGAAAAACCTGCAGAAAATTTTCGTAAACAAAAATCTACTTTTAGGGGGACGCAATTTTGTATCCTCGAGGGTATACCGAGATTCAGTCAGACGATGACAAATACATCGACTTGAAGGGGGAGATCGACGAGGTCATGAAGAACGCCAGCTTCAGGGTCATGTCTGTGACGGTGGATACCCTGGCCAACTGGTACGGTGTAGTGGCAGGCTCTAGTGTGGACTACGCCTCGGCGGTAAGTAAAAAGAAAAAGAGATGGCGAGATGATTTGGACGCGTACCAAGAGGGCTGGTTCAAGACGGTGTGGGAAAAGAGGGATCCCTTCTTTTCGCATAATGTTCATTTTCCTAATATACTTTGGCATAATTTGTTTTGCCATAATAATTCTTTGCCATATTTTTTATGGCATATTATTTATGTTGGCTTAATTATCTTGCAGGTTAATTAGTTTTGGCATAATTTTATTTCGCATATTTTTACTAGCTCTAATGACTATTAGTATTAAGGCATAAAATATAATAGGAACAACTAAAACAAATTTGAGTTATTTTTACGTATTTTATTTTGAATGTTCATGCAAATGATTTATTATATTATGTAACTGTCATGCATTACAAATTATTAATTAAAAGTCATGTTAGTAAATATGCAAGTTTCGAAGTATATTCATTTTTTTACTTCATAAAAACAAACCTGGCTCCTAGAGTATCAAGAACCTAGCTGGCAGAAAAGAGCGAGCGCAGTATAGTGCGAGCGACGACATTTTTGACAGAAAACGAGAAACAAAAACGCGAGCGAAGCGAGTGCGAGCGCGAGCGCGACGAGCGCAGCAAGGAGCCAGGAAAAAACCATAATAATCATAGAATAAGAATTATTGATTTATATTGTAAAAAAATGTGTATTAGTGTCTAACATTATTATACGTATTTGTTATGATAAAAAAAAATATGTTTTAATCTCATTATGCGTAAACAAATTTATGCTTTAGAATGTTATGCTTAAACATTATTATGATTAGAGTAATTATGCTAAAAAAAATATGCGAAAATAATGTTATGCGTAAATCTTTAGGAAAAACAAAAATATGCCATGTTATATTATGTCTAAAGATTTTATGTAAATGGATAGGGAACTGGGAAAAGAATGTCTCCAAGGTCTTGCTTTTAGCAACGGCTCGATCTCGACAAAAAAGTACTGTCTTTCAGGAGGTGCAGGTATTCATAGATGAGTACAAATTAAACTATAGAACGTTGCAATATTGACAAAAAAAATATGTTTACCACATTTTTTCGATTTAAGCGAACATATTTGCTAAACTGTTGTTTTTTTTTCATAAAACAGAGTTAATTCTATCAAAAAAAGTAGTTTTAACTCATGAGTCTGTAACCCCCTGAAAGATTTGCCACAGACAGTATCAAGGTATCTATGCGCTGCCACCGATGACGCCGTGGAAGTGGGTAAGTTTTGGTCCAAACAAAGAACAATGGTGGTGCCCATACATTGTTTTAGCTGAGATTAAATTCCTACGTCATTAAATGAAAAATATCTGGTTTAACTCAGGGTGATGTTCTGAATTAGTTAGTGCAAGAATTTTTGTTTGAGAATGTCGAGATATTTAGTCATAAACTTTGCTAGTCTGGGGATCTTTTAATAATGTGTTTAATAGTTAATATTATTCAATTTCGTGGAAGTAAAAGGGGAATATCGCATCAGTATTTAAACTAAAGAAAAAAAAACTAAGCGAAGCGACTTTGACGTGATTTGATTAGACTGGGATACTAGTCTTTTTGCCAATCATTAATTGAAAGTAATTCATTTATTTCTACTACACTAAAATATTCTTACCTACCTGCAAGGAACATCTAAACTTAGACATAAACTGTTTTGTTAACTCATTTACTGCAACAAATACAATAATTATATTATTACTTAATATAGTTACTACTTGTCACTTAGTAGATAAAATATGTAACGGCAACACTAAGCTAAAGAAATTAACTAAAAAATCAAATAACTTTTTATTTATTATGTTTTTTTTTATCCGTTTTGAAGCAGCCCAATTATACTTTTAAAAACGTAGACAATTAATAGAATGTCTTTCGTATATAACTCTCTTTCAGACGCTCAAATTTAAGTCAGCTAAGATTTCGCCATTGTTCTTTGATCGATTGTCGTATCAAAATGTGAGTCTATTACTAACAACAAGTAGGCCTCTAGTGCTTGTTTAAATTGTTCCAGTCACTGTAATGGGGTGTTATAGAATAATGTGAACTAAACCCAGTATAATAGACTCCATTTTATGTTGTTTCCAGGTGTACGGCATTCCTTATGCTTTTGAGTTTGTGATGCAGATTTATGATACAGCAATCTTAAATAACAATGCGTTGACGGAGATTTGGAGTCGACTCATTGACACCACCTTCAATAATATGTGGAAGAACCTGCACCATGCCAGCGCAGAGCGAACACAAACTTGAATTAATGCGTTCAAGTTTGTGTATGTTTACATAATTAATTAATAAATTGATATTCTTAGATATTTTATTGGAATTATATTTATACCAGATTCTGACAGCGGCTTCGTTCGCATGATAGTCGGAAATTATCCCACGGCAACAAAATATCGGGATAAAAAGTAGCCTATGTGCTATTCCAGACTATAATCTATCTCTGTGCCAAATTTCACCCAGATCCGTCCAGCCGTTTGAGCGTGAAGAAGTAACACATATAAAGACACACAGACACACCCACAATCTGTCGCCTTTATAATATTGGTGTGATCTGATGATATTAGTAAGATTTTAGATGGAAGGCCTCCTACTAGGTCGGGCCATTGACTTGTTTAAGGTTGGGGAAATCCGGTGTTTGCGAGATGCACGGGACAGGTCGATGTGGCCACTCTTGGGGAAGACCTATTTTCAGCAGTTGACGTTTTCTGCTGAAATTATACTGATGATGATGAGATATTATTATTTTTATAAGTCACCTAAGAATATTAACAGGCGCACGGGTTCATCTTTAAGCTAAAGCCACGCTCGCCGCGCAGAACTGTGGTAGCCCAGTGGTAACAGCCCCGACTTACGTGTCGTAGGTCGTGAGTTCGAGTACTTTGTGTAAATTATTTCATCACCACTGCTCTTAAAACTGTGAAGGAAAACATCGTGAGGAACCCGGCATGTCCTAGAACCAAAAAATCGAAGACATGTGACATCCACCAACCCGCATTGGGCCCGCGTGGTGGATAACGGGCCATCCCCTCTCACAGAGAGGATGCTTTGTCCCAGCAATGGGGACATTATAAGGCTGATGATGAACGCTTGCCGAGATCGGACCGTGGATGGAAATCTATAAAATAATGAGATTTTTCTGTATCTCGCAAAATTATGTACGTTTAGCCATTTTATTTGGTCCCGGCTGACATTTGTAGATCTTTCGCAGTCGTTGCGAGAAACCAGATACTCAAGTAAGTAGGTAAGTATTTCTTTCTCTATATGGTACATTGAGATCTTACATTTAACACTAGCTGACCCGGCAAACTTTTTTTTGCCATAAAAACACCAAACATTTATCTACCCTACCTACCCTACCCTACCCTACCTACCCAACCCTACCTACCCTACCTACCCTACCCTAACTAAAAATAGATGTTGGCCGATTCTCAGATCTACTCAATATGCTCACAAAATTTCATGAGAATCGGTCAAGCCGTTTCGGAGGAGTACGGGAACGAACATTGTGACACGAGAATTTTATATATAAGATTGTTTCACACATACTACCATTGCTGGTGTAGAAATATTAAATAATAAGCTAGGTACATGCAAATCAAAACTAGGTATGAACATTATAAGATGATATATTTATGAAATGTTTTATAATGTCGAAAAAATAAATCATCATGTCAAAATATAAATCATAACGTCAAAATCATTATTAAGATTTTACAAACAAGGAGTATCGGTTCACCCAGCTCCTGGGTTGTGGATGTCAGAAAGTCAGTCGTTCCATGTAAAAGACCCCCTCATAGTGGGGAAATGGCTTGGCATATTGATTAACATTGTGGTCCTAGGTTCGATCCCAAAGACAAAATAATAGTTTAGTTATTTTAAAACCTTATAATAATTTTTCTTCTTCATGTTGATAATTCCCTTCACTAAATTTTCTTCGACCAGTATTTAGCCACGTCGATAGCCTTAGCGCTGGCCTCACAAAGGTCTTGCATGGTGCAAGTGTTTTTACATAAGGAGCAGGACAGGAGATGGGGCATCGTCTGTGGGGTAGTTCAGCAGACACACTGTGGCTGATTGGAGTACCACCATCTGACTTAGTCATGCCTACAGTGGCTCACTTGGCTTCGTAACCGGTATATGGCTGTTTATGGCCCGCTGGGAGCTTTTCTGCAAGATCAACATAGTCAGTTGGAGAAGGGTATTTGAAGAGCCACGGTTTTTTGCAAGCTTCGCTAGGGCTGTTATCTTTAATTATATTAGTCGAGTAATTCATTTTCACAACTCTGCGCCGCCATAATGTAAAAATAAGTTCAAAAATTAAAACCCGACTACTGAAAAATCACACTCTAAAAGTTTGAAACAAGAACATATTCTCATCTGAATTGTTATGTACAAACTATTCGGTATGTAACGGGTATTAAATAAACAACTTACATATTGTAATAAATATTTTTTAGTATTTCATACATTCTTATAGTGGTGTTCAGAGGATAACCACTACTCTATACTGACAAACATGACGCTTCCAACGACACTTCTTTTATCAAATTACGATAAGTAGTTTAGAAGTTATGAGAGAACAGATGAGCATACATACATACCGGTCAAAAACATAATGCTCCCTTTTACTTCTACGGCGAAATGGGGTGATAAAGATTTTTTTGTTAAAAAGTTTTTTATTTACTTGTCTCTTTTTAGTTTTGATAGTTACCTCTAAATACCATGAAAATCATTTAAAGCCAAAGTAAATCTTATGACGATTCCAATAGCCCTATACAGGACTAGGATCCATTGTTTTATTTCGGAGTTCCAGTGCCTACATTCCGGCTTCATCATCAGATCAGTTCGATGTTTCACCAGTACCATTTATAAGTGCTGCTTCATCATAGTCGGTTAGCTATTCTATATATCTTATACCCGTGACATACTTAGCATTAAGGAGTTCCAGTGGCCATCTGTGGTCTTCTTCATCAGTTCCATTTCACCAAATGACACTTTTTGAGAGTAAATGATTGCATTGTTGATAAAAATACCAAAATCGCTGTAAGTATACCTATAATATTTGAGGATTTTCCTTGATTTCTCTGGGATGACATCATCAAATCCTGGTTTCCTTGTCATGGTACCACCCTTAAGATTCCAACATAAAAATAATCATCAAAATCAGTTCATAAACGACGAAGTTATCCGCGAACACACATAAAAAAAGAATATATATTATATATTATATTCTTTTCGAACTGAGAAACCTCCACCTTTTTTGAAGTCTGTTAAAAATAGTAGGTACCCAAAACATTTCTGTTATTGTTAAAATAATTCAATTCAGTTAATGAAACTCGTCGATGTAACAAGATGTCGATGTCCTTCGAGTTTGGGGTTAATAGAGAATAATTACAGTCGCAGCGGGGGTTGATGTACAACACTAGTAATAAAGATACGGCTTCACCCGAGGGACTGATGACAAGGGGATGTTTGCACGAATAGAATTTAATTCAGTGATGATTCAATGGAGTGGAAGCGTTGACTATACAGAATGTATCGGATCAACATGAATCAAATTTTAAAAACTGCTTCGGCCTATGTGTATGAAATAAACTTTCTCCAAGGAAATTGCAGAATTATTTTTCATTAAATTTTTTTTTTGGGAATTTTGGCTATATGACCTACATAGATAAAGTTGTTCATATACATGGGCAGAAGCAGTATTCAAATATGATCAGTATGATCACACATTTCCATTATACCCCAGTAGTTGACAAAAAATATATATTTAGTCCGTCAGTTAGATAACCTAAAAATATTGTACAAGTATTTTTCTTTTGCCACGTAAACAAAAAATTACGACGATACAGTGCGTTGAAATATCGTGTGACGTCACGATGTTTACTATGTATGTATACTGACAAAGTGACGTCACAAGCCCCCACTCCTGAACTTTGATGTGCTTTATCTTTGTCAGTTTTTATTTATTTAATAAAGCAAAAAATACAGGTACAATATTATTTTGATAATCTGACGGATTATATAGAATTATTATTTTAATACCCAGGAAACATCCGTATTGTGACATTTTTGTATGTTTCGAACACAACGTCTATCGATTGTCACTTGTGCGTAGTATTATATTATCTGTGCTTGTGCATTCCGGAATAGAAATAAATATTTACTGCGGTCGACTCATCCAAGAATTTCCACATGAGCAGTTCGAAGAAACTCTGAGTCTGTAAAGAGATTTCCTTATTAGTCAAGGCGAAGTTACCGGGTAATGCATCATGGAATGGGGCTTTGGGCTTTGCTTAATTTAGTTTTTTAATAAATATGAGCCTTTTAAAACTTTCGACAGCAAGTTACGTTAAGTATACACATTTATAAGCAGACTCAATAAACAAAACACTCTTTATTCGGCAAATATTGACGAATATGATGAACTTCACTTTCTCTCAATATAACCCATGCGTCATCGGTTATCATTTCAAAATATTTGTTTCACCGAGGCAATAAAATTCATCGGTAGGCACACGCTTTTCATTGCAGATTTACGATGAAGAGGTTGCTGTAGTCTAGATTTAAAACCGGCAATGTATTCGAAAGTCATCAATTCTATAGAGGAGTCTAAAGTATGTCAAGTCCGTGGTCGCTCCAACTGGTTCTGCATACAAAAAGGCTCATGAGAGAGAGAACGAAGAAAGTGAACGTATCGTTTTCGTGATTGTTAATGTTGTCACTTTTGTTTAAAACCATCCTTGTGGGCCGTTATTCGGGGCGTTCGTGACGCACGTGTATGGTCCCGTTTTTAAAGCCAGTTTGACTGAGACACTGGCAGTAGGATTTATTATTCAATTCAATTTTCAAAGTCATGGCTCTAGTGATAAGCGTTCGATGGTTTGGTCAATGTCAAGGATTGCAGACCAAATGCAAATTACGTGCTGGGGGGTGACCATAAGCTCTTGGAGTAAGGTTATTTTGAGTGTGTGTAAGGGACAGATGTATATGACGTGTATACATCTGTCACTTACTCGATATCAAAATATCCTTACTCTAAGAGCTTATGGTCACCCCCCAGTTTTTGTGCATTTGTCAAAACTGAATCAAGGCAGAACAGCATGCCAACTGCACGTTCTGACTGCAATCTTATGATGATTAAAAGGATTTAGTATTGCATGTAGCACTGGATTTGACTGGTTTTTGACTATCTACATACACATAAGACATTCGTCGGTCTATTTGTACTTTTTGATGATGGAGATTGCATTTGTCAATAATGTAACCCGCTAAAGGGTCCAAAAAATTGGTCCAAAAAATCCAGACGTGGCGTCAATATCTGAGGACAAAAACAAAAAATAAAACAGGGTTAAAACTTAAAAGTACCACTACCAGCACACGTAGGCTCCGTAGACCGTAGGTGCTATTCATAAAAATAAAAATAAATAAGGTACATATATTTCTTGTTAGTTATTATTCGTTACTGTATTTTCAAACAAGACTGCGATTAAATTGTTTCTATGCAGGATTGATTTGAATTTGAACAAACATTGTTATTCACGGTGAAACATTGCCACAGTAAATTAAATGTAGATTCGATTGTACTAAATTCTTCGCTTGTTATGCCAGATTTCACAGTATGTACATGCTTGAATTGTATATAATACTAGCGGACGCCTCGCGGTTTCACCCGCGTAGTTCCCATTCCCGTGGGAATACAGGGATAAAAAGGAGCCTATGTCACCCGGAGATAGTGTAGCTTCCCAACGGTGCAAGAAGTTTTGAAATCCGTCTAGTAGTTTTTAAATTTATTCGTTACATACAAAAATACAAATATTTCCTCTTTATAATATTACTAGCTTCTGCCAGCGGCTTCGCCCGCGTGTAATATACATATAAACCTTCCTCTTGAATCACTCTATCTATTAAAAAAAAACCGTATCAAAATCCGTTGCGTAGTTTTAAAGATCTTAGCATACATAGGGACAGACAGTGGGAAGCGAATTTGTTTTATTCTATGTAAGGATAAGGAAGGATAAGGATAGTATAGATTTCTCAAGAAAATCCTATATAATACGCAAATACATTATTTTTCATAAAGGTTATATTAATTAGGGCGCACGATTGGCGCAGTGCTAGAGCGATTGACTGCTGCGCTATCAATCGCTTGCGTGTCTCGCGGGTTCGATTCCCGCACGGAACGAATATTTGTATGACCTACAGATAGTTGTTCCGGCTCTGAGTGTTGTGTATGTGAGTCTATATGTTTGTAAATACACCCACGATACAGGCAGAAATTCCTAATGTGGGGCAAAGTTTAAAAAAAAAAAAACAATACACATTGAGCAAGCGTGGCTATCAATGAGTGCCTTCTCTGTTTGAGAAGAGACCTTTGCCCTGAATGGGACTATTACAGGCTGGTATCTCTTCTTGGTCGCATTCTTCATTACTGAAGGTCGTGTCCCTGAAAGGCCTTCGTAGCTTTATGCGCGATGTTCTTCCACTTCCTTCGGTTTTCAGCTTCTCTCAGGGCGGTTGTAGCAGAGAGTACAGTGATCTGGTCTGAATAGCGGTTAAGACTAGGATTGTATATCATTATATTAATCTCGTGGTTTTTAAAGCTAGTAGTAGTCACATTGCTTATCAGTTGATTTTTTTTATCATCATCATTTTAGCTGAAGACACCCACTGCTGTTGCCACTTAAATTTAGTCTTGTTAGTCCAAACTAATATTATAAATGCGAAAGTAACTCTGTCTGTCTGTCTGTCTGTCTTTGCTTCACGCCTAAACTACTGACCCGATTTGTGTGAAATTTGGTACAGACATAGTTTGGAACTTGAGAATGGACATAGGATAGTTTTTATTACAAAAAATAAAATATAAAATAAAATTTATTCCGGACATACAGCGCCATCTATTGGTCAAGAGTCGGCATCAATTCAGTACTGAAAATTCATCGGAAAAATGTAAATAAATAGTAAAAAGGTATGAAAATATAATATAATACAACTTTTAGTATAAAGAAAATGCTCTAACGGAGTATAGATAATTCTATTAGAACTATATGTCGAGTTGGTGATCGCGCAATGGTGTCGATCGTTACACGAGTTCGGTTCATGTTATTGTTTTAATTCATCGGAAAAAAGTAAATAAATAGTAAAAAGGTATAAAAAAATAATATCAATATAATAAAACTTTTAGTACAAAGAAAATGCCCGAACGGAGTATAGATAAATAATCCGAGTCACTATGCTCGATAGATGGCGTTGGGATCGAAATAGATCGCGCTATGGTTTCGTTACACGCTTTTGGTTGGGTATCGGCCGAGCGCTTCGGTACTGTCGTGGAATTGTGGATTGATCGTTTCGTAAATTTAAAATTGGCTCCGTTGTATTAGTAGATTAAAAGGTTTATTTGTTGGGTTGTCTGGTGGTTGTTTTCAAAATTGGTCCCGTTGTATTTATCGATTAAAAGGTTTATTTGTTGGGTTGTCTGGTTGTAATGTAAGTTTAGTTTGATCTCGATTATTAGTAGATACTAAAATTGTATGTCTAAATTCGTTTTAATTTTCAAATTAATTAGATCGTTCCTTTTAAATTATTTAGTTGATTTTTGAAGAGTTCCCTAGAATATCTTCCACATTTCATTTTTGAAGAGATCCCGCGAGATCGGGAACTATGTGGGTAAAACCAAAAATCTGCCGGAAGTCACTATTCCACGCGAACGAAGTCGCGGGCAAAAGCTAGTTATATATATATATTTTTTTTACTTTGTATAGATTCTTTTACCGATTATTTTGTGAATGTGTGAACATTGTAGGCCTTCTAGATGTTAGTTAACATTTGTTAACTTTGTTATATATTATATAAACTTTTTTTTTTTCCTTACGACTTATTGTCGGGCCTACGTTGTCCCCCTATAGTACTAATGCTGTAACATGGAAATATTGTAAAACCAAACCATTTTTAAAAGAGTATTCTTGCCGGTTCTTCTCCATAGAAAACGACCAACCCGAACCGTGCACCTTTTGTCGACGTTTTATAAGTGCCCATGTAGGCCCATGTAAAATAAAATAAAAATTGATTGATTGATTGATTGCTGGACGTAGGCTCTTTCAGCATCGCTAAATCAAACGATCCTATGCTTTGACCTTTACCAGGTCATCGACCCACCTTATCTTGAAAGGCCTTCCATCGCTGCGTCTCCAGCACCAATAATTGCGTAAGTTCATAGAGTAGGGTACGGATTGTTTCCCTTGCTTCATATATTCAAAAACCAAATTCAAAATAAATAAAAAAAAAACGCAAAACAACAAACAAAACAAAGCAAAACATACATGGTAAATATCCCGAAACAAATATTAATTCTAATGATTGTGACCAATATGTCAGCTTAAAAACTTACATAATAAAACAGTGTTTTTGATTTACGGGCAATAAACCATAAAGCAAAAGAAATCAATAGCAAGGTAAAAATAAGGTGTAATTTTAATATCATAGGTAATATAACATCACACCTGTATCTTTTCCCTGAAGGGTTTGGGCAGAAATGCACCTATCTTCAGTACACCCAATGCTGCAATGTTGCAAACATATTTTCTTAGCACTGAAGCTTTTGGAGCTGCAGTATTATTTTAAGTACCACATGCATACGTAAGACTATTATTGTGACGTAAGTTCATACAAAGTAGGTATATTTTCAAAGAACCGAGAGGTTTCTCTTTGTAAAGTTAATGCGCTGAATAATTATAACTCACAGTGACATCAAGAGTGCATTGATCTTCAGATAAGTACTTTGCATATTTTATTTGAAGTTACATTAAATTATTTATGACGAAAGCCACAAGCAGTGGTGTCTCATCCCATACGATGATATAGATGGTGATCTATCTATCGCCGTGGAACGGAACCGAACGCGATTGATTGACAAAAACTAATCGGTATAGTCAGATGGAAAACGCTAGTTACGTCGGCGGTTTCTTTGTATGGGATGAGGCATATGTATGCTAGTATTATATTATCTGTGCCACAAGTTAGTTTTATAGAATAAACAATTGTTCACTATTTCATGTTATATTCTGTTTCTGAAAGCCAGAAATAGATGCGTGTAAAGCCTAATTTAACAATAAATCGCTAAATCCGCTGTATCCATAAGAACTGCTGTGTATGGATTATCAAAAAATAGCCAATTGAATCAATAAAATGAATAAGATGTCTCTTCAGAGGTTCTGGAGTGGTGACCGAATACCAGCACCCTCCTTCTCTTTCATTTTGGTAACTCAACAATATTCGTTGCTTGTTTTACGCTGTTGAGAAGACGGATTTTTAACAGACTTTCCAAAAAGGAGGAAGTTCTTTTTGTTTTTTTTTTTTATTTTCACCGATTTCTCCGTCAATTGTGGAACGATTTTGAAAATTATATTTTTTTTTTGAACGTGTATGTTCCCAAATTGGTTGCATTTAAATTTGATGAAGATCTGATGAAGAACTTCGGAGATATAAGGCAGAACTCTTCAATAAATGACAGCAAATCTCTCGGGTTTGCATAGCATGTCTGTTTATTGTTTATACCATTTCATAACATAACATCACGCCAGTACGCTCTAAAGGAGTACGCAGTTGTGTACAGTTCACTTTGGTACACCCTCATTTCACTGGTTATGTTCAAGTTTCATGATATTCGGGTAATCTATTCTGGAATTATAGGTACCTTACTATGGAACTTGCGTATTAGGTACCTCAACAAAAAAGTGAAGAATAAAAAATTTGTGTATTTTTAGAAGTCGGTGTCTTTCGTAGGTACCAAATTTTTTTGCGATATGGACACCGACTTCTAAAAATAAAGTTATTTTTCACTTTGTAGTTTTGTACGTGGAAGTCGGTAGTATTTTTTTGCAATATTGTTTTTTATTTTTCACTTTTTAGTAGTACCTACCTAACAGGCAAGTTAGTAAGGTACCTATAACACCAGAATAGATTTCATGAAACTTGAACATAACCGATGAAATGAGAAATCTGCTTACCACTTAACAGTGTACTGGCGTGATGTTATGTTATGAAATGGTATAAACAATAAACAGACATGCGATTGCAGCAATCCCGAGAGATTTGCCGTTATTTATTGAAGAGTTCTGTTGTATAACTCCGAAGTTCTTCATCAGATCTTCACCAAATTAAAATGGGACCAATTTCGGAACATACCTTTTCAAACAAAAAAAGAATTTTCAAAATCGGTCCACAATTGACGGAGATATCGGTGAAAATATATAAAAAAAAAAAACAAACATAATGTCGAACATAGAACCTCCTCCTTTTTGGGAAGTTGGTTAAAAATAACTTCTGTTTCAGCAGTCGGTGTTCCTGTTTTCTTTTCTTCGTTTTTTGATACCTTCATCATGTTCTCTGGGACAGTTCACCTTATCTGATGCTTGTCAAGGAGTGACCGTAGCCGTGTCATATCATGACAATGGGACCGTTAGCACGTGGGCGACTCCTCAAACCGGTAACACATTGGTTCACTAAACCCTGCATACACTGTCTTTGATTATTTCGAGCCGTTCATTTGTTTACTGGTACGGTATTTTTGACTTGAGTTATGTGTGCCAGTATAAAGAACAAAATCCTTTGTCTCCGTATAAAAGGAGTGGAATTGTTTCTAAGTAGGTATGTAGGACGCGGAAGGAATGTTGATCGTCCGGCAGCGAGATGTGTAGACGACATTGTTGTCATCGAGGGTAAAACCTGGACCACAAGAAAATGGGGCTTATGCCCAGCAGTGGGCAAAGACAGGCTGCAGTGGATGCCAGTAGCACAGGACTGGCCGTTGTCGCGACGCTTGGGGGTGGCCTATGACCAGCGAAGGACAGTACGCCCTCAGCCTAATTGCGTAAGTGATTTCGGAAAGGCAAAGGGTTTTACCCACTGACCTCTATTATACAAGTACGCTGGACTAAACATACTATATGAAATGACAGTTGATTTTTGTGCTGATTCAAAGCGCCCCGCTCGAGCGTATCAGGAACTAAAATTGACACATTTAGAGATAGGATACTACCAATATTTATAAAAATTAGGTAATACTAATAAATTTGACTGGAAATATTATAATATTGTAACTAATATATCAGTATTAGTGATATTTTTAAATTACACTAATATCAAAATAGTAGACTTGGCAAGGCGTATCACTCATCTTACTGTATTGACTTCTCGTAGTATGTTGGAACTAAATATCTCATATTTGTATTGGTGATGAAAATTATATATGAATGCCTAATAATCAGTTATAATATGTTCAATAGCAATGTGTAATACTAAATTCTGGAATCATTATCATGGTCATCCACGGCCCGACTTCGCCCACTGCTGAGCACAGGCCTCGCTCTTGTACCAATCACTACGTTCCTGAACCTGGAATTAATTCTGGAACAATATCATGATAATTATAATTTTATTAACAAATGTTTTGAAGTCAAACAATTTATTATCTGCATCTGAAACAGAGCTGAAAACTGATTTCAGCGGGGGTTGGGTCATCTCGATAACTTATTTTCATTACTTTATTAAATATATATATTTATTTAGGTATGTATCATATAATATTTAGATCAGATTTAAACAATGCACCTGCCATGTTATCTCTTCACCACCCTTGGTTGACTGGTAGAGAATGCCTAAGGCATTAAGTCCGCCATTGTACCTTTGTGTATGAAGTTTAAATAAATAAATATAAGTCTTCACCTTGCTGGAATGCGATGTCACTCTTATTTGCACCTTAACACTACAGAGACAAGATCTCAGCGATGAGAGTGAGAAATACGTCCGTTGTAAATGATTATCCATCTCATTTATTATTATTATTATATTAATGATGTTCCCTTCACGAATCCGATGGGCGTACAACTAGTGTACTTGATCGAGGAGATACTTGCTCAAATGTGATAGTTTTTAGGATAAGTTGTTAGCCTAACCCCATATTTAAATCTCACTGATCTGACAGAAATGCGCTATAACTTTACTAGCACGCTATCCACTAGTTTATAGCTTGCAATCTGACTGAAAATATTTTTTAGTAACCTTTACAGCAATTATTCTATTACTTAAAAATTAATCATAATAAAAATAACTGTTTTTTTTTTCTCTTACGTATTAAATTATTCTCTCGATCGATACAACCCATAAAAGTATTTCACCGAAAGCTGTGTCCCATCTCTAATATTAGTTCCATGCGACTCTCACGTTAATTCACGTTGCTATCAGCGCCAAAATGGCGATAATCAAATGTCTTCATTTTGTCATCGTTAATATGAAGTCCAGTGTACAATGTATGATAGAGGTCAGTGGTTTTACCCCATGAAAGAGTATGATAAATACTCTATAAATAATTAGGTACAGCCAAAATATTTTTGGATTCTTTCGAAAAGAGTAAGAGTACCAATGAAAACGCTCAATAATTGGTGATGAGTTATGATATTCTCAACCGAGGATCTTGTTGAATAGCCACCTAAAAGGTCTTTGTAAAACTGTGGCCTGCGGACTACTAAAGGGTGAGGCAGATAATGATTTTTTTTGCTTTGTAAATATCATATTTTCATTTTATAGCTACACACGTCGTGTACTGGTGTAACTTCCAATCAGTGAATGATGAATTCATGTTTTTTTACATGATAAGCAACGTAATATATGTCCTAGTACTGATTGATATGTGGATTTTGGCTCTGAGACATGGTCGCTTTCAAAGGGCCTCAAAAGAAAGCTTACAGTCACAAAAGGCAAAGGGGCAATGGAGAGGACTATGCTCGGAGTTTCCTTGCGTGATCAAATCAGAAATGTATAGATCCGCAAGAGAACCAGGGTCACCGACATAGCCCGAAGAATTGCCAAACTTAAGAAGCAGTGGGCGGGCATATTGCTAGCATACGGATGGCCGATGGGGCAGGAAGGTTCTGAAGTGGCGACCGCGAACCGGAAGACGTTGCGTTGGAAGGCCTCCCACCAGGTGGACCGATGACCTGGTGAAGATTGCGGGGATCCACTGGATGCGAGACGGACGGGACCGATCAATGTGGCGACGCTTAGGGAAGGCCTATATCTAGCAGTGGACGTCTTTCGGCTGATATGATGATGACTGATATGTGACACACATCACGTCGCTAATCATGTAGTACTGATTTCAAATCTCAGGTAAGGCAAAGCATATTTCCATTGTGAATTTCATCCCATACACGTAACAATACCGCTGTTACCCAGTTACTGGGTTGTGGAGGTCAGATAGGCAGTCGCTCCATGTAAAACACTGGTACTCAGCTGAATCCGGTTAGACTGGAAGCCGACCCCAATATAGTTGGGAAAAGGCTAGGCAGATGATGATGATGACACGTAACAATAAACTTTTATATTTTGAAATGCTTTTAAGTTTTATTACGGATTAATGAATGGGATGGCCAGAGTGGTCATCCTTAAAAGCACTGTTGGACAAATTGATGGATCAGCTAAGTGGAATTAGTTGGAATGCAGCTTTTATTCGAACGATCCATCATGAAAGCTATCAAAACTGTAAGCCTACTAATTTAGGACTATCTGTGTGTGACCTAGATAGCTTCGTTTGCGTTGTAGTTATTGATTCCCGAGTCCGTGCTTGTTCATGTTCAAAACTATGCGGTGTTTAGATAGTAGGTACTTAAAATGCATTCAATAACTATGCATTATATAGTTCAGTACCAATGTCTACAGGCCGCAGATATGATGGGTATCGAAAGGTATGTAATGACGATAAAACATAAATAAATATATATTTATTTTAGTACATATCACTTACACTATATGCGTATGTTTCTATATCTAAGGTTAGCCGTTCTCTTTTCTTCTCTTCCTGTTCTCACACACTATTTGTCTACATTTCTTCTTTATTTCTCCTTTTGCGGGTCTGCTGGTAGAAATTTCTAAAGAAATAAGCAGTACCTTTGTACTCCTTTGTCATGATGTGTTTTCTGTATGTATTTTCTTGATAATAAATTATGAACCATGTACAAAGGCGAGCCTCAATGTAAACCCTAGGGTGACAGAGAAAGATATGAATATAGAGGCCAAGATCCAGAGTACAATTTTAAAATAACTTAAGACGAATAAAATAAAATGTACTTACATACTAATAGTATGTGATTGCGCATGGAAATGATCTTAAATCTTCCTCTTGAAGATAACCAGAGAAGGGCTGTCGTGTATGGAGTGTGGGAGAGAGACGCACTGCTGTAGCAGAGAAAGAGCCATCATAGCGGCTGGAAATATGTTGCAGAAGGCGAAGGAGATGAGTTTACCCATCGGGACGAGGTATTCGTTTACGAAGGTATTGGGGAGAATTAGGATTGTGCAGGGTAGTATAGAGAAGGGATAGGATATAGGTATCTAGATGACGCCGAATTGGCAGCCATTTTAATCTGTTCCGAAACTACGATACAATAACATGGTGATACTTGCGAAGACCAAAAATGAAGCGGATGCACAAGATTGATTGCGGTTTCTTCAAAAATCATAATGGGAAGATGGCAAATTAACTCCCTTTTACACATTCTTATTCTGTTATTTTCCTAACTCGTGACTGACTTGCCTCATTCCTTGGCGTGATAATCGTGGCATCTCAACGCGATGAAATCCTCGGAACAGTGAGGTCACCCCGTGAAGTCTGTGAAGCTTCCAGGAAGCTTATGTGCTTTTGGACGGAGCTGGACTGGCTATGTTAGCCAGTGCTCCCACGCACAATGGACCAAATAGAAGGTGCGGAAAAGGGAGTCACTACCTAGTGTCTTAGTGACGAAGTAGTCTTCGTCATCTTCAGATGGCCTAAATCTGAAAAGCACCTCATTTTCAACGTCGGCGCTGGAAACTACAAGACCTTAAAGACAATTTTGAACGAAAACACCATATTGCATAATACAGTAAATCAATTGATCGTCACCTAAAGGTTGAATGTTACTTACACGTCACAAAACGACAAAGGCGATTTATCTACGTGACAGGTACATAATTTTAACCTTAGTAAAGTCTAAATTTACTGGAAATTGATTTTTAAGTTTATTTCCTTAACTTAACTGTATAGGTAAGCGATTAACTTCAGTAGTTAAACAATACTATAAAAATCTTTCATCTGCGTTAATGCAACTAAGCGTATTATTAATGCGATATCGATCACGTTTAGCTGTTCGGGAGTGTACCGTATCCGATAAATTTTCCCGATACCAACAAATTATTAGTAGGTATGTTCTATTATCAAGATTATTTGATACTGTTCTATTCGTCTATGTTTAAAAGAAAATGGAAAGGATCTTCACAGTAGGCTGTATAAAAAATGCATAATATTTGGAAATTAAGTTTTAAAGAGTAGCAAAATTCGAATTTATTGGCAAAAATATAATACACAAAGATTTAATTATTTGACCATTTTTAAACCAAATTGATGAATAAACAGGTCGCACCGAAATTTGAAACCGTTAGTTACTGTATTTAACCATTGGTTGGGACAACTACGTCAATGGCGAGTACATCACTCGCCTTTGGTTTGTCGGCGATATAGTGGTCATGTCTGAGACCATGGAGGACCTCAGTACAATGCTCGTTGACCTCAGCAGAGCTGCCCAAAGAGTGGGTCTTAGGATGATCATGGAAAAACCAAGGTGATGTTAAATGCCCATGTTGCACCCACTCCTATCAAAGTCGGAGAATCCACACTTGAAGTTGTGGAAGATTATGTCTACCTGGGACAAACGGTCCAATTAGGTAGGTCCAACTTCGAGAAAGAGGTCAACCGTCGAATCCGAGTCGGCTGGGCAGCGTTCGGGAGTTACGTGGTATATCTTCTCGTCCAACTTACCACAGTTTCTCAAGACGAAAGTCTATGACCAGTGTGTGTTGCCGGTGATTTACTTAGGGGCCAGAGACGTGGTCACTCACAATGGGCCTTATCAGAAAGCTTAAAGTCATCCAAAGGGCAATAGAGAGGGCTATGCTCGGAGTTTCCTCGCGTGAATCAGGAATGAAGACTTCTGCAAGAGAACCAAGGTTACCGACATAGCCCGAAGAATTGCCAAACTTAAGTGGCAGTGGGCAGGGCACATTGCTCGCAGAACGGATGGCCGTTGGGGCCGAAAAGTTCTATATTGCCTACCGCGTACCGGATGACGCAGCGTTGGAAGGCCGTCCTCTAGATGGAGCTACGACCTGGTCAAAGCTGCGGGCGTCCAGTGGATGCGAAACGCATAGGACTGATCAGTGTGGCGACGCTTGGGGTAGGCCTATGTCCAGCAGTGGACGTCTTCCGGCTGAAATGATGGATTAACTACGGATAAAAGGACTGGGCCTTAGTCACTGTCATGAATGCTCCTAAAACGTAATAAAACTATGGTCAACCTGGGGATCAAACCCAGAACCAACACCTCCTGAACTCCTTACTTTATATTATGTACCTTGTCTGTATAATTACAGAGTTCGAGTTTGGTTTCCCAATACGATCTCCTAACTACTAACGTAGATGAATTCCGAGTAATACAATTAATCTATTACTTTATACCTGAGCAGTTTGGACCTGTGTGTGCCGAGCTTTGAAAGCTGACCCGATAATGTCAAGTATTGGATTAGTTGGCTAGCTTTGAAATTTACCTGAGGCCGTGTCTGAGGCAAGCACTGTATTTAAATAAATATACTGATTTGATATTATTTAGATATTATTTTTTACACGGTATTCCATGTAAATAACAATAATATTATAATAGATATTACGAATTAGGTGTGAATAGTGCGTGTGTGTCCTTTTTTAGGGTTCCGTAGCCAAATGGCAAAAAACGGCACCCTTATGGATCGTCATGTCTGTCTGTCTGTCCGTCCGTATGTCACAGCCACTTTTTTCCGAAACTATAAGAACTATTCTGTTGAAACTTGGTAATTAGATGTATTCTGTGAACCGCATTAAGATTTTCACATAAAAATACAAAAAAACAATAAATATTAGGGGTTCCCCATACTTAGAACTGAAACTAATTTTTTTTTTCCATCAAACCCTTACGTGTGGGGTATCTATGGATAGGTCTTCAAAAATGCATTGAGGTTTCTAATATATTTTTTTTCTAAACTGAATAGTTTGCGCGAGAGACACTTCCAAAGTGGTAAAATGTGTTCCTCCCCCCTGTATCTTCTCAAATAATATAATGATAAAATTATAAAAAAATATGATGTACATTACCATGTAAACTTCCACCGAAAATTGGTTTGAACGAGATCTAGTAAGAAGTTTTTTTTAATACGTCATAAATCGTAAACCGCAATTTACCAAGTACGGAACCCTTCGTGCGCGAGTCCGACTATCACTTTGCCAGTTTTTTTTCTATATCTTCCTTTTTTAAAGTTTACAGTCAAGGAACGAAAATGTTAAGAATCTTAAGGTTAATTTATTGATTTTTTTTTGCCGTTTATGTATGTGATATTTATATGATGCCTTTTCAGCAAGCCTAATATGCCCTGGATTATTATTTATTATATACTTTATTGTACACCACAAAAAGATACAGGACAAACATTTACAAAAACAAGTACACAATGGGCGGTCTTATCGCACTAGGTAGGAGTAATTATGTAAATCCTCTGGAATATGAACTGGTTTGTGTAGGACTCGCAAAGGCCAGCCAAAAAAAGAACCGGCCAAGTGCGAGTCTGACTCGCGCACAGAGGGTTCCGTATAAACAGCTACATTCACCAAAATAAATAGGTAACATTACTAACGTTCTTAAACAAATGCTCTAACGAAGGGACAAAATTAACTGCAGCGCAGCTATACGCCAACAGTGTCGTCAAGTCGATCGACTGTTATCTACTCGTAAACTTGTAATGCCTACTTAGCTATGATAATTTTCCTTTTAATTTCGTTATATTTATATTTCGCAGGGGAAGGGGGGACACTTGACTCTTAGATCTCCTACGCACTATGCTGTAAACCGGAATCGGACCGCGTTCCGGTTAACCACGTAGTAAAATTTGCTTTTCAAAACTTAATTTTACGCAAACGGATCCTTGAAATGAAAAACGGTTTTCACAGACCCGTGATATTATTTAATTGCCTATCCAACGTTACCCCACAACATGGGCAAGACGAGAAAAATAACTTCCCCACTTTACGTGTACAGGAGGTACACGAAACAAAAGTTTCATTCCCCGGTTTGTTTTACCATTTTGTCGGCGTGTTTAATATGTATATCCATGCTAAATTATAGCTTTCTCGTACTCAGAGTCTCTGAGCTAAACTGCGGTCGGACAGACGGACATGGCAAAACTAAAAAAGGATCCTTGTTGATTACGGAACCTTAAAAAGAAAGTAATAAATTAATGATTAAGTAGGTAGTTTGCGGCAAATTTTGGTTGGTTGGTTGGATAAGTCATGGAAAATATTCGCATTAAAATAATGGCATTTCCAAGCTAATTGATACTTAAAATTTTAGCACAAGATTTTAGAGTAATTATTTAATTAAAGAATTTTACGACTATTTCTTTACTGCTACTTGAATGCAGTTGTACGTCCTAGGTAACTGTTATTATTAGGGTTGTTGTGTACCGTTACTGACGTTTAAAGAGATTCCCTCGTGGCCTGGATACGAGGTGCGCGGGCGCAGTGAGCGAGATCATACGGCGTCGTGCACACGCACGGACACTCGCCGAGAATATATTTTTAAAACTTCTTTTTTATTGAAATTTTAGTCTCGTGAATATAATTTATGAAGTGAACAGTTATGGCGCGTTTTTCAATTGTGATTGGTGAGTGTTATTTTTTTAAAGAAGGAGGTAACTTTTTTGGAGGAAATAAGAAGGTCGTGTTTCCTCTTTGATATTTTTTTATTTACTGAAGAATATTGTGGTGTGCTTGATAGAAGTGAACTAGTACATTTATGCCAATCATGTTCGTTACGCTCCTTTTCCGTTCGGGAGGAACAGTGCTCGCTGCGGTTTCTTCGTGAGCTAAACTCACTTTCGCTTGTAGGTAACTTATAGAATCGGAACATATACGCTGTTTAGTTTTGAACGATTTATTTGATAGTTCTAACTGGTACAAATGTTTAGCGAAATACATAAATACACTTGGATTATTTTCGATATTGCACAGGAGTCTTTGGGATTGTTATTTTTTCTCTATTCATATTATAGGCTTATACCTAAGTTAGGGCATTTTAATACTAATATACAATTGAATATTCTTAAAACAAAACCTATATACAAATACAAAGGTGAGAGGGAAAAGGGCTTATTGTGCATCAAATAATTCGTCCACATCTATGTCAATGGGAAGCATGCCCGGAACGCTGGCAGCATTGCCACGTTGGATGGCAATGCTGATTCCCTGGCCGAAGAAAAGGCCAGCCCTCTGGTCACTTGAAGAGTCGACGAGTTTTGTGCTAGGGCTAGGAAAATAATTATGATGAGATTATTAGGCTTCTGTTTGCCCACTAATGATAAAAGTGATATGTTGGACGATGGAGCTTGATTGTATTGAAGTAACCCATTCACTCTTATTGTCTTAAAGACTCCTTAGTTGCAGCTACCAGGAAACATAGAGCCTCGGAGGATATTCCACTCTTTTACTGTATGCTTATATGCACAATGAAAGTATAATTCCCAAAACAATTTATGCTTGTGGATGGGATACCCGCATGGCTGTCTTCTTGTCTGGTGATGGAACGGGCTTGGCGGAATTGAATTCTGCAACTCCGACCTTTTTGCGTAAAATTTTTGTGAGACGATTTTTCGTCTAATACATAGCAAATATTTTTAGTCCAGTTTATAATTTATTAACCGACTTTCCAATAAGGAGGAGGTTCTATGTTCGACTTCATGTTTGTTTTTTTTTTGTATATTTTCACCGATATCTCCGTCAATTGTGAACCGATTTTGAAAATTATTTTTTTGTTTGATGCTCCGATATTGGTCACATTTTAATTTGGTGAAGATTTGATAAAGAACTTCGGAAATATACAACAGAACTCCTCAATAAATAAAGGCAAATCTGTCGGGATTGCTGCAATCGCATGTCTGTTTATTGTTTATACCATTTCATAACTTAAAATCACGCCAGTAAGCTCTAAAGGGTTACGCAGATGTGTACTGTGCACCTTGGTACACTCTCATTTTACCGGTAATGTTCAAGTGTCATGATATTTTGGTAATCTATTCTGGCATTATAGGTACTTTACTAAAAAAAATGGCCAAACAACTAAAAAGAGAAAATTAAAGAAACATTTTACAAAAAAGTTTTTTTATTGCGTTTCATTTACTACCTACTTCCAAATAAAAAAACTACGAAGTGAAAAATAATTTTTTTTTTAGAAGTCGGTGTCCATAATGCAAAAATTTGGCACCTACAAAAATAAATTTATTATTCACTTTGTAGTTTTTTTATTTGGAAGTCGGCAGTAAATGATACGCAAATAAAAAAACTTTTTTACAAAAAAAGTAAAAAAGTTTTTTTATTGCTTTTCGTTTCATTTTTGTAAGACAACTCGGTTTTTGTCTAATACTTAGCAAATATTTTTAGTCCAGTTTATCGTTTATACTTACAGTTATATTCGTAGTGGTGTGTACTAATGGCAGTGAGGCAGAGTAATTATGAAAAAAGAAGGATGAAATAACAATAACTTCGCTAATCAATTGCCTGCCAATAATTTAAAGGTAAAAGTAATAGGCAATTCAGATGTTTTTCTTATCATATTTGTAATCATTTACTTCCGTAATTTCACAGTGTTTAATTTTGCTTTTTCTACAGTTGTCGGTTATTAATTTTCATAGATTTTTTATGCAAAAATCGCAGAGTAGTATTTATGATAAACTTAGGTCGGAAAAAAAGAAAAAAGGCCGCGGACTACGCCGTTCACTAAAAGCCACATAATTAATTAGGTCTTTAAAAATGGGGATAAATATAATGACCACCATAAAATGCTTTGATACCCTTAGTTTTGTAACCAAAAATATCTACTTAACACCAGAAAAATAAAGTCTAAAAATACAATAGTACCAGCTATTTTAGTCACGACTCCACTTTAAATTGTATTCGACCACCAAATTAATGTTGTGAAATAGGTTATTTTGACCGGGTGAAATAGGTTAGGTTAGGTTAGAACAGTGACCGGCGAGCGCTACTTCCAAGCAAAACTAATTTTTTTACTAATTTTTAAACTCATTAAATAGGATAGCAGAATTTAAAAACTTTGGTTATAATTTTACTTTAAAATGTTGGTTTAATTTTGGTGATCATATACTATTTTTGGGTTACTCATGATTTACTTGGAGTCATTTTACTTAAATAGGATAGCAAAGTGTTAAAACTTTGGTTATAATTTTACATTAAAATGCGAGTTTCATTTTGGTGATCATTTACTACTTTTGTCTGCTATTTGTTACTATATCTGGTGGTAAGTTAAACATAAGCCTTTAAAAATTTGAATATTTATTTTATTAGGGAAAATTGAACTAAAGTAATGTATCGACCTATCGAATGGCTTTGTGTGAATTTAGACAGCTGGTGTAGTTATTGCCTTTTTTATTGGAAATTATCCTAAAACGCAGATCTACGCGAGACACAAGGCTTTTTACCCGACTGCCGAAGGAGGGTAATGTGTTTATCAGTCTATGTATATATGTATGTTTGTTCCTATGTGGCGTTCCAGAGACCAAACGCGATAGCTGATTTTGATGATTCATACGTCAATCGATTCGTCTTAACCTTGAGAGTAATCACTAGCTACATTAAAATTGGAATATAGAAAAATGGACTTTTGGACGCCATATTGAGGGGACCCAATTTTTTTTTTTTCACACCTATCGTGTGGGGTATCAAAATCAAGGATTTTAAGAGTTGATTTCAAAAATACATAACACTTATATGTTTAAATGTACCTAATTCGGAAATAAAATGTAACTAAACGGTTATAAATAAAAAATGTTAATTCAAAAAATCAAAAAACCCGACTGTTAAAAAGCGAACTAAAAAGACAAAGAAGAAAATCATGCTGTGCAGTCAGATGATACATCTTGTTTTGGTCAGCCAGCCCGCGAATATGTATCCTACGACTGCACAGCATGATATTCTTCTTGTTTACGTCTTTTTAGTTCGCTTTTTAAGCAGTCGGGTCTTTTGATTTTTTGAATTAATATTTTTTTTAATGTTTCATTTAATTACGGCATACAAGGGGTTAAGGGTTAAGTTTCCCTTTTTTTAATTATAATTTTGATATCAATACCTGTTACTTCTGTGGTGTTTCGCTTATTAACTCAATTTAACGTTGTAACTCTAGTGCCTAGTTTTTTGTTCCGTAATTACCTCAACTAATGGTTAAATATGCTAACCAAAGGTTTAAAATTTCGTTATAACGCGTTGAGAGAGATCGATTAAAAACACTTAAAAATGAAACGATTTCAGAGGACTTATATTTTTCGTCTAGGTAGGTACATTTTGTAAAAAAAATCTTTAAGTTTGTTAAGTTTTTTTTAAGTTTGCCGTGTGTCATCATTTTACAGAATGTGATCCTTATTAGCGACACTATTGGATCTTGGAATCAGGGTGTTTATCTTTTCAAAATCAACGGGTTCGATTCCTACCTAAGAATATTGAGTTTCAAAAATCCCATAATGCAGTTTTAGTTTTCATCAAAACATTCCCGAGACTCCTTTCAGTATTTCTAGCTTTTTCTTATATTTACGGGTTTGGCCCACATGAAAACCTCACCCTATATAATATATTTTTATATTTTTTAGGTTTCCGTACCCAGAGGGTAAAATCGGGACCCTATTACTAAGACACCGCGGTCCGTCTGTCTGTCTGTCTGTCTGTCACCAGGCTGTATCTCATGAACCGTGATAGCTAGACAGTTGACATTTTCACAGATGATGTATTTATGTTGCCGCTATAACAACAAAAACTAAAAACAGAATAAAATAAATATTTAAGTGGGGCTCCCATACAACAAACGTGATTTTTTTTGCCGTTTTTTGCTATAATGGTACGGAACCTTTCGTGCGCGAGTCCGACTCGCACTTGGCTGGTTTTTCATTATTCGGCATTCCCACCACATATTAATACATTCTACTATATTTCGTTTGTGTACGCCATGGGTATGTTTTCCATACTAAGATGGCCAATGACCTTTGTTTGGCCTAAAACTTAACCAATTCCACGGCGTCATCAGTGGCAGCGCATAGATCACCCTGGTTGCATGATTTGAGGCACAGAAGACAGGACAGGAGGTGGAGCATGGTTTGCGACTCGGCACCACATGCACACCCTACCGCTGTTCCCATGCTGCGAGGTTGGAATTACACCTTCCTGCTTGGGTTCTAAGTCCCTGAACTTCCTACCATTGATTTGTATAATTGGCATTCGCCTGCGAGAATGATGATGTTGTTGCTGACCTTACTACAATCCTCACAAGAATGTGTTGCTATAATTATTATGCTTGACAAATGGATTAGTAATGGTTCACCTTTCTACCAACATATGTTAAATTAATACCGATCGATTTGCGCAGTAGCTATTGAAATAAAACACGAAATAATAGTTTATTTATACTTGTCTAGTTACTGCCGGCGGCTTCGCCCGCGTGAACGTCGAAAATTTATCATATCAGCCGAAAGACGTACACTGCTGGACATAGGGCTCACCCAAGTGTCGCCACATTGACCAGTCTCGTGCGTGTCGTATCCAGCGGATCCCTAGGTCATCGGTCCACCTAGTGGGAGGCCTTCCGACGCAAAGTCTCCAGGTTCGCGGTCGCCACTCCAGAAACTTTCTGCCCCATCGGCCATCCGTTCTGCGAGCAATATGTCCTGCCCACTGTCACTTAAGTTTGTCAATTCTTCGTGCTATGTCGGTAACCCTGGTTCTCTTGCAGATCTATACGTTTCTGATGCGATCAGGGGCAAGGAAACTCCGAGCATAGGCCTCTCCATTGCCCTTTGGGTGACTGTAAGCTTTGTGATGAGGCCCATTGTGAGCGACCACGTCTCAGAGCCATAGGTCATCACTGGTAACACACACTGGTCATTGACTTTCGTCTTGAGACACTGTGGTAAGTTGGACAAAAAGATACCGCGCAACTTCCCGAACGCTGCCCAGCCGAGTCGGATTCGACGGTTGACCTCTTTCTCGTAGTTGGCCCTACCTAACTGGACCTTTTGTACCAGGTAGATATAGTCGACCACAACTTCGAGAGTAGAGACTCCGACCTTGATAGGAGTGGGTGTAACATGGGCATTCAACATCACCTTGGTTTTGCCCGTCGAAAGTTATTCCAAGGGAACCTACTCCCAGCATAAATGGTTTTGTGGGAGTAAGTATGTATGTATGTATTATCATTATTATCTTATGTCTAAATCCAGAACGTGATTCACCGGTGTGCCAAGTTTCATCCGAATCCGTTCACCCGTTAAGAGATATAGGAGTCCGGATAATTACGTATTGTGGTTGTTGAAGATAATTATAAAATGACTAGCTTCTGCCAGCGGCTTCACCCGCGTGTATGTCGAAAATTATCTTGAGGTAACATATTCCCGGGATAAAAAGCATCCTATGTGCTATTCCTGACTATAATCTATCCCTGTGCCAAATTTCGTCAATCGAGTCGATCCGTTCAGTGTTTGAGCGTGAAGAAGTAACAAACATACAAACAAACTCACAAACTTTCGCCTTTATAATATCTGTGTGATTGAATGCTTTATCAATAAAATTTAACAACCTGATTTGTCAAAACCGGAACCGTGACAGCTGTGGCCAATACTAACAATTTGCAAATAATGCGTATCTAAATAGGGACCATATTGTTTTTTTTTTATGTTGAAACCAGCCTGTTACTATCCCACTACAAAGCAAATACCTTCTCTCATACAAAGGAAGCATGACCATTATCCACAACGGTTTCTCAAGATGGTATGGCAATTTTAGGCACTAGTCAACGGCACGAATTATTTTGTGCGCGGAGTTAAAATGCATGCTGTCTCATCCGACAACATGTGCGAAAGAGATTGATGCTGTGATGAGCAGTAAGAAGCTAGTTCTCGTACGAATTAGCACTTTTGCAAATTTGTAGCGAAATGGATGATGATTTAGGACGAAAAAGAGCGCGCAAAATTTTATGAACAGACCTTTGGGAGTCTAGATATCACGGAAAACTACTAAATGTATATTTTCAAAATAAAATTATTTGCATTGTAGAATTACTAATCTATCCTTGTATGGAGGCCGTTTTGCAATTTTCCTTCTTCTTATGGTATTTATTTCCGCCCAAATATGCTTTAAAATTAGTGTTGAAATATGGAACTTTCGACGCTCATAACTTCCAAATATTGTATTTTTTAACTTTTCTGTTTCCATACAGGGCTAGATAATGATGGGAAAAAATTATATCATTTTCTATTTTGAACGTACACCGTCAAACAGTGGAGTAATCACCAGACTACGTTTGTATGGACGAATTTTCGACTAGTGTAACCTTAAGTACGAATATATTAATTTATAAGTCAAGATTGATGTTTTCTGCCTTATGATTGATGCCTTATGATGTTTTCCATCAATTATGTCAGATGTTTTTTTTTTTTATCAAATATAGGCTCGCGCTTGACCACTATCTTTTTTTTTTTAAACGTTGCCCCACACTAGGAATTTCTTATAAACATATAAAATCACATACACAACACCCAGAGCCGGAACAACTATCTGTAGGTAATACAAATATTTGTTCCGTGCGGGAATCGAACCCGCGACACGCAGCGCAGCAGTCAATCGCTCAACCACTGCGCCAACCGTGCGCCTATAGACCATAGAGTCTGTGTTGCCCGATAGCTTTAACCTCGGAGTCTTTAAGTCAAGAGTGAATAGGTTACTTCTAGGCAAGCTTGCTTCACCTTCTCCCACATCATCGCTAACTATCAGGTGAGATAGTAGTCAAGCGCCAGCCTACAACGACCTATAATTTTTATATAATTAAAAAGAAGTGTTATGCTACACAGTATGGCATCGAAGTGTGTATGTCATCGTATACTGGTTTTAGTTTTTTTTTTTTCAAAATGACATGTTATCTAATATCAAGAAATTAAATTTCTTACACTTGGAAGCAGCCATGAATCAGTATTAATAATAAATGCCACTACAGCAAATAACTTAACGAGAAAGATATTAGAACGCAAATCTCTCCTCGCATGCCATAAAAGTGTTCACAATAATTTCAATAAGACTTTTTATTAAGACTCCAAATTAATTTCCCCAGAACTAAAATAGATCAAAGAGCCCTCTCAGTTCACATTAATTTTCATACCGACCAATGCAGCTAATTTCAATGGGAAACGTTACGATTTTATTAAATTAAAATCATCGGAGATTCTCGATCAAAGAGCCTGTAATGATGTCAATTGCTACGAAATTGGTCTTAGAGCCGAAGCCAGATCACATCTCTGTATAGAGCCTCTCAATTACTTGAAGCCAAAGAAACACGATAAATGTCACCACAAATTAAAGAATCGTTCCAGGCAAATAATCTGCCCTCAGAGAGTCGTGGCACAATTAATATGGCGCACGAACGGTTAGGGTGAACACACACTATAGAACAACATTCTGCATTGACGTGGAAAGATTTTGATAACGCATTTACATATGATACAAGAATAACAATAACGTTGGCGATCGGTAGATTATAAGTTTGCCCTGTTGTGGTAAACTAAACATTAATTAGAGGACTTAAGTTATAGTTTTCAAAGTAATAATTAGAAAGCCATTGACTTATTTCGTAAAAGTACATAGGTATAATTATCACAGGCTTACACTGGTTCAAAAGATAATGAGATGCAAAAGACATATGATACTCCAAATTTTAGTGAGACTATATAATTGTGGACTTTACTGAATAACACAACTACGCCATAGAATATCTGTGCTATTCTGTAATCATCTTCCAACCTGAAGTGACAGCACATTGTTATCAAGCGAATTCATTTGTTTTTAACCCCCGCCGGAAAAAGAGGGGTTATAAGTGTGTATGTCTGTGACATCATAGCGTCCAAACGGATGAACCGATTTTGATTTAGTTTTTTTTTTGTTTAAAAGATGACATAATCAAGAGTGTTCTTAGCTATGTTTAAATAAAATCGGTTCAGCCGTTCAAAAGTTATGGGCGTTTTACTGTTTGAATCGGGGTGTTTTCGCAAGATATCGAGTCATAATTACGTGTTCAATATATTGCTATTTTAGATCGGTTTCAATAGATAAATTATGTAGCATGAAATAAAAATGTGTCGGGGGTTATTAAACTTTGAAATTGTAGATACAAATAGATAAATCATTGCGAATTCAAACTTCGAACGAAATCATTATTCGAATTTCGAAACGATGGATAGAATAAACATAGTAAAGTGCGAATAAATATTGGTAGAAAGTGTAGTTTCTCCCTAATACCTTTTTAAAGGAACTAAGTAGGTACTTGCTTCATCGCTTAGTCGAAGAGAAAGTACTTGGCTCGTTTATTGGAACGGCCAGCTTTGTACTAAAAATACCTTAGTATAAATATCTTATTTATAGTAAATATTATTAATTGATTGATAAACTAGAAAGTGAAGCACAGGTTCATTAGTGGGCAAAATCTCATTAATATGCTAATTGTTTATGCAAATCATTTGGCTGTTTTTTTTATTAAAACGCTAGCTTCTGCTAGCGGCATTGCGTGATAGTAAAAAATTGCCCGAGGGAACATATTCCCGGAATAAAAAGTATTTTAGTTGCTATTCCTGGCTATAATCTATCTCTGTGCCAAATTTCATCCAGATCCGTTCAGCCGTTTGAGCGTGAAGAAGTAACACACATACATACTTACAAACTTTCGCCTTAATAATATTAGTGTGATAAATATTCCTAAACGAGATTTAACGCACCGGATCAACTCAGGATGGATGAAATGCCGACAGGTCATTGGAATAATTTGCGACCCACGGATGCCCCTCAAGTTGAAGGGGAAAATCTACAAGTTCGTGATCAGAATGTTGGGCTGTGAAAAATATGGATGAAAAGAGATTGCATGTAGTAGAGATGAGAATGTTGAGATGGATGTGTGGAGTGACGAGAATGAATAAAGTGAGAAATGAGTATATTAGAGGGAGTTTGAAAGTGGCGCCAGTGACAGAAAAGTTGAAAGGAAACCGTTTGTCCTTTTTTAAGCGTGGGGAATGCTCATGCATACTGAGCTACCACAGGGAGAGAGCGCAGTTATGTGGAACTCTAACCCAATAAAACGTGTTAGCACACACCACGAACCCGCCTCGGCTGTCTGTTACCGGACCCTTCTCTGGGGAACCCCCCCCCCCCGCCCTCTTACTGGCGCACCAGAATACATTGCACGCCGTGACTACCTCAGGGACCAAACCAGCACATGGGCGCCAGACGACCTCGTGTATGGCACCCTTGGTCAACCTGTGACGGGTCAGGTCAGTGGCCCCGCCACCTGCAATTTTCGGCCGCAGGGGACAGGGACCTCCCCTGCGGCCCCACCGCGTCCCACGGTAGTGACCCCGTCCAGGCCGCGGAAGCTAGGGAGAGTGGCGCACCGCAATACCGGCACTCCTCTCCCGCCGCGGCATCCAACCCTCAGCCGCGATATCGTATGGGACCTGGGACGCTCCATACGACATCGCGGCCCGCCTCATTTTCGATGTCGCATCTGTTACCAAACGGCACCGCAACCTACTTGTTGGCCGCTACATCGTCGGCTTAGTCGGCAAAAGCCCTGACGAGCGGCCCCTCCTCGGGTTCATCTTCGCTTCACCGTCGGTGAGCAAGCCACGGCTACTGAGCCCCCCGCCTCGACAAAGCGACAACTCCTTGTCCTAGTATGGTCATGTGATGAGCAGGTATGAAACGCATGTAACTAAAACTGTTATGAATATAAATGTGGATGGATAGAGTGGGAGGAGATGGCCGAAGAAAAGATGGATGGACTGTGTGAGGAGTGATATGAAAGAAAAGGGAGTCAGTGATAGCGTGAAGGGTGTCAGACAGGAAAGTATGGAAGAAGAAAATGTGTTGCGCCGACCCCAAGTAATATGGGACAAAGGCAGGCAGAAGAAGAATTATTTCGAAACGATACCCTTGCTTATTGCATACTTTGTATGTTTATAAAGGTAAGAATTCACTGAGTGGGAACTCAGGGTGACTTTTAATTCATTGCCAATTGAAAAATTCCCTGCAAAAGAAAAACACTCTGCGTAGTTATTGTTTATGGAAATTCTAATAGAAGTAGGATGTTTCTCATTCGTCATACAACAGCTGCTCAGCTTGTATCAAGCGCAAGTTCGATCATGCATGGAGTACTGTTCTCATCTCTGGGACGGATCTGCCAAATACCAGCTTGATGCACTAGAGTCGATCGAAAAGCGGGCCAAGAGGCTCATCAGCGATGAGGCACTGGTTAAGTCAAAGCTCCAGAGCCTTGAACATCGTCGCCGAGTTGCCAGCTTGTCGGTTTTTTATCGGTTACATTTCGGGGAGTGTGCAATGGAATTGCATGATTTAATTCCACCCAGCCCGTTCCATCATCGGACTACCAGACGTACGGCGATGCGTCATCGATAATGGTGGACATCCCACCCATACGCACTAAACATTTTGAGAATACTTTTATTATGCGTACAGCTAAGGAGTGGAATTCCCTGCCGGAGTCGGTGTTTCCCGATAGCTACAATCTAGGGGTCTTTAAGTCAAGAGTGAATAGGTTACTTCTAGGCAAGCGTGCACCACCGTCGACCACATCATCGCTTACTATCAGGTGAGATAGTGGTCAAGCGCAAGCCTATATTAGATGCTAATGCGAAATGCTCAATTGATAAATATAATTCAATAGGTATAATGCATTTGCACGATAAAGATAAGATTGACTTTTGACAACCACTTGGGAATGTTAAAATAAGTATATAAACAGTAGTTCAAACCATTTGTCATATGTCATGGGTCTGTGACTCTTACTCATCAAATTCTCAATTATTTTACCATCCATCAACCTGCCCTGATCCCATTTAATTTGAAGTCACCACAGCAGATCTTTTAATTCTGCTCGAAATCTCTACCCACCGTCGCCGCAAAATTCAGTCACTTGCTTCTTCAAAACAGATAAATAAAATCCATTTTATTTTTTTAAATGTGGCTAAATATACAGTACATGATTAAATGTATACGTATCTAATATTAAAAATAGTGCCCTCATATTGAATATTGCATATAAAGAAACAAAGATATTCCGTTGCAAACAAAGAAATGAAGTTTCATAAAATAAATGCACCGAATATTTTCAATTAGCCAATCAAAAAAGAGCCATTTCCACACATGTTCACTGTCCGGTAATCCTCATTGGTCTTCTTCCATTTTATTTTACAATGCAATTAATAAAAGGTTTCACTGGCTCTGTGTTGGACATTTTATGACGGCCACCTATGTCAACGACAAATAGGTGTGTTGTAGGTAATCATTATATATTTGTTATAAATGCGGAAATAAAGGAAGGTAATC
The DNA here is from genome assembly GCA_964057195.1 of Orthosia cruda. Taxonomy (NCBI): domain Eukaryota; kingdom Metazoa; phylum Arthropoda; class Insecta; order Lepidoptera; family Noctuidae; genus Orthosia; species Orthosia cruda. Next base: position 25,548,746 of record OZ059835.1, on the reverse strand, counting down.
TAGGTTCTTTTTAGTGTTCTATATTATTATCTGTGGTATTATTGAGTTTTTTAATGATCACTATTTTATTTATGTACTATTGTCACTCAATACGGATGGTTCATGGGTAGAAAAATTATAATTCTATTTAGTCCGTCAGATTAAGATTATCAAATAATATTAGATCCGTATTTTTAGCGTTATCAAATAAATAAAAACTGACAAAGATAAAGCACATCAAAGTTCAGGAGTGGGGGCTTGTGACGTCACATTGTCAGTATAAAGTGTAGCACACCGTGACGTCACACGATATTTCAACGTAACTTTTTGTTTACGTGGCAAAAGAATAAATACATATCCAATATTTTTAGGTTATCTAACTAACGGACATAATTGATATTTTTTGTCAACTACCCTATTAGGCTGGTGATAGCTAGTAAGTCGAAATATAATTACCATCACCCCTGAAAGTCGAAATATATATTAATTAGAATTTATTTTGTTGACAGGTATTTTTGGCTTCATACTACAAGTACACTGCAGCAATGAGTATGACAAGTGAGTTGAATATGTTTTCATCAATCTATAATATAAATGGCCACCAGTAATTTTTCAGGATTTTCAGCACATCATGTTTTTCGAGTAAAGTTGGCTTAGTTGTGTTAAAATATAAAAAGTAACTCATTAACAAGTAACGATTTTAATAAGACAGAGTCCAAAATGACTAACGTTTTTTAAGGTGACTGTAGATTAATTATTGCTACACATTTTTAAACAGGCGCCTAACCTTTTTTTTATTGACACTATTGTCACAGATCATATAATACTAGCTTGCAGATGCCTCATCCCATACAAAGAAACCGTGCCGATGTAACTAGCGTTTTCCATCTGATTATACTGATTATTTTTTGTAAATCCATCGCGTTCGGTTCCGTTCCATGAAGATAGATAGATCACCATCTATATCCGTGGAACGGAACCGAACGCGATCAATAAATCTGCCTAGCCTTTTCCTAACTACATTAGGGTCGGCTTCCAGTCTTACCGGATTCAGCTGAGTACCAGTGTTTTACATGGAGCGACTGCCTATCTGACCTCTACAACCCAGTAATGGGTAACATGATACCCCTTGGCAGGACTGGTGTCAGATCTCAGGCTTCTGACTACCCGTAACGACTGTCAAAGATCTTCAAATGACAGCCGGGACCAACGGCTTAACGTGCTTTCTGAGGCACGGAGGAAACCGGGTATGTTGAAATGGTCACCCATCCACGGACCGACTTCGTCAAGCGTTGCTTAACCTTGATGATCGACCCGTGCGGCTGTTATTTTTTAGCCACGAGCTCTCCGACGATCTCGAACTGAACGCGATCGATGTACAAAAAATAATCAGTCTTAATTAGTACAGTACGTCGTCACGGTTTCCTTGTATGGGATGGGACACCACTGCTATTGTATAAAAATACTGTCTTATTTAGAGGCATTTATGCTCCATCTTAATTTTAAACGAGAGAATAAATAATACATTAAATTACTGCACGATGCTTACCACGACGCAAAACACAAGCATAGATGGCGTAAACTGTTGAAGGAAAAGTTGTTTCCAAGGCGACGGGGGAATAACGACCCTCAGTAATGAGGAACAAGAAGAGAGAAAGACGAGGATAATACATTAAATAATTGTTTTGAATGACCGGATTTACAACAAAACTAGAATAAATTATCCAAACTTTAACCAAACCATTTAATATTACAGCCACACGCTTATACGACTGTACCCGACGTTGCCCGTCCATCTTAACGTGGTCAGGTCATTTCAAGATCCATCAGGAGAGGTATCAGTCTTGAAGGAGAGCAGAGGGCTCAATGACACCCTCGACCTCTTAGTGCCCTTAAATAAGTTAAATTATGTGCATGATTATGCAAAATCCAATGGGCTGATTATAGAAGAAAAACAACGGAATTATGGCAGGTAAGATTTGGTCTTAAATATATTTAATCTGTTTTATTAGTCAGCTGGATTCTCGAACAAAAAGCAAAATTGCAATTTAAAAGCAATAAGAAAGTGTTATTCTGGTGGTTGTGTGTGGTTGACATTTTGAAATGTTACGTGGACAATCCCAAATATTTTAACTTTTGACAATAGGGTAGTTGACAAAAAAAAATCTAATCTGTCAGTTAGATAACCTAAAAATATTGGACACGTAATTTTACTTTTGCCACTTAAACAAAAAATTACGACGATACAGTGCTTTGAAATATCGTGTGACGTCACGGTGTGCTGCAATTTATACTGACAAACTGACGTCACAAGCCCCCACTCCTGAACTTTGATTCGCTTTATCTTTGTGAATTTTTTATTTGTTTGATAAAAAAACGGGTCCAATATTATTTGATAATCTCTCTAACGTAATTGATGAATTATCATTGTTCTACCTTGGAAACATCCTTATTGTAATCGCTATTAGAATGTCACTCTGTCTTGTGCTCCAGCAACCTTATAGTGCTTACACACGTCCGGATTTGATCCGGCACGGATTTGTGGGCGGAGTTAGTCCGGCCCGGACCATATCCGAGCGTGTGTAGAGTGGTCCGCCGGACATTATTATTATTAATTGAGTCCCTCTCGGTCCACACAAGCGTGTGTAAGCGAGAAAGGATTTGTGGGCGGAGTTAGTCCGGCCGGACCAAATCCGAACGTGTGTTAGCACTATTAGGTTGCATTAGCTAATTCCTTATCACATGAAGTTTGACACATCATCACACAAAAATAGTGAGCTTTAATTAATAACAACAGGATTCTTTATAGTAAGTAGTAAAGTAGTATATTTACTTTCAGATAACCGTAACTAGGGTAAGCCTTTATTTTTTGGGGGGGCGGGCGTGTCGGTCTGTTACTGACTTAAACCCATCCGTGTTCCTTCAGTTGCTTGTGCCAGGGCTGCGGTAACTCTCTTTCCAAATCCGCGAATAGGGAACATTACTGCCAATTGCTCTCGCCAGATGGCGCTTGACGGATTGGAGTAAAAATAACAACATTACGAGTTTGCGACTACTACTGTTTGTGGTTCCCGAACTTTATTTACTGTTTTTAAGAATAATTAGCGTTCAAAAACCAAATAATGCTAGCTGTTTTTCAAGAATGCATCAGTTTGGACTGCTGTCCACCATAAAGTATAATGTGATTATGTGACCGTGTGCAAGACGGTTCCACTGCGAAGTAATTATGCGAGTCATATAAAATCAAGCTGGAAATATTGTTTCGAATATTAATTGGATGTACATTAATCTCATTACATAGTAAATTAACAAAATATCTGCAAGTTACACCAGACTTCAATGTTCGCATTCATATTACGTACCTTTTAACTAAATTCGTATTTTTTTCCTTTTACTGATGCACCGCGTTCTCGAAGCCGGGTTTTTAGCTGCAGTATGGTCTAATTTCCTCAATTCTTAGTTAGCTCCACTTTTCTTTCACTATTACTTTTATATTTTGTATGCATAAACAGCGAAATTTTGTCGCTCGACTTTGACAGTTTGGTTTGTTTACTCTGGTTCCCGTGGCGCTATCTGAGCTCAGCTTTGCGGATAGTTCCCTATTAGGATTAGCCCGCTTTGGCAAAATTATTTAAGACAAGACAATATATGACATTATTATACGATATTAAAATATTATTGTATTAACTATATTTTTGAGCCTCGTGATCTGAAGAATTAATACGGCGGTTTGAATTATTTTCTATACAAAAGCTGTGAAACCGCTATTTTCATTCTTACGATAAAAGTTATCGGACTATTGAAATCGGGCCTTAATTTTGGCACCTAGGTATTAAAAAAATAAATAACAAATAAATGTTTTCTTCAATCAGGACTCTGGAGGAAGAGTCTCAACGTCTTCCCAGACGAAGGAATCTTCGCAGTTTTAGCGTGTTTCATTACAACTCATTTGGAGACGTAAGTATTTAAAATTTAAACAAAAACAGATTATCGAAATAAATATTTCTAGATCCAAAACGAAAAAAAAATCTCCTTTTGAAATCCTTTGCAAAGACAATTCAGTAATTTTTGATACAAAATCAACAAAGCACAACATCGATGCCTTTTCAAGCATATTATATTCAAATTCAAATCCATCTACATCAGTGCCAGTAAACAGAATAAGCACCCAAATGGCATGTATCGAAAAATTCAAATAAAAATTTCATGAAAAAAGCCTTAAGAAAAGTCTCCCTTCCTAGATTCAAGGGTTCCTGCAAGAGACTGCCCGAAAGCACCCCAATTTGGTGCGACTCCAGGATCTCGGCAAGAGTTTCGAGGGACGTAAGATGACACTAGTCAAGATGTCAGCACAGCCCGACGCTGGCAACCCCATCATATTTGTTGACGCAGGTAAAACTAGAGCTTTATTCTCGGACACAGAGTACGGAGACGCTTTGGCGGCAGATCCTGAGAGTATTTTCAACATTTTCTGTAGATTCCAAGCGTGTCAGTACGTCGTCTTGTGTTCATAAAACTGGCGGCCTGAGACAATGTCTGTAGATAATAACCAGCTTGACTTACTTGACTTAATGTCCTATGTCCCGTGGGTGGGACAGAGGGCGTCCGAAGTTGTCCTCCATGGCGATCGGTCTTGAGCTTCACGCTTCAACTCGCTCCACGTCATACCGATGCTCATCGCTTCTGCCAACACGTTGCGAACAGGTTTGACACAGGGCAGGCACACGCTTGCTTTCGCCTTGGGGATTCCAATCCAGCGCTTGCTTGGGTATATGATCAGAATCCATTCGCAGCGTATGGCAAATCCAACCCCATTTGCAACGCTTGATCTGGCGGTAACAAACAGCGTTCAGCGCTAATTGCGCAGCCATAAATATTATTAGCAACGGCATTTCTAGTCGAGTCTGTGCTCTGTGTCTAGGTTAAAGTTTGCATTGCTTGTCAAACCAAAAACACCAGTATTGACCGATTATGTTAATTTCTTAGGTATCCATAGCAGAGAATGGGTGGCTCCAGCGATGGCCACGTATCTCATCAACCGTCTATCCACGGACTCCGATGCTATTCAGATAGGAGGGATACTGGACGGAGTCGACTGGTATATCCTGCCCGTCGTTAACCCAGACGGCTATGAATACAGCAGATCCAGCGCTAGCGTAAGTATTTCAGTGTTTTACGTTAATTATTAATATTTGTAAGATTTAGCATATACATAAACATAAAAGAAGCTGGTAAGTAGCCGGTGAAGTCATGCGGAGAGGCCTTTCAAGAGCAGTCAAGCTAATTCATTTAGTTAGATTTGTTTGCTTATGCAAAAATAATAATTATTTACAGCTTTAACCAACGCCATCTACCGATGTGATTTAAGCCCCTGGGTGTCCGAAACGTGGATCCACGCGTGATACAATGGCTTTTTAATTCTTTCGTTAATTACGGCATTCAACCAATTAAATAATGATAATAATTCTGCTTCAGAAACGCTTGTGGAGAAAGACGAGGTCAAGAACTGCAAATACCCAATGTTATGGCGTCGACGGCAACCGCAACTATGGTTTCAAGTGGGCAGTGAGTGGAGTGTCCAACAACCCCTGCCACGCGGAAACCTTCGCGGGACCCAAGGCCTTCTCCGAGCCTGAGACTCGCATGGTTAGCAACGTCATGATGGACAACAGGCAACGGATGAAGCTATACGTATCCTTGCATTCGTACGGACAGTATTTGGTATACCCATGGGGATACACAGGAGATTATCTACCGAAACAATGGAAGAAGCTGGATAGCATGGCGAGAGCAGTGTCTTCCGCAGTACAGCAAGCTGGAGGAAAGCCTTTCAAAGTAATGAGCGCGGGCAAGTGGTACCCGGCGGCCGGTGGCAGTGACGACTTCGCTTTCGGCGCGGCTGGAGTCCCTTACTCCTACACCATGGAACTGACAGAAGGATACGAGTTCACATTCCCAGAAAGCCTTCTCAGTAAAGTTCTCCCACAGTTCTACGAAGGCTTCAAAGAATTTGGTTCACGGATCAGGAAAGAATATGGTCGATGAAGGCTGTTTTCATGACATAGGGTAGGACTATTGTAAATATAAGAATACAATTTTAAAACGAATTTGTTTTATTGATTTTCCTATAGTTTATTGCTGTTGCAATATATTCCAATCTCTCTTTTAAAATGTTAACACAACTGTGAGATTTTGTGTAAGTGAATGTGAATATCTACAATCGACGAGGAAATGAATTTATTTTTATTATGCTTAGTAGTGTTTTCTGTTGGTGCGTTAAGTTTTTACTCACTTTATTTAGTACTATAACCACAGATAATATAATACGTATAACATAATCATGATATGATTTGATATTTTAGTGAATGTCCATGAAAACAATGCTACACGATGTGGGTATGTACGGAAATCCTGACTGCTTACTTAATTGTATAGATGTGAAAGTCTGTAGGTATGTAAGAGTTTTTAATTAATCATGCCACAGGCTGAATAGATTTGGATGAAATTCAAAATATATACCATAGCCTGGATCAAGATATAACAGGCCATAGCAAAGTTGTATCTTAATCTATATTAATATTATAAAGCTGAAGAGTTTGTTTGTTTGAACGCGCTAATCTCAGGAACTACTTATTCAAATTGAAAATTTCTTTTTGTGTTGGACAGCCTATTTATCGAGGTAAGTTAGAGGCTATATAACATCACGCTACTACCAATAGGAGCGGAGCATAACTGTGCGGGACGGACGTGATCGATCAAGGCCCCAGGCTGACTGAAGGTTGTAAGGCTTCAGCTTGAACGCGTTGACGCCCCTTGCACCTATTGTTCAGTTGTCTTCGAGCAAGTATTGACCCTGCAGTGGTTGGAAGGCTGCCAAGGATGTTGAGGGGAAGGCGTGATGTCCAGTTCAGAAAAAAAGTCAGGTTTTCATGTCCAAAAGCGACGTCTCTTCATGGTCTCCGTTACGCAAAGTGACGTGGATTTAATATTTAGAAATAATGGCTACGATTAGGACGGTGCCTCAGCGCACTATCCTACTACCACACTTGACCGTAACGAGGACCTCAAAACAACGACCGCGCATAAACTTTAATTAACAAATTAATACCTTACGGCTAGTCGCTGAAAACCGACAGAAACCCCCCTTCTACTGAACCGATTTTGATGAGACTTGTGTCTCTGGATAGGTCTCGAGAAGACCTTCCCTCCGGACCTTGGTCCAGGTTCATATCTGCTACCTTCACGGAGCCCTTGCGTGGAGAACGCCTAATAAGGGGAATTTCAGTCAGTTTGTAGCTTTATATGCTACTTTACAATACAATGGTGCACTTTAGTGCCAGGGTACCAGCGAGGGACTTGTAGCCCTACTCCTGGACCATCGATCTGTGACAGTTCCACAGCTTCATCTGTCACCTTCACGGGCACAGCCACGTGAAAGTGCGAAAACATAGCTTCTGTGCCTGTTTTCGGCATATTCAGTGAGTTTGTACTCGAGCTGGTGGGCGGATCCGCATTCACCAACCGTCATCGGATAGCCCTCGCGATGGGCTACCCCATGGTGGAAGTCCGGTGGATACAGCTCCAACCCTCGATCCAGTATTCACTCTGATGTGGTCGACGATGCGAGAAAACCATGGAACCTCTTACTATATTAAGTCGGTTAGTTCCCTAACCATCAGAGCTAGGCTCCTTCCAAAAATGTGGTTGGGAAGCTGGAGAATTGGGCTATCGAATGGTAGTACCCTGATGGGTGTACCACCAGCCCTTCTGGGACTTCTGTTGCCGGGAAGCGGCCGAAATAGCAAATATCGTGTTGTTCCACGGCTTTAACGCCTCTGTGTGTGTATGTGTAGCTATATATTAGCTATGTGTTGTGACTGAGTCCAGGCGTGTGCCCGAGGGTCCCCAAAGGTAATGCTTCAGATAGCATATCAATAATCCTTCAGGCACCAAGTGTGTCTGAAGGTAGTGGGTCCTCTGGCAGACGCGTAGAAACGTCCATGCTGGCACATACAGACACATTATTTCAAGTAAGTAAGATCTATGTACTAGAATTACATAGATGCCATCTATATATAGGGCCTGGACACAGTTCCAGGTCACCTAGAAGCGCTAAAACGCTTATAACCAAAATTCTATTTACTTACTTGAGCAAAAATGCATGTATTTACCATCTCAGAGTGAAACTGTTTTAAACCTGGCTATGTACTGTTATTATGTACAGTTTTTCAGTCATAGCACCAAGGTATACTATCTAGAACACCTAGGTGGTGTTTCCTAACAAAATAAATGTGTAAGGTAAATAATACGATTGGTAGGTGGGCAGAGCGCACCTATCGATACTTGCGACCCGGCCATTTTCGGGGGGTCCAAAAAACGTAAACAAATATTTTTTATTTGCTTAAAATACTACTTACACATTTTATCTATAGTATATTAATTCTAATTATACTAGATAACCATATTTTAGGTACTATAGGCTATTATAAAGCCCTCAAAACGCTATTCTAAAATACCAAATTTGCCTGCTTACGCGCCAGACTATATATATCGTGCACCGCCATCTGACTGCTCATTTCGAACTAAACGGCCATGGCGGCCGGTCGTGTTTACGGAATTTGACTTGTTTTGATTTTGCTTTCTTTCCGTAACTACCGCATTTAGTATGTATGTACCGATTCTAATTTACTCTTTAGACCCCATATTTACTTAATACATACTCATATACACTAAAACATAATGTTTAGTGCCTCAAAAAGTGGTCGAAATTTTATGTTTGAAAAAACTATAAAAGAAAAATTCTCGTCTAAAACTTTTTAGTACGAGCTCGCGCGCTGGGGTAAGCAGACGTATGTTTGTTCATAACATTTTATATTTACAACAAACTATACTAATATTGTTTGTGATGCCCCGTCGCGAACAATAACTGAAAAATGTAGCAAAAACGGGCAAAACTATTCCTTTTTGAGAGCTTCCGTTGCGTGCGCTGCGTAAACGGTTTAAGTTACACAACATTCATGTATGTAGGATAGGTAGGTAGCCAGTTGACGGGAGTGAAGCCGCGTGGGACAGCTAGTATTATAATAATTGCCGACATTCACGTGGACGAAATAAGATGACCCACCGACCAATCTCGGGAAAAAGGTAGTTTGATATATATTATATATTTTTTGCTTTCAATAATGTTTGTGTACAGTTGCAAGATTATGAGGCCTTGCTACGAAGACATGCTGAACACTCTACTCGACAGAGATGAAACTGCATGCATAGAAGACGCTGCTATTGGCGCAAGTACTGTAAGAAAAACATACCCACAATTTCTGATAGTAGAATTAAAATCAAAAGAAATGTATTCAAATTTAGCTGAGAGTCCCGACAGTCCATTCACTTGCACCTTGGATGACCTGTATAATGCATCTGACGCTGCAATAAACGTGGCCACCTACTGGGCTCAAATAGTTTGATCAAATGTACCATCGAAACGAAAAGAAGAAGCTGTGAGTCACCACTTTTTGAACGCCAAAGCTCTGAATAAAGACAGTCCACTAAATTGCCGATACGTCGTCACTTCACACCTTTTTAGCTGGGTATAAAAAAAAAAACAAAATTCCCAGCTAGAGTATATTTCAAACTCTACATTAACTTGAAAATATTTTAAAACTATGGCTTTAAAGTAAGGTTTGACATGTTCTTAACTCCAAGTTCTCAATGGAGATGTTTCAGAAATATATAGAGCCTGCGCCAGCACTATGTAAACTTTAAGTTTAAATCGCTATTATGATTATTAATCCATTTATTTAAGGTGACAGGGCCCATATAAAATAAATTAAACCTAAACATACATTATCATGGTGTTAGTAACAATGCAAACTTATACCTATGTTAGTAGCACAATAACAAAGGATACAATGACATACAAACACACATACAATACAACAACAACATACAATACAAATATAATACAATGATTGCTATATACTCGTAATATAGTAACCGTTTTTATTGTTAATTTTCTTTAAATACACTTCGTTTCAATGTACACTCAAATTAACTTTGTCAAGTAGAGCAACGCAACATCAAATTAAACATGGTGGATCAGATCAGCAATATGCGAAAAATGTCATTTTGACAATGACATTTGATTGACGTGGCATCGTAATATCTGAGATTATTAAAAATAACACGAATTCAATTGCAACAGAGACGCAATTAATCAATGTCCGTAGTATTAAACTGGGTTGCAAAACTAAAAAAAAACACTAAATACTCTTGGATCTTTTTGCTATGTCTAAAACATATCCAATTCAAAGTCAAATGAAATAAAGACTCAAAGATCACTTCTTAAAACTGTCAAAATCGTCAAAAGACATGTCAAACAACTGTCATGGCTGCCCTAAAAATAGGGTTACCTTATAAAACTTTTCAAATGATCATTTTTGTACGCCTGTACCCTTCTTCAAATTAATTTGTCAGTATTTTTATGGCATGCCTCTATTTTTGTCCTATTTATCTATGAAGCGTACATAGTGATGGTTCAAAATGTAACATCTCCTATTTATATAATTTTTTACATATATATATGTAACATAAAATTACTGGTAACTGTACTTTTTTTTTCAATGTTGAACGTATTTGTATACAGGAACGGTGCGCTCATATTTTAAAACCCATACTTTTGGCCTTTGTATGGATAATCCAATTTTTTTAATGGGATATATCTATGACTTCCTTGGAGAAAGTTATACATAGGCAGTAGCTGTTTTTTGAAATATGTACACCCTAAAACACATAAGAAAATAAGCCTCAAGATCAGAAGAGCTAAGTAGCGAAATGTCCAATAGCGCGAAACGTCAAATGAGTCTAATTAGCAAAATGTCCATGTAGCAAAACGTCCAACTATCAGATGGTCTGTATATAGCAGAACATCTATATAGCAAAAAGTCACGATTCTCAAAATGTTTGGATACATAGGTACACTGGTTAAATCGTTAGATTTTATTTGTGATTCAACTTACTGTCAATGATGATATTTTCAGGTGACAATCTTCCTGAAGGCTATAAGAGAATACTGTGGTAGAGTAATGAACCTGGTCAGCGAGCATACGACGTATGAGGGCAGACATTTGTATGAGGTGATGTAACTTTTTTTTTTGTTTAAGGGGGCCAACCTTCAAAAGGCGCCTGGGCTTTTGAACAGGGAATGTGGGTTTTTTACCTCACTAAAACCACCCCGGTGATCACTATCAGCACGTAAAAGAGGCCCCGTGACCTCTCAAAAGACCACCCTGGAGTCCACTCTGTGCAACGCCTGTTAAGGCACATCCCTGCGGGTGATGTACCTAGGGCACTAGGAAAAGTAACATCAGTGTATTCTATCAAGATAATCTTTGTCATCATCATCTTCCTGAGGCTCTAGAGATGTGACAACAACATATCATCAAAAGCGTGGTGATAGCGATTGGAAAAATGTCAAAAATGTAAAGATTTGTCAAACGCTATCGATATTTTTAATTTTTATTTTATATTGTCTCGCGTTTTACCACTATCTCACCTGTTGGTAAGCGATGATGTGGTCGACGGTGTAGCATAGCACGCTTGTCTTAAAGACCGGGAAACACAGCCTCCGGCAGGGAATTCCATTCCTTAGCTGTACGCATAATGAAAGTATTTCCACTTGATCAATTCCTTATATTTTGGCATTTCGAACTTCGCCATCGCTGACACGACACTTGTCTATAGCATTTACTAGTGCCTCTGCTCTTGTCCCATATTACTTGGAGTTGGCGCAACACGTTTTCTTCTTGTCCCATATTATTTGGGGTTGGCACAACACGTTTTTTCTTGTTCCATACTACTTGGGGTTGGCGCAACACGTTTTCTTCTTGCATTCCGTCCAGTCATCATCGTCATTATTATCAGCCTTTTAATGTTCCACTGGTGGGACACAGGTCTCTTCTCTGTGAGAGAGGGAATGGTCCTTAATCCACCACGCGGGTCCAGTACGGGTTGGTGGATGCGTGACGAGATTGGATAAAGTGATAATTGAGTATATTAGAGGCAGTTTTAAAGTGGCAGAAAAGTTGAAAGGAAACTGATTGTCCAGCTGTGTATGGTCATGTAATGAGGAGGGATGAAACGCATGTTACTAAAAGAGTTATGAATATAAATGTGGATGGAAGGAGAGTGAGAGGAAAGCAAAAGAAAAGATGGATGGACTGTGATAGCGTGACAGGGACAGAACGGTACGGTATAACATATTTATTATTTAACTTCGTGTTAGCAACTAACTCTGAATTAAGTTTTTCGTGCAATTGGACCTAAGTAGCTTAGCTAGAAGGTACTAATTCTGGTTGTAGTTTCCTAAATAATCTATTAATTTATTGGTAACACCAAACAGCTCCTGTTGAATGTTTTTCAATTGCTTATATTGCAGTTTTAAAGTCTTTTCTGCCACACATTTCGTAAAGCTCTTTGTAGTCACTCTCTTTTTAGCCGTAAGTTCCATCCTCCATCCATCTTAGATCCATTAATGTTTCTTAGATCTTTCTTTACTTCACACACAAGTTTCCTCATAACATGCACAAAGACCCTTAAGCATTTCTTGGAAAGGTCCAAGAAATGCAAATTCTACTCTTATTTTACCCTAATTCTATTCAATATTCTACTCTTTCAATGGTTGAATAAATTATCTTAGTTTACCAAAACATCTAAAAAATTATGACCAAACAGAACTTTACCACATAAAGTTGCAAAATCACATATTTGTCTCTCTTCCTTTGAGAAATTATCAAAATACTTCACTTACTTATAATTATATGAACAGGTTTGCTTATGATTACCATGTGTTTCTCTTTGACTTCTATAGGTAGTTTTGCACGGAGAGCAATCACAAAATGAAACGAAAGCAAACGAACGAACTGATCAACAATCAAAGTCGGTCATCATCATTGAGGCTGGTCAGCAAGGAGGCACGGAGCCAGTAGGGCTGGCCCTGTACCTGGTGGAACAACTGGTGGCCTGCGAGGAGTATAATGACATGCTGCGACGCGCCACGTGGGTAGTGCTGCCCTGCACCAATCCTGACGGACAGGAGTACTCCAGATATGTATGTGGATCAAACATTCTTCAGTGTTATTGCATTATCTGCCATCAGAATTCATCACTCCATATTATTGGCTTAAGTTTCCTTTAGAAGACTCCATTCCACAACCCATTGCTGTTTAATTTGCACCTTACCTTCATGCTTAAAATAATATGTATTTTTTTTCCTAGAGTCAAGTAGCATGGAAAAAGAATCTAAGACCCTCAGATGACGGGTTAAGTTACGGTGTAGATTTAACAAGGAACTTTAACACTCATTGGAGTTCATGTGACAAAGTTGATTCCAAATTCTCACAAATCTACCCTGGCCCTGAAGCTGCTTCAGAAAATGAGACTAAATTCATCAAAAGCGTTCTCTCAAAGTATAAACAAGATGCGAAAGTGTATCTTTCCATCAAACGTGACGGCCATGCCATTCTATATCCATACGGATACACGAATGAGGACCCCAGCAAGGTCAGGAACAAGACGCAGCTGCATCGTGTGGCGGGCGAGATCGCCGCGCGCGTCAATCAGCGCTCCGGCGGTGTGCACATGTTCGAGAGCATGAGCCTCTACGAGGCGGAGGGCAAGCCGCACTGCGGTCACAGCCTCGACTACGCCTACGAGACAGGCATCCCTCTCGCCTATGAAATGCGAGTATTCCTCGGATCAGACCAGAAAATAATGTCCAAGTTCCAACAAATGCCGCGGGGTTACGAGGCTTCCCTGAGAAACGGATATTTTAGCGGCATTAGAGAAATTTTTAACGTCCTCACTAACGAGAAGAAATACGGAAAAGTTCAATAATATACCTTATTTTTATAAAACACTGGGTCGCCTTTTAATCGCTCCTACGAGCGAAAATTACCCATGTATATGCGGGGCGTACATTAGAAGTATATAAGACGGAGAAACGCAATCGGGCCCAAGATATCACTATTCAGATTCCCTCAAATTATGTGCTCCAAATCGAGCATAAAAAATCTTCAAGTGGGTCAAAATTATGTACTGGGATCGGCATCTATTACGATACAATATTTATTTAGTACATAATGGTGTATCTACGTTGGAGGAGTCACTTTTCCACTTTTCGGTAGGATGTCGGTCATGCGCGGTGGAGCGCCTGAAGCGCGCCTGCGCTAGGGGTGGGGCCGGCGGCCGTACAGCCCGCTACCACTCTGTAGTCAGCCGCGGCGGCGGCACCGCGCCTTGCTCCAGCACCTCTCCCGGTGCCTGTTCTCCTAGTACCTCTCCGACTCTAACTCGAACTTACTCTGCCGCCGCTCGCGCTCAAATTCAAAACATTTTTATTCATTCGTTTCTTTTCGCATTTGATTTCTAGTTGACGATTAATTTGTAGTGTTTTTAGATTTATGAGTTGGTTTTAAAAAAAATAATTTCAAAAAACTTAAAGACATTAAAAATCCATTCGATTGTTTTTTTGTAGTTTATTAATTTTGTGTTTTAAATGAAAACAAAAAAAAAGAAAACGGGGCCATCGGGTTCTTCTCGTCGAAGGTAAGTAAAATTTAGGATAGATTTTTCAGATGCAGCCGGTAGTCGAGACTTTGAAATAAAAATAGTAGCATAGGAAGAGGAAAAGCTCCGTTTCGAATGGGGCGGAAGGCGGTCCCGTCGGCAACAGGTTGCGGCGAGCGTCGGGCGGCGGGTGCGGAACGGAGCCTTGTGCCGCTTGCTGAGCTCCGCAATTCTATTAACTGTTCATAAACACCCCAGATAGCAGCCTTTAGCGCTAATTACCAACGAGGGACTTATAATATTAAATTTCTTGCCATTCTCGCCGAAAATTCCGGTAAAATATGACTTTTCTGCAATATGAACCGGGGGAAATAAATTGCACGGTCTTTGTCGGCTTCTTGACATATTTTCTATGATATTGGGGGTATATTATTACGGATAATGACTAGGGACGGTTTTAAAGACTTAAGGAAGCATTTTTATGTGTTGAAGTCAAAAAGAAATGTGAATCAGATGTACCATTTGATGTACTTTTGTATCGTTCATTTTTATTAAGTCAAGCTGATGGTAAAAAAGGTAGAGGCTTGAAGGAAAATAGACGGTTTTAAGTATTCGTTTAAATAAGATTTCCTCGGACATAAAGATACATTTATCAAATTTATAAAAAGGCAACCTTATTGAATTTAGGGCAATATCGAATTAATTTGTAAAAGTACGTTTAAACTTTAAAAACGGTGGATTTTCAAACGTAACAGCGGTAGTAGAACTTTTCGAATACGTGTACAGATTAATTGATGTCCTAAAACAGTAGTTTTTCGATATTAATTATGTTAAATACTTTTAAAGTTAGTTTTTTGGCGTTTTACATTACTTTTACGTGTAAACTCATTTTTCTAAGTTGGTTTTTCTTCAATAATTGAAAAAGTTTTTTAAGTCGTATGGTTCGGTCAGTTTGAAACAATACATTATTTTAGTTACTTTTGTAACTTATTCCGGTATCGCTACGTCAATTCAAAAACAGTCTTTAGCAGATTTTAAAGTTGGTAACCGGTTTATGTTGATTCTTTTTCACTTCAATTTAAATCAACAAATTCAATATGATGCCGAAATTTTGTTTAAAATAAAGAGTCGCCTGTTTGCGTGTTATCTAACGGTTAAACACAGAATTTATTTATTCTTCTGTTAAAGTTGATAATATAAAAAATACGACTTTTGGCAATCTAGTGTTCTTTGTGATAGTTATTTTTTTTCACGGCAGTATGTCTTGTAATTATCCAGTTTTCGTTTATTATAAGTGCCAAAAATTTCAAGACATTTTTTGATACGAATTATCAGGTGAGACACGACCAGAAAATTAATCGCACAGATTTTTGTAGCAGTTTTAGTTGATGTCGGTAAAGTAAGATTTTTGGTGATCTAGTGTTCCTTTTTGATGGGAGTTAAAATGTTACTGGCAAACTAGGTTTCTTGTAATATAACAATTTCAAAAAAAAATCGTATACCAATTTTGCTCATCAGCTGTATAAGTTGATAATAATATGATTTTTAGCGATCTAGAGTTCTTTTTGATAGTCAAAAATGTTAACGGCAGTATTTCTTGTATTTATTCAGTTTTCATTATTTCTGACACTTACATGTTTGGGTACGAAATGTCAGATGTCATTTAAATCAGTAAGGAACAATCAGAAAATAAATCGCACATATGCACAGATTTTTATAGCAGCGGATTTTTTGCGACCTAGTGTTCCTTTTTGATATTATATAGAATTTTAAGAGCTTCATACTAATAAAGCCATTAAAAGAAAAAATTTCAGAAACCTAGTAAGGTTTAAGAGTAAATATCCAGTTTTCTTTTTTTCTGGCACTTTATATTTTTGGGTAGGTAATAAATGACAGGTAACATTTAAATAAGTACAACATAAAATTAATCACATATATGAGGCTAGCAGACTGGAGAAGATCTTTACCCAGCAAAAGCTGTTTAAGTCGATAAAAATATGTTATTCTATGAAGTTATAGTATTCTTTTGATAGTTAAAAATTGTATGTGCAGTATTCTTCTATTATTTATGCAGGTATTTTTTCTTTCTGGCACTTAAAATCATTGGGTACGAAATGTCAGGTGTATTTTAAATCGGTAAGGTGTACCTTATCAAAATGGTTAAAAATTTCAGTTGCCGTACCGTACCGCATGTTACCGTTTTTGAGTTTAAACGCGTTTGACCGTAATTTGCAACTGTTGGTTAGGATATTTAACCACTGGCTGAGTTAACTACGGATCAAAAAACTGGGCCTTAGTCGGTAAAAATAATGTTTTCGGCGACCTAGTGTTCCTTTTTGATAGTTACAATGTTAAGGGCTGTATTAGTAGGCTTCTTGTAATTAATCCAGTTTTCTGTCTTTCTGGCACTGAACATTTTTGGGTGCAAAATGAAATATGCCAGTAAGAAACAACCTGAAAAGGCAATTCGTTAACGAGTAGGTATATAAGACCTGAGAAGAATGTTAGCCCAAAAACTCTTTAAGTAGCTTAACAATATGATTTTTGTCGGCCTAGTCATCTTTACAATATTCAGGGCGATATTTCCTATAAATAACAAGATTTATATACTTCTTGGCAATAAAAATTACTTGTTAGGGTACGGATTTTAAGGTGTCCTTTGAATCAGTACGGGACATCAAGAACAGGAATCAAATAGACACAGATACATACATCGGTGTGTATCTGTGTGTGCCATATAAACTAGATTTCTTTCTTTTCTTTTAGACGAGGGTAGAAGACAAGAAGAGATTTTTCAGAATATATAAGTCGATAAATATGATTATTATGGATACATATCATTAGTGATATTAACTTTTTAACCGACTTCAAAAAAGGAGGAGGTTCTCTACTCGTCTGAATCTTTTTAAATAGCTAGATTTATTTTATTTTTGGCACTTTCTCTTAACAATCGAAGTGCGAAATTACTAGTATCAATTGACCGTAGAAGACAGGACGTATTTTTGTCCAGCAGCTGTACAAGTCAATAAATGACAATATGCTATATAATGTCAGCTCAAAGTTCTATACAGGGACCAACCAATTAAGTCCACTATCAGATAGAGATGGGACAAACAGAGGGGACACTAGTTACTTTCATAACTAAAGTTTGGAGTGTTGATAAGAACTGTGCTGTGTATCGATCGGTCTCATTAAGAGTCGAGCCGCGTAGCGTTGCGATAAGAGCACAAGTATACTATGCGGGTGCTTTGCGCAAAACATTACACTCACCCACATGCTGTCATTACGTGCATTGTCTGTTTTTAGATAGTTTAAGTCACAATTTTGAGGTTATTTTAGTAATGGCGTGGGGTCTCATTACATACAAAGAAACTGTTCCGACGTACTATACTGATTATTTGATTTATCTATCGATATCGATTGATAATTAGATGGTGATCTATCTATCACCGTGGAACGGAACCGAACGCGATCGATTTACAAAAAATAATCGGTTAAAAACGCTAGTTACGTGGCATGGTTTCTTTGTATGGGATGAGGCATCTGTATGCTAGTATTATATTATCTATGGTAATGGAATATAACTTACTAGCTGTTCCCCGCGGCTTCGCTCCCGTGGAACACCCCACAGGACCCGTTTTTGGGATTAAAAATAGCCTATGTTAGTCAGGCAGCAGCTTCTTCAAAAATTGTTGAAGAAGAAATTAAAAAAGAATTGAAATTGCAATGGACGGTATTAGCCACTGCAGGACCATTGTTAGACCAACTTATAATGTACATTTCTATTGGTGAATGATTTTTTTAAATCGGTCCAGTAGTTTCGGAGCCTCTTCGGTACAAACAAACAAAAAAATCTTTCCTCTTTATTATAAGTTATTTATGATACCAGTCTAAAAAATAGGCCGAATTTGGTGTTTTCGATTAGTTTCTTAAAATTCTTGGCTTTTTCTTTCTATTTCGACAGAATCTAAGAAAAGTGAGTTATTAGAATATCTCACGTAAGTCAGACAGAAACATGATAACTGCCTAGTCCCTAGGGTGTGGATAGATAAGATATATGAACAGTTTTCCTTCTCAGGGAGGTTTTTTTAATGTAACCAATTTATACAGACTTCAAGTTTAGGTCTTGACTGAAATTTCGACTTCTGTACATTTTTATTATTTTAAGGGAATTCTTTTAATCGTTATTTTGAGAAAACAATGGTCAGTCTTTTGCCGTCATAGTCAAAGTTAGAGAACAAAAATTATTAATGTTTTAAACCACCATTTTATTTTAAATATCTTATAAACTCTTACATATAAATTGCGCCTGATGAAAGCTACGGATTGAGACCTAGGTACTTACCTACTTACCAGCTCGCCGTCCGATAAGGACCAGGCCTGAGTCGACGGCGCGTAGTGTTCCACGCGCGCCTCAAAGAGATGTCAGCAAAACTGACAGGGTCCATTAGGGCCGATGCCTGTCTGGGTCGCGGATAAATTTGAAAAAGAGTTACCGCGGCCCTGGCAAAAGCAACTGAAGGAACACGGGTGGGTTTTAGTCAGTAAAAGTCTGACACGCCCTCCTGCTTCACCCAGAGCGGGAGAAGTCATTGGATGATTTCCCACCCAAAAAAAAAAAAAAATGTTTACCTACTTAAAACGCAAACTTATATTAATTTAAAATCAATAATTTGAAAATATTTAAGTGTGCGTTTAAGAAATTGCAAGGTATCTTGAAATTATATTTAAGTACTTCGACTCGTCTATTTTTCGATAAAACTGATTTTCTTCAAGTCTATACTAAATTATGACCAAGAAGTAGAAAATCGCAATATCAATTCTTACTAGTAGAAATATAATCAATAAGTAGGTCAGTAGGTAAAAGCAGAAATATGCAAAGATAGAGTCAGTTTTTTACTGCAATTGCAAAAGTATAATAAGGAAAGTCTATCAAACATTGCACTGTCTGCACATGCATTTAAAATTAATTTTGTCAAAAATAAAACTTTTTTAATTAGTATTCATATTAAAAAATTTACCCAATGAGAAATTTCTATGAGTATTTATGAGTTTTGTTGTTTGTTCTATTAGAGAAAAACTGTTGAAAATAAAATTAAGAATTTAGTGGCGCCCAAATGGGACTAAGGCGTGTCCCATTTGGGCGCCACTAAATCCTTAATGGCGCCCAACACTTTTAATATGTTTCACCATAAACTAACAGTATGGAATAAAAAACTTGTTGCTCCAACCTCAAGTAAAATAGACAATGGCAGGAAGATGATGGTGATTCACCATATGAAATCTAGATCACACTATTATTAAGTAAAAGGTCATTTTTAGAGTTCCGTACCCAAAGGGTAAAAACGGGACCCTATTACTAAGACTCCGCGGTCCGTCTGTCTGTCTGTCTGTCTGTCACCAGGCTGTATCTCATGAGCCGTGATAGCTAGGAAGTTAAAATTTTCACAGATGATGTATTTCTGTTGCCGCTATAACAACAAATACTAAAAACAGAATAAAATTAATATTAAATTGAGGCTCCCATACAACAAACGTAATTGTCTTGCCGTTTTTTGCGATAATGGTACGGAACCCTTCGTGCGCGAGTCCGACTCGCTCTTGTTAATTTTGGGGACCACAACTTAAATGAGATAAGGACGCGCCAAAAAAAAGAAATTTTTAAAAATCCTTGTTTTAGATGTGTGTTCTCCCACATTGACAAGTTACGTTTTCGTAAATACATACAACTATTTATAATACGAGTATCTAAATAGTGGCGTCGCTTTCGGTTGACTTTGGAATTTAATTCGAGAAGTTACAATAGGTCGACCCTTTCGCTACAGTGGCACTTCAAAGGGGCTTGCAGACTGATATTTAATATTTATTGGGTAGAACCCAAAAGAGTAGAATTCAAGTGTTCTTCATTCATGCTTTTTGGTGTAAAAATACCCACATCTAATACCCTTAAAGAAGCAATTTTTAATTATCTTAGAATTTCTGAATCTCGGAAAAAGCTCCAACGATTTTCATGAAATTTAGTATGCAGGTCCTTTCGGGGGCATAAATCGATGTAGCTAGGTTTAATTTTTAGAAAACGTCGGTTTTCTCTATTTTCATCCGAGCAGAGCTCGGTCGCCCAGGTACTGATTCATAATATTTCTAGGATGAAACTAAAAAAAACTTATTACTATATTCACAAAATCACAGCAGGTGCAAGTATACATTAAATAAATTGTTTTAAAGTATGTTCTGAGTCCAATACATTATAATCCTAATTCTAAATCCTAAATGATTTATTATAAATGCGATAGTAACTCTGTCTGTCTGTCTGTTATCTATTTACGTTTTAACCGCTGAACCGATTTTGAAAAATTGGCTTGGAGATAGTTTGAGACCCTGGGAAGGACATAAGATAGTTTTATCCGGTAGTGCGTTCATTTGGGATGATAAAACACTTTTTACGTGGGCGAAGTCGCGGGGAAAAGCTAGTACAATATATTTGTTCTCGTGATTTCTTAAAGCTGATTGCTTTCTGAAAAGGCTTTAGTAAACGTTTAACAAAAAAAAACTTTTCATCTACTTTCAACGTCATTCATACATTAAAAAACTTCATAAGGCTTATCAAGTTATAAAAGTCTAATTCATATCAAGGGTTTATTACTGTAGGTACTATAACTGATAGCCTTGTTTCGTAAAACGCAAACGAGTGTTGTAATTTCATTGATTTTTAACTCACTACATAAGAAAATTCCGTCAACGCTTTAAACGGCTCCAAAATATCTTGGAAGCCAATTATACTTCTGCTTAACTCGCCAGACTCATTAAATATGCGCGTTTTATCTACAAAGACATGGTCGGGTACTTAACAGAATGTTCCAAGTCCGCTCATTTAATTATTTGCCACGAAAACTCGAGCTCGTGTTTAAATTCTCACAAACTCCAAACACATATCGAAGTATCACAAAGACAATTTAAAAACCAGGCAAACAGGCGGCAGAGTTCATTTAAGACCGAGTTACAGAGGATATTGGATTTCTAACTCTGACAGTACTCGGTACCTATGAATTCCATGCGGCCAATTTAGTAGTAAAGCTTGTCCGCGGCGAACCATGCAGAGCAGTATTAAAATTTGAAGCGTTCAAACTTG
This sequence comes from Orthosia cruda, assembly GCA_964057195.1. Classification (NCBI taxonomy): domain Eukaryota; kingdom Metazoa; phylum Arthropoda; class Insecta; order Lepidoptera; family Noctuidae; genus Orthosia; species Orthosia cruda. Next base: position 25,527,076 of record OZ059835.1, on the reverse strand, counting down.
CCGACTTTTAGTGTTCATTACGTCGGAAAGTTGGCGAAATTCATACAAGTCTAAGTTCTAATGAACACCGGTCGGCGAAGTTGGACGGTTGTAGCGATCGCTCATAACAACTCGCACGCGCGGCTTTTTGTCGGCGCCGCATGCCTTTGTTACTGATATTAAAGTAATTAACGCTAGCATGCAGCCACCAGATCGATTTTTCACGTTTGATGTATATCACATGACAATTTAAAGTTCAATTAGACTTAAAACTTTAGCGGCGAAGTTGAATGGCTTGAAGGATGTAGCGTTGCTCTAAAACGCCTGGCACCCGGGGGATATCAACAACTTGCCAACTCGGAACTGCTCGAAACTAATTTCCCTCAAAATTTCAAACGTACGCGTATATCGTATTCGTTTAACACCGCGTTTAATAAAACTTTAGCAAAGGGGATTTTGGAGAGTAAACACCCTAGCTTTTAGAGCATTTCAATTATTAATCGATTTAAAACTCGGTTAATATATTAAAGTGTGTACTACCGTTATAGGTGCGGTTACAGAATACGGAATAATAACTCTACTCATCAACATTAGCAAAAACCAAAAACAAAGAACCTAACGCAACACTAGGCATGCAGACACTTCAAAAATATTACGAAAAGTAAATCCCCAAATGTACTACGAATACAATTGCTACAATATTCTTGCCTGTCCCAGTACGTACAACTTGTTATAAATTGGCACAAAATCCCAGAGACACAAGACAATAAGAAACGCCGAGGTTTTGCGGGGAGCATTAGCCCTGTTGTTATTTTAAGTGGATTAAGGCCAGCGCATTTCAGATCTGGTTAAGTTGGAATCCAACATTAAGTCTGAAGGAAAGCTTACGACCGACAGTTGCACTTTGTGCTCGCTGCTCACGAATCTTGCTTTTATCCGTGTTTTTAGCTACCTTTAATAAATGGTGGAACTGAAGTTTCGTCTTTTATTGTCCTTAAAATTCGTACTATCTTAAATTTCTTTGATGTTGGACTTGTTTTGAACTGCAACTCTGAACAGGCTGTTTTTTGGTGGACAGAAAAGACGTTTCATTACATAATGCACGGCTACCTACACAATACATTTTAAACTGTGATTCAATTTAGAGTACTAATCATTAATCAAGCAAGAGGCGAAGAATTTTGAAAGTTAAGAATTGGAGGGGCAAGAAATAAAATATGAAGTATTTCTTCAGGATTCGGAGCAACGCAGCCTTGGTCAGAGTTCGAGATGTATGATTGTATGATTACCTACAATTTATGATCAAATCACACAAATAAAAAAAAAATTACATTCGCACGGGACCAAAAACAATCAAATCAAATTAAATTCAATCAAATCATAAAACAATCTATACAATTCCAAGTTTCAATAGCTACTTCCACTTCCTCAATAGAGTAACTATGCCACAATATTAGAACTTTCATACTCCTTTTACACCCGATTAATTCATCAAGACGTGTCGAAGTGCGACCCCGCCCGACAAACAGGGGGTGTGGGCACTGGAACTCATTAGATAGATGAAAGAGTTCAGGCAATGATCGGTCGGTACGCCCGGCGATGATTGATCGACTCCACACAAGTGAGGGAGACTTCCTGAAGTTCTTCGAAGAAATATCGGGACTTCGGGAGTCGGGACTGGTGTCGAATTACCCATTTATTCACTTATGTGGAGTGCGTGTTTGAGTTGCGACGCGATATGTCGGGACGCCTACTTGCTGAGAGCAATAAATTAGTTGGCGCGTCGGTTTCGGGTTGCCGGCAATTTGATTGTCACCGGGTTTTTGTTTTTTGAGTTCTGCGTCTTTAAATACAAGGTCTTTTCCAGCATTGACATTAGATATAGCCAAGTGGCTTTTATTTTAACATCGGTAATAGATGTATTCGAAAATATGTCCCTTCTGGTTCTAGTTCATCAAAAAATCTCCTCCACTGCTCTTAAACTCCTTGCAGTGTTGGCAAAAGCTTCGAGTTGAGGTTGATAATAATTGATACTGATCTCATCGCCCAATCCAGTTGTCCAAGCCATCTTCTTTCAACTTGGTCATGGCTTATTCTGATTTCGTCTGGTTATGGACATGGTCTAATCCAACAGCCTCTTTTTTTTTTGTTGTTTTCTTAGTAATCCGCTGTTCTTTTCTGCTTAATTTCGCTGCAGGCATCCAAGAGAGTTGAAATCATTGTTCGGGACTCGTCGAGCTTCATTGTCTCTGTGGTGTTCTTGTAATCGCCAGTGTTAATTCTGGCTTCCGGGAGTTGCAATGGTTAGGAATATCTTATTGGGATTGTCCACTTCCATTAGTTCATTTGAGGGTTTAGTGTCTACCTACTGCCATTTCAAATTGCTGAGTCAAAACGCTTTGAGCATCCCTGCACTTGGTTTATTTTACAAATGATTCAGTTCTGGATCTTTTACATCAAGGCACAGCTTGTTCTGAAGGATGAGAAGTCTCGATTGAAGGTTTTTGCCAAAACATGGCATAGGTTTCAAATGCTAGCCAAACAGATGCCTATCCAGATGGATCTATAGAATTAGTTTGGTGAACGATCGCAGGCATTTTCAGATATTCTGGATAAAGCGCTTTTATAAACGTTGGGGATCATTCAGATTTGTCTTTTTAATTATTGGTCTGTTCAGTCTTCTCTGCAATCTGCCGAAGATCATAAATGCGGTCAAAACTGCTTATATTAGCTTTCGCGTTTTGAGATTAGAAATAACTCGTTTTTATAATATGTAGGTCGCGTCACCGGTTGTTATCAATAAATCGATATTATTGGGCACCCACATAAACTGTGTCATTGCCTAACATAAAATGTATTCTCACATACAGCCACCTCATGCCTTCCATGCAATTACTATTTATCTAACTAAATACTGGGTGACATAATTGTTTTAATTTACTGGAAATATTTTAGGCCGTGTTAGTGCTCATGAATATGAACAACGTATTTATGAACGCAGGTCTTTTATGTATTATCATCATAAGTATATTTAATAAGTATCTTATTATTGTACACTGGATTACTGCCCTCTATTATGACCTCTATCACTCAAAGGTTTGCTGGAAGAAAACTCTATTTGGAGTTAAGCTCGTCTGTGTACATGAATATTCTTTTCAATTTGTGTTTTGGTACATAATAAAGAATGAAGAACCTTTTTTTATATTGAGACCAAACTGAAATCATACAAAAGAATGAGTCAGTCAATACTATACCTAAGCCTTTAAAATTCGGAATCTATAGGAACTTAAATGTCCTTAATGTAGAGGAGTCTACTACAGCTTTATTGTACTTCGTTTCCCTTCATGATGGTTGAGCTGAGTGGTGCCGATTCATGCGTCATGTTCTTGAACGGGCGCCGTCAGTCGGGTTTGGTCATAACTTAACTGCTTCAGATGTTAATGTTTTTCTAGTACCTATTATATAACTGCACAGTACATGTGTAATACTTACTTGTTTTAATACTTTATACCTGTACATAGTATAGTGTGTAGTGCTATTCTGAGTGCATCGTCCTCACATATATGAATTTATGAATGTATGTACTTATGTAAATATTGTAAAACACTTATTTTTTTAAAAGAGTAAGTATGGAGTTTCTTGTGTGTTCTTCTTCATAACAAGCTACTTTTCCGAATGCTCGGTTGAATCAATTTTTATTTCGCCCGCGTGAATGCCGAAAATTGTCCCGAGGGAACATTATATATTCCCGGGATAACAAGTATCCTATGTGCTAATCCTGACTGTAATCTATCTCTGTGCCAAATTTCATCCAGATCCTTTCAGTAGTTCTTGCGTGAAAGAGTAACAAACATACATACATCCATCCATCCTCACAAACTTTCGCATTTATAATATTAGTAGGAAGTAGGATTAATGTATGTACTTATGTAAATATTGTAAAACACTTATTTTTTTAAAAGAGTAAGTATGGAGTTTCTTGTGTGTTCTTCTCCATACCAAGCTACTTTTCCGAATGCTCGCTTAAGGTTACACTAGTCGATCATTCTTCCATACAAACGTAGTCTAGCGATTACTCCACTGTGTCACGATGCACGTTCAAAATAAAAAATATATCAATTTGTCTTATAATTATCGCCCTGTATGGAAACAAAAAAGTAAAAAAAAAAATATTTAAAAGTTATCAGCGTCGAAAGTTCCATATTTCAAAAGTTATTTTAACGCAGCTTTGGGCGGAAATAAATACCATAATGCCTTCATACATGGAGAGATTAGTAATTCAACAATGCAAATAGTTTTATTTTGAAAATATACATTTAGTAGTTTTGTCATGATATCTAGACTACGTTCGTTTTCCTAAATCATCATCCATTTCGATACAAATTTGCAAAAGAGTTAATTCGTACGCGAACTAGCTTCTTACTGCTCATCACAGCATCTATCTCATTTGTACGTGTTGTCGGATGAGATGGCATGCATTTTAACCTCGCGCACAAAATAGTTCGTGCCGTCGACTTCATCCATTAAATTACTTTAATAAATAACTCGAGTTTAATATACTAGTTACTTAAAATAAACAGAACAAAATAGGGCTTTGGAAAGTAATTTAATTAATTTAATAAATCAGAAATTACTGAGATAATTTAGTAACTTCTACTAGACAAATTGATTGAGCACTTCTAAAATTATTATGAAGATAAATATATTTTTAACAAACGACCGACCGACTCTTGACCACTGGTTTATATTTATGACTACAAGTTTATGAATATAGATATATCTGGAATAGTACTTAACAGTGTTAGAATATTCCGAATGGGTTCGTGAAAGTTTCTGACTATTTCTGAAATTTTATGCCAATCATCGGTGGTAAGCACTATTAATTGTATTAATCAGTAAAGGATCTTTTTAATTGGTTAAACGGTTTTAGCTCTTTTAACTATATATATAAGGAAGGAGGTTCTACTAACAACCGGAACTAGTTCAAACCAAGTACCCACCTATTCATCATTTCAGCCGAAAGACGTCCACTGCTGGACATAGGCCTCCCCCAGGCGTCGCCACATTGACCGATCCCGTGCGTCTCGCATCCACCGCCTTCCCGCAACCTTAACCAGGTCAGCAGTCCACCTAGTGGGAGGCCTTCCAACGTATCGTCTTCCGGTTCGCGGTCGCCATTCCAGAACTTTTCGGCCCCATAGGCCATCCGTTCTGCGAGCAATGTGCCCTGCCCACTGCCACTTAAGTTTGGCAATTCTTCGGGCTATGTCGGTAACTTTGGTTCTCCTGCGGATATCATCATTTCTGACGTGATCACGCAAGGAAATTCCGAGCATAGCCCTCTCCATTGCCCTTTGGGTGACTTTGAGCTTTCTGATAAGGCCCATTGTGAGCGACCACGTCTCGGTCCCATAGGTGATCACTGGCAACACACACTGGTCATAGACTTTTGTCTTGAGACACTGCGGTAAATTGGACGAGAATATACCACGCAACTCCCCGAATGCCGCCCAGCCGAGTCGGATTCGACGGTTGACCTCTTTCTCGAATTTGGACCTACCCAACTGGACCGTTTGTCCCAGGTAGACATAATCGTCTACAACTTCGAGAGTCGAGTCTCCGACCTTGATAGGAGTGGGTGTTACATTGGCATTCACCATGATCTTGGTTTTTTCCATGTTCATTTTAAGACCCACTCTTTCGGAAGCTCTACTGAGGTCATCGAGCATTTTACTGAGGCTCTCCATGGTCTCAGCCATGACCACTATGTCGTCGGCAAACCGAAGGTGAGTAATGTATTCGCCATTAACGTTGATGCCAAGCCCCCTCCAGTCCAGAACCTTGAAGACATCACCCACCTATTAGGACTGTATAATACATTATAATCTATATCAATATTATAAATACGAAAATAACCGTATGTCTGTTACTTTTGAACGGATTTAGTTGAAACTTAACATGAATATGATGGGCCGGGTTGAACATGTCCTGCATTAGGAAATAGGACTTTTTCCTCGGGATTCCTTTCCCTTGGGATAATTTCCTACCTACACACGAGCGAAGGCAGAAGTTAGTACCTATCAAATAGTAGAGAGTACTTTAACAACGACACAAAACCAAAAAGTTGTCTTTCCCAATTCCGAACCAAAACTACGGAAGGATGGATCCAAACACAATATACAAATCTGAGTAGCTCTCTACTAATAAAAGGTACCCAACCCAATTACTCACAATAAAAATAATAATAAACTACCCCCCAGTAAACTAAAGCCTCTTAAACATGAAGAATGTTCCTCCAATAAGGCTTGTGTTTCGCCCATTCATTTTTTCGAGTGGGGTAAACTATGCCTGGACCCTCCTCACAATATAACGTGAATCGTGAACTACTCGAAAACAAAGTCAACAGTCTTGAGATCGGTTTCGTCATGTATCCTTACATTGTGCAATATTTTGGGACCCTCCGTTTCTCCCTTAAGGTTGGGTAGTAAGTATAAGTTGCAGGAGTTCTTATTTCTATAATTTTATCCTCTATTTCGAATCCATTCATTGGATTAAGAATGGGGTCGTAAAAATGTCGTTATGATTGTGTAGTGACGACATCTGCTGACTCTATCTACTTAAATGGAATTCGTAATAGAGACTATATCTTGGTCCCCAATTTTGGAATCAAGAATTTGAAATTGAGTATTTGTCAAACTCGAATTCAGCTTGAAAATATGCCACTCTTTGGCTTATATTTGGCTCAACTCAGAATAGCCCATAGTTTAGATTTGTGGGCTAATAATTTGATAGGTAAGTTTGAAATTCCACTGGATGAAAGTACTAGGCTTCCATAAAATGCAAAGAGATCTCTCACAACTTTCAAACTCCTATCACAATACCATACATCATTACATCCGTTAACAATTCGTCTTCACACAGTTCCCAACAATTTGGCGGAAGGCAATACAAAACCAAGGACACACCGTATCGAGTAGAACGGAAATGGAGTCCAGGCGAACGGAAATAGTACGCCGGTGGGAAGCCGGGGACCAACAGGCAACCTACGATGAGCAAATAACATGCCTCGTATGGCAGAATATTGTGAATTTGTTACCTAGGCTTTATTTCCTTATTCACTGGAATATGTGTGAGAACGTTAGATTGATTGTACCTTAGTGTGACGGGTCGATCAAAATCAATTTACTTGTCAAAGAATTTCGTTCATATGGTTAGTCTTGTTTTGACCCTTACTACCAATATCTTAGTTTATTAAACACAGAATAATTATTTTGCTATAGTCTATTAAGATTGAACTCTCCAAATCTGATAAAACACTTGCTTATCATCTTCCTGCCCTTATCTCATTCAACACGTTTTCTTCTTCCATACCGTCCTGTCACCTGTCACGCCATCACTGACTCCCTTTTCTTTCATATCACTCCTCACACAGTCCATCCATCTTTTCTTTGGCCTTCCTCTCCTTCTCCATCCGTGCACATTCATAGCCATAACTCTTTTAGTAACATTCGTTTCATCCCTTCTCATCACATGACCATACCAGGACAAACGGTTTCCCTTCAACTTTTCTGTCACTTTCAAAAAGTCCCCGTGAAAAGTTCAAGCTTTGGTCATTAAACGTAACGTGCGTAAAATAAAATTTAGAACCTTCACATAAAGAATTTCAACCAATATCCAGAAATAATCGCCAGTTTTCGCCAAAACCATTTATGAAAACACAAATAAAATTAACCTGTCTCAACATAAATAAATATTCAAACAAAGCAATAAACCACACAAGCTGCACTCACAGCTTGTTTAAAAAGCGTGAAATAATTCAAAAGCGAGAGATTCTCGTTAAAATGCAGCTTGAATTTACAAACCGCGGAGTTCATTTTATCACCTGGTCTGTTCACACTTTATGGCAGAGATCCGCGGTCTCATAAACTTGAACATAAACGCGCACTTTCGCTGACATGGAAAATAGTTTACAGGCTGTATATGCCTTACAGACTGTTTATCTCCTTTACTGCCAGATATAGTCCTCTAATCTTAAGAATAAAACTTTATTCGCCATTTTTAGGGACGGTTTATGGCAACACTTTGTAGACGGAATTAAAGATTAAATGGTTAATGAGTTGTTTGTGAACGTTTGAAAGTTTTAACAGGTTTTTCGTTTGGTACTTTAGCTAGCTTGATTTTTATTTGTTCAGTCACGGGTCTGGTTAATGAAAAGGAATAATTAAATTGCGTAAAGGTTTTTGCAAAACTACTAGAAAGGTTTTTACCAAGAAGTTTATCTCACGTATCATACTAAAGTTACAATATTGGATTGCTCTAATAATATCACCATTCACCACCCAAACCAACTTTCCCTCGTATCGCAATATACTTAATATATGCAACCCCTCCGTCTTATCCTCATATATTTCATAACTACCTCTAACCAACTTATATGAGTTTATCATGTAACCATCCAATATAACAATATTGCAAGTACGAGTTCATTCCACGAAAGAACTTAACGATCACAGTTTCTAAGTAACTTAACCTGAACGCGTCGTAGTTGCGGTCGCTCAGAACGCTAGACAATCACAAACAAAATGTTCCAATGTCGGCTTAACGATTCCTCGCTCCACTCCTTCCCATTAAAAGTTCTCCAGAAACAAATGGGGAATGAAAATCTCGTTTCGCTCGCTCATTTCTCGCTCATCTTCTTATGTAGCGTCACCCCAATCTCCCGATAGAAGTAATATCAGACCGTTTACGTTCCCCTGTCGGAAAACTCTTATTGTACAATAAAAATGTTATGAGGTAACTCTATTCAATGAACTCTTCTGTTATTGAAATCGACCGCGTTTTGCTGCAAGTAGCCTTTCTTATGGAGCGAGGATAATAAACAGTGGTTTTGTCTGTAGGAACTCTTTTGTTGGGGACTGTATCGTTCGCTTCAGTCTGATTGCTATTTTTTTGTTGTAAAGCAGTCGTTATGCGGCTGTGTTTGGTGTTCTTAGCGAAGATAAACTAAATTATTTGAATTTAGTGTTAGTTACAAATGTCTGAACTTGAAATACTGCGTCAAAGTTATTCGTTACGAAAGATCCGAATTGTCAATATTTATTTTCTACATTTACGTTGAACGGTAATTGCATGTATATATTTGATGAAAAGCCAGTTCCTACATCACGTTTCGTCAATACAGAACAGCAATAAGCTAAAACCGAAAAGCGCCGAACACAACAGTATATCGTCAAGTATCGATGCAATTCCCGAAAGGATGCGTGCCTCTATTTCCCCGTCTAAGGCCGAAGTCAATATGTCGTAGGAGATGAGTTATTTTTCCATAATTCTGGCTTGTCGGCTCCGACCGACGCTCGGGCGCCGCAGCCCCGAGAATTCCCAAATAAATAATAAATACGTCAGGCCACATAAGCAGACATGTGCCTCACAGAGCAATGCAAACTCCGTCATATTTGTTTTTCAAATTTAATATGCAGTGGCTTAGTGGCCTCTAAAGTTACTTTAGGAGAAGCTCGTCTATATGTTTATTAACTGAAATAGGATTTAATTTCCATTTAAGTGGGCATTAAAATATGTGATTAGTTTAAACAAAGTGCATATGCACATCATGTTAATACCCTCTGGAATTGCAGTCGCCGGTGATACATAACTAATTTAATCGTGTTAAGTGCTGTCAACGTTGGCAAAATGGCTGTGTATTTTACTAAATACTACCTAACCAGGTTACTACCTAACGACAAAGAAAACACGAACGGAAAATTAGAATGAAAATTGATTTTCAAATAATATTGGGCATCACTTTTATGAATAAAAATAAAAACAAAAGACAAACTGAAAATAAAATTCAAATAATATGGAACATTGTCGAGAAAAAACAAAACACAAACGGAAAAAAAAAATGCAATATTTTCTAATAATTTTGGGCATCAGTTCTGATCGTGATGTTACTCTGTGCAACTGTTGTTTATAGGAGCTATACCAAGGGATGCCATACCACGGAATAACTTCCTTCCAACTAGTTGCACCCTCCCCGTCTCCTATATCCTACTGGGACTTATGCTCCGCTCAAAAACTTCCACATTTTAAGACATTATTTAGTTTCCGTGCGGGACGCCCAAAGGACTTGCCTGGTAAATTATTAAATTTACCAAACTTCAACGTTTGATATTAAAGTGCTTGACTTTTGTTGGATTCAATTTTATTGAAAATTTGGCCTTAATTTGGTTTTTGATTTTTCTTTACAATTTTGGGTGAATTTATCTCGATAGAGTTCACCACTTCGTATTTATCAAAAGGTATATTTTGTACGCAATTTTCTATAGGATAGCCTATGGAAAGCCCAAACTGCGTCCACCTTACTGAAGCGTAAAAAAACACTTTAAATATTTAACAAAATATTTTGTCTACCAACTCATCGCATCGAACGAAAAGTTATATTTTAAAAATAATTAAGGCCATCGATATTTTGTAGTTTGTTCCTAATAAAAGTTAAAAAGAATAATAAAGTAGCTGGTATATCTTCGCTTTTAATGTCCATATTGAGGTAAAGTGACACTATAACATTTTCCACAGCCTACGAATCCGTAGTACCATATCAAAGATGAATTTTCAGCAATAGATAGATACGTACATACAGCCAATAGATGGCGCTGCATGCCACTGGCCCAGCGTTCACGTGGTCGGGCCAAAGCCCCATTGTGCAGCTAAGCTGCTATATCCGGGCTAATGGCCGCTGCCCTTTGTGATTCGGTTTTCATTTCTATTGCAGCATCCGACGCACATGCTGCTCTAAATAATACAGGCTGGTTCTCTGCCTTTCGTTGTTCTGTTTCAGTGTTTTGATTGTAAGTGTGACTGGTTGTTGCAATGATGAGTTATTGTGATCTGGTTTTTGCTGTGAATATTTTCACGTTAAATTTTGAGTTTATTTGAGAACTATAGCTTAGTTAGCGGATTTCACAAAAGAGAACCACTCATGTGGCTAGGTATAAAAAAATCCCAACTACAATCCAATAAAAAAACTAAACCAACATAAGTAAATAAGTACAAAAGCATCCATTAATGACCTGAGATCTGACCTACATAGCACAAAGAGCAATTTCTCTCAGTCGAGTCTCACCGGCAATGTACAAATTACAGCGTCCCATTTGGCTGTAATTCGGGTTTTGTCCGACTACCCTCATAGGCGCACGCTACAATTTACACCGGACGCGACCACTCGTGAACGAGCCGTCGTCAGGGCAACACGTGTATTTTACTGCAGTCTGCGTTTTATATGGCATTATTTAGCCTAGTGGCCGTTTAACAGATAGCTTGGACGTTTGCTGCTTGCTCACGTGTTCTGTATAATGAGGCGTAAATGTATATTGCGTGTTTGGTTAAAAATACAAACCATTTTTAACACCATGATTGCGTACATTGATGGCAAATTCCACTAAGCATCTCAAATTATGTCATGGAAATATCGACACATTAACCGTAGCTTAGAAAACTTCACCCAAACCAAAACTTTTCGAAGAACATCCATAATCTCCCCAAAATCTTGCTATAATTAGGAAACATTTTAATAATAGCTACCGAAGTATCAACATTAAACAATAAACAAATGAGGGTTGTTCTTGTTTCTTAAAAAGGGAGATTTCATTTTTATGAAGAGACGTCTATCTGACGAGATCTGAGCGACGAGGCGAACGAATTAAAGATTGTCAACAGATTTATTACTCGGTCCGGTGAACTTCCCCCCTAATGGAGATAATATTACTTACCTATTTATTCTGAGAGCACGATACTAGACGGTTGGGTTATATTTTTGGGGAATTTGCCAATTAGATAGAAAGTCTTTCATGAAGATTTTTTAAGATATAAAGGAGACATAGTTTCAGCGCATCCTGAAGTTGAAAGTAGGTATGTTCTATTAATATCATATTTGTAAACAGGATTTGACACTGGCTAAAAAATAAAAAGGACTTAAAATGCTTATCTAAACTCACGTGGAAGATGCTTTTAATAATTATTAGAAACTTCCATTCGTGTAACACTAACCCAGTCAATTTAATTCTTATCGATCTGCCGACACAAAATAGGGTAACTTCACATCGCAAATCAATAGCAGACACTCAAAAATTAACACGGCAGAGTAAGTCAACTAGATACAGTATGTTTGTCGGTCGTGTGCGCCACTAATAGGGTATTATGAACTTCGGCTAAGAACTCAAGGGCTGGAGGGTGCTACAGGGAAGCAAGAGGGGTGGGAGAGGGTGCGGGAGGTATTTGAGGTATCTCCTCCGCAGTAGGCAACGGGGGCGAGATTATAGATGGCAAGATAAGCCTCGAATTAGATACAACGAATTTTGTATGATGTTGTAAAGGCATTAACCGTCTTGCGTATCCTTGCTTTGCTTTGAGAATAAAATATTAGGTTTATTTTACAAAACCTTTTAAGCGGGCATTATGATATTAATGCACCTATATTCGGTTTCGCTGTAGTTAAAATTACGTTTAATTAATAATTACATGAAAATGCTCGTTGGATTTTGGCGAAGCGTTGTTCTAATAAAGTTGCCGGAATTAGAACACTGCCTCGAGGGATGAATGAGCTTGAAAAGGGAAAAAAAAATTTTTTTTCGTACTACTGTTGTTAAGAGTCCCTATTAACGAATATACTGACGGTATTTTTCTAATATTACCGGTATTACAATATTAATAAGAGAGATATGCAAAAATGGGCGACATTCTGAAACACCATGTGGTCCTTAAAGCTGAGTTCAGCTACAACTATCAAAGTACAATTCAGGATCAAAAATTTTGTGGCAATCCATAGTCAGTCTAATATTTCGTTGATACAATGTCTGTTCCTTTATAGTCCTACAGATTTCAAGTTCTCATTTTTTTATGTCGAACAGTATAAAGAGCAACAAGAAAAACATTGGAATCCGAAGACTGCCGACAGCATTTCAAATTTTTTCACACCCCTCCTTCGTAAACACACCAAAGCATTCCAATCGCAAAAAAGACAAGATTACAAAGCGCTTTTCCTCCGAAATACGCATTCACAATAAGTCACTTAACATTTAATTAGGCAAGCTAAAAGTGCCGTGCCGCGCAAACAACTGAATTATAAAAGGTAAGATTTATACGTATATAGCTACCTTACAAGAGAACACCGGAGGCTTAGAGGGAGCGTCTTGCCCGAGGCTGGAGGCTGCATCCAAACACAAAAACACCCCAGAGCGGTTCTTAAATCTCAATTAAGGTTAAAACCGTGTCTTGCGCGCACGTACACTGAATTAAATTAATGGCCCCACATATTGCAGTGCGGTCTTCCCGATTAATTGCGTATTTTTTCGGTCTTCTTTTGTTTTCAGGTTAAATGTTTTATTAGAGACTCGTTTATTTAGAGGTACGTGGGCAGGATTGCTCTTTGTATTAATTATTGGGCTTAGTGGCTTTGCAATACGGCTGTTCAGAGATTCCGAAGAATTTAATCACTTCTGGGTGAATAAGACCTGTTCTGAATCTGAATTGAAATTAGAAGTTAAGAAAGTGTCAAAATCTATTTTATTAACACGCTTTTATTAGCTTGGTATGTATGTATATATGTATCAATGTAACGTAATCTTTTAACGTAATTTTCACACCCTTCAAAACGTTGGTTTAATTAGAATTTTCCACGTTTATCAAGTACCGATGACAATGCAATAATTTAAATAGTTAGTCCTATTATCCTTACCAGGATCTTCAGGATAAGAGATTGAACTACAAAGAAAAAATAAAAAAAAGTTCAAAAAAAAACAAAAAAGACGCTTTAAAAGAAAACCAAACTAAAAAGTAGAAAATAATTTTCAATAAATTTAAAAGAACAGTGTGATTAACAACAAAAAAAATATTAAATTGTAAAAAAGCGTGGGGTGCTTGATGTCAATTGTTATAATATTTTATTGACAGATATTGGTAAGTCATTTTGAAAATATCTTAAAAAGCATCCCACGTTTTTATAATTTTTTTTTTGTTAATCACACTTTTTTTTTAAATTTATTGAAAATTATTTTCTGCTTTTTAGTTTGGTTTTCTATTAAAGCGTGTTGTTTAGTTTTTTAAATTATTATTATTAATGCCTAAACTTGACCTCATGCTAAACTAGTGTTTTACAAGTTCTCAATTTGAACTTCTTAATCTAGAACCTAGGTGTTGAACTTTAAAAACTGACGTATTAGAAACCAAGACAAGTGTAGCTTCATAAGACATTATTATTAAAGCCAGACGAGTAGGTAACATGCACGGCGGAGCCACCACCGCGGAGCGCTAAATCAAGTTGGCAACTCCACCGCTGACATTACACGAAAATGACTTTATAACGCAATATTGTGTAACAACAACCTCACAAACTTAAACTATTTACCTAGTGAACAAGTTTGGCGTTCCGTCCGGATGCCTGGAGCGTGTTCCCTACATTAAAACACGGTATAATCTGTATGCTGTTTGGAGTATTTTCGGCAAATCTGGCGTTGTCATGGCTACGGGCCCTTGAAGTAAACCCCAGTGAGGAGTCAAAGCGAAAGGCGAAATAATGACGCGTCGAGATATGGCAGGCGAGGACGTGAGCACACTGTACAACGTTCTCTAAAAGTATATTTTTTCGTAGTCTTTGTGTGTTTGTTTATGGAATCGGATCTCGGGGCTGTAAGTTTGGATCAGTGGGACAGGATCGAAATAAGTATGTCTTACGGCTGAACTTTACTTTTATATTTCTGATATCCGCTCAGTTACAATAATAGAAGATCAGATTTTGTATTTTGTGTAGTTCGGTCTCTTGTCAAGGGAAAAGATACTACATCTTGAGGCTCAAGAGAAGTGACATCAGGCGAGAATGTGGTCAAACGCGAGCCTTTATTAAAATATTAACAAAAAATCCGTTTTTAAAACAAGTTTTTCTCTTATCCTTCTCATCAAACCCTTTCATTTGATACCAAATTATGGCAAAGCACAAAATAAGTACATTATGCTACAAGTATGTAATGTTGGTGATTACCGCTGAGGCGCCATTGACAACCGAGCCGGTAGGTGAGGGTCTTAAGAGAGCCGAGGACGGTAATCATCAATACACACGTGTATAATACGACGTTTTTCAACACACTTGTGAAGAAAATAATACTAAAAATAATTTCCAACAGTGAAAACGAGTTGTGAAAATTTGTTCGCAATGGCGGGCAAAATTAATTATGCGCGCGCATCTAACAATGGTGATCGACCATAGACTAAAAATAATGAGGTTTCTTTCTTTTTTGGCTTTTCGCGGATAGCGTTTTAGCCACGTACAAAATGGGAATTATCAAGTTTTCTTTATTACAGAGAAATACAAAAGTTATATTTGAGTGAAAGATTTATTTATTAGACACGTACAAGTTCTTCTTCTTAGCGTGTCGATGGCAAATATAAAAATTTAAATATTGTGTTTGGCCCAGAATTCAGCCACGGCAACACCATTCAGTGACGCAGTCATAAGGTCCTCGCAAGTACAAGTGACAGGGCATGCTGCGCACTCCGTGAGATGGGCCATGGTCTGCGGAGAGATGCTGCACAAGCACTGGAGACTAACGCCATCAGAAACCCCCACCTATGGAGGTTGTCCTTGCTACGGCCAACCTGAGTGCGGAGTCTATTGAGGGTTTTCCAGGTCGACCACGGCAGAGTGTGCCCAGCCGGAAGGCTCTCCGATGGCCCTATTAAATTTTCAGGAGGCTTGAGTTTCTCTAACCAAAGGTCGCATCTCGCCGAAGAGAAGATGCCATCACATAGGTCCACGCATCCTAGAAAACTTTTTCGGCTTTTTAGACACTGGGTACTGAGCCGTAATTGTGCATTGGGTGGCGTGGGTCGTTTTCTAGTTTCGCCCTCTCTATGCGTCCTACGAATTTGTGTAGTCTCGATTAACATCGAAGGGTTCTCTCGGGAACATGCAGAAATTCTTTCAGAGTTGTACCGCAAGACGCACTGTGACATCCTATGTGTTCAAGAGACCCATTGGGATTCCACCCAGGGCAAGCCTCACGTTCCTGGACTGTCACTTGTCGCCAAGATCTGTCACCCGAAGCACGGTAACGCAGTGTTTGTTACTCCCGGCGTCAGTGTTATTACTACTAAATGCACGTACAAGTTGAAATTATTTATTTAAATACGACAATAGTAATAGTTGAATGAAATGTGTTGCATTTGTACTATTGATCATGATCTTTTTTGTATCGAAACTTTTTTAAGAACAAAGCAATTCAACCAATAAATAAAAAAAAACTCTATAACTCACTTGTGAATAATAGTAATGAAAAAGTCACAGTTTGATTACAGGTGTGATTATGTGCCTAATTGGTGAAACCGCGAGGCGTCCACTAGTAACTTATATATATTTTTAATAATTTAAATATATATTCTGCACTTTTGTATACCATATATGAATGTGGCTCACTTCAAAGTCCTAATCTGACAAAAAAAAAACGTTTTTCTGAAATCATTTGCCACAAATTACCACGCAAAGTTACAAGGACACATCTCATCTAATCCTGTCACGCTACCGTGTTAAGATGTATCTTATTTCCCTAATTGGATCATCTAATTACGAGGTACCGTCCGCAATACAGTCACGACGCAACGTCATTATCGCCAGATATACCTACAGGGTGTTCATTAAAGAGAATAATCCTGGTAAGTCACAAGCTTGCACAACATCTAAATTCATAAATACTACATTTTTGACCGACTTCCAAAAACCGGTTTTTTATGCTTAGCATCTCTCTAACATAACGATTTTACATTTTAGTTAGTTAGATTTAGTAAGCAATACTTTTATTTTTTAAGTGTATAAAAAATCATAGTTTTATGATATTTTAAGAACAAATAAAATTATTCTATTTTTTGTTTAACATTTTTTTTTCGTGTTCTTCTAAGCTTTTGCTTACGAAAAAATATTTGATACCCATGTCATGGCAGTAACTCACAAATAACTATTCCGCCATCTTGGGCCGTCCACCATATTGGATTTAGAATGACGTCACTTACCAAACCATTAATTGTCATCCAAACTAAACGTGTATGTAAAATTTCACCGTAATCGGTGGAGGATAACTTCTTTAAAATTCAGTTGCAAGATTTGACCCGAACACACTTACATACATTACAAGTTAAACAAAAATTTATAAAAAAAAAAAATGTCACTCTATTATCGAAAGCGTCGCAATAGCGACTGGTAAAATGTATATGATTGTCAAGCGCTATCGAAATGTCAGCATGATCAATTCCTTACATTCTGACATTTCGACGATGGCCATTGCTGATTTAGTAACACTGTCTAGAACCTCTGTTTGTATACAAAATGACATAAGAGAACGTTTACGTTAACGCGGTCGAGAACGTTAAAAACCTCGCACTAATGGCTCTTTCACTTAAGATGTTTGGTGCGGGAAAAGAAGAAAAGAATTTGAATTTGAATTGTCATTGTTGTCAGCCATTGATTACATGGCATTTCGATAGCGTTTGACATTCCCATATATTTTTCCAATCGCTATCGCCACGCTTTTGATGATAAAAAGTCACTTGTCTAGGGCCTCTTAGGGCTCTTTCAATTTAGAAGTTTGGTGCGTTACTGCGCAGGATCAGTGTTTTTTTTTTCATAATTGCGCACATCAGTGCGCAGTACGCTGCGGCACCGCATGCGGATAAGAATGTCAAACGCTATCGAAATGCCATGTAATCAATGGCTGACAAGAATGACAATCCAAATTCAAATTCTTTTCTTCTTTATTCATTTTTCTTTACATTTAAAAAACGAATGTATGTATGTACACTTTTCTGCCCAATCGGCCATACGTTCTGCAAGCAATGTGCCCTGCCCACTGCCACTTAAGTTTGGCAATTCTTCGGGCTATGTCAGTAACACTGGTTTCTCTTGCGGATCTCTGCATTACTGATTCGATCATGCAGGGACACTCCTAAAGGGAACTTTTGCTAAATGCTACTTAACTAAAGGCGAGAATCTAACTAAAGAAAGTATTATACTTTCGTTTTCTGCTTTGTTTGCACATTGTATAAGCATTTAAGAAAGTTCCGAAGCATGTCGCATTTTGTAGTTTCTGCATTTCAACGGCAGTTAGACTAGAATCCGCCGTCAACAGAGTTAGGATCAGATACGGAGATTAATTTGATTGATGTATGTTCTCCAGTAAGTAGTTGATGGCAATTCAAATTGTGGGTAGGTGATATAGTGAGCGTAGAGGTTAGGTGTTGGTGATAGTGTGAGCGTGGAGCGTGTGTAGGCCATTTTAGTTATTTTATGATGGATATAGTTATATACGAGTACATCCTACGAGGGAACAATGAGAAGCTGCTCTGTGGTATCGTAATCTAACTTTTGTAACTAGGTTTTTTTTTTTTTTCATCACACTTGTACGTAAAAAGTATCTAAACATACAGGTTAACTTGGCCGTAATGCCCCATATAAAACTTTCGGGCTTTCTTTTTGTCATGAAACCCTAGGGCGGTAAGTAATATTTTTTTAATTTATGGCACAGCACACAGGTCATGCAAGTTCATGCAAGGAGTTTCCTCGCAATTGAAAAAATTATCTTAAAATGTTATCTAAACAGGTATTTCTTTGCAGAGAGCTACATGTTACTTAAATACTCAACTAATGTTCTTAATAATCGATTTTAATAGTTATAGCATGAAAACGTCGAAATTATTTAATTCTTTTTACACTCCGTCATGGCTGTATACCTACGTAACTATTTGCCCTTAAAGTTTCTGAACGAAACACTGTATAATCTGTGGTGTGGGCAAAAATTCGCCAACCGCTTAAAATATGTTAAAACAGCTGTGCTGACTTGTGTATTAAAGCTATAATTCATAATTATTACTCGCAAATGTGATGAAAATCGCCAAACTTAAGTGGCAGTGGGCAGGGCATATTGCTTGCAGAACGTATGGCCAATGGGGCAGAAAAGTGTACATACATACATTCGTTTTTTAAATGTAAAGAAAAATAAATAAAGAAGAAAAGAATTTGAATTTGGATTGTCATTCTTGTCAGCCATTGATTACATGGCATTTCGATAGCGTTTGACATTCCCATATATTTTTCCAATCGCTATCGCCACGCTTTTGATGATAAAAAGTCACTTGTCTAGGGCCTCTTAGGGCTCTTTCAATTTAGAAGTTTGGTGCGTTACTGCGCAGGATCAGTGTTTTTTTTTTTCATAATTGCGCACATCAGTGCGCAGTACGCTGCGGCACCGCATGCGGATAAGAATGTCAAACGCTATCGAAATGCCATGTAATCAATGGCTGACAAGAATGACAATCCAAATTCAAATTCTTTTCTTCTTTATTTATTTTTCTTTACATTTAAAAAACGAATGTATGTATGTACACTTTTCTGCCCCATTGGCCATACGTTCTGCAAGCAATATGCCCTGCCCACTGCCACTTAAGTTTGGCAATTCTTCGGGCTATGTCAGTATCGGTAACCCTGGTTTCTCTTGCGGATCTCTGCATTACTGATTCGATCATGCAGGGACACTCCTAAAGGGAACTTTTGCTAAATGCTACTTAACTAAAGGCGAGAATCTAACTAAAGAAAGTATTATACTTTCGTTTTCTGCTTTGTTTGCACATTGTATGAGCATTTAAGAAAGTTCCGAAGCATGTCGCATTTTGTAGTTTCTGCTTTTCAACGGCAGTTAGACTAGAAGCCGCCGTCAACAGAGTTAGGGTCAGATACGGAGATTAATTTGATTGATGTATGTTCTCCAGTAAGTAGTTGATGGCAATTCAAATTGTGGGTAGGTGATATAGTGAGCGTAGAGGTTAGGTGTTGGTGATAGTGTGAGCGTGGAGCGTGTGTAGGCCATTTTAGTTATTTTATGATGGATATAGTTATATACGAGTACATCCTACGAGGGAACAATGAGAAGCTGCTCTGTGGTATCGTAATCTAATTTTTGTAACTAGGTTTTTTTTTTTTTTTCATCACACTTGCACGTAAATAGTATCTAAACATACAGGTTAACTTGGCCGTAATGCCCCATATAAAACCGTCGGGCTTTCTTTTTGTCATGAAACCCTAGGGCGGTAAGTAATATTTTTTTAATTTATGGCACAGCACACAGGTCATGCAAGTTCATGCAAGGAGTTTCCACGCAATTGAAAAAAATATCTTAAAATGTTATCTAAACAGGTATTTCTTTGCAATCTCGCTACATGTTACTTAAATACTCAACTAATGTTCTTAATAATCGATTTTAATAGTTATAGCAAGAAAACATCGAATTATTTAATTCTTTTTACACTCCGTCATGGCTGTATACCTACGTAACTATTTGCCCTTAAAGTTTCTGAATGAAACACTGTATAATCTGTGGTGTGTGCAAAAATTCGCCAACCGCTTAAAAAAATGTTAAAACAGCTGTGCTGACTTGTATATTAAAGCTATAATTCATAATTATTACTCGCAAATGTGATGAAAAACATTGTATGTATCACGGGCGGTACGGGAATTACGAACCTCGACTGAGAAAGCTCTATCTACTAGAGCCTCGATCGTAATTCCTTACTTACCGCCCTTAATACACAATGTACTATTACAGTACTGTTTAGGAAGGGCATATATAGATAAAACCTCGTTAATTTTATTACAAAGATAACTTCAGAGAAATCCAACATGTCGGCGGGCGAAAGCTGTATGGACGTGCATTATAATATAATAATTACAGTACACTACTTACATAAGTTATAAGGGAGAAGATTATGTAGCAAGTCAGAGCCAAACTAATCTAATTATCAATCTGATATGTCTCCCACTTAATTAGTACCTGGACATTCCCTTACCAATCTTGTTTGGTTACACAGTTACGTTTTCCTGTAATGACGTCACAATTATTAGCTATCCAATGTCTCCTTTGATCTGAGAGTCCAGTAGTGTGTGGACCACTTCCCACTGTTTCGTGCGACCAAAAGGCGTCCTCTTCAAAATGTTATTTATATATGCATTGAATAACACAATTTGTCGTCCACGATAATTTCCCAGGTCGTTTTTTTTTTAAGGTTCCGTAGTCAACAAGAAACACTTATAGTTTCGCTATGTCCGTCAGTCCGTCCGTAGCTTAACTTAGATACTCTTAGTACTAGAAAGCTTTAATTTGGCATGAATATACATATTGATAACGCCAACAAAGTGGTAAAATAAAACCATAAAAAACACTCGTAAAGTGGGGATGTTTTTTTTCTCGTCTATTCCATGGTGGGGTATCCTTAGATAGGCCATTCTAAAATACTACGGGTCTGTGAAAACAATTTTTCGATTCAGGGATCCATTTGCGTTTTTTGTTAGAGTCAAGTGTCCCCCCTGCTAAATAAATGGTTGCTTTTGGTTATGTGAAATACATATAACAAAATTAAAAGGCTAATTATCACAGCTATGTAGGCCAACTTATAAAATGTACTAGGAAAAGTAAATAAATGTATATTGATGTATGGGGACAACATTTTCCAACGGCAAAGTTAATTCTGTCGCTACGTTAGAGCAATGTTCGTGATTTCATTGTAATAAGAACATTAGTAAAATTACCTATTTATTTTGGTGAATTTAGATGTTTATACGGAACCCTCTGTGCAAGAATCAAAGTCCCACTTGGCCGGTTTTTTTTAAGTTTAATCGTCAATTATTTTTCTAATTTTTAATTTTCGTTCTTTATATTACAAAAGAAATAGGTAACTAACAGTCCTCCGTAACAATAAAATTGATGATGTTTGTAACATGGAGACCCTATCTTATATCGCATATAGCATTATGAATCTGTAAAAAAAAATCTATAAACAGAGACAACAATGAAAAGAAAATTGTGCATATCATATCGTGAAAAATTGGTCGTTGATCATAAATACTTTAAAAATGATCTCCTCCGATACAGATTGTACACTAGCTTATCAAGCTGTCTTCATACAACGTGATTATTACTCTGAAACGAGGTACTAATTACACACTCCTAACTATTAGGTTACTATTCAATCTGTCACGTATACATACATAGCTAGTTACCCGGTTTGCATTGCAATGCGGTCATCACACATTCCTAGGCATACATAATTATCGATATGTAGGATATTGGGAGCTTCATTAGTGGCGGCAATCTGTTTGTATCCTGTTTATAATATATTATGTGGATCGTTGGATAAATTGATCATTAAATGTAAAGGTTATCTATCACACCAAAAACATAACATGTAAAAAACACAAGTCTCGCGGCGCAATTCTTCTCCTGCAAAAAGTAGTGAGATCGAATCTAAAACCAGGTTGGATAATTTATTCAGTAGGTACCTTATTAATAAGGTTACAAACAAACACATTAACCAACTTGGTTTTATTTTTACTTTCGTCAACATTGTTGTGTTCTTGTAATGTTTAAATTAAATGTTATTCGGTATTATGCCCAGTTATATTATGCTCTCTTAATCACTGAAAATTCAGGCTTCTAGCTTTATCCACAACGAAGTCATATTGGAAGTTCGAAAATGCCTGGAATGGCTTCGAGAAAAGTATGGTACAGCTGAGCCTTTGTTTGCTCGACTTGTTGGGAGCACTGCCGTGCCCCAGATCTATTAGAGAAAGACAGTGCACTATGATTTACAATAGGCTTGTACTCTATCCTGAAAGGAAATTTTTAAAGAGGTATAAGTGATTTTACACCTTAGATAAAAAATTTACTAACTGACGATCAAATGAATAAAAAAATTGCAAATGCAAAAAATAGGTAAAATACTCTTTAAGGCCCACGACATAAATCCACAAAAATCAGAAATCCTATTTCTAAATCTGCTAGGTTATCCATTTATGAAATATTAATTAACATTGGTATTTATCAAGAGAAACATACTTAGACCTACTGAATTCTAGAAAGGCTCAAACCGAAAATTATGCCTGATCCTATCAAAACCGAAATGTTATCAGAAGCGCGGGCCACGAGCCGAAGTTGTTCCATGTGGATTCGTGTAGGACTAACGCCGGGGCACGGGTACCTCTTCGTCAACTTGTGGCAACCTATAACACACACTTCATGGGCATAGATATCTTCTCCCTTTTTAGTTTTTTTATTTAGCCTTCTTTGTACCACTGCTGAAAGGCCTCCTCCACATCTTTCTTTTGTGTAAAAAAAAATACCTGACTATAAAAAATAATTTATCTCCATAATCTAAAATAAATTAACGCGATGAGATACTCTTCCGTTTCCTATTAGTTCATAATTATATTTATCCGTGGACAATGGTGTGGGTTATATGTTTTCCAATTTATTATGTACTCATAGTTTTATGTAACGGTTTTTTTGTCCCTAAAAAATTAATAAAAAACAAAAACACAGAACTCACTATAAAGCTATAACAGTTAATAAAATTAAAACTGACGGGCAGCGGTAGTCACACAAGTGATTGCGATCACATCACCGCACTAGTGTCACAACGTCATAACGAAGGAGGGGACAACTCTATTATTTTTAACGAGCAAATAAATATTCGGCATTCGTTTACATTTTCATAACGAATGGCCGCATTTTAAAAGCCTTATTACTGGGTGTCACGACTTGACGTACGACGTACGGTCTGTCGATAATAACTTATTGATTTTTCAGTGTTTTGGGAAATTAATACTTACACCATTTTCAGTGATGACGTTGAATAATACTTAGCTGGGAAATTGGGTTTCTTTTATATTAATTGCAGAGCAAAACTTAAATTGGGTACTAGTGGAAACTTTCGTTATGTACAGTCAAGGGTCAAAAGTGCAGTCTTACTCTCCCAAAACTCAAATGGCTAGTTTTTGTAGAAGAAGATAAATTATTCACAACTGATTTAATATATTGTATGTAAATGAAATTATAGATTAGGTATACCTACTAACCGTGAAAAGTTGAAAAACTTCTGCCTAAAACAAAATTGCCGCTGCTGTTTTGGTAGAGTGTGACTGCACTTTTTACCCTTAACTTTACATAATACATTATTATAATGCATCATAAAAATGGTATATTATTTGTCCATTATTGTTTCATTCCCGAATTCAAAGAAATGAAATAACTCATCTAATTAATTTTCATTATTTACAATAAAACAAGTGACGTCCGTTAAATAAGTATGAGTTTTCCATTAACCGAAAACGAATTCTCCAATAACTTGCGCCCGATCAATATGCTATTTACTTTTTTAACTACTAATTGAATTGGGCTCGTACTTATACAGTCCCGTTCAAATTAATTAACTCGTTCACCAGTGAGCCACCGGGGGCCGCATTCACTTTTATAGGTGATAAAAATCTACTTCTCTAAATACTCCATATCTTACAGAATAATGCTCCTTAAATTTTATTTGACAAACATTAAAATATGTAGTGATTGTTCGGGGTTTATTAGCAGCGTTTTATTACTTGTCTCCGTCGCACATACGGAGAGAAAGCCCCGCACAGATATTGTTGCTTGTGACAATAAATAAGACGTAAAATTTTATTTTACAACGGTAAACGAAAGAAGCTAACGAAATTACATTCAATTACGGCAGTGTGCCCGCGGCATTCCACCGTCGCAATAAAGGCCGCAAAGTAACGTTCCTCGCGTAAATTTTTCGGACATAAAACTCTGTAAAAGTGAAGTTAGTGAGATGTACAGCGACAATAAATGTTTATAGAGGTTGGAGCGCCCGCGCGGCAAGCGGCCCCGAACCGCGCCGCGCCGCTACGCGTCTTGCCGCTGAGTCACCGCGACCCTAGCCCCACTCAATTAAGTTTCGGCAGAAGAAAAATAAAAATTCACCGTAGCAAAGGTTCTTCATTCGCAGAGCAAACACGAATGAGGCAAATTAAGTGAGCAAAATAACGTGCCCTTAAATTAGGTCACGCAACCAAAGTGAGACTTGGAGGACCCTTGCATCTCGTTACAAAGATGAAGTATGGCCGCGCCGCCGCCGCACCGCGCCGCGACGCGGTTAATGTAATCAAATTTTTAATTTTTAACTTTTTTCCTTTCTTTGATATTCTCGGAAAGCTTTTCTTTGTGCGTAATTCAGTTAAACGCAGAAATGTGAAGCTTTTAGTTAGTTTGGAAATAAACTCGGCAATTTTCTTCTTTATTTATTTTTACTGTTTTCTGGTCGGCCGAGCTCTTAATTTTCAGTTTTGCTGCTGTGTGCGAGATATAATAACAGGAATTGAAAATTTGATTTTTCTACCAAAATGTTTGCTATTCAAAAAAACTTCCGGGAAAATGGAATGGATGGAGCCAATTTAATAAGCCTACAAAGCCTCGTTTGTTCAATGAATACTATATATATTATTATTTTTATCTTTATAAAATTACTGGGCCCCCATTCACGAAAACGTGTGAGTATAAAAAAGATTTCCTTTCAATAAAACGGAATGGCTTCAGAGTAACACTCGTAGTGTTTTAGTTAAAGCATTTTTATGGGCCTCTGATTTAGGGGGTTGGTATCCCACCATAGAACATGGACCCCATTCTTTTATACGTGTTGCAGTTTTATGTACCGACTTACACCATCGTGATTGCTTATCTGAGCTTGTTCCACGTGTTCTTTGTTATACAGGTTGTTTTATTATAAGTCTTTTTACAAGCTTTTATTCAACTTGCAATGTATTGCACGTGTGTTCGTGTCAAATCTTACAATTGAATTTTAAAGCAGTTATCTTCAACCGATTGACATGAAATTTTGCATACACGTTTAGTTTGGATGACAAAGCATGGTTAGCTAAGTGATGTCATTCTAAATCCAATATGGTGGATCGCCGATTATTTTTTGTACAGGTATCAAATGAAAGGATTTGCTGAAAAATAAATACGAAAGCAGATTGTTTGAAAAAAAGAAAATTAATAATTTTATTTGTTCTTAAATTATCATAAGAGTAAGATAAAATATATTGTGTAAATCTAATTAACCATACTTAAGTAAATATAACTATTGATACACTTGAAGAATAAAAGTCTTGCTTACTAAATCTAACTAATTAAATGTAAAATCGTTATGTTAGATGCTAAGCATAAAAAAAACCGGTTTGCAAGTTGGTCAAAAATTTTGTAGCTATAAATTTAGTTGTGCAAGCTTGTGATTTACCAGGATTATTCTCTTTAATGAACATCCTGTAGGTATATCTGGCGTTAATGACGTTGCGTCGTGACTGTATTGCGGACGGTACCCTGTGATTAGATGATCCAATTAGGGAAATAAGATACATCATAACACGGTAGCGTGACAGGGTTAGATGAGATGTGTCCTTGTAACTTTGCGTGGTAATTTGTGGCAAATGATTTCAGAAAAACGTTTTTTGTTTTTTTTTTTGTCAGATTAGGACTTTGAAGTGAGCCACATTCATATATGGTATACAAAAGTGCAGAATATATATATTTAAATTATTTAAAAAAATAAAAAATAACTAGCGGACGCCTCGCGGTTTCACCCGCCTAGTTCCCGTTCCCGTTGGAATACAGGGATCAAAAGTAGCCTATGTTACCCGAGGATTGTGTAGCTTCCCAACAATGAAAGAATTTTTGAAATCGGTCCAGTAGTTTTTAAGTTTATTCGTTACATACAAAAATACAAATCTTTCCTCTTTATAATATTTGTATAGAAAACTAGGGTATGTTCTTCAAGGCGAATTTAACCATATTTATTACTTGTCGTATTTTGTCTGATAAAGGACCTGATAAATTTATAATGTACGTGCCAACATTTAAAAATACATTAAAAAAAATGTCCTTCTAAAAAATCTCATTAAAATCTACTCGTAACGTTTACAAGCCAATAGACTTAATACGAGTTTCACAACTTCAACCAAAACTTCTATAATTACATCACACAGTAAAATAAAATCTTCAGATTAATCCGTAGACACATAATTCACGTTTATCTCGGTGCCGAGATTACCCACTAACGTAACCAATTTTCTTACCTTTGACAAAATCACGCTCTTACCTATTACGTAACATTACCCAAAGGGCGCACGCGGCGGGAATACGCCGCGAATACGGCGCTAAACACATGTCAGGCCATTCATGCGTTTTTGACTCATATTAATAAGTATTAGGGTGTATTTTACTGTGGTAACTTACGCAGTGAAAAGGCGAACGTCGTAAGATGTACAAGACACTCTAGGTTTGGGTAAAATAATTTAACAAGATATCGATACTTTTTTTCGAGTAGGTTAATTCGATAATTTCTATGATAACGTACATTCCATCTAGGAGTTTAAAAAGATAAATTTGTTTTATTGTAGTATTTTGATATGACTTATAGACTGCACTTTTGACCGTTGACTGTACATTTTGTCATTTTGGGTAACTTAAGGTTAATATTTACAGATATCAGGGTCGTGCCCGGGACGTGACAGTTTTGGGCCCAGGCTTTGGAGCTCCGTCACTGGCCCGTGCACGACCCGTGCACGGACGTGTGTGAATGAGTACATATAAAATGTACACACCGATATTTTTTTGAGCCTCAGACGGGGAACGGTCCGTCCACGTCCCGGGCACTGCCCTGATATGTGTGGATAGAGGTTTAGTAACCCAAAATGACAAAATGTACAGTCAAGGGTCAAAAGTGCAGTCTTACTCAAATGGCTCAAAGTTTTTGTAGAAGGAGTTCAATTATTCACAACTGATTTAATATGTTGTATAGGAAGCAAAGTATAGATTATACATGCCAACCATGAAAAGTTGAAATTCTTCAGCCTAAAAAATGCCGCTTCTGTTATGGTATAGTATGACTGCACTTTTGCCCCTTAACCTTACCACAGATAATATAATACAAGATGCCTTATCCCATACAAAGAAACCGTGCCACGTAACTAGCGTTTTTCATCTGATTATACTGATTATTTTTTGCAATATCAGTTCCGTTCCACGGCGATTGATAGATCACCATCTAATAATCAATCGATATCGATTGATAAATCAAATATTCAGTATAATCAGTACAGTACGTTGGGACTGTTTCTTTGTATGGGATGAAACCCCACGACGTTACTATAACTGAGACTTTTAAAGGCAAATATATTACAAAAAAATTACCGATATTATATCGATACTTTCTGTAATAACCGTTTTGGTATTTATCGATACATTTTTTTCGTTTGCCCATCTCTAATAAACTGTGAGGGCGACGGTAGGCCTATAATAGGTCCTCGCGAGGAGGGCTTGGGGACCGCATGTGTTCGTGCCTGCGGTCCCCGCTTCCGACGAACAAATTAGAAAATCTTTTGGAGAATAATTTAAGAAGCCCGCGGTTAACTTTGTTTCGCGTCTCCCGAGCTATAGGGCGCAGGCGATCAAAGCTTTACAAGTGTTCATTTGAAGTCGCAGTGTATCGGGCGAAAATTAGTCGGGGAAGTTTTGTGAATTGACATTTCTCGGTTTATCGCAGAGTTTTATTGGTTTTTAATTAGATTTATTTTTACCAATTTTTAACGTAGGTACCTATGTAATTTTCTGCCTTAATAGTCTTGATTTTAAGGTTTATAAAAATATAAATGAAATAAAATTGTTTCATATATCAATACTTGTATTTATTAAACAACTAATCCAAGTCTAACACAGGTTAGACAAGGACTGACATGGTTCAAGTAAATATAGCCCAATCTTTAAAAAATTTAGAGAAGTAATAATAGAGCCAGTAACCCACTTTCTAATTCCTAAATACCAAATCATTTTTCCAAAACACTACAAAGCAAAAAATTCTTCCATTTCGGCAGTCGGTGTCAAAAGGTTTTTTTTTCTTAAAAGCTTTTTTATTTCTTTCTTATTAGTTTTGGAACCTTAAGAATGATAATACGCATTATTAAGGATAATTCAAATGCTTCTCGCCAGATCTCGAACAAATTTAAATGGAACCACATAAGAAGCACCAGGTTTCAAATAAAATAAAAGCATCAAAATCGGTTCACCTAGTAATAAGTTCTGAGATAACAAACATACAAAAAGTATAGTCGAAAAGAGAACCTCCTTCTTTTTAAAGTCGGTTAAAAACCAGGAACGTGAGCGCCGTTTGTTCTCTTCTTAGTCTTCTAACAAAGCCCTCTAAGCATCTAACATATTTAATTACTGCAGCTTCCCGTTTCTTATATTCATATGTACATCTATAAATATGTATACCACACATTTTCCTACAGCTACAGCTGCCATGTTATTAAGATTTTAATGAACATGCGTATACTTGAATGAAAAGAGGAAAGAAGTTTTAAGAAAAATAGCCGTGTACAAAGATTGATACTTTTGCACAGAAAATGTAGCTAGAGTAACAATTGCTCCGTACAAATATTAAATAAAGTTAACAAACTTTTTGGTAGTACTAAAATTGTTCCTACAACTTAAATAAATACACTGATATTTTAAACCAATATTCTAAACCACGAGTGGAAAATATTCGGAGAATTTAAATACAGCAACTCCACAATATTCGAGATTGTTTCCGACCCGCGCGTGTTCGCGACTCCGCCTGCACGCTCCTCATATCGGCAGCTATCCAAACATCGCCAAACTTTCCTCGTCAAACTTTATCTCAACGCGATCATATTTTCGTATTTTTCTTCACTGAGACGCGAACCGTGAACGATTTAAACGTATTCCATAAATCAGGATACACTTACGAATTTCGAACAAGTGGGCCCAACAACCTAACAAAAATACTTACTTAACAATTTGTCGAGAATTCGTTGAACAATTAACAAATGTGTTCGTTCGTTGTTAACATTACGTCTTATATTAATAAAGTTTGGGAGTGGTGCGCGAGTGCTCGCGGATTTCGGCGCAGTATGATACTTGTGCCGTCGTGCCCACTACACCGCGGGTCCTCAAGCCGGTATCCTAGTACAATATTGACACAAATCCCTTAACTTATAAAATCGTGCTTCCGTCCCCGATGTAGGCAATATGGGATTTCCGTCGTCATTTTGATGTAGACCCCGGGGCTGGGCCGGGGGGCCGTGTTTGCGCGGGGGACACCTGGCTACTCTCCCTGTTTGCTGATCGATATGAGCCCGCTTTTGTGGATGACACACCGCTAATGTAACATTAAAATATATTTTGACACTTTTTACCCTACTTTAAAAATAGTATTTTTTTTTGTGGCTAAATCTACCAACTTGGGAGTAATCGAGTCCATATCAATGGCAATATAGTTCTACATTTGTTGGTAGTCAGAGGTTATTTGTAAAACTGGTCGGTATTTTGGTTATTATCGACAAACATATGAAAATTATAAAACATTATCTTTATTATTAACAGAGTATTAGCGATTCTTGTGACCCTCTATATTTTGGGACATCTATCCAACATAGGGGATAGTTGCCCAAACCATGGAAACAACGTTTTGGATAGATGCCTCACCGAGAAACAGAACATCTACCCCGCAAAAACTTTGATTGCATTTTGCCTTCCCATGCAATCGCACTGAGATATGTCACATGAGATACCTATGGTCAACTTAGTGGTAGAATCTTTCGATAGATTAATAAAATACCATGCAATGCTTCCGCGAAACTAGAGTATTTACAATCGGGGCAACTGTACTCCTGGGGCAAGTATCCTGGGGTTACCCTATTTGACCAAATTATTCATCATTCAAACACGACAGTCTACTTTAAATAAAGAACATAACTAGAACATCAAAGTTTCTAACCATTCAGCTCAAGCCAAGCCGATACACTTGCATATTAGTAGACACTCATTGAGCCAACTCGCCGCACACGATTTCCCAATAAGTACGTATTTGCAGCAATAACCGACAAAACAAAGCATCCGGCTTGCACGCTCCTAATCCTCGATTTGGGGAGGGTCTGCGTGCAAATGGAAAAATATTTGTCTGGCAACACTCGGCAAATGTACCGACAGCCGATATCACGTAGCGTTTTATTTTACGCTAAGACAACTACAGGTTGTCGACTTCACGTGTCGACGGGTTTATTTTTCTGTGCTGGCAACACGTTCGTTCTTTTACAACGTGGTTCGTTCAGGTAGTTTAGCGTTTAAAGGAGGTGTAATGCAATCTTTGATTTTTACTCTGGCATTATCGAAGAATTCTCGACGAGTCTGACTTCTATCCTGAAAACATGGATGTTGCGGGCGGAGCTTGAAATTCAATTTATTTGAAAATTTAATTGGGTTTTTTTTAACCCCCGCCGGAAAAAGAGGGGTGAGACCGATTTTGATTTAGTTTTTTTTGTTTAAAATATGACTTAATCGAGAGTGTTCTTAGATATGTTTGAATAAAATCGGTTCATCCGCTCAAAAGTTATGGGCGCTTAACTGTTTGAATCGGGGTGTTTTCGCAAGATATCGTGTCATAATTACGCGTTCAATAGATTGTCAATCGAAGCGTATCTACTATGTACTAGATAAATTATGTAGCGTGAAATAAAAATGTGTGAGGGTTTTTTTGTTTTGAAATCTTACTTGTGCAGATAGTTCTTAGGGATAAAAATAATATTTTGCAGGCTAGTTCTGACTCGGCTTATTAATATTAAATATCCCACCACTACCAATGACTATAATAGCACCAAAGAGCAGAGTGTTAATTTCAGTGGTACTAAAATCAAAACAGACAACCCGAAACGAGACACAAAACTACAACTTCTAACATTCTCTCTAAACTAAAGTTAGTTAAAAACAGATTCGTAGTCCGCACAAACAAAACATAAGTGGTATAAGCTCATGAACTCATCTGCAAGGTTCACTTTGCAACTTTTCAAATATCTGCTAAACGGTGAACCTCAGTTGCTGTTATGAGGGCGTTATGACCGAAGAGGATCATATTATTATTGGCACATCACTAGTTTGACTGCATGCTGTTCAAAAGCTGTTCGGAATATTTGGATGGAATTTCTGAAGAGATTAAATGTGGAATTTTGAAATTTTTGAGGGGATGATACAAATGTGAAGTGCTGTTAGCTATCAATACATTTTCACATAGTACAGTAGACACATAATAGCTATTTATGCAACTGTTACGTTATGGACGGTCTTTTAATACGAGTGCCATTTTTCGGTACAACTATAGCGTGTTCCGAAATAGGTAGGCACGAGTTATTAAAAGACCAATAACGTACAATTGCATACAAGATATTATCTACGAAGGAAGGAATAAAACACAGATATAGACAAATAAGTATTTCAGGAAGTGTGTTTAAGTATTTCATTTCTCTTACATGTCTTGATTTTTCTGGTAGTAAATTATTTGTAGCCACAGCTGCTCTATTTGTTATATCTGGTGGAGTATTTTCACAATTTTCACTTGATGTTGATAAAATTTGAAATAAATTTTTTTCGCGCGTCCTCTTTAGTTTTATTTTTTTAATTTATTCTTTATTAGGTAAAAGGCAAAGATCTTGTAGCCGCACCAGCCAAATAGTATACGATACTTTTGTTCTAAACTTGTTCCATTTTTAAAAACATCATTTACATTGTCTCGATTCTAGGTACCTGGCTGTATGTTCAGAATGTCTTTGCTTGTGTTTTAGAATTTATGACGATTCGCATAATGCAACCCGATGTCGTTATGGGTATCATAATGAAACCGCTGTCAATTTTGTAATTCGAATATAACGAAACCGAAGTAGATAAAACTATAAAAAAGTTGTCAGAAAACAGAAAAAAAAACCTGCTGTTGACTTTATTTTCGTAAACTGCAGAGCTAATTGAGTTTTCACCATGGATGTTTTCTGAAGTGAGATAAATAAAAGTCAGGTCATGTCTTTTAAAATAGGCTTTCGTCTCTCGAAGCAATCTCATTATATCTGTAACGAACTCAAACTCAAATCAATATGGGTATCGCTATGGGAATTTGTTTACAACAATACCAAATAACCAACTTAAAAATGATGCTGCATTTCTTACCAGTAGAATTCCTTTCATTTTTCAATTCACACATTTTCTATCTTATCGAGATCGTAGCCCAAAAAAAACCAAAACTGAATTAAAATCAAATTGTGGCCAATTTCTGTTCCGCGTCAGTCTCCTGCCCTGGACCAGACGCGCGTCGCGTCCACGCGCCGTCTACGCCACTTTATGCCGTTTTTACGCCGTGTACGCCGGGATTGCGATCCGCCCGCTATTTAAACCGGATCGCTTTCCACTCCTCTTGCCTTTAATAGACCTGTTCGCTTTTATACCCTAATGACCGCGTAAAATGCTCAGCGTTTGTTTGGCCTTTATTAGCCGGTAAGTGATGCAGCCAGTTTATTTGAAATGTTATTATATTTAACGGTGAGGCGGTGATTTTATGAGCCGATTCTGTTTAATTGGCCCACGCTGTATATTTAGGTCTGATGGCGTATTTACTATATTAAGGACCACTACTTACTGAAAATTTTAGAAATATAAAGTTCGTAAATTATGGAACAGAAATACTCACTTCAGCAGCTCTAGAGAATTCCATCCCTTTGTTTATCAAACAAAACTTGAGAAACAAAAGTTACGCTTTTGTACAGAAACTATCGTCAATATCTGGTCACAGTTCGAGTGTTAAGAAGCTGGGATTTATAGTGGCTCAATGGGGAAGTTATTGAAAACAAAACAAGTAAGAATACCGAAACGCAAAAGTTGGACTTGTTGCACTGTGAAGAAAACTAATAAATGTTTCCCGCGGCGAATATAAGAGCTAGTCGGTGGCAGAGCGTGACATTAAACTTGGGTATAAAGTGAGCGTGCAATATCGAGTTAGCGAGTTTCACAGACCAAACAAGACGGCATCGGACTTCCTGGCGTAAACTACTTAAATCTTGACGCGTCTTGCCGCTGTCCGCTGCGGGCGAGAATAAACTTGCCGCGCCGTTTATGTGCGACATAGCTGCGGCATGTGGCGAAGCTTCACGCCACAATCATCTCTGTGTGGACAGGACAACATACAAAATCGCTTGGTGTGAACAGGCAGTGGCACGGTGGGATTACAGAGCGATGTAGTCCGCGTACTTTCGACAGATAACGCACAGTCCGGAGTGGAGTGGCTTTCCCGCTTGATTGACACTGGCTCAGTGGCTTTTAGTTGGCAAACGTAGCCATTACACGCGGTGAAGTGTTCCGACTCACACATGTTGGATGTTGGAGTACACTTTGAGCGTCATTTCGGGACGTGTGTGGAACATTTCGAGGTATATTTGTGGATAGGTGTGGCAGACAGAACTGTCTTGTTTGCGAGAGCTGTTACATGCCATGTTGTGGATGTTAACTGTTGAAATATTTCAGTTAGCTCAATTATTTCAGTAGGTGAACAGTTCATTGGTACAAAGAGTACTGATGTAGTTGAGTTCTCTCATTCTCACCTTGTATATTTAACTGACGAAAATACGAATGATCATGGAAGTTCAAAGACATTTAATCTTAAGTCTCTCTGTATTGAAATAAGAAAGTTTGAAAGTCACAAAAGAAAAAGGAAACAGAAGTCTCCAAAAGGTTTTTTTACAGCCACTTAACATCCGTGTCCGATCTAAATGAAGACACCATGATTACGGAGACCAACAAAAACGCAAGCAAACGGCAATTACATTGGAATTGCTAAAAGGACCCACCTGTTGACTGCCGCAGACGAGAATGTTCTCGAAAAAGATTTTATTGGCTGAAAACGTTGGCTTTCCGCGACAGATGTTCTGCGGGATTTGCTCTCGACTCGGAAAACTTGTGTTTGAGAACGCTTTTCAACTTTGAATACTGTTTAGTTCAGCACTCTTTAGCTTATTTTTTGTGACTGTTTAACTTTATCTGGGGACTGCTTTTACCTGGCTCTGTTTCAGTGTTTTTTTTTTCAGAAGCGCAGATATGCTGAAAGGATAAGTTATGACTTTACTCGTGTATTCTCAAGCAATATTTTAGTGTTGAAGTTTTTTATGAGTGTGTTATCAAGATCTGTATTGCCTTTATATTTTATGACTATTTATAGCACTGCTCCCTTCAATTACGACATGTTAAACAAAAAAACCAACCCCCAAACAACAAAATCAAATTCATTAGCACATTATAATGAAGTTGGGGAAAGTCCAAAAAGCACGGTGTTCGGGTGAAATTGATAGGCGAAATTTCAACAAAAAGTGTGGGCTATAAGCTCGTGCGGGGAACGCCACACACGGAGCAATTATCTAAAACACACACAACGTTTAACCTCAAATTTCACTAATGAAAATTTCCGTCGGCTGGCGAAGGGCGCACCTTATCGCTTATCTGTGGGATTGCTTTTCACCGACAGTCATTATAGTATGGTGTTTCCGTGTCCGACAAATAGCTCGGACGATTTAATGCACTCCGATATACTATAAACTATTGAGAATATTAGTATTATTGGCAACATAGATTGGGCAATGAATGTTGCCAATATCTTTGTTAGCAAAAGGACTCGAATACCTAGGTTACTTACACAATGAAATGAAAAAGCTTACTTATTTAAACAACACAACTTTACAAATCCAATTTAATTTGAAGCACGATCAAAAGAATGTATTTCAATTAACATTGCTTAATGAACTGGCGGACAATAAAATGTTCTTATTAGTTATTATGAAGGGTCCTTTGCACAGTAACAAAGTGAGCTGGCTTTATTGCTGGAGCCGTACAATAACTAAAATTAAATGAAGCCACAAACAAACCCGGGGTCGCTGGATGCACGACACAATTTACGTCACCATTCCCCACCGCGCACCGGCCGCCTGTATCGATGTCGTTTGCATCTGAAATCTTTCGAGCCACGACTATATTAGAGAGGGGAATTGGCTGGGATCTTAATTTATCGAAGTTTTTATGGTTTAATTAACGGAATTCACATAGGCGAGGGCCGTGCGCGGCGCGGCGAGGCGGCGCGACCCGACGCGACGTCGCCGCGGTTTGCGCTTTATTTTATACTAATAGATGTCCCTGGGCCGCGCTATAATTAGCGCCAGGACGCCATTGAAAGTTTTAATTGAAAAGCCTTTGTGCAGTTTTATAGTCCGTTAACAATTTTAGAGTGTATTTTCATGCAGTCGCCGCCGAGCTCGACGCGCTGGGTGCTTAATCTTGACACCTCCGCTGTGTCCGCCTTCAGACGCGACGCGCCTACGCGTTTATATTGTTATTTTAAATATTTTGCAGGCGCATCCCATTTTCTGCTTTAGGCTAATTTATTTCCTGCTTTTTTGGCACGTATTTACTGAAGAGTTGAGCTGAGTTTTTCTTTTACTATTCAATGATTCGGAAGTTGTTCGGGCTTGTTCGGGAAACTTTTGGAAATTAAATATGGCGACAGGTACTGGGTAAACGAAACCTATCAAACTCAATAAAGCGCGCGGCGCACGCGGGGAAACTTTTCATTGTATTATTACAACATTGTTCTTGAAATACGTACTAAATTAATTCACCCTACCGAAATTTGGAATTCAAAACTGTAAATTTGTAGCCTCTTGCCCCAATTATTATAACATTTATTCTTTATGGGGTAAACAGATCCCTATTTATTAGGGTTCATTATTCGAATTAATTTGTTTGTGTTATGTTGCGGGCGCGGGCGGTAGATAGAGGTTGGCTAACCGCGCGTAAAGAGGCTGTTTTGATATTTAAATGAGGGTAGGCTTGATTGTGGCCATTGAGGAGGACCGCGGGCGGTCGTCCCGGGCCAGGACCCAGGGCGGCCCACGCGGCGATACGGGGCCATACGGACACGGTCGACCGCAACCGGACTGAATACTTTTGTGTGTTAATTATTTAAGAGGCGTTAATGTTAGGAAAGGTACCGAGAAAATAAATTGTGATATATTTTCGACGAAGAGCAATAAGTAGATCAGGCCTATATACTTTAGATTCATGGAAACTTATGACATTTAGAATTTACTCAAAGCAAAAATAAGCTAGTAAGAAAAAAAACAAAATCTTTAAAACGTAAAACATTTCCTCCGATATCTTGTCCCAAATCCTCAATAACCCGATACCCCAAATTAAAAAATTAAACCAGTTTAAATTAAGAACTTCATTAACGGCCAGTTGAGGTAACAATAGAATCGCTAATTTTCAATTAGGGTTCCGCAGAGTGCGCGCGGGATCGGTGGGTTCCGATTACAAAGCTAATTACAAGTGTCGCTTTCGTTACACCACCCGAGTGTTTCCGAGTGTTGCCGAGTGTTCACGAGTCAACAGTCGAGCTTTTTATCGCTGTTCGGATCTTGTAGAAAATGTTATTGAGTTCTGTTATAGGGTGTTGGGAATAAGGATTGGTAATTTATTAAGTGTTGATTTGCCGTGTAGTTTAAAGCTATGAATTCGTAAGTAATTTGGAATTTGTATCTAACCAAAGAAATTTTATATTAGTAGGACTAGATATTTAGAACTTTATTGTAATTTAGTTGCTCGAAAGCTCAAGTAGGATCCAATTATTACAATTTTCACCTCAACATCCAAAAGCAAAAGCCTTAGTCAATCAAACCTCAATAAAACTATTGAATATCGATATCAATTCCACGGATAGTTACCAATTCCACGAATGGGATCCCTTGCACCAATAAAAAAGGCAAAAGCACAGTCGATATTGTGCGGAAACACAAATCTCTATTTGCGGGCACGAAATCACATATTCAAACAGACGTCAAGCTTTCGACAAGCGGAAGAATGAATGAATGCAAATCTTCCACGATTTCAGGCCCGTTTCACACTGAATACATTGCACGAGGACATATTGTTGGCTACACTCAGGTAGGCCGTCTTTTATAATAAATATTTTTTGCTTGTAAAAATATGAGTAGGTGTGAACGCCCACCGTGTGAGGTAAAGGATCGTTCTCAACTCGACAACTTTTTAATAAAAGGAAGATTAGGAAATCGGCTCGACGCTTACATTTATAGTATATGTGAAGAATGTCATATAAGGCGTAACGCGCTTGGATACATTTCACACCTCGCTTGACGCTTTCCCTAAATCTGTTGTCATTTCGGCGCGATCCCGTGGAAATAGGGGCAGGAATCCCTCGGATAGTCGCCAGATATTTGGAGCTATTTCTCACACGCGCACTCCCCTCTATGCCCCTCCACCCCGCACCCAACAACCCCAACTTCTCCTTTTAAATATTTGAGCGTGTAAAAAGTGAAGCCGTGTTACCTTGTTACTGTAACAGATTTTTCTACAGTCCTACAAATGTAACGTGACTTATTTGACAATATCTCGTTTCTCCCTTAATATGAAGTGTGATATGACTTGAGGAAGTTCTAATTCGTTAAAAATTTATAAAATCGCGAGGCATTTTTCCTATTATAAGCTTTCGGCGTCGTTTTACATTTTAGCTTATCAGATTAATATTTTATTATGCAATTTACGCTTAAATTTTCCTGTTACGTCGAGAGCTCGTCAAAAATCTTAGCTTTATTTGGGAGATCAACAAGGGTTCTGAGAGTATGGGTCTCTGGTGGGCATTGAACAAAGCTCTTTGAAGTGCCTGAATAAAGTGGTATCACGTTTAGAAAGTTAGACGCTAGCGTGAACTCAATTGAATGCTCTAGTATCTACGTTACACAGAAATAGCAATAAATTTATATCCGATTAGATTTTTCTAAAAAGAGAATAGGTTTCATAGCCTTTATAGAATGGCGGCATTGTTATTATTACCACACAGAGAACGCGTATTTCAAAACACGAAAATGAGTCCACCTATGGAAATCCGGCATTGTGTTGACAATCATTCGTGAATGAGACGGTCCGAGAGACCGCGGCTATCATAAACATCGGTCTTCTATTAGCAGACAGCTTAACTCGGCTCCGCGCCATTTGTGTTTTTCCGTGCAGACAAATCGGTAACAATAAAACGAGGCCCTCCTTCACAATGCCCGCACGCATGGCCTGCTTTTAATTTGCCGAACGTATATATCGGATCGTGCGCTCCGCCGGGGATCGCTTAAAAACACTCCCCGGAAAATCCCGCCGGTCTGCCCTCCGCTTAAGGCTCTTGTCTGTTTTTAATACCTCTATTTTTATTGCGTGTGTAAATTTCCTCATTCAACCTTTTTTATTTGTTCTACAAACAAATCGAAGCGTCCGCAATTAAGCGGCGATCGATTACTCATCAAATCTCATCGGATTTTGAGATGATACGCCAAAGAGAGTAGAAAGTAATTAGAGGCGCGCACTCTCTCAGGCGTACGATGTTTTGTTGATAATTCAATAATCCGGCCCGGGGCGGATCTCTTTTCACGACGCCTGGCGCCTCTTGTCATCCCCCCGGCTCATCCCTCGCACTCCACTCGATTCCGATAGCATTCTTATGTAATCAGTTATCTTGTTTTTTCATTTCCTACACCATATTTAAGGACGATAAAGTACTCGCAAAAAGTTATTTAAGTCCCGAGTATTGCTCGATACAAATAAAGTTAAATTGGCAAAGTTGTCCAACGAGAAGAGGGATAGGAGCACAGGTGACATCCATTACGATTCTTCAAAATTATTTTGTAGATATAAATTAGTTTGGAGATACTTGCTACAACGTGTTGGCGTCAATGAATATATTTTTCACGTCGTAAACAGAGCAATAGCTGGGCCAATTTGTGTAGTCCGCATGTAAGTGGAAAATATGGTGGTTGGTTAGTTGCAGGCCGGGCACGAGCGGGGCGCGTTGTGCGGGCAGGGGGGGCGGTGCGTGTTTGCACCTTATATAGGGAAATGGAACAATTAATTAAATTAGCACTTAAATGTATGGCCGCGGTAAGGACGGGCGCGCCGCCGCAGACAACACTTTTATTAAAACTATACGTCTTTCATATTGTTTGCAGGCTTAGGTGTTATGCGTTTTATGCTTCTCGGTCATTAGAACTGTGTTTTCTCATGAAGTTTTATAGTAACTGAAGAGGTAAATATGAAATAATTTTATTCAGCATTAACCTAAATATTTTTACAAGCTTTTATTTAACTTGCAATGTATGTATGTAAGTGTGTTCAAGTCAAATCTTGCAATTGAATTTTCCTGCAGTTATCCTCAACCGATTAAGATGAAATTTTTCATACATGTTTGGTTTGGATGACAAGATACACGGTAAGATAAAAATAACGGTTAAAAAAATTGGGAAGAAATATTTTCTTTCACCTGTCCCGATGTCTGTAATCAAATCTTGCAAATTTAATTGGACCTACTTCCCAGTGTTGGTTTGAGCTGAAATTTTGCACACACAGTTATTTCTCTTGATATTGCATTTTTTTGTATGCAAGCGTTTTATAAAAACTTTTAAAATGCAGTAGTTGTTTGTTTATTCAATTTATTGTTTTGCCAAATAGAAAGAGAACTCAACCACCAAAAAAACTTAGAAGAAAACTCAACCACCCGCCCGTCCAGTCCGTGGCTAATCCACTTACTGAATTCGATTCAGAGCCACACCCCCCATTTATCATACTACCTTCGACTGCTCCATTCATTAGCGGTATCATCACTATCTAATTTACACCTTATACAGTTGACAATAAACTCGTATTGCTTTAACAATGTACGAATTACAAGTCCACCTAATGTGGTAATGGACAGAGGTCTCCTCGACTTTATGGGCTCCTGGTACGTCGACACATTAGGCGATTGCTGTTTTTCCGTTAAATTAATTACTATGACTTGACGTTTTTATGTTTTAATGAATGAATTTAGGTTTTAGATTAACGAGGAGCTCTAGTTTTGTTTTTTTTTGTCCTAAAAAGTTTATGGGTAATTATATATTGGTGGACATTGTTTCATGGGTGACCAGACAATTAAATTATTCAATTTTTTATGGTGCCTTGTTCTAGTAGGTCACCTTTCCTTTCAGTTCGTTCGTTTTTATGTCTGTGAGACAGTAACAGACACATTTATTTTCCTGTAGGACGCTGGAGTATGTAGGTATAAAAATGTAAAACATATCTGCATCCCCCTGCCCATATCAGCATGTCTTCATCTTCCATACTTCGCTGTTCGCCGTAATGTCAACAGTCATCTCTTGTCAAGGTTACTAAAATCTTATTACCCATCTTGAAGTTACAGCTACGATACTTATGCCTGAACTTAAACACTAACAACAAAACAATTCCTATTCTGCAACTCGAAAAAACACATTTTAAAAGCCAAAAATCTAACAAACAGTCGTTTTATTTCCGTGTAACTACAGAACAAGTGCACTGGGGGAGTGTATACAGCCGCAGGGTCCCTGAAACTGGGGCCCCTGAGCTCGGGGCCGGTTCAATCATCCACTCGAGACATTTCCGTTGTCTGTGGCCGAGCGATTATTTTCCGCGGTCGATTGCTACCGAAGCTACGGAATAAGGACGCAAGGGGAGTTCGACATCATGTTACTTTCTTAAGTATGTTTTTCGAGTTTTTGGGAGATGAAAACTAAGAAGATTTTTTCCATTGTTTGATTTTTTTGACATGGTTGAGTTGAAATAAGAAAATATAAGTAAAAGTTATAGTTAAGAACGTTGGAGTAATTTTATATATACATATAATATCATATCATACAGATATTAATTTTAGACTTGCTAAACTCAACAAGATATCTACTGAAATAAATTATTAAGTAGATAAAAAAGTAACGAACCATCATCGCCTGAAGCTTCCAAAACATCAGTTTTTCTAAGAAAAGAGAAACATACATACAGATGTTGTCAATGGAGACATTCTGTTTTTCTTTCATTCACCGTATAAATCGGGATCGCGTCTTATGTAACGTAGGTACCTATGTATCTTTGTATGTATGTCATATTTTTACGCAATAACGAGCGATACGTTGAAGAGGAATTCCAAATTACGTAACTTTAGTAAATTAATTCATCATTTCTATATTTAAAATTTTTGTATTGAGTGACCAAAATATATCAATAATTTCATCCATATAATAGGCACAGTCATACCAATTAAAATTGGATTACAAAACAACCATTGAACCATCATCAATATTGCACTTCAAAAGCAAAATATGTCTGATTAAAATGATCCTATAATAACAATCAATTTGGTAGAACTGTACTGTTAAAACATAACAATATAGCTAGGTTATCTGCATAAACAAAACAAACTCGAAAGTATTGTTAGGATATTTTCATTTCAAAAACACAAACCAAATAAACATGAGTACCGCACAGATTTGGGCAGTACTAAAAAATATAAAAATGCCAATGAGATTAAAACCGCTCCGATTTTCGTATAACCTAGCGGAGAGCTCTCATTCAATATAAATACCTACCTATCATTGGAATGAATATTAGATTTCACTATCGTAACAGCGAAATCTGTGGAGTAGAACTTGGATTTTTATTATAAATATTTGTTTCGCTCCAATATTTGATGTGAGGTGTTTGAAATTGAGTTTAATATTATGTTCGAGTTTATTGGAAAAGCTGGATTGCGTTTTGCGAAATATCTATACTAATTCTAATCTATACCAATATTATAAAGAGGAAAAATTTGTATTTTTGTATGTAACGAATAAACTTAAAAACTACTGGACCGATTTCAAAAATTCTTTCACCGTTGGGAAGCTATACTATCCCCGGGTGACAAACGCTACTTTTTATCCCTGTATTCCTACGGGAACGGGAACTACGCGGGTGAAACCGCGAGGCGTCCGCTAGTCTATACTAATATTAGATAGACAGATAAAATATTTATTCAGCGCATACAAAAGACACAGCACAGCACACAAAATCACAATAAAATTATTAAAAAAAAAGAAAAATGATTAAAGTACGCGGGTGAAACCGTGAGGCGTCCGCTATTCTTATATATGAGGTTTTGAATAAAATGTAGTACACAGTTCCTACCTTGCTAATGTCTGGAAGAGATATTATCAAGTATCCTCTGAAAGATTTCAAAACAGAAATGTAAGTACTGTTAAAGAAGTACAATAGGCTAATGACGGACGGCAACCTTATGACATGTAAGATGTCCTATCGGATCAAGTATCACAGTTTAGTAAAAAATTTACGCCTGACACGACTCCACATCTCTCCGGTTTTTCGTTTCGGTTGTTTAGGGGCGTCGAGTCTCCCCTATTGATTACCCAAAAAGCGGAAAATAAAATTGTGTACCTCTAGGCCTCGTCGTAACACAATACTGTGGTCGATGGGCCCCTAGAATTTATCGCAAAAACATACTAAGTTTGCCCCTCGGATACGACCACTTAAACGAATTAAATCTCATTTTTTGTGATACAATTTAATTTTACGACATTTTTGTTTCATAATGAATTACATTTTTAATCCCCAGCCAGATTCGGTAAGCCAAGATGAAACACCGCGATGTCGAAAGTTGGAGAGCAATTTGTTTTACTATAAGAACTCGATTCGAAAGTATATTACTGTGAAGCTGGTCTTTAAAGTCGAGTGACTCGAGTAACAATTCTGATTAATGTAGTATACTGGAAATACTGAAAAAAAAAAGATATGTGATGTGACCGAGTTGTTCCTCTAAACTCACTTTACATTTTGAAACGAATTTCTCCATCTCAGTATTTATTCCGGAAGGTTTTTGTGTCACGTATATCTATACTAATATTATAAAGATGAAAGATTAGTATTTTTGTATGTAACGAATAAACTTAAAAACTACCGGACCGATTTCAAAAATTCTTTCATTGTTGGGAAGCTACACTATCCCCGGGAGACATAGTCTACTTTTTATCCCTGTATTCCCACGGGAACGGGAACTACGCGGGTGAAGCCGCGAGGCGTCCGCTATTACATGAATAAAAGCACAGAAAGCTCGATGTTAAGAGCCAGATTGTTTGTATAGCAAAACTTTCAATAACCCCATATCACCTCATTCTTCGACAACTAGTAGAAGACACACGCGCGTCGCTCACCGCCGACAAACTTCTCACAGTTTCCTCTCCACAATCTTTATCGAATAAAGCAGTTTAGCAAACCGCCGCCGAACTCCCGCCTGCCTTTATATTATCTATTTATGAGCAAATTTAAATAGACCGGCTCCCCGCGAGACTAACATTCGTTTAGTTCATAACCTCAGGTAACAGCCTTTTCTGTTCATATTTTA
This sequence comes from Orthosia cruda, assembly GCA_964057195.1. Classification (NCBI taxonomy): domain Eukaryota; kingdom Metazoa; phylum Arthropoda; class Insecta; order Lepidoptera; family Noctuidae; genus Orthosia; species Orthosia cruda. Next base: position 25,483,075 of record OZ059835.1, on the reverse strand, counting down.
TGCATATGGGGCAGATTTAATGGTCTTGGATTTAATTTTTTGTGGGGTTAACATCTTCAGGACTTTTTCTGTCTATAAGGGATGATTAAATTAATTATAGATTATAAAAAAAGGCTCGTTTGTAGTGATACTTGAGACTATCGCTTCAATCAAAGATGATGACTCTAAATATTTTATTTTTATTTTTTTATTTATTTCACACTTAGGTGACGATGTCAATCCCTTGTAGACACAAGTACAAATAATCCAGCAAAAAAACTCAGTCTAATTTCTTAACAAATAGATATAAAAGAGATTGAAGACTTTCAGAAAAGCAGCTAATTGAGTACAAGAGACAAGAATTGAGTAACTATACAACGTAACATATAAGTAGAAGCTTAGAACAAAGAAATTGACAAAAAAACCGGGCAAGTGCGTGTCGGACTTCGCACATTTAGGGTTCCGTACCAAACCGCAAAATTAAGTTTGTTGTAATAGGAAAAATTATGGCATTTCAAAGAAAAAATCTGATTTATCAATAAGTTGGTATTTGTTAGTAAAATATACGTAATGATAAACACTATCGCCAAATTTCAAGTTCATAGGTCAATGGAAAGTTAAAAATACACCCAAAAAAAATTTTTTTTGAATTTTTTTTTGTCTAATTCCGTTTTTATACAAAAATTTTTAAAAAAAAAATTTCAGTATGTATATAGTCAACGAGCTCTAAACAACGATACCCGACTCGATGGGGAAGGTCAATATTTTTTTCACGCCCTCCTTTTTCTGTAATTACAAATAAAATTTGTTTGGCTTTGGGTTAACAAGATGCTTGTACTGTGAAACATTTGAAGACTGTAGCTCCAACCGTTTGGCTGTAACACCCGTGTGACAGACGACGGATAGACGGACAGAAAGACGGACACTTGAGTGACAGCAATAGGGTTCCGTTTGGACCCTTTGCGTACGGAATCCTAAAAATGGACTGTATTAGACGCATCTTAACATACTCCTATTGCTAGCATATATTGCACAGCTCGATAAAACATGCTTCAAGTTACAAAAATAGTCTGCAATTTTCTCAGCATCACACAAGCTACAAGATCATTATTTTTCGTAAAAATATATCCTCAAACTTACCCGAGTCGGTAGCGGAAACCCGTGAAGTAATATTTTGATGTTCATAATAATAATAGAAGGAGCGACACACACGGGGGTGAGGGCGCGGATTTATTTGTATTTTATTACGTTTTTACGGGTCCCGTAGACCCGTAGTCGCTGCCTAACATCTTCTAACGTTACGACCCGCCATATTGTGCCAGATATGGCACCTTTATTAGTGTTATTAGTATTTATAAGTTAAAAATGTGTGTGGGAAGATGGTTAGTAAGTTAGGGGAGAAGATTTCGAAAATACGGATTTTGAAATTTTAGGTGATCTGTTGTTACGTTTAAATTGAGTGGTGGTCTTGTTTAAAAACAAAAAAAAAGAATAGTTATCTTTTGGCCGGCCTGTAGAACAAAGACAAAATAACTTCTTAATATTGTTCAGTCCATCGTGCTTATGCGAACAACCGACTCCTGAAAACAACCGCCAACATCTAAACAAAAAGTTCTCTTGTATCTTTGCTTTTATTGTTTTTAAATGTAACATATTCAATTGAAGTATTGCTTACCCTTCTCAATAAAACCTGACTATCGGCGTTAGAAACCAAAGGAGTGTAAGAAACGTCGATTTAATCCGAAACATTGTATCAGAGCGCGGAGATGTGAGAAAATAAAAATAATAGCAGTGTTTGAGCCCAATGGCCGGAACGAGCCGCGAGTGTTTGCATTTGATAAGACGATACTACCCTCAGACCCTCCCGCCGAGTTCCCCCGACACGCTACATACACCACCCAATGTTTCAGACGCCTTTTGTTTTTATTTAAAATCCTCCTCGACTATTACTCCTTTGATTTTTGTGGCGACTTTGAAAACACTCTCATCTGCAACTGTGACCTCAAACAAAGTTATTTCGTCACAGTCCACGCTCTAAAATAAACGATAGCACCACTGCTGGCCCGGGTTAGTGTACACAAACAAATAAAATATGAGCTGACAAACGCGGGATTTTGTTCCGCCACCAAAGGGAGCTGATGCTCGCACACTACAAATATTAACCCGCGTTATTAATGCAGAACATTGCGACCGGCGACCGGCCAAAGGACAGCGCTCCACAAAAAGACCAAAACCGAAACACAATTTAAAAGAGAATTCTTAAAGAGCGAAGACGTTGCCCGGCAAAAAGATAATTTGGAGCGTCTGCCCGGGGCGACGGGCAACGCGGGCAGGGCGCTGCGTTTGTCTTTGCTATTGTGAACTTTTATTTCGCTCACTTTTATGAATTATTTTCAGTTGTTTTTATCACCGGCAAATTCAAATGAAAGCTTCAGGCGAGTTCTTTTAGTCCTAACCGCAATGTTTGAAATGTTAAGTTTGAATCACCCTTTTGTTTTATTATTTAGCTAGGTACGTTTAGAGCAGGTGGTGGTTGCACGAGCACGAGAAGAACCTCAGCGACACTTATTTGAATAATTTTGATACAGAACATAAATTGTCGGTTGAAAAATAAGCTTGCGTTCATGATGTATTGCATTTAAATTAGTCTGAATGTATCTGGAAAATGAAATATGTTCGCTGTAATACCTTTTAGTCGTGACATTCTAAATTAGTGGAGTCTGTTTGTCGGCGTCATAGATAGCTTGTTAGCTCGCCTTGTCATGTTAATACATGTTGTGTGAGCTCGCGACTTAAATTACAGAACAGTTGGGTTATTAGTCAACTTGTACCATTGACACGAGTAATTGGTACGTGAATGCGAGTAAGCCAGTAATTGCATAATTATTCGCAACCGTCTCATTTACTTGTATTGTGTCTATTGATATGTTTGCCGTATAATTTGGTAACAGGATATATGCCTGCATTTTGATACAGACTGATTGATAGATTAGCGTTGACATGTAAGGATATGTTCACACAGAATATCCGTATTTCCAGGATCGTTTTTAACGGATCCGTCGCTACTGGAGGTGATGTTCACACCAACCAACTTAGTACAAGGATGGACGTCCGATAAAAAGGATCCGTATTTTTATACTGTTGTGTTTGTGAACTTGCTCATACAACATTGTCGAATATAACGTATACGATAAAGCGGACCTCTAAAACGGACTGCTGAACATTTTGTCGGATCGGTAATTTTTAATAGATTCGGAGTACTGTCATGTGTGTAAACTTGCTCATACAACTACATACGTCAGGGCCGAATAAAAACGTATACGATAAAGCGGACCTGTATAACGGACCTCTGTGTGAACGAGCACTAAGACGTCTATATAACATAGTAGAAAGTAGAAAGCCTAGCTAAACAATGTGCTTACTGCATAATTATTAATTTATGGCTTTGCTTATTTGTCCAGTTGCTTTATGAAATATATTTGAATAGAAGAGTTCTGCTAGAAATCACTAAAGAGAAGTTTACGACTGTCCACATTCAAAGTTAAATGAACAACTCTAATGAACAAGCATAAGCATATAAAACCAGCTAACATGCAACACAAGAACAGTTAATAGAAAACCTTATCAAAGTCGAGCTGCAACAAACAGACACTCGCAAACAGCGTATACTTAAATAAAAGAAATGAACGAAATAAAAAATAAAAACGAAACATTACGAAGCTTAAACATTTTCACGCATACTGAACATGCAGTCGCCCGAGAGGAATTCTCTTCTCGTGCAAAACAAGCGAATAACGTGGACAAACAATATACAGAACCGTTGACGAAACGAATGAAAAAGAAGACTGGAGCAGTCTCAAATCCAACAAACGTAAAAGAGATTACCCACGCTCCAACTGCTCTCAACTTGTATAAACAAAAAAATCTCAATTTGCCCGTTTTAAAACAAGGAATTGCCATAGAACGGCAAAGACGGTGAGGAATATTAAAAACGCTTTTAAAAAAGCAAAAAAACGGCTCAGTGTGAGGGCAAGTTATTTGAATTTTTATTGTGACAAGTGTCACGGGGAATTTTTGGAGGGATTCGGTTGAATCGTTTATTATAATAGGTTTTTTATTAACATGTTTTGTTCAATTCCCTGAAAAAAAGCCTTTATATCGACGATCTTTCACTTTCTCTTGATGACGGGCCTTTACAATTCAGTTCAGTTTCCTTAGTGAAATTCACCAACTACGGTTAAATTTCACTATAGAAATTGCATTCGATCGACACATCTGAACTGCATTCAAGGACTGTTCTCGTCAATATTCCTCAACAATGATGACAGTGACGGCACGTGAAGGCAATTTGGCTGTACTGATCGCATTTAGTTTCATGGGAGAAATTCGACCTTAACATAGTCATCGCAGGCGACCTGTCTCACTACACATCTTGATGTGAAAACAATCCATACTACGATTAATATTATAAATGTGAAAGTAACTTTGTCTATTTGTTACATTTTCTTGCCTAAAATGTTTAACCAATTTTGATGAATTTTGATATAACAGACTGGACCTTGGAGAACGACATAGGATTTGTATCCTGTTTTATTTTTATGAGTCTTATTGCCATGGTTCACGAGGGTGAAACCTCTGGCAGAAGCTGGTGTTAAATATAGGCTATGGATGGATTTTAAGGTCAATCAACAATTGTAGTCACAGCGGATCTTTGTGTCTCTGAAGTTGGCTCTGCTGTGGCTCTGCGAACCATTGCACAAGAAAGATGCGGAAAACTTAATCTAGTGAAAGAGCCAGTTATGCAATGCTACCTTCACCTTCAAAATTGACACAAAAATGGCTACTGAACAGGGTTTTGCAGCCAACTTCAGAGACACAAAGAGCCGCTGTCAGTATTATACAAAGTTTTATCATAAACTTTATTCAACTAAAACTTAAGTAATCCCTAAGGCTTGTGTTCAACAGGAGTCTAAAATAACCAAGTAAAGACTTTGACGGCCATAAAGTATGCTTTAAACCTAATTTGTGTGTAGGTGTTGACCTACAAACTATAGTGGGTGTGAAAATAGCTGTTAAATGTTAATTACATTAGGTTTTGAATCACCGTGATACTGACGTTTATTATTTATGTTTACTTTCACGCTTTAAGGTTACACTAGTCGAAAATTCTTCCATACAAACGCTGTCTGGCGATTACTCCACTGTTTGACGGTGTACGATATCATCATTATTACAGGGCTACCTGTATGGAAACAGAAAAATAAAAAAAATACAATATTTGAAAGTTATGAGCGTCGAAAGTTAACACTAATTATTAAACACTAATTTTAACTCATCTTTGGACGGAAATAAAAGGAAAATTGCAAGACGGCCTCCATACAGGGATAGATTAGTAATTCAACAATGCAAATAATTGTATTATGAAAATATACATTTAGTAGTTTTTTTGTGATATCTAAAGCAGGTACCTTTTCCAGTGAAAGACTTTTATCAGGAAAATATATAAGATGTATTAAAGTCGTAAACAGAGTTATTTTTAATTATACACCACTACTAGACAAAACACCACACTGACACAACAACACTTCATAAATTATGTCACTGCAGCTGTAACATGCTAGACAGCTACCAGTATTACTATAGTGCTCTGTCCAAAGAGGCTTTAACACTGACTCCCAAAGGCCTGTTCATAAAATTTCGCGCTCATTTTCGTCCTAAATCATCATCCATTTCGCTACAAATTTGCAAAAGTGCTAATTCGTACGAGAACTAGCTTCTTACTGCTCATCACAGCATCTATCTCTTTAACACGTGTTGTTGGATGAGATAGCATGCTTTTTAACCTCGCGCACAAAATAGTTCGTGCCGTCGCGTCGACTAGGAGAACCTTAAACAACTTTGACAAGTTTTTGGTGTGCGTATGCTTTATACATTTGATAATAAGTAGTGATAAAATCTTTTTAGGTTTCCATAGTTAACAAGGAACCCTTGTCCATCTATCCGTCCGTCTGTTCGCAGCTTAGGTGGTAAAATAAAATATGGTACCTCCTGTACACGAAAAGTGGGGATGTTTCTTTTTTCTCATCCATCTCGTTGGATGTGTCATTCAAAAATATAACGGGTCAGTCAAAACCATTTTTCGATTTAGGGACCCGTTTACGTAAAATTAAGCTTTAAATTGCAAATTTTTGTAAGCGTCAATTGTCACTTCCCTGCCAGCTAAATGGTTACTTTTGGATATATGAAAAAATCATGACCGTATTAGATATATATAACGAAATTGAAAGAAAAAACAAGCTAAGTGCGAGTCGGACTCGCGCACGAAGGATTCCGTACCATTATCGCAAAAAACGGCAAAAAAACATTTAGTATTTTTTGTTTTAGCGGCATCAGAAATACATCAAATGTTAAAATTTCAACTGTCTAGCTATCACGGTTCATGAGATACAGCCTGGTGACAGACAGACATGCAGACACACAGACCGACCGCGGAGTCTTAGTAATAGGACTATCACAACAAAGTAGGCTTTACAAGTTTACGAGTGATAGTCGAGCAACTTACAAAATGTAGTTGAAAAAGTAAAAATTTTGTATATTGATGTAAGGGGACAACAGTTTTCGAAAGGCAAGATTAATTTTGTTCTATCGTTAAAACAATGTTCGGTGCTTTCATTGTTTATGAACGTTAGTGATGGTACCTATTTATTTTGGTGAATGTAGCTGTTTATAAGAAGCCCCCTGTGCAAGAATCACACTCGCACTTGGTCGGTTTTTTTATTTAATTTTGTGCAAAACTCTGACACCAATCTTATGACGACCGATCACCGATCTTATCACGACGTTGTGTTACTCAGTTACTAGGTTGCAGAGGTCCGGGACTCCGAGGTCGCCGGTGGTCCGATTGGGGACTCTGACCGCCCACCAAGTAATTCCAGGAAAGACGGCAGCACGGTGATCACGTGCTGCCGTGCACAGCGAGGCGATTCTTTCAGCCTCTCCAGGGATGTGCCCTAACAGGCTTTGCATAGAGGGGGTTCCGGGCTGGTCTTTTAAGAGGTGACGGGATCCCTTCCAGGTGCTGATGGTGGTCACCGAGTTGGTTTTAGTGAGGTAAAAATCCCACACTCCCTGGTCTTTTCCCCAAAAGTCCAGACACCTTTTGAAGACTACCCCCGTAAGCAAAAAAACAAAAGTTTGCTGAGGTCAAAATGCTGGTACGCAGCTGAATCCGGTTAGCATAGAAGCCGACCCCAAAGCAGTTGGAAAACGGCTGGGCAGACTGATTCATTTGATTAAATAGGTCAAAGTCCTTCAGATCAATCGGTTCTGTATTCAAGCTTGTAGTGTTCTACTTTCTGCTAAAAGTTCAACATTCCCCAAATAAATCGATACCCCCAAATTCTTAACCCACGAACGCCTCCCTAAACACTACAGCAGTAAAACAGATCACTAGTAAGTAATTACAAGGGCCTCTGAAACAGAGCTCATTTCCATAGCTAACGCTAAGCGATCTGCCTACCCCACAATATAAAGCGAGCGCGTATTTTTGTGTTAACCCCCCTCTGATTACACACAAATTGAAATAAATTGAATTTTAAACCTAACCGCCTTGCCCGAATCTGGGGAACAAGAGCCTGGTAGGGTTATTTGTTAAGTTTAGGGTTGGTAATATTTTCTTTCCTTCTTGTTTTTCTTTCATATTGTGATATCTTTAATGTTCTTTAAATAAATTTTCTGAAAACAGATGACAAAAAAAAAGTCCTTATTTATAGGATAATTATTTGAAGATTGACGTATCAATATTTAAATCATTACTGGCTAATAAATACTAATATTTTACGTGAATTTTCTTTTTAGCTACATACTTTTTTATACTTATGTACCTATCAATAAAAAACAGCTCTAGTTAACAGATCTAGTTTTATATTTAAATACTGTCTTTTAAGGAACTCACCTGGAAAATAATGACTCAATTTGAAATACTTAATTCCAAAATGAAATGACAGTAGACAGCCCTAAAGCTTTAAAGTCAGTATAATGGCCACGATGATTTCTTGGCTCAAAACGGTCTCATAACAAGAAAGTTGTACCCTCGTCACTCACAGTTAACTTTGTTTTCACTTATAAGCTCCGTTTGGCCAATCATACAGATTTGAGTGCTTTTAAGTTAAAATGTGTCAATTGAAGGCATATGGGAACTGTCTCCCGAAACTTGTGTAAAAGTTTTATAAGGAAATCCAATGAAAGATAACAACTTTATTTATAGTTTTCTAGTTGGCAAACAAATATATAGTTTCATAAACTACTAAAAGTATTGCTATTCTCAGGACAATTCCGAACCAAATCAGTGCAAATACACTTGGATCCAGAAACAGGCCGATAGCTTACCATTGGTGTAAATTAGCGGTATAGTTTGAGCGTCGGACAGCGATTCTATTGCATTACTGCGGGGAGCCAGCCTTTATTGCTCAATTTGACTTTATTTAACGCAATTCGCAGGCGGGCGCGGGTGTGAGGGGCCACCCCACGCTCGCCTGACGGGGAACAGATGAGGTCCCACTCCAATCCACTTAGCACGCGGCAAGCCAGTAGGTGATCGCAATCTACAGACTAAGACGCCCGAACGCTTTCCACTATATTTCTGTGCGGCGTCCTCAACGAGAATTCAATCGAGTGTTGCGAAATGAGCAAATGTATTCCCCAATATACTCAAGCAAGATAAGAAATGACCGCGTCTCTTGCCAGTCTCAGTCAGGTCCAAGTTTATTCAACAGCTAACTAATGTCTCCGCCAGAAATTACTGTAACATTCATACATCTACGTCGGCGTGAAGCCGTGTCTACATTTTGTGCACGTGCATGCTAACTTGGCAGAACTTTGGGACTATCCAAATTTAATTTAGCCGCCGCAACACCACGGGCTCACTCCGCGTTTATTTTGGTTAATTTGTGAACAAGTTTGTGCTATCGAGTGATCTCCTTAACCATCATGTTTATTATCCGAGACACAGTATCGAGTCGGCCCTAATCTGGGGGTTTGAAGGGAGCGGGGCGTGAAGGGTGTCATTTTCACGCTGGCATATTGCTCGCCACCGAACCGTAATTGAATAATAAAATTGTTGCGAATTTCGGCACAGAGTCCTTTGATTCGTTGCATTTGATGGGGACACCGGGACACCGAGTGTTAATGTAATACGGGTTTTGTGAGAGCCGTGTTCGTAAAAATGTCGAGCGAGATTCTGTAACGATTTGGGAAAATGTAATTTGTATTACGTGATTATTTGTTGAGGTCTCTTTCATTGGAAGTTATTTATCATAAAATTTGGGAATAAAGCGGTTATTGCTGAAGATTTATGCATGAAAGAGATTTAATGAATATCACAGCTTTAGATTAAATGAATATCACAGCTTTAGATTAAATGAATATCACAGCTTTAGATTAAATGAATATCACAGCTTTAGATTAAATGAATATCACAGCTTTGGATAGGTATTTGGCACACGTCTGGCTCCCACACATCTGGTCCCGAATCCGTATTCGTTGCACACGTGTCATGGTGTCGCATGTTTCCTCAGAGACACCTCTCCTACCTAATTTCCCCACGCTGCATACTAAACAAAAAATTCCATTAACCAGGCTCTGTTTACAGTGAAATTTCTTTTTTCATCAAACGAGATTTATTCCCTCAAAAATATGTAAAGTTGGGTGTGGAACTGTGGAGACACCTCGGATAGCGGCCGATGGGGGCGAAATTAAAATAATATCTCAGCATTCGAGTCACGCGAAACATTAAGTTCGCCCTGCAATAAACCGCGCCCTTAAAGAGCTTCATTCAGAATTAAAATTTGCCGCCTGATCTCTTCCCGTGACGGCTGATGGATCACCGACTGCCTATTTTGTTTAATTTCTGAGGACGCCGACTGCCGCGCGCGTGTCAACTGTTCACGCCGTCACTCAAGCCGCCGTGTAAAATTATGGCAAAACAAATTAAAAGTTAATTTCAACACATCCTGTTTTAGCAGTCTAATCAAATTAATTTTAATTATCACACTGTCCTAAAAAGTTTTTATTCAAATATATATTTGTCTCCTTAAACTTATTCATGGCATATTAACAAAATGTCTCGGAACTTTCATTAATATTAACAGTTCGTCTAAAATTAGCAATTACTTACTTTATTTGAGCTTTTGTAATGTTTAACCAACAAAATTAGTGTACGTAATTTAAAGTTTGTCTGTTTGGCGTAGCTTCGTAGATGCTTCGTAGCAAGTGCTACGGCGTAGCACTGAGTCGTAGCCGGAGTCGTATAATAAGAAAATGACCGTGTCTAACAATATTTGAACTTGTTTAATAAACCAGTAATAGTATTACAGTAGGTACACACAAACTACAGCGTAATATGATTGCTGAGTATTAAATGCGTCGTAAAAGCGCGCGGGTAGCGGTAAAATAATGAATATAAAATGCAGTAAACGAGTTAGAGGGCGGACGGGGGAAGACGGTTTTTTAAAATCATTTGTAGTTAGTCGGTGTGGCCCACTTGGTATTCAAGATGGCGTGGTGGCGGCAGCGCACATATTTTATATTTATTACCGCCAACAACGACGCGATGTGTCGTGAAATTGCAGCGGCTTCAATGTGCACGCTACACGTCTTACTTAATACCGCTTACGAGCTGGATAACACGCTGGTCATATTGAGAGCTCGCCTACACCCTCGACCGACAGCCGGGCCGTCTACCACACATACTCGCGTTACGTATGTAACTCAAAATTATCCTTAAACCACAGTGATTTGCATTTTCCCAAGAACCGATAAATAAATCACATTATTTACCAATAATAACTGTTTGTAAATATAATTAAGAGGAAAACGCACGATCACAGCGAGTATCTTAATGAACTCCTGATGGAATCAATCATCCTATAATGAGATAATCAAACAATGACCCCTGATAATATCCTGATACCGGGGCGACGCGGGCGGCGATGTTAGCACAAGAAATTTGTCGGAGCAATATCGCGAGAATCCCTCCGAGGGAATCGCCAATTTTAGGGGAAATCGACGAAGATAATTATGTTTGAAGTTAGTTATTGAGTAGAGTCAACATGCGAGGAGATTAGCCGTCCCGTCCCGTCTGCTAGCCATTCGTCCCGGACACGCTCTAGTGTGCACACACACTTATATCTGGGACGATGCTCAATACTTAATTATCTACATGTCATTTATTATTAGTTGATATTGCCTGTCGTTGAATGTAAATATATTAGGTAAGTATGTGAGCACGTCCTATCTAGTTACTTAGAAAAATGTTTTATTAATAAAAATCATGCTTTTTTATTTCACATAGGCCTACATGGGCACTTATGAAACGTCGACAAAAGATGCACGGTTCGGGTTGGTCGTTTCCTATGGAGAAGAAACGGCAAGAAACTCCATGGTTACTCTTTTAAAAAATGGTTTGGTTTTACCATATTTCCATGTTACAGCATTAGTACTTAGATATGGGGGGACAACGTAGGCCCAACAATAAGTCGTAAGAAATTAAAAAAAATAGATTATGTATTATATAAAAAGTTGACAAATGTTAACTAGCATCTAGAAGGCCTACAATGTTCACTCATTCACAAAACAATCGGTAAAAGAATAAAAAAAAGGTAAAAAAATATAACAAGACTAAATTTAACATGTGGCGCAAATGTTGTTATCAGTGCTGTGAATATAAGAATCGCTGGTAATCATTTTGGAATAATATATATTTAGAAACGAGACTATCACATGTGAAGAGATAGTAATTTTGAGAAACTGGGTTTTTTGTTTGAATGTTCAGAAAAAAATATAAGCTACCCTCTGTATTTTGATTTAATTTCGGTGAAGAATATTCCTTGATATATTTTTAACGCAATTTCAGTGCGACTTAAAAAAAAGTTTTAATTAAGTTTTAGTTTTAATCTCTATTTTTCTGTACAATTTTTTTATCTGACCCTAGTGCCAAACAACCCGTTTTCGGCTGGAATGTTATTACAGCTTATCAGATTGAAGTTTCAACCTTGTAATAAGCAACGAGTTTTATGACTTCATTAATTAACAACCGAAACATACGAATTAGGAAATTGGGTTAAACATCACCTCGGCTCGTAGGGACCGCCCTAATCACTCGGCTTTGCTTACATATAAATAATTTTCACGCGATATTAGTAAAAGCGAGTAAGCCGATAGACGGCTGAGGCCGTACGACGGCTTCCATTTTGTTGATAGGTAATTTGTGCGGCTCCCTGGGGTGTATTTCTTAGCGAATCAACACTAGTGTAATTAACGAATTCATTTAAACTTATCGTTGGGATTATTTCGGGGTAACCCTCTAGCTCTTTGATGTGTATCGCGCGGCGTGGCTGCGGCGTGGATGTGGCGTGTCTGTGGCGTGGCGCAACCGTCACCGCTCTCACTCTCTCACTTGTGTTATCAGCTTCAAGTCACATGTCACCGCATAATTTAAATCAAGTTAGTTTGATTAATGACGGAAGCAAATTGTCTTGATGTTGATACCGGTAGATAAACTCAAGTGGGGTTCGTTGTAAAATTAGTTATGTGAATAAAATATGAAACGTCTAGATTTTTAACTTTTCTTTTTGTTTTGCAGATCCAATCTACAAAGGCATTGAAACAGACGATGGATGAAGACCACGACAAGTTCAGAGCCATCAAGATCAATCACTCCGATTCTGAACCTCACGATATTTCATTTTATATTCGATATCTTGATTGCCTAATATTGCATTGACATTCACAATAGTCGTATGGTTTGTCTTATTGTTTCAGTAATGATAAATTCCTGTAAATTAAAAAAAAAGTAAATTATAAATCATTTCCATAGTAAAATATGAGTATTGTCTATGGAAATATTATCGGGCAGTTCTGAATCGGAGGGAAGAGGAACAAAAGGTGTATCTATCAATGCTTCAAAGGACATTGAACCATTCAGGAATGGAAGGTATTTCACAGAATTTTGGTCAACCAAGGTTTGTACGAAAAATGGTAAACACAAGTCATGTGTACACTTAGATCCCTTCATAACTACAATGTTAAATACCATCTCATAGGTACTTTAATTTATCACCAGTACCTGGACGACCGAGCTCTGCTCGGGTGAAAATAGAGAAAACGACGTTTTCTAAAAACGAAACCTAGCTAGATCGATTTATCGTTCCCGAAACCGCATGCATACTAAATTTCATGAAAATTGTTGTAGCCGTTACCGAGATTCAGATTATATATACAACTAGAGGACGCCTCGCGGTTTCACTCGCGTAGTTCCCGTTCCCGTGGGAATACAGGAATAAAAAGTAGCCTATGTCACCCGGGGATAGAGTAGCTTCCCAACGGTGAAAGAATGTTTAAAATCCGTCCAGTAGTTTTGGAGCCTATTCGGTACAAACAAACAATCAAACAAAAAAATCTTTCCTCTTTATAATATTGGTATAGATAATTGCTCGTTTAAAGGTATTAGATTCTCCTGCCTCAATTTATTTGTTAATAGCTTCTTCTTCGAAATATATACGCCGTCATATCAATAGTAACTTCGTTTCAAGACATATTTATCATCTTTTACACAGCCCATCCATAGTTCCTTTGATCTTTCTCTACCCCTTTAACCATGTGCATGTACCTTTTTGACTCGACTGCCTCTGGAGGGTAATGTGTTTATCAGTCTATGCATGTATGTTTACTCCTATATGTGGCGTTCTAGAGTCAAACGCGTTGGCCGATTTTGATGGTTCTTACGTCGATTCGATTCGTCTTATTGTGGGTGCCCAAATATTTTTCTTCCGAACCCATCGTGTGGGTATCAAAATAAAGGGTTTTAAGGGGTGATTTCAAGAATATATAACACTTATACGTTTAAATGTAAAAAAATAATTACTAAAAAGTTATGAATTAAAAAATCAAAAGCCTGACTGCTTAAGAAGCAAACTAAAAAGACTTCAACAAGAAGAAAAAATAAAAGTGATCCCAAAACGTTTTGTGCGTATGGATGGAATGTCCACCACGTACCGATGGCACATCGCAGTACGTTTGGTAGTCCGACAAAGAAACGGGCTAGGTGGAAATAAATCATGCAATTCAATCGCTCACTCCCTGAAATATAACTGATAAAAAACCTCCTTCATTATTATCACAAATACCTGTTCAGTTAATTTCACAGTCAAATCCGGCAAACAACTTCTTTGCTTTCAGCCACAATATCCACTGAAAACTAAAAAAATAAAAGCTATTATCTACTAAGAAGACGATAAAGGGGAACCTAGCTATCTCCTTGCCGCGATGTTTCAGAGCTGCAAATTAGATATCTTGAGCAACCAGAGGGTAAACGCTGGCGTTGCGTGTCTCGCTCCATTTGCATGTTAATTACCTGTCGGTCCTGGGTCCTGCAACAGTGCTGCCACCTGCGAACCCTTTGCTCATCTCATTTTTGTTTCACTATTAAATTTTATGCATATTTTTCGCTGAAGAGTTGGGCGTGAGATGGGTTTTTGTGGTTTAAGATTCTCTTTTGAACGTTTTTCTTGTTTATTAAGCTTCTGTTTTATTATGGACTAGCGACCCGCCCTGGCTTTGCCCATGACAAATTATAGCTTGCTCGTTTCTCATTCGTCCTATTGGTGAAAACCGCGTAAAAAACCGTTCAATAGTTTGTTGAGACTTTATACAGATAGTGATGCATTATATATTATTATATATGATGATTTATACAGATGCTTTCTAAACAAAAAATACTTTCAAACTTACTTTTGAGCTTATTGTCTAAACTAGGCACTTAAATTCATTGCAACACATTTTTATCTCCAGTCATAAATCTCATCTCATCATTATAATCATCTTTTCAGCCGAAAGACCTCTTCTGCTGGACATAGGCCTCCCCGAAGCGTCACCACATTGACCGATCCCGTGCGTTTTAACCAGGTTATCGGTTCACCTATGTGAAGTTGGAACGCCTCCCACAGGCCTTCCAACGCATCGTCTTCCGGCTGTGTAAATCTCATTTAAACGCAAGTTTATAAAACTTTTAATCACCCACCTGTTCAGTAAATATTAAAAGAAAATCTCCTATCCAAAACACGCTCAAGGAACGCTCCGGAAGATAGCATAAACAAAACACTGTAGCTTCGATAAAGCTGATTTATTATAAGCATCCTAATAGTTCCGCTAGCCTCCTTTGTTCCTAGTCAGGATTGGCAGTTCGATTATCCTCAGCTCTTGCAAAAAGGCATATAAAAATTAGTCTGTAATGTCCCAGACTGCTTAAGTACACCACGGGGAGCGAGCGAGCGCAGCGCTAAATTAAAACGTCTGAGATATGAGACGTTGCTCAACTGAGAAAAACTTAGGTAGCTGCTAATACTGCTCTTACAATTTGTTAATTAATTTTTTGATGGTTCACGTCTTGTTGGATCTTTGGATGGGCAGTTTTTCGGGCCTGATTTAGACTTTGATTTATAGATAATGTATCTTGTGATGCGAATTTTGTCGTAAATAAAAATTTGCTTTTATCTCTATCTGTGTTTAAGGATTTGTCATTAATAAATACGTCGGCTGTTAATGTAGCCAATTAATTTCAGAGAATTAGAATACCTCATTTTGTTTATTTTTAACAAAAGAAACGAAAACAATAATCACCCATTACGAAATTAATCCAAAACAAAAAAGAAAAACAATTACAATAAAAAGACCCTAGGCTCTTATTGCCAAAATTACTCAGAAGCCTTTTAAAAATCAGGTTTACAAAAAACATGATGGACTACAAAGCAACAATATAAACATGGGATTGTCCCCGGCGCGGCTCGCGTTTGCGTCCGCTTTATTATTTTTAAGTCGTTTCGAGTGGTCTCTCGTTGGGAACTTTCACCTTCTCCCCCAGACACTAACGCAAAGTTAATTTCTTTTGGTGTATTTTAAAATTAATTTTGCTTTTGTGGCGACCGCGACCGCACCACTCGCCCCAGGACGAATTGTAAGCGGTGAAATGGTAAAGCTCTCTGTATAATAGCGCGGAAAATACTGGAAAAATATTTTTATGCTTTTGAACAATCGCGTGTTCGGACGCGCCTTTGGCGAAATAGATTACCTTTATTTAGAATAGGTTACGATGTTATTTATTTAGTCTCTAATGTTTAATTAACTGGCTTTTGTAGTTTCTATGTTTGTTTGTGTCTAATTTATTGACTGTCTGTCAGTTTATTAAAAACGGGAAAAAATATTGCAAATAGCAGAAAATGTTGTCAACATGTCAATTGCCATTTGCCCCCCAAACTCCAGTTTCAATACCACGTAAACTATAAAAAACAACACGCGGCAACACGATATTTCGTAATTCTTTTTCAGCAAAGAATACTACAATTAAAAGCTAGAAATTTCATATAAAAATTTAAAACAAAAGGTCGTAGTTTTATAGGCAATGCGAACATGCTGTTACTTGTCATAATATTTTAGTTCGAACAATAAAAGCGGATAAATGAACGACACTGTAATCGCCAGGCGGCGCGGCTGCCGTAAAATACAAAAGGATTGTGAAGCTAGTTTTGTACTGTCATAGTATTTTAAACTTTATCGTAATGATGAAAAGATTTAATGTTGTTTGGGGTACAATTGCGAAAAATACTTACCGCAATAAAAATTATATCACTACTTAACACTTAATAAAATGACAATATGGCAAACATTCAAATGGTTTGATGAGATACATCAAACCATTATAAACCGTAATGATAAACTGATAAGATTTAATTCTGATTGTTCTACTCTGACAGATTCCCGTGACGTAGGTAAATGAAACAGGGGTGTAAAATTATGTAAATAGTTTATAGGTTTACTCAGTGAACTAGTGACTGGAGCATACTGTAATGTTTTCAATATTTAACTGCTACTTTTATTGGGCAATTTTGTGGCTTTTAAGAGCGATCGGCATTTGTTTTCAATATTTAATTGAAAATTGAGATGTCTTAAGAGTGTGTAAGAGTTCCTTTTTAGGTTCCGTACCCAAAAGGTAAAAACGGGACCCAATTACTAAGACTCCGCGGTCCGTCTATCTGTCTGTCTGTCTGTCTGTCACCAGGCTGTATCTCAAGAACCGTGATAGTTAGAGAGTTGAATTTTTCACAGATGATGTATTTCTGTTGCCGCTACAACAACAAATACTAAAAACAGAATAAAATAAATATTTAATGGGGGCTCCCATACAAAAAACGTGATTTTTATGCCGTTTTTTGCTATAATGGTACGGAACCCTTCGTGCGCGAGTCCGATTCGCACTTGGCCGGTTTTTTTTATTTTTTATTTGCCGATAATGGTACGGAACCATTCGTGTGCGAGTCCGACTCGCACTTGGCCGGTTTTTTTAAATGGGCTTTATAAATGGATTATAGTGATACATGGGCAAACACAAAGACGTGTGACCCTAAATAATTATCGTAAGAACTTATACCAAGAATAAAAATAAAAAAGTTATTAGCCATTGATTACCACTTACGTTGTAGTGATTACCTTCAGTTTCTTAGATTTTGTCGAAAAGGATCGAAATAATCAACTCTTACCCTCGTGAAAATCTCCACATAGAATTTCTTTTTGCTTTGTTCAATCATGTATTTTTCGGACAATATTCATACCACAAAAATGAATCTCCACTGAAACCTTCATTTTCATTTCTCGTGCGCTGCATCCAACAGGTGTTAAGCAGACAGACTGCTTGCTAATTGTCTTTCATATTTATGAGACTTTTCAACTTTTTGCTCCCAGCACTTGACATTATAAAATTTTACTTTGCACCCGTGACCTCAAATTGCGTTTTAAGTTTAAAACTATTTAAAATTTTCTCTCGCTACTGAAGCTAAACCATTACATTAATTATTTGCTGCCGTGTTATATTGACGTAAATCAGCCGCGAATTTCGTTGCAAGTTATTTAAACCAAGTGCGAGTCGAACTTGTGCGCCGAGAGTTCCGTACCTACCCATTATACCGCCATAATAAAATTGGTATATTTTTTATTGGTGGCTAAGTTTTAAAGATATGGGCAAATTTAGATTTTCGCCAAAATTTACATTAAGTTTCTATTTTTTTGAATTTTTTTTTAATTGTGCTGTAAGACCTTATTTTTTTGGCAAATTTCGTGATTCTAAGTCAACGGGAGCTACCATATAGGTTTTCGACCTAAAACCGGGTAAAAACCGGCCTAAAACCGGGTAAAACCTAAAAAAGGGTACTGCCAGTTTACCTAGAATTGACAATTTTGGTTAAAAGCAAGGTTTTACAGCACAAGTGAAGGGAAAATTCCAAAAACTATACTACACTAACTATACTATATAAAAGTTGAAAATTAAGGTAAATTTTGGTATTTACAAGTTTTCGCGAAAATCTAAATTTGGTATTTTTTCTCGTGTTCACTCAAGACCTTGATTTTTATACACCTAATAGGGACTATAGACCTCAGTATCTGGCATAAATTTCAACTTGCTAGATCTACCCTTTCCTGAGAAAATAGGTGGTGACACACGGACAGACAGACGGACAAGAGAGGGAAAAGGGTTTCGTTTTACCTTTTGAGACACGGAACCCTAAATATATGTTAAACAGTTAATTTGGCTGGGATTTTCAGAGCAACATACATTTTATCCTCACGCCTATAATCCACGAAGGTTAGGCAGGAGTTAACTTAGTTTCAGAGCAATGATAAATATTTTGTTGTGAATTATTTTATATAAACTTACCTTCCTATATATTATTGTTAATAACGATGTCATCTCAATGTGTCTTCCTAAATAACCTTAATTCTCTGTGCAGGTAACTCGGAGGCGGCAGGCGCGGCGCGGACAAAGGGCGCGTGCGACTTCAAAGCGAGCCGCACGGATCAAAGAGCCCTCAGATAACGGCCGCCAGATAAAACCTCCGCTATCGGGCGAATGCTGTTTGATATCTGATTGTCGGTTAAAGATCGTGCCATCCAAAAATAGCGAACAAAAATGTGTTACATATTTTTCTGTTCAAAACTTTTCAAGTCTTTTGAGACAATTTTCTCATAATGCGATGAAAAGAGCTTACAGCTGTATGAATGAAAAGAAAAAGCCTTAACAGTTGGTCCATTCATACACGAGTACTTAGCACAAAAAAGGTTAAAGAAAAAAAAAAATAACATAAAAAATACAAAAAAAAATTAGTGGTCACAAATATTTGATAAGATTGAAACATTTCCATAACTAAGATAAGTTTTTGTCAAAGAAACATAAAAACAGAATAGTTATTTTTAAGTTGGAAAAATAAAATCTTTTGCTGCACCACTATCCATTGCATTGCTAAAAAAAACTCAGCAGTTTAAATAAATTGTAGAGTGTTCCCCAAACAATGGTAAATCTCTCTAAAACGGTGGTCCCGGCGTGCGGCGTGCGTTTAATCTCGACAATCAGCTGTGTGTCTGTTTCGTCCGGCAGTAAATCCGGAGGTGCACGGCGCCGGGTCCGGCTGCGGGCCGGATTACCGGCTGCGAGCTCGTTCGTGCCGACGCACTCCCGCCCGCGATTAGTCGCTCTAAGGGCAGTGGGACTTGACGGAAAATTCGACCCGGGTCATAACCCGGATAAGACTCGCAGATAAGTACAAATAAATATAGATTATGTCATTGTTTAGATTTTTGTCTCTATTATTTGATGATGTTTTAATATTTTACTTAACAAGATTTTATGGGACTGCCTTGTTCAGTCTTATGATTTTTATATTTGATTTACAGTTTGGTGCCTATCTGTAGGTTACATGTACAAGATGTATTGTTGATACAGTTCGCAAGAGATCTTTGAATTTTATTACAGGCATTTTGGTCTATAAAATCAATTTAGGATTCAAAAACACATATTGTATTTTATCTTGAAGTGCTAAATTGAAAGAGAGAGGTGAAATCGTCAGAGGTAAGATAGGGACTAGACACACATGAATCTACCACTTAGTAGGTAGGTAAAAGTATTAATCTTGGAGGTCTATAGAGGATCTACGGGTCGTCGACTACGTACGTTTCCGACAGCGTTTGAAACTTTCTCTTAAAACCGATTGAATTGCTTTTGCACGCGAGCAAGGCCATCCTTAGTTTTCGCACCAGCTTCGCCGAAAATACTCTGTGGAGAAGCAAACTTGAAGATTGTTCTTTTTTACTTTGTACGTATTTACGTTGTTTCCTCTTATTGTTTTAAGATCGATTTATATTTGTGTAACTTAATTCAAAGCCACGCAGCTGGATGCTGGAATACGTCCTAGGTGGCACGCTCTGGCATAAAGCATGGTTTTAGATGGGTATGTAAGTTGCATGTATAATATATTTGTCTCTTCTTCAAGCTACGAGTAGCACCAAGTGAATCGCCTAGCTGTGTGGCGTTGACCTAAAGTTGGTTTCAGACCAAAAGCTAAGGTATGTTAGTTTATCTTAGCTCGCATAGCTAACGTAGCTTTTCATACTTGCATAGTTTGCGGTCAAAACTTACTTCAGTTAATGCGAGCCAAACTAAACAAACTTAGTTTAGCAACCGGCTTTAAAAACTGCGTACAAAATTTTCTTGAATGCAGCTGGAACGCCTTGGACCTGGTCACTGAAGAGACGAATAAATCCTAATCTTACTTTGAGGTCACGCGTATTCTTGGGGAATTAACACACATTATGAGATGTTATTGCTTGAGAATACACGTAGCTGACGAGGAAGAATTCATCTGAAGAGTCCGGAAGGACGAAGATTGAAGAGAAGACAGTTTTTTTTTTTACTTATAAATCGCGCCACAGATCTTTTTGTATGTGAAGTTAGTTGCAGACTTTGATAAAGAAGTGGATATGGGAACCTACTTCTTTTCAAAGTCCGTATCTTGTTATTTTGCCTGCAGAAAAATTCGGCCTGCAGCTACCTTCACAACCTACAAAAAGCCGTGACGCGTAGATATTGTACTTAGACTTGAATTAAATTCCTATGTGGAAGAGTCGAATATATGTTCTGTCGAAGCAATGAGTATGCGAACTACGGTTTTTCGAAATTGGGACCGTGTCGAAATAATTAACTGTCGAAATTCAGAATGACACTCAGATATTCCACTACGTTTTAGGCCACGTTACCACCCGCAAACAGTTCGTTTTCAAGTTGCATTACACTTGCATTTATTTAAGTGTAATGTAATTGGACTTGTATGCAAATTGCTTGCAGGTGGAACCTGGCTTTATACTAGTGCAATGATGATTATTAGCTTGTTGTCTTCAAATCGCTTGCTTGATCAATGTACAATACACACAGTTACGAATCCCTTTTGATCTAGCAATTGACCAGTGGGACATAGGGCTAAAATAAAATGTTCATGATAATATTAAATTAAGAGCAGTGGTGGCCCAGTGGTAACGGCCCCGACTTACGTGTCGTAGTTCGTAGGTTCAAACCCAGGCAGGCGCTTTATTTTATCACCACTGCTCTAAAAATGGCGAAGGAAAACATCGTGAGAAAACCGGCATGTCCTAGAACCAAAAATTCGAAGACATGTGACATCCCGCACTGGACCCGCGTGGTTGGTTATGGCCCATTCCCTCTCTCACAGAGAGGAGGCCTGTGTACCAGCAGTGGGAACGTTAAAAGCATGATGATGAATATTAAATTCCATTATCTAGTTACTAATATGTTTTTCTTCCAACTTTGCTTTAATTTCATCACAATCACACTAAAAACTCAGTACAAAGCGAGTCTTTAATGCTCTAGAGCAATAAAAATGTATGAAATTTCGTTATTGCACAGTATATTTTTTAATCGCACCAAAAGGTGCCAATCTCAATGGATTAGCTCTATTCAGCCAGCCGATATCAATAATTTTTTTTTACGTACGTACTATCCGACTATTCGTTTCTATCCTACTTGTTCCAAATTTAAGAAATGATTGCTGCTAACTCTGATTTAAAAATGAAAGAAATTTAAAAAAGTGATTTGGCGAGAACTTTGTTAATTTTGCTTGACAATATTTTTGGAAACGATAAAGTGTGATACTATCTGATTTTGAGTGCTTCGGCTTCGAATTTAAATGGAATCATCTAGCGACACATTAACTCCGGAAAACATTCTAAATGAAGCCGACAGTGTTATAGATAATCTTTTAATTTCAATAATTTAACTTCTATTTTAACTGTTTGATATGAGTTTCTTTTATCTACTATTCCTATAGGTAATAGTTGAAAGAAAAGCAGATTATGCACCTCGCCTTAAGTAATTTATATAGCCCTCGTGCCTGTTAGATTAGAGCCCTCGCTGACGCTCAGGCTCTAAATCAGGCACTCGGTGCAAAAATAAATTACTTTGTGCTCGATGCAATAATCTACTATTATAATTGTAAGTCTGTATACCTCAAATTATAAAAATAAAATAAAATAAGCCTTTATTACCGTTACTCTTTACAATCTTATTATTAGATGTTATACTAATCACTATTTACATTAATACTTGTTACATCGAATTATGGTCTTTATAGTACGAGTATCGGTAATCGGTTCAGTTTTCTGTAGCAGCTTTTCTCTCGACAAAGGCCTCCTCCAAGGACTTCCATGCAGCTCGATCTCTAGCTATTCGGATCCACTTAGGGCCCGCCACTTGCCTGAAGTCGTCTTCCCAACGCTTACACTGTCTCCCTTTATTTCTTTTATCGCCCCTAGGGTACCACTCAGTTATTATTTTGGTCCACTTTTCTTTCGAATCCCGTAACATATGTCCTGCCCAACGCCAACTTCCAATTAGGCTGTAGTAAATCAAGGCTCCTAAATTTCTGAAGAGATTTGGGAGAAATTTGAAGCACGGGTAGACCATGGCCAGGATGTCCTAAGATTCATGTTACATCCTCGCAGGGTAGTTTTGGGAATCAATCATTTCTTGCCATCCTGAAACATGCAACTTCAGTCGTAGGTTTTAGTTGTGCGATTGTGTGAGTATTTTATTAACATGTTCGAACGATGTTCGCAGATGTCGAGAATGCTGGTTGGGTGGATGGCGTTCGTGCAATGCTGTGCAGCCTGGCAGCGTTGAATGAGAAATGGGGTCGCTTTCACGTGTTGATGGAACATGCAAATAAGAAAATGATACCTTCTGTTATTGTAAACTACTCTCTAGTTTTGAACAAATATTGTTTTTTACTTAGCTTGTGATATACGTACATAAAAAACTTAAGAACTCTTTAGGAATATAGGAACTTTTTTTCGTATATAAGTGTAAGTTTTGAAAAAAATATTGAATACCTATATTTTATTTGTTTGTATCATTATATTATATATTATTTATCATATCATTTACTTTGTGGTTTAAAATTAAACAAGTTATTGTTATAAAGTGGTTTTAGTTTCTTACCCCAACCCCACCCCCTCAACGCCAAAAGCCCACAACCACAATTATTTACTAGCTTAGATCTTATTCAGGACTAAGGCTCTAGAAGTCTAGACATACAGACTGCATTTCAACTGCAGTTCCAACGCCAACTGCACACCGACTGCAATCGGACTACACGTTTGGTTTGCAGTTTTATTGCAGTCGTAGGAACTGCATTCAAACTGCTATTTGCAGTCGGAGAACAGTTGAAATGCAGTCCCCGTCTGTCTATACTCTAAAGCCTAATTCGCGAAGGTGACTAAAGTAAATACAGATTCTGAATTTAAATAAAAACCCAAGAGACTTATCAAATAAATACTGGCATCGAAATGGTTGTGAAAGGTAGTTCGATTTATATAAGAGGAGGTCGTGGCGAGGCTAAATAATAACAGCCGTACGGGCCGAATCTTAAGGTTAAACAAAGCTTGCTAAGGTCGGTCTTTGGATGGGTGACCATCATAACATAACGAGATTCAGCAGATTAAGCTTTCGGGTTCCGGGTATCATTTGTAGATCTTTCACATCAATGTTTATTTATTTAAACTTCATGTACAATTGTGATACATAGGCGGACTTAATGCAGCAAGGCATTCTCTACCAGCCAACCATTGGGTTAAAAAAGACACAACAGTGGTAGGAGTACAAAAATAAATTAAAATGAACAATAATTGAAATCAGATATCAATGTTGCCATGATCTTGCCAACCCAGTAACTGGGTAAGACGATACCTATCGTGTTACCCAGTTACGGTTGTGGAGTTCAGATAGGCAGTTGCTTCATGTAAAATACTGGTACTTAGCTGTATCCAGTTAGACTGAAAGCCGACCCCAACATAGTTGGGAAAAAGCTAGGGAGTTTTTTTTATAGTCTTTACGCTCGCGCTTGACCACTATCTCACCTGATGGTAAGCGATGTTGTGGTGGACGGTGAAGCACGCTTGCCTAGAAGTAACCTCACTCACTTCACTTACGACGGGATTCACTCTTGACTTGAAGAGCCTAGAATGTAGCTATCGGGAAATTCAGACTCCCGCATGGAATTCCACTCCTTAGCTGTACGCATAATAGTGTTCCCAAAACGTTTAGTGCATATGGGTGGGATGTCCACCATATACCGATGGCGCATCGCCGTACGTCTGGTAGTCCGATGAAGAAACTGGATTGGCAAAATGCAAATGCAGAACGATCAAGATAACTTAGCTATTCTATTCTCTCCTTTATTATAAGCATTATTTAATATTGCTAGTCAGCGAGTCTGACTGTCCTGCAGTCCCTGTGGAACATATCCAGTCTCCATGTTCCTAGGAATACCATCTAAAATAATGTCTTTTCTTTATTTGATGACATGATGAAACATAATAAAAAAAAGATCTCATAAAGTAAAATCAAAAATGTTGTATGTCGTTTTTGTAGCGAATAAACCATATTTTTTCTTAGCGTCTGTGATTTTTGCTGGCTTATTAGGCCCTAAAAGATACAGCCCTGTGAGTCCTGTGACATAAAGATTGGACAGCGCTTAGTAATTTGCATAGGTACGGAAAAAGAATAGGTATACCTTATTGACGATGGTAGAACCACTGATCCAAATGTATTCTTATACAAATTCCAGTTTTAGATACAATTTTTCTGGAGAATTGTCAATCTAAATATTAATACCAACTGAATTAGTTTTTGGACAAGTTTTTTATTTTTCTAAATAGGCTCGCGCTTGACCATTATCTCACCTGATGCTAAGCGATGATGTGGTCGACGGTGTAGCACGCTTGCCTAGAAGTAATCTATTCACTCTTGACTTAAAGACCCCGAGGTTGTAGCTATCGGGAAACACAGACTCCGGCAGGGAATTCCACTCCTTAGCTGTACGCATAATGAAAGTATTTAAGTCCAAACGAGTTGCCCCAGTTTGCCGAAAATACGAAATTTTGACTTCGATTAGTCTGGTTTTACAATCGCCAATCTTACTAAGTAAAGATAAGTAATGTGTTATCTGTTACGAGCTACTTATTCAAAATCAAATAGTTTATTTTAAATAAACCTTAGACTGGAGCTACTTATTACGTATTTGAGGCCGATACTCAAGAATAGATGAAATATGTTCAAATCAGATGACCTAATACCGAAGTCCCCTACTTCGTATGTAACTTATAAGAAACCCTTTTTTTGGAGTAATGCTCATAGGAGCATACTGTTATATGGGACTACAACCCACTAAAACTCCACGGTGTCCTCCTGTGCCGCTTATGGCCGGAACACAGGCACGCGTTAGCACTCACCGCGAACCCGCCGCGGCTGTCCGTTACCGGACCCTCCCCTGTGGTGTACCGCCCATCACATGCGCACCAGAACCTGCTACATATGAAAAGCCTATATGTACACGCAAAAAGCCCATCATTACCACAATTGCAGCCGAAGGATATCTGCTGGAAGCGTCGCCGCATCAACTGATTCTGCGTTCAGAGCGTTCCCGGGGCTTTCACCATGTTATTGTCCACCTTGGGGGCGGCCTGACCTGGCTGTCTGCCGGAGTTTCGGTACGCAGTAGCCACTACAGAACCTTTCGGCCTCATGGACCATCTGTTCTGGGAGTACTGTGCCCTGCCCAATGCCAGTTAAGTTTGGCAAGGCTATGTCGTACCTAATCTTATACCTTAGAATATTTTCAGATCAATTGGCTAGGTATTCGTGTGTCAGATTAGGTAGATACTTACCAGTATCGCATTCTTGATAATAAGGTACAGGCTATTGTCTTCTTCACCACGCTATAAGATAATTTGAGTTCCCAAAACTTTGTCACTTTTACGACCATTGGAAAACTCAAACTTACTCGTCTTTGTGAATGATGCTCATCATCATATGCCTAGCCTTTTCCCAACTATTTTTGGGTCGGCTTCCAGTCTAACTGGATTCAGCTGAGTACCAGTATTTTACATGGAGACCTCCACAACCCAGTAACTAGGTAACACGATACACCTTGGCTAGACTGGTGTCAGATCTCAGGCTTCTGACTACCCGTAATGACTGTCAAAGATCTTCAAATGACAGCCGGGACCAACGGCTTAACGTGCTTTCAGAGGCACGGAGGAAACTAGGTATGTTGAAATGGTCACCCATCCACGGACCAACCTCGTCAAGCGTTGCTTAACCTTGAAGATAGGCCCATGCGGCTGTTATTTTTTAGCCACGAGCTCCTCTTTGTGAATGATGCTGTGAGACATAATTGTGCATTTATTATGACACATTTGTGTTTAATTGGATTTGCTTAATTATAATGCGTTTTCATTGATCTATAATGTTATTTATTGTTACCATTGTCATTGCTGTAATGAGCAAGATTTGGGAAAAGTAAGTATTATTAGTCAGCTTATTACGTTCCGTCTGACAGGACACAGGCCTCAACATCTCACAAATATGCGTGAAAAAGATACAACTATTTCTCCGTTCTGTAGTTTTGAATGGATACTTCATAGATGATGAGGTGATGATATAGCACCCTGATTTCGTAAAACACTCGTAATGACAATTCTTTTTATGTTCAAACTAATATAAAATCCAAAATGTAACGTAATTAATTGATTTAGAGAAATATCTCGAAAATAAAAGGAGTTGTTATTGCTAAAGTGATGTTCGATCAGGGCACTGAGGATTAAAATTAAAACCAAAATAATGGGCTGTTTTGAACAAAAATATTTAATTGCTATAAACTAAATCACTGAATAGAGTATGCCAACCTCCAGCGCCAAACTCTAAGCATAATCAAAGTAACACGTTATTTTATAACACAAACTTTCTAATACTTACAATATTAGAATACCATAAATATTTACAGATTTGCTTTAGGGAATGGCAGAATACTTCTTACGCTACAATCACCTTTGTTACATACCACAAATTAAGTTTTTATTTCTTCTATAAAATTAAGAACGTCGTGACATATTTTTGATCAATATATTAACTGAAGATTCATCCGATATATTGTGACTTATTTGATCTTATTCGAAGATAAAATTGTCTAATAAGTTCTTGAGACAGTATCATCTATTAGATATAATATTATTAAAAGTTATCGTTAGGGCAACATCTAACTTGTTCACAAAAGCGGTTACGATTAATCAGAACTAACACATAGATACTCGTAGTATTGCGAAACGAGCTCGAAATAAGTTAATGTATGTATTATGTTAGTCTAATTCGTCAGCCTCAGGGGAAACACTGGGAGCTAGTCTGTCAGGAGCCACGGCCGCCGACGCCTCGTCCGGCACCAGGGGCGGGTCGTCATTGTCCACTACGACGCTCTCTTTTCGTCGGCGATCTAAAGTGGACGTCTCATCTTTGACGTCCGTCACACTAGTAGGATCACTATTAGTTCCACTTGGCAAGACTGCATCTTCAGTTTCGTCGGTAACGGAGTTACCACTATCGATACTGATTTTCTTGTTAGTATCCTGTTTCCTAGTGATCTCTTCAATCTTGATGTCTGCGTCACCGCCAGAGGTGGCGGCATTACCTTTATCAGTAGTTGTGACATCGTGTGTAGGACGCGCGGCTACACCGCTCTCTTGTGTATCGCGGGGGCTGGAGCGGGAGTTCCTTCTGCGAGTGTTAAGCGCTCTCTGTACCGCCGCGTCGAAGAGTTCAGGTACCAACATATCACCGGACTGAAGGGGGGTGTTTGTTTGAGCGGTTGAGACGGACGGTGAAGTTTGAGTGGTGGACTGCGCAGTGTCCTGAACTGTCTGCGTGGTGCTCTGAGTGGTAGGAGGAGTTGCCTGTGTGCCCGTACCGGGAGCATCGTGGTACGCGCCGCCGCTGGCGAGCGCCGCAATGCCGGCCAGTCCCCCCATGACACCGGCCATTCCCCGGTGCGAACGCAAAAGCAGCTGCTGCAACTGAGCCTGTTGTAGTATCACGGGCA
This sequence comes from Orthosia cruda, assembly GCA_964057195.1. Lineage (NCBI taxonomy): Eukaryota > Metazoa > Arthropoda > Insecta > Lepidoptera > Noctuidae > Orthosia > Orthosia cruda. The sequence goes on along the minus strand of OZ059835.1, from coordinate 25,454,780 downwards.
GCTCGTAGTGATGGAAGAAGTAAAGCATGGAGTGCTGCAACAAAAATACGGAATAAGACATAATCCAGACATTTATAAAATTCTATTTGTTGAATTCGATTCAAAGGCTTCCCATCCACGATGTAAAGGGAAATGTAGCAATAAATAAACGGTAAAGAGATAAGCTGGTAATAGTTGCGGCGGAGATGTCGGCCGGCGCTTGCAGATAGATTTTGTGAGTGCAGATTATGAGGCACGTCCGTCGAACTGAGCAAAACTCCTTCAGACAAATAAATGAGCGATTCGTGACGGTGTCCTCACTCCTCCCCAGTCTTTATTTATTTATTTCTGGGTCAAAGTTGCCACCCCTCGCGTCGTCCGACGTAAGTTTTAATTAAGAAACTTGTGACCGCGCCTGACTCAACTTTTATTTGAAATTATATTTTCTGATCCCCTCATTTTGATTTTTCCAAGTGGCGGTGTAACGGGTTACCGGCGCAGACAAGTTGCGACACCTTGTGATTTATTATTCGCGGCGTGCGCTACCTGACAGATAATTGAATGAATTTTACATCATTTTTACAGTGAAGCTGCACTCTTTTAGTTTATAAATAGACAGTCATATCCAACGGAATGTGTTTCGAAAGTAAATCATACAGCAAATGATCGAATACTGTTCATTATTTTCTTTGATTCGCGAAAATAGCAGCACTTTAAAACGGTTTCTATTTGAGTGCCACACATGTGCGCAGGACGCGGACCGCACAGACGGTAGGTCAGTGGAACACGGGCTACATTGTCCGGGCTTAATTAACAACATGCGTCCGTGCCCCAATCTGTTCGCGGATCATCGCAACAGCAGCAAATATAAAAAAGGATCAAACGTTTAAAAGGTATTTAATGGAGAGATGACGCCCTTTTATACGTCCATTAAAATCGGCCGCTTTGAGATTTACCGCCCGCCCTGTCGGATAGATACGTGAATAAAAAACGAGGTCATTTTTATCAATTTTCAGATCGTTTGTAACAGATTACGTTGGCAACGTATAGACGCACGAAAAGATGTCTAGGGGCTTGGCCGCTTCGGTAATATCTAACATCAACGTTGTAATTTTTCCAAGGAATATTATACCGTTAGCGATTTTTTATTCTTATCTAAATCCTTTTGTTAAAACCTGTTTTTTTTTGCAAAGCTATACATAATTTACCATTCAGTAAAATTAAATGCATGAATCTTTTTAAAGATCTATTCATAAAACGAGTACACACGAGTACGAGTTCAAGTAAGTTGAATTAAGTAACACTAGTCGACGTCCAATACTTCAAAGGAGATTGCGAGTTCTTTGTGATAATAAATTTTTTGCCGCAAAATTGTCTTAAACACTTTACACGGGCGGCGCGTTGATTATGCCAAGACGGTAGAAAACTCTGACAAAAATAAAAGTTATTTTGATTTAAAATGCAAAGAAAAAACAGCGGACGAAGGAGCGGCGCTACCCTCCCCGGACGAGACATTTTTTTTAATCCCTTTTCATTTTACAAATCCTTAGACTGGCATAGACTGACTACGTTAGATTCTACAAACATTCATGCTTTGACCTTTTTGTCTATAAATAGGCAAGAGGTGCATTTAGGGTTTCGTCGGCACTTGCCCTCAAGGTATGCCCAGCATAAGTAGCAGTACCACGAAGTAAGCCGCTGAGAGTGTTTGACTTAAGTTTAACTATAATTTGCAAGAGATCTGCAAGATTACAACACTTTACATTGTTCCATGATGGCGGGCCTTTTCTGTTGATTTAGGACTTGACAGAAATTAACCGAAACACGCCTATTAAACCTCCACAATAACAGGGGTCTCGAGTTAGTCTTTAACAACCGCTCTGACGGACAATATTATTGTACGGCATCAAAAATGCTCCGAGACAATAGAAAGTTGGGTAATTATTAATTGAAAGTGAAATCCTATTTGAGCCTGTTGTCAACAAGTTGTTTCGACTGTTAAAATTAATGTAAGGAGGATCGCACGTCGCTGACAGTATTATGCGCGGCGCGTCGCGCTGGCCCGACCTCATGAAATATGATTTTTAATAATAAGTTGACACGCTCGATGATTATAAGATAAGCCCCCACTTTGCATTCCGAAGGGGCTCCTTGTTTTTCGTCGTCGCCCTCTGGCTGTAATCCGGTAGAGCCTACTCCCGCCTGAGCTCGCTCGAGGCCCGCCTAATGTTATCTTCATACTCAATTATAACTGCGCTTTCGCTGTCACCATGTATTGTTCACAACATGTACATGTACATCGGAGATTACGGGCAGATTACCGAGATTAAAATTTCTTGTTGCAAAAATATAACAAATAAGGTTCGAAAATCAATTTATTAGTATTTTTCGGCAATCTCTAAACGGTGCTAGTGGCTCAAACGTAATCATGAAGTGAACAAATAAGAACTTACATTTGAAAAGGACCTAACTAAATAGTACGAGAAATAACCGCGACCTACCAAATTAATTTAAACTATCTTAATAAATAAATCACTCGGTTTTGAAAAACCGGAAGTTTATACATTTTGGAGTACGTATTTCAGTGTTGTTACGCTTTGATTTAATGAACAAATGCGATCATGCCATTTAAATAATCTAACACATCAGTTTTTCAATGAAAATATGTTTGACTGTTAATGGCCTACATACCCTTTAGTTCCGTAAAACTGTAAATTTCTAAAGCTCATACTCCTTATAACGGCTGGGTTACAAGGTTTGAAAAAAAAAAATGATTCATGTACATAATTTTGAACACAAGGTTTTTTCGTGTAACTAATAGTTTTGCTTTAAAAAAATAATTAACAACACGATATTTTTTTTCTTCATAACTAACATAGCATTATGTAAATCAAATAATATTTTGCAAACAAAACAGTTCAAAAGGAGGTTAAATATTGATATTTTGGCATCGAGCGGGCGCACGGCCAGTACTGCGTTAACATTGGGGCGTATATAGTGCCTTAACCAGCGTGTGACTGTATGAACATGAGTGCAGCAAAAGAAGAATCGTAGAAGGTGGTGTTCTGTAGTTTCTGCCTACCCCCATGAAAAAACGGCGTGAGTGTATGTATGTATATATGCATAGGTTGTATGTGCCTACAATGTACAGTCAAGGGTCAAAAGTGCAGTCATACTCTCCCAAAACTCAAATAACTAGTTTTTGTAGAAGAAGTTATATTATCCACAACTGATTTAATATTTTGTTTAGAAATTAAAGTATGGATTATGCCTACTAAAAGCGAAAAGTTGAAATTCTGCTGGCTACAAAAAAAAATGCGTTTTCTGTTTTGGTAGAGTGTGACTGCACTTTTGAGCCTTATAGTACATTCAAATAGCCTCAACATCACAGTCCAATCTAAGATGAAACCGACTGTCATAAGCTATCTAAACTCATCATCAAAGACCACAATTTAGATAGCTTGGTCACTACTATGTAATACACTGTCCACACACAATACCGATACATCGTGTTGTGTATTCTATAGTGTACCTGAGTAGTGTACATGCGTAGTTGTGTAGTGCCGACGGGAGGCCCAAGTCCGCCCGGCGTGTTATTAACTTCCGTGCAACATAGAGACCGGAAATCGACGCCGGAGTAGATCCGCTCAAGACACACAGTCTGTACCACCCTTAACATTTACGGATCAACTACTTTACGATATTATCCGACAGCAGTGGAACCCTGCCCTAACACTCAAGTATGTTCGACGTGTAATTCTCGTCACATCGCTTTGATATTTTAATGTGGCCAGCGTATTAATGTAACAAATTAAAATGTATGGATTCTATGGTAGGAATCAAATTAAATGTTCCAGTTATTTGAATTTCGGGGAAAAGTAAATGTTTGATTTTCTGGTTATCGATAAAATTTGTTTTAGCTCGCGGATATTAATATTAATGGCTGATTTTGATATTAAATTAGTTAATTATTCAGACAAAAAATATATACTGCGGTGAATAATTTTACTGCAAATCAGTTATTTCGTCAGTTGTACTATTTTATATAGACTTATCATGTATGACTTATCATATATGAGATGTATGTATGAATGTAAGTGTGTTCGAGTCGAATCTTGCAACTGAATTTTAAAGCAGTTATCCTCCTCCAATTTATATGAAATTTTGCATACAATTTTAGTTTGGATGACAAAGCATGGTTAGCTAAGTGACGTCATTCTAAATCCAATATGGCGGACGGCCCAAGATGGCGGACTAGTTAATTTTGTGCACTGCTATAATTTGGGTATCAAAGGAAAGGGTAATAATTAAAAAAAGATTTTTATGAATTATTTTGTTTTTTATATTACATAACACTGGCTATCAGCTGAATTTGGCTAGAATGGAAGTTGACGCCAAAAAAGTTAGGAAAAGAATAAGTAGAATGCTTCACTTTTCAATTATGTATGCTTCCTAAAACCATCCAGTCTCTAAGCATTTAAACGTCAGTTCGCGGTCACTCACAAGTTAGTGCTTGCGTCCACAAATCAGTTGACGTAATGTGTCAGAGCCTCCCCCGGGCCGACACAAAATATTACACGCACCACCGTCATTTGAGTCGTCGCGGGACACATTTGACAAAACTTTGAGGTCACACGACACATGTCTTTTTGGGACATTCTTTGCGTTAGAAAAGACTTGCATTTTTCGTCTTTGGTTTTATAGACTAGGTACTATAATAACTAAATGTGAACTTTACCCAATTCGTTCTTAAAAATAATGCAAAGGCGATTTTTGCCAACTTATAGCCGGCTTCAGGTCCCAGCGCTAAGAAAGAAAATTTGATTCAAATAAATGTCACTAGATGGCGCGATATGCATCGATTTGGTATTGAATTGTGTGTAAAATTAACATTTTCTAGAATTGATAATAAAAACATGAAAATGTATGTACTTTTTTAATCAACTCTCCTCTCAAATCAAGCACAAAATTATGGACAAAAGTTGATTCCAATAGATGGGGCAGTATTAAATTTCTGAGGCATGCCACTCGATTCTTTTAATTTGTATTTTGGTACAATGAATCTGTAAAAACGTGCAAAAAATACTATTAAACAGATAGACACTGTATTAAAGAAAAAAATAGTCACGAACCGAGAAAACCCTTTTACTTGCAAGTCGCTGCTAACACCATCTATAGCCGTTGAACGGAACCGAACGCGATCGAAGTACTTATAAAAATAATCATCTTATCAGACGAAAAACGCTAGTTACGTCAATACGGTTTCTTTGTATATGATGAGGCATCTGTATGCTAGTATTATATTATTTGTGGACTAGCTTACATGTATAAATGAAAAATGAAACTAGAACTATTTATACTTATAGTTTTTAAACAAACTTTTTCTAAACTAAATTAGTTAAGGTCTTGTGTAACCGGGGTTAAACTATACGACAATAGGCGTTATTTCACTATTCAAAACTTTGCAAAGCGTTCGAAAGATTGACACGTTGACATATAAACCTGACAATGTTGCACAAGTTGACAGCCATTTCCGGAAAACTGAATTTTATTTTCCAGAAAATATAGTCGAATTTTCCTTGATGCGTATTTTCGGGACAATCTCAAAAACGTATAGGGACGTGATTTGTTGACAAATGCTCGCGGCCCGACCCTGCTCTCTAGCAAAGAAGCTTTCTCTTTTAGTTTAAAAATAATAATAACTCCCGTACTGTGCAACGATGACGATAGAAAGTGTGTGTGTGATGTGAGCGAGGGATGGTGTGTGTGTGTGTATGTGTGACTCCCTCAGGCGTCGGGCGACCCTGTGACCCGTCTGCTATTGTAACGTTGTCATGACATACACGATGCTTATTTTTATAATAAGACGTTATTTTTCCACTATTCAGCTGGGACTCACATAAATATTAGACGGTACATTTTCTGGTGTTAAGCCTGTCAGCTGGTCTTACCTTGTGACTGTCTTGGCCTGAAATTGTGGCGGTCAGATGGAAATCCTTTCTTCTTAACTAATATTTCAGGGAGTTAAATTGTTTTTGTATTAAGTTTTTCCAATAAAACAAAATCTTTTTTTTTAAACAAGCCCTTTAGCTAACCATGCATTGTCATCCAAACCAAAAGTGTACGCAAAATTTCATCTTATTCGGTTGAGTATAACTGCTTTAAAATTCAGTTGCAAGATTTGACCCGAACACACCTACGTACATACATTGCAAGTTAATAAAAAGCTTGTAAAAATATAATCTGTGGAAATAATCTGTTCAAATACAAAAAATATTTCACTTATGGAAAACTACACTATCGCTATCGCCAAAGGCTACTTTTTATCCCGGAAAACTGCATGAATTCTTTGGGAAACTCCAAGGGAACGAAACCAACTAATGGTTAAACTGAAAGCCCCCACAGTTTTTTACTAGATAATTAGCAAAAAATCTTTTCAATATTAATTTCGTGGTCGCGTAAAATTAAAATTATACACATAGGAAATTTAATAATATTATTCGTATCCTACCAACGTACCTATGCAACCCACACATTCAGCGATACCGATTCCTTTTTTTCGGTTTATATAGAAAAGTCAAAAACAAAACACAAGTACCCATTGAAATGCTTTGTATGGGACGTGGGGTCTCAGAGGCCATTGCCAAATAAAATTATGAAAGCTAAAAACTCACGAGTTCGTCTTTCTTGACTGATTCGTCTATTATTGTTTCACCACTAACCTGAAAGGTACTGAGCAGCTCCGTGTCAGGGGCACGGGGATGTGACCTTTCAACTAAATCATCTGACCAGGCGGGGCCTCTGATACACCACGTCCACAGTTAAGGGTTAACATGACTTATCACCAAGTCCAATAACGGTGTGGAGCAGCGGAAAGCTAATATCGCTTTAGACAAACAGTTTATCCATACAGTGTCGGGTCTGCGTGGCCAGTGCGTGGCGCCTGCGGGCTCTGACCGACATCAAAGTGCCCTCAACAAACACACGCCTTGCACTTGGCAAATATACTAGATGCAAATTATCATATGACATTTGAGTACATCGGTTTATGCATATATGTTAAAGATAAACCTATGAACTAAGTCTTATTTACAAGGCAAAGGTGAGTGTGGAAACGCCTGGAGGGAAAAGTGAGGGAAAACTCTAGAAGAACACAAGGATCTCCTTGTATTTATAACCGGCGTGCGTGTAAAAAAGAACGAAACAACAACAGGTACTCCTCGTATGTAAGGATCGTATCAGGTGACGTTCTGTATTTTCTGCTTAGTTCCATGTGATCAAGGCGTGACTTTATGATCTTCTATTTTCGTGTGAGGATGCGCCCACCTCTGGTGTCAGAGTTAGTTAAGCTGCCTTTGGGAACCCCACAGGCCTCTGACTTGACTATTTCAGACTTACATTAACTATATATAAGTCAAGGTTTCCTCACGATGTTTTCCTTCACTGTTGCCTGTGATTTGAACCCACGACCTCAAGCACGAGAGACGAGGTCTGAGCCACTGGGCCAACACGACATTGACTTTATGATGTACTAGCTTCTGCCCATTAATCATAGTTGAAAGAAGAGTGAAATACAGCCTGTCTTTTCTACTTATTTATTTTTCTTCTGCATGGTAATATTCGTCTGTTAACAAATAAAATATGGGAGCTTGGAATTCAAAGTGATTGGCAGATACTTAAAATATTTTTTGCTAGCTATGTAGAATAAATGAAAATATGAACAAGGCGTAATAAGTTGTGTTACTTTTTTTTGGTGTACAATGAAGTATATGTACGTACATATTCTATCTCCTAATTTGTTTTACAAGCAAGTAATAAAAATATGATCAAGGTTGTTTTACTGTTTTAGTAGAGTCCCTAATTATAACAAAAACTTATTAATTCTACATTTAATTGAGCCTGCACCTGAGGCAAGTCATCTCTAAGTATTTATGTCACGGTGTTGACGGAATTTATGCAAGAGTACTCCTATTTTTCGGAATAACTTGACCGGACTATAGTCAGAATTTTAATTCGATTCCAGATTTGACATTAGCTACTGTCATTTTGTGAAATAATGATACCACTGTAGGAACTACAGGTAACAGAAATGCTAACAAGGCAAAACAGAATGTTCCCCGCGCATATAGTTTAGCGGCCAGTCAGTCGTCCTCCCCACGCCGTGGCATTAACTCGCGTCTGTATAACTTAGTATAAGGAGTGCACTGTATACCATATTTCCTGGTAATCAATAATAGACAGTCACCTTGAACGTCAGACTTTCATTTACCTAAACTCCTCTCCACCACGATCAAAGGTTCCAACATTGGTGACCCCGACGTGATTTAAGAGACGTGGTTGTGAGAAAATAAAAACGGACAGGGTGTAAAAGTGAACGAACGGTAAGCAGTAAAGTGATAAAGTGCGCACGCGCGGAAGACGACTCCCCGTCGACTCGGGACCTATCGGCGGGCATTTTAAGGGTTCCACAAGATGAGCCAGCCAGCACCATCACCGTCAGGCCAACTGGATAGCATCAATGTCGCGGACAGGATGCCGACGTTTTGGACCGACATGCCACGGATGTGGTTCGCACAGTTCGAGTCCGCCATGGAACCACAGAAGCAAGGGGATGCAGCAAAATTTCATTTGGTGATATCAAAACTGACCAGAGACGCTTTACAACAGGTTAGCGATTTGATTTTTAAACCCCCGACCGATAACAAGTATGGTACGTTGAAGAACAGGCTGTTGGCGGCCTATGAGGAGAGTGCTGAAAGACAATTTCAAAAGTTAGTTAGCGAAATGGACTTAGGGTCTCAACGCCCTTCCCATCTGCTACGACGTATGTCCGAGCTGGCGCAAAATACAGAGATATCAGCAAAGACCTTACAGCGTTTGTGGATTTCACGATTGCCTGGATCCTTAAAGGCAGTTTTGTCGGTATGTCAGGACCAAAAAATAGACAAACTAGCGGAAATGGCAGACAAGGTCATGGAGAATCTGAAAAGCGGAGAAGTAGCCACCATTTCTTCGACATCGTCGTCAGCAACGCCCGACATAGCGACTCTAATGAGCGGATTGACTACGGAATTAAAGGAACTACGGAGAGAAGTGGATGAGATACGCGGGCGTAGTAGGGGACGCGTACAGCGTGGAAACTGGCGCAGATCACAGTCAAGGTCAAGAGGACCACGCCGCACTCCAGAGAGTCCAGACTGGCTATGTAGCTACCATTATGCGTACGGAAGAGCGGCAAAGAAATGTACGAAACCATGCAACTGGAAGGAGAACTCGACTTCGGGAAACTGAAGGCGGTGCAATCTTGTTCGGTGGGAGATTGCGTTACCCCAACAGGGAACCATCGTTTGTGCGTAAAAGACCGGCAGTCAAGAATCAATTTCCTTGTGGACACAGGTGCAAATGTCTCCGTTTTACCGGTGAGTAGTGTTAAAAATTGTGTGCGTTCTGAAAGCGGTTATAAGCTGTACGCTGCAAATAATACAGAAATTAAAACATACGGTGTAAAATCCCTAGAGCTAAATTTAGGCTTGCGCAGAGTTTTTAGATGGACATTTATTGTTAGTGACGTCAAGCAAGCAATCTTAGGTGCAGACTTTATTGAGTCGCACAAATTAATTGTAGATTTACATAATAAAAGGCTAATAGATAGTGTAACGAATTTAAGGTCAAATGGGTCAATCATACGGTATGATGAAGCGTCAGTCAAAAGTATACAAGATGATAATCCCTACCGTGAATTGCTGGAACAATACGCAGACATTACCAAACCAATGTCGTTTAAAGAACCACCAGCACACGCGGTAGTGCATCACATCATAACAAATGGTCCCCCGGTACACGCGCGTCCAAGGCCGCTACCGCCGGACCGTTATAATAAAGTAAAAGAAGAATTCCAATTAATGAACGAATTAGGCATATGTAGGCCTTCACAGGGAGAGTGGGCTAGTCCGTTACACGTTGTCCCTAAAAAAGATGGGCAACTGCGCCCGTGCGGAGATTATAGAGCGTTAAATGCCATAACAAAGCCGGACCGTTATCCTATACCTAGAGTTAGTGACTTCACGTATATATTATCAGGTAAGACTTGGTTCTCGCGACTAGATTTAAATAGAGCCTATCATAATATAGCCGTTGCACCAGAAGATATAGAAAAAACTGCCATAGCAACACCTTTCGGACTCTGGGAGTTTCCGCGCATGACGTTCGGTTTGAGGAATGCAGCGCAAACCTTTCAGAGGTTCATGGATCAACATGTACTCAGAGGTATAGAACGCATAAAGAACGAAAATGGTAAGTCAGCACTTTTTTGTTACATAGATGATGTCATCGTGGCGTCGGACAACGAAGATATTCATAAGGAGCATCTTCATAAACTGTTTAAACGCTTCAGCGAGGTTGGTATAACTATAAATCTAAGCAAAAGCAATTTTGGACAATCTAGAGTAGAATTTCTGGGATTCGAGGTAACACAGGACGGAATTAAACCATTGCCAGATAAAGTTAAGGCGATTACAGACTACCCAAGGCCGGATACAGTAGAACAACTCCGTCGTTTCTTAGGTATGGTCAATTTTTATAGGTCTCATTTACCACACGCTGTAGAGTATCAAGCAGAACTTAATAAGTATTTACACAATGCAAAGAAAAAGGATAAGACAAAAATAGCATGGAATAACCAAAGTATAGAAGCTTTCGAACAATGTAAAATAGCCTTACAAAAAGCAACAACATTGTTTCACCCAAGCGTGGACGCGCCTTTGTCAATCATGACGGACGCGTCAGACACATGCGTAGGCGCAGTACTACAACAAAAGATAAGCGGGCAATGGAGACCAGTAGGCTACTTCTCGAAACAACTGTCAGAGGCACAAAAGAAGTATAGTACCTATGACAAAGAGTTATCTGCAATTTACATGGCCATGGTTCATTTCCGTAACTTGATAGAGGGGCGACAAGTTACCATTTACACAGATCATAAACCCCTAATGTACGCGTTTACTAAGGTAGGGAACGATAAGGAAATTCCAAGGAGAGCCAGACAATTATTGTATATTAGCGAGTTTACAAGCGACATACAGTATGTAAAAGGCCCAGAAAATACCGTTGCGGACGCCTTATCACGCGTCGAGTCTATTGTTTGTCCAACGGTGCTCGATTACAGCGAATTAGCTCATGCGCAGGTGCGCGATCGCGTTACAGTAGAACGAGACGTCAGCAGTAGATTGGCATTTAGACACATAGTTATGCCGGAAAGTAAACAACAGATATATTGCGAAGTATCAACAGGTAATGCCAGACCTTACCTTACAGGGAAATTTAGGAAAGTGGCGTATGAAAACATTCATAACATTAGTCATCCTGGCGTTCGCACAACGCGGAAGATGATTGCACAGAGGTACTTTTGGCCAGGAATGAATAAAGATATTAACGAATGGACGAGAGCATGTATTCGGTGTCAAAAAGCGAAAGTAACAAGGCACACAATTTCGGATTTAGGTAGTTTTCCGCCATGTAGCAGGTTTGAACATCTTCACGCAGATATCGTAGGCCCTTTGCCCACGTCACAGCATGGACATCGTTATTGTATAACCATGATAGATCGTTTCACGCGTTGGCCTGAAGCAATACCAGTTTCAGACATTTCGGCTGATACGGTCTCTAGGGTTATTTACGAGCATTGGATATGCAGATTTGGTTGCCCACATAGAATAACGACAGACCAGGGTAGGCAATTTGAAAGCGACCTTTTTAACAGTCTTATGAGATTATTAGGCATACAACGAGTTAGGACAACCCCATACCACCCTCAGAGTAACGGGTTAGTAGAAAGGTGGCATCGCTCGTTGAAAAACGCATTAACCGCACGTTTGACAGGTAGTTTAGATTGGGTAGACGAACTGCAAACGGTTATGTTGGGACTTCGCGCGGCCTGCCGAAGTGACTCGGGTTTTAGTGCGGCAGAGATGGTATATGGTAAAACCGTCAGGTTGCCAGGGGATTTTTTCCACGTGCACGACCAACAGGTTAACGAACCGAGCACTTATGTAGGACAGCTTCGGCAAGCAATAAACAAGTTGCGGCCTCCGTCAAGAGCGAAAAGCGATTCACGAAATATATTTGTTAGTAAAGACTTAAAGACATGTACACACGTTTTTGTAAGAAACGAGATGATAAAAAAATCACTTTGTCCTACCTATGATGGCCCATATAAAGTTTTAAGTAGAAATGATAAGGTTTTTAGAGTTAAGTTACCTAATAGAGAAAGCGATTTATCAATAGACAGACTAAAACCAGCATACATGTTACAAGATAACGATCAAAATATTGAGGATGACTGTTTGCAAAAATGTATAGAAAACGACAATACGAACGTGTCAGAAGATAAATCGCTTCCGCTTATGGGACATACCACGCGCAGTGGTCGACGTGTAAAGCTACCGGTGCGATTTTTGTTGCCATAGGCTAATTGATGTAGAAATCATTGTGCCAATTTTTGTGTGTTGATAAGTCAATAAATAACTAACCGCAAGCTTCATATGCGTGATTACAGTGTAACTTTAGTATTAATAATGAAAAAAAGGCACAGTGAATCCATCAGTGAATAATTAGTGACTTAGTGTAACAGTAACATAGAATATTAAAAGTAAGTAAGGTATTATTGTCAATACCCAATACCTTAGTGGTAAAAATCTGTCTATAAAAATTGTAGTGTGCTTAGAAAATAAAATAATATTAACACTAACAATGTATCGAAAGTTAAAATAAAAAACCATGGTATGTATAAACAATATATTGTATTACATGTAAGACTACCGATAACAATTCTCGGTAACGTAATAAAATATAACTATAACAATGTATGTATGCACACGTGGGCAAGACAAACGCCAGCCAACTATGAGTAGATGATTACATTTCATTTCATTGTAATGGCAGCGATTATGTTATAAAATAAAAAAAATAATATATTTTTTTTTATTTTGTAAAGGGGGGAGGTATGTAGGAACTACAGGTAACAGAAATGCTAACAAGGCAAAACAGAATGTTCCCCGCGCATATAGTTTAGCGGCCAGTCAGTCGTCCTCCCCACGCCGTGGCATTAACTCGCGTCTGTATAACTTAGTATAAGGAGTGCACTGTATACCATATTTCCTGGTAATCAATAATAGACAGTCACCTTGAACGTCAGACTTTCATTTACCTAAACTCCTCTCCACCACGATCAAAGGTTCCAACAACCACATATAATAGTGTAGTGATGAACACAAAAATCGATAAACAATCGAAAAACAAAATGAGCTGGAAAAAAGCTGCCATTCGAGATTGGCTTTTAAATAAAAATATTCATTACGAACCAGATATGGTTAAAGCTACGCTTTTAGAACTGATTCCACATAACGAGTCTTTTAATAAGTACGCTGTAGACGAAATGGCAGCACAACATGGGATCACGGTTTTAAGACTGCCCCCTTACCATTGCGAGCTAAACCCTATCGAATTGATATGGGCGCAGGTAAAGGGGCATGTAGCTCAAAATAATAAAACTTTCAAATTGACAGACGTGAGAAATTTATTTCAGGAAGGCATTCAAAAAATTACGGCTACCGAATGGTCTAAATGCGTATCCCATGTTGTCAAAGAAGAGGAAAACATGAGTAGGCTAGATATGTTAATTGACAATATCACAGACACATTTATAATAAATGGTACAGAAAGTGACAGCGATAGCGATGACGGCGACAATATATAAAATAAATTATTACCATAATACATCTATCTGTTTTATTTGTCATGTTCCTTCATGATCACATTTTTTTATTTATTTCAAACACAATTATAAAAGAAAAGTCTCAGATCGTTAATTAATCGTCAAAACTAAATTATCGGTTCAGAAATATTTAATTTCCTGATATACTTAGTTTACGAGAGTAAAATTATAAACGAGAAGAATCGATCCGGAAATATTCCATTTCCATATCGAATAATTTTGCAACGTCACTATTTAGTACTTGTCATAACGTTGCAACACTGAAATTGTCAAATCTGGAATCGAATTAAAATTCCGAGTATAGAGGTATGAATGAAATGTTGGCGCTCGGTAAAATATCTGTATCGAATCTATGCTGACCGTGTTAGTGAGTGATTTGCCTCTATTCTCCTTCGTAGCGTATCTATGACAAACACGGGCTCTTCATCAATACATATAATACATCTGTAACAAAGTCGTTTTTGAACATCGAATATAATTTGAAAAAAATAGGGTTCTAACAGAACCCTTGCCAGCATTTTGTCTGTTTTTCTGTTTAGTTGTGCACGCAGCAGGTAAAATGTATGAAACCAATGTAGATAACGTTTCTACATAAAAATTGTGCGTAACTTGAAGTAGGTATTATTTAATTTTAGTTTTTGTTTCATCCCAATCGGTTCACTCTATCAAAAGTTAGATGAATTTAAAGTGTTCAAGAAGTAAAATATCACAAAACACTAATATAATATATACCGTAACCTGGTCCTACTTTGCACCAAAATTTGCTCCAACTTTTTTTTTTAATCCACATCTTTTTAAATCTTGCCTAAATCAGTAATGTGATATATTGTGTATTATAATAGTACTATTAAAGTTTAACCTGACATTAAATACACTATTGTATTTAGTGACCAAGTATTTTATTTTTTTTATTTCTTTTGGAGCAAAGTAGTTCTTATGCAGGGGGTAACTTTGCACCGTAATTTCTCTTCACAGGTTTGTCATTTATTTTTCAATGGAGCATAGTTTTGTTTAGTCATTTTTACTTTGCTCCGATAGTACAGGGTAATAAAAAATTAGATGTGTTATAAAATCACCTTTATTTATGATGCAAATCACCTTTATTTATGATGCAGATGCAAATAGATTTTACTCACTTTTAAAATTTTGACCTCGAAGAGCGATGCGTTTCGACCACACACAGAAAAAAATAATGGCTGACTTTGACATCTGTCAACTATGGTGTTGCTAGATTAAGAACAATATTTTCAGATAAAAATATTGGATTCTACTAAATAGTAAAGTATCAGTGCGCAAAATCAGATTTAATATTTTTTCGGAAGTGGAGCATTTTTACCACCTTAGGAGCAAAGTAGGACCAGATTACGGTAATGGCGTTGTGCATTTGACGTCATTTTCTGAATGGCTGTGTTACGATTCTCTGCGAAAGCACGAGCTCCGAAAAAAATTGGTAGGTAGGTAGCGTAGGTAAGAAGGTATAGTTCTCGCTAAACTTCTTGGCCGCCCTGAAGTTGGCTACAATGGCTGCGCAGTAGTAAATCTCATACAAAAACAGCACCGTTTCGTGCCTCGCGCATCCGATAAACCAACTTCAGGGCGGCCAAGAAGTTTGGCGAGGACTATAGGTGGGTAAGTAGGATAGGATAGGGTAGGCAGTTAACGGGAGAGAAGCCGCTGGCACAGCTAATCTAAGTTAAATCCCTAGCCTCGCCCAGTATTCGGCCATAGCAACGCCGTCCGCTGACGTAGACATGAGGTCCTCACATTATTTCTGTTGTCTGTATGGAATTGTAAAGGATTGTTTTATGTAATACTTGCCTGGATGAAGAGCCATGACGTGACTAGGGCAAGGCTGCTGTACTGTCCATTGAAACGGTAGTGATAGGCGTAGAACGAGAAGTGGTACAGGTAGAAGAATCTGTTGACAAAGAAAAACAATTGTTAAGAAAAGACCAAAACAGAGATAATCATATTATGGAGAAATAATAACAGTATTACTATTTCTCTACAAATATACGTTTTTACACCATAAAAATCATTCGTAAGCACACTGATCACTGTTATCCAGTAGGTTGTTACAGGGTGACAGTATTCATTACAAACAAAACAGCAGTTTTCCAGGATTGTGCAATGTTATAAAATTAAAATATTATGATCAAATATCGTGCTTGTTTCTGAAATTGTTTTAACACCCAGATTGAGAGAACCTCGTAAAAAAGATTCACAAGACTTTAAAGACTATTTAAAGCAAATAGTATAAGTAAAAGCATAGTTTTACATGGTATCTTTGTACAAAGAAAACTATAAGACTTTGAATTGAATATCCATTACGGGAGCACTAGAATACAATAGCTAGGTAATAATAAACAAGCGTGTAGTGGCAACCATCACATAAACTGTATTCTAGTGTTTTCTCGTTACGGCCAATGTTGTAGGGCTGCAACATTTAACGATAGAGAAGGTCCACTGAACACTGAAACTGAAGCAATATGAACAGTACGAAAATGTTTTCAAACCAAAACATCAGTTGAATTAGTAGGAATGGCCACTTTCAGTGTTTACCCGACTACGGCGAAGCAAAAGGGAGGGTTATGTTTTTGACCGGTATGTGTGTGTGTTGTGTGTATGTGTGTGAATGTTCATCTGTTCCATCATAACTTCTAAAGTACTTATCATAAATTGACAAATGAGGTGTCGTTGGAAGCGACTTGTTTGTCCGCTGGTTATAGGCTACGTAAGGTCACATTAAATTTAATGTGGTGTCCTCTAGGGGGCACGAAGTCAAGAATAAAAAAATATTTTCACTCCACCTCACACATGATGATGTGTAGTATCATTGAACAGGGATTTTAAAATGAGGGTAGTAAGGCTTGTTTCATACTTTTTAGAGCGTTATTTTTTTGTAGTCGGGTTTTAGTTTTTGAACTTATTAGGCATGCCTTTTCTTTACATACAAATTTATAGCATTAGACAAATAGCGTCTAAATTACGATAGTCATTGTGTGAAATTGTTTAAGTGACTGCAATTTAGACTTATTTTTATGTAGATGGTAAATATTTTACAATTCTTTGTATTTATCATGATAGAACAGAGCTTAATAGATGCTTATATCGAAACAACGATGTTTATCCGTCTAAATAGCATATTCAAGTTTAGTTTCCAATTTTAGGCAGATTGCCGGACACGGATTTTTGCTTGAATTTTACAAACATTTATTTAACTTGCCTTGCTACTTGGTTAGTATAATGTGGGTCAAATGTTCCAACTTAATTTTAAAACAGTTATCCCCAATTGATTAAGCTAAAATGTTGGATATAAGTTTGCATTGGATGACAATTAAGGTAAGCTAATAAAAAAACTTTTTTCCAAAAAAATACTACCGACTTCCAAATACAAAACTACAAAGTGAAAAATAACTTTATTTTTTGAAGTCGGTGTCCATAACTCAAAAAATTGGGACCTACGAAAGACACCGACTTCAAAAAATAAAGTTATTTTTCACTTTGTAGTTTTTTGTATTCGAAAGTCGGTAGTATTTTTTTGGAAAAAGTTTTTTTGGTTTTCACTTTTTAATTGTACCTACCTAATAGGCAAGTTAGTAAGGTAACTATAACGCTAGAATACATTTCAGGAAACTTGAACATAACCGGTGAATGCGTGATGATATTTTATGAAATAGTATAAACAATAAACAGACATGCGATTGCAGCAATCCCGAGAGATTTGTCGTTATTTATTGAAGGGTTCTGTTGTATATCGCCGAAGTTCTTCATCAGATCTTCACCAAATTAAAATGGGACCAATTTCGGAACATACTTTTTCAAACAAAAAAAGATTTTTTAGAATCGGTCCACAATTGACGGAGATATCGGTGAACATACACAAAAAAAAACATAATGTCGAAAATAGAACCTCCTCCTTTTTGGGCAGTCGGTTAAAAAGTATGTTATTTTTTTTAAATAAAGTATGTTTATCATACAGTGCGGCAGACCCGTAGTAGCACATAACATTTTGTAGCGCCGATCAACCCCTTTGTAAGAACATCTGAACACATAAGTGATACTTCTGCATGTTTTATTCAGTGGCACGGCGTCGAGTCAAGCAACAAGTATACGTGGAGCAACGTCGCAGTGGGCGAGCATCATTAGGAGCTTATTGAAACACAAGGCGCCATGTTTGATTATAAGTTCATATACGGCGCTGGTGATCATTTTAGCTGGTGTATTTTTTCTTGCATTAAAATGTATGGAGGTATATTTGTAGGGTATGGAAATGGTGTTCTCTTTTCCAGTATTGCAGTTATATTTTTATTTTAGACTAGCTTCTGCCAACGTGAAAGTCGAAAATTATCCCGAGGGAACATATTCCAGGGATTAAAAGTATCCTATGTGCTATACCTGACTATAATCCTATCTCTGTGCAAAATTTCATCCAGATCCGTCTAGCCGTTTGAGCGTGAAGAAGTAACAAACACACACACACATAATTTCGTCTTTATAATATTAGTATGAAGTGTGATATATAGTGTGAAGTGTGATATCTGATTAGCGTGGCTTTATTAGAAGATAAAAATATTGACGAAAAGACAGTATAGACAGAGCTCATTATGAGCATATTAAAACACAAGACGCTATGTTTGATATAAGTTCATTAAGAACATTCCCCAGAAGCAGCGCGGTTAAGAAATTACAATCAAGAAGAGCAGGTGCGTCCTTCTAATATATATTATATTCTTGAATTAAATGACAAGCTTCTTACAACGACAATTCAATAACAAAAAGAACATTGCAAACCCAACTTAACAAATCGTTAAAAAAGTCAGGGGCGCCCAACATTTCAAGAATGCAACTCGACAACACGCCGACAATACTCTCCACAAGCGATTCGAGCCAATCGTATATTTCTCTTGTATAGATGCCATTAGATTCGTTATCTGCTTATTTCGGTGGATAAATTCCCAATGTACGACAAGGGCGACAAACGGGCCCCGGAAAAGGGGAAATGTCACCTCGTTATCTGAAAAGGTTGCAATTTTATTTGAAATCGATATTCACTGAGATATACATTTTTCTTCGGCTATTGTGCTCGGGTGTGAGGACATGCTTTTTGTACGTTTACACGCTGCTCTTTGAGATGTGTTTCTTATTAAATGGGTAGTACTGCAATGGTGCATATGAAATAGAGTGTAATACGCATCGGGCCACGTAAAGTTTTAAAAAAGAGGAAATATGAGAAACCGTATAGAATGTTTCGTTTTTGTTTTGTTGTCTTCTTTTTGTATTTATGTCTCTAATTTGGTAAGGCACAATAGAAAAACATATTGAAAAGAGACTCGTAAAAAAGGGTTTAGCATACCCCCGATTTCCAAAAATAAAAAATATATATTGAGTAAACGTCAAACTCTTAGCTTGAAATCCCGACAAAATGTGGCATTAAAGTAAGGGTAGTTTTTCTAAAAATATTCAATTCAGGAACCGGGCGGCCCTTATATTATTTTTATCATCAAACTCAAGTCAAAAATATTTATTACAACTAGGCCATTAAGCACTTTTGAATGTCAACAATTAAAATTTACAAGTAATAATAATTGATTCCACCGTCCATTCGGCAAAGTAGCTTGTTATGAAGAAGAACGGACAAGATACTCCATAATTGTTCTTTAAAAAAAAAGTAGCTTACAATATTTACATAAGTACATACAAGAATAAATTCATATATGTGAGGACGATGCACCCTGAATACCACTACATACTATACTACGTATAGGTATAAAATATTAAAAGCATTAACAGGTAAATTCATTTATTTGATAATTAGGAACATGGTTCTCACATACTTACACATATCAGCTTCATAAACTTTAAGTCTTTACGTAATAGCCTAGAATAATCGTACCAACTTACACTTACTTTACCACTTACATAAACTATCTTCCTCACACATTTAGGCATTCCAGAATTCTTTAAATAAGTGCTCTAATCACGACTGACAAACACGAGCTGTATCAGTAACATCAGTAATGCGAGCATCTCCAACAAGGTGAGCACGATATACGCGGCTGTGCCTACCAGTGCGCGCACGATATTTACCTCCCGCTAGTAATTAGCGCTTCGTGCTCGAATTACCGTGTTAATCGTATCCTCCATGTTTGTACTGAATTAAATGTTGAAATGTGTAGTACAATTAGTACTTCACTTCTTTAATTTTTCATGTAGGTAATTGATGAATAACCAGCTTGTATTAAAATTAAAAACAGAATCGGTTATGTGGCGACACTTGGGAGAGGTATATGATCAGCAGTGGACGTTTTTCGGCTGTAACGATGATAATGTATTAAAATTTGATTTTATTAGTGTTGGATCAAAGCCTCTTATTTTTAGTGAGAGTGTTAAGAACGTGTCAAACCCGACTCTAATGCGAAAGTGTGACAGGTTACAAGCTTACATAGAGTTAAACGAATACGCTACTTCAAATTTTTCATTCAGATATCTGGGGTAAGCATATATATATGTATATGGATTTTTAAATTTTATCTACATATTTGGAACTCAAACTTTTACAAAATTTTCATACAACATATAATTTTCATCAAACATACATTGCCTGTATCGTCTGAGAAACTTTCTGCCTGCAAAAACGAAGGCTATGCTTGTGCAGACTTTAATCTTCCCTATAATCTGAACGCGGTATTCCTGGATAAGCTTGATAGGCTCCTAAACAACTGCATCAGGTTCATATTCAACCTGAGGAAATATGACCATGTGTCGAACTGTAGATCTCAGCTCAAATGGATGCCCATTCGGCAGAGGCGAAATTTACGCGCTTTGACCACGCTCTTCTCTCTACTCAACTCTCCCACCCCTCCTTCTTATCTCATCTCTCACTTTCAGTATCTGTGTACTTCACACGCTAGGAATCTGCGTTCGTCTAACAATCTTCTCTTGCTTTGCCCTTCTCATACTTCTGATTTTATTCATTCTTCTTTTCATATTCAGTCCATTCTTCTCTGGAATGCGCTTCCTCTCGATATCAGGACGGCCACCAGTCAATATGCATTTAAGCGGAAGCTGCGACATTATTTTCTGAACCATTAGCAGAGTCGTCTCAATCTCCTTTCTATTAATTTATATATGTATATATATATAAAGGTATTTATTATAGTAAATATATATGTATGTTTATTTTAACTACAATATATATATATATATTGTTATTCAGTTTAATTTCTCAATTTTTATGCACCTGCCATGTTATCTCTCCACCACCCTTGGTTGACTGGTAGAGAATGCCTCAGGCATTAAGTCCGCCTATGTATCTGTATGTTGCATGAAGTTTTAAATTAATAAATAAACATCGTAAATATCACAAAAATTACGTCAAACGATCAAAATACCATAAAAAAAAAGCAAAAACAAATTGAAACCAATTTAAAATCAGAGGTAAAAAACACAAAAGGAGGCAAAGACAATAAAATTGGAATTCAATAAAAAGTTGTTTGAAAAAACATCCGTTGGGCAGACAAAGAGCAACGCGTCGATTAAGTTCTTAAGTAACAATTTCAGCGACAGATCGTTCCCGGAATAATTTAAAGGAGGGTAGAGGGAACTAGGGACTGGTCCTGGGTAGTCCAGCTAAGCTCCGTAGGCGTCGGCTCTTTGAGCGACATCAAACGAAGCGAGATTACCAACGCATTAAACATACATGTTAGAAGAAAACAAGCGGCGTTTTCTTAATGTTATTTCGTCCATAAATATTTTATCGCCTCTGTAATGGAAAATGTAAATGACGTCTTGACACGGACGTGTGACTTTTTTGTACGGATCCTTTTAAATAATTATTGATAATGCACTCGCCTGAATTTATGGACTTGGTGTAAAAAGCCTTTCTGTTTTGAGAAGGCACTTTACTTACCCCAATACCAGGTGTATACTAAAAGAATAGAAAATCTACAGAAAAAATTCTAAACTTCAAATCCCTTAAACGTCATGATTCATATGCCCGAGACTGCAAACACTTGATGATATGCTTCCCCTTGTGGATAGACGTAGGATGTTGGATATGCTTTTGCTCTTTGATATCCTGCGGGGTCGTTTAGACAACAGTGATCTGCTATCATGTATGGACTTTCTGTACCCCAAAAACACGTACCAGGCATACAAAATTATTCAGTATCCCTGGCTACCGCACAAAATACGGTAGAAATGCTGTTATGACCCGACTGCCTCGCATCTACTCTGAGAGTTTTAAAAAATGTAGATATATTTCATTTATCCAAACAATCATACCGGAAACAAGTCAAGCAGATATTGTTTAGTAAACTGATTGTGCCATAACTCTTAGGATTAAGGATTATGTGTGATATATTTCGACTAAGCATGAATTCATGTTAGATTTCGCCAATGATATTCAAATAAACAGATATGTTATGAGCGCGCGCATTGTGAAGACTCGAATATGTCACAATTGTGACCTTTAGTCTTTAGTTTATGTCACGCACGGCGAAGAGCGATAGGCTATGTTGAAACAAAAACAAAATAAAAAAATGCCATCGTATGTATTTGTAATTTATTTAATTATTGATTAAAATAAATATTTTTTAATGCCAGATGAATGAAAAGTGTGTATGTGTGCTGCCGCTGCTGCGCGGAACACTTTTTTTTATTGTTTTGTGAGTGTATAACGTATGTGTTTATTTGAATATCATTGGATTTCGCTTATATTTTGTTAGTTTTGTCTAACAAATATAGCCCTATATGCATGTTTACATACTTTTAACTCTGACTTAATTTAATCAATGAGTCTTCAATCTCACATGATCACTAATAGCTGCACTTGTGTGTAGCTAGTTAACATAACCTAACCTAGCTTTATCCATGCCGTGAAACTCTGTTATTGGCTTAAGAGATAATTGTCATCATCTCGCTGTCACTGTGCAGTGTGTGTGTGTTTACTAATTACTAAGATGCTAGTCACGTTGATACAACTGCACTGGGCTGTTCATTGAGAGTGAGGTGAACATCTATTCATGTAAATTAGTAATAAGCTGTTGAGTTACCAAATAAATAAATACTTACTTTGATCATTATGTGAATCTGATTCTCTAATATAGGCTTTTTATTAAGAAAACAGTCAGGTAAAGTATACATCGTAAACGTGCCGAAAATAAATATTCGAGTATCATTGAACCTCGTTTGTACAAGTGAGCCGTCACACCAACTGATGATAGGCTGTATAAAATACCAAGAGTCGAATGCCCATTTACAATTTTCCTTATTACACGAAAATTATTCAGAAGCCCGATAGGAGCGGGGCGAAACTGAATCTTGTTGAACTAACTCAGTGCGAAATCACTTTCGCCTCGGCCTTTGATCTCGGCTGCGCCAAAGGAATGTTATTCAGTAAAAACATGCAAATTCGATAAGGTATAACACAATATTATGGAGAGCGGCTGCCGGCGCGACGCTCTCTTTACAATACTCGGCGAGCATCGGGCAATGCTTTGAATATTGTTTATCAGATCAGGAATCTTTGGGTGCCGATTAATTTTGAGTTAATTTTCGTGATCTTATTGGCCGTAATAAAAAGGAAAAATAATAGGTGCCGTACCATCTAAGTTTAATTACCTGTAAGTTTGATTGGGTTCTACCTGTATTCAAATCTGTTTAGGGATTTGCATAGTGGTAATCCGATATACCTAAATCTAAATTACCGATTAGCAGAACAAGCTATTTAAAAAAAAGGGAAAGACAACCAACGCCGAACACACAAGAGTATGAAAAACACTTTTGTGTTAAACTTATGCTCTTTTTTGAATATTACATCACTGAAGCTCAACTTCTAATGGCACTCTGAAAAATATGAAAGGATGCTCCCAATTAGGTTATCCACTGTTCCTTTTAACGTAAATTGCCTTATCTCAATCTTAAATCAATGTTCTCTCTGTATATTATGATAATGGCGTTTTTTAACGCCGCTCAATTTGCAAATAGAATTTTGGAGAATGTTTGCGCTAAATGAAGTTAGGGACAATTTTGTGATGTTATGACGCACGTTGAGAGAGTTGGGAAGTTCGTCAATATGGAGCAGAAGGAGTGAATGTATAGGGCGCTGGCGTGGGGCTTTGGGTTGACCGCAGGAATCCGCAACCCCGGCAGGGTGCGGAGCTAACGAAATGAAATTCCGCTGACATTCCGTGCGACGACTGCGTTCGCGACTATGACCACTGCCTGCTGACAATACCAACTATCCAATAATTCCATGCCCTCGTCGATACGAAAAAGGCCACAAGTTTATTAATAACACACACAACACACGAGGCCCCGATTGTTAAACAGGAATGTGTGTAGTGATGCGCTTGTAATTATTATGCTGCAACTATTATTCGACGTTCGAGTTCATTTCAAAGCGTTTTCAATGCTTAATGTAATGCCTGCCTGATTTCGTTCAAATGAAACGGCCATATGAGATAAAATTATACGCAACTATATAATTAAATATGTAATATTACAGTTTAAAGCTGCAGTTACTGATTTATCTTTGTAATTAAGTTAATAGGCTATCATGATATTTACATTGTAAACTTAATAAATGAGGATTGTCACGTGATATTCGCTGTAATATAGACACAAGTGAGCCTTTATTTCATATTAATTATAGTTCATTTTTCCAAGTCCAAAATAAAATTTGCTTGATTTTCAAAAAGATTATAAAACGATGACCGACTATGAAATATTTTAGAACATTTTATTTAGGAATTTTTCCTTCAAAATGATGTCACAAACTTACTAAACAATCTAATTTCTAATCACTACAAAGTCTATTAGCGACTTTAGCGCCATGAATATGTAGTGTATGAAATTAGAATGTCGATAGAGGAGCAAGTTGGTGTCGATGCTAATCGGAGGCAGAAGTTGCGATCGGCCCCGACAAATGCGGTTCAACACACAAACTTGCTCCAGTCGCAAGTTCAGGACGATATGTCGGGGTATACTCGTACTTGTGTGTTGGCTGACAATGCGGACTTAATAGACCAGTTTTGGAAGGTATTTGATGATAGATTTGTCGTATTGAATGGATAATTTGTAGTATATTTTGTGATAGGCAGATCTGTACAAACAAGATTAAATAGACCATTTTTATTTATTTCTGTGTGGTCATACACAATTTCATTAATTTGGGTAGGTATTTGATGACATATTGGTCGTGTTGAATGGGTAATTGTAGTACTTTTTGTGATAGGCCGACTATGTACCAAAAAGGTTAAATGAACCATTTTTATTTATTTCTTTGTGGTCATACACAATTTCATTCACATATCCACAAGAATTGAGCAATTCTTTTTATTGCATTTATTTTGCAATTTTTTATATTTTTTTTAGAAAAACACTTACAGATAAATGTGTAAATGCTTTGACCGATTGATTGAATTGCGTCTTTCATTTTACCGGTTTCGATGATCTTCAAACAGAAATACGGCTTCGCTGTTTGCAACACCAATAAGAAAGGCGTTAGTATTATCCCGGGTGAAGTACTCGTAACATGAGGATATGCTTTGCGTATTCCTAACTGCCTTCACATCACCAATACTAATTCACAATCCTCAAACCAATGCATCTATTTGCCAATCAGAGCACAAGTCATATCAACAGCGACGAGATGGCTAGATTCGTCGCAAGGAAGCCACACCGCTACAAAGATGCCAACTTCGAGCGCAACTACCTACCATTTAAGTTTCGTAAGGCACAACTTCCAGGCTCAATTCAGAGTTGCTAAGGGTTGCCAACTCCAACATAATGTGAAACACCCGTATTTCTAAGACTTCTTACGTAAAAAATCTAAAGATTTTTCTCTATTGTTCTAAAAATGTTTTTTTAAACAATACTCAATGGTTACGGTCCCTCGAAAGTTTCGCAATTTGCGAGAGGGTTATTGCGTAGTTGTTTAACTTATAAAAACATACTTTTTATTGCTTCGTTTGGAAACGGAGAAGTTTTTTTACTTTTGTAAACGAATGTCGGCCGGCCAACGTGAGGTCGTGAAGGGCATTATTTTCACTTTTCGATTGGTAATATATAAAATTAACCCTATGGTTCTTTAACTTTCGCAAAGATATACTTTTCAATGCTTCGTTTAAAAACGAAGAAACTTTTTCCAGCTATTGTTAACCAACGTGAGGTCGTAAAGGGTTATTATGCCGTATTTTCAAAAGAAAATTTTAAACAATATATATACCCAGTTGCACAGTTCTTTAAGTTTTCTAAACATACTTTCTTAATGCTTCGTTTGAAAACTAAGAAAAAGTATTTTTATATTAGAAAACAATTGTTAGCCAATGTGAGGTAGTAATGGGCAAATTTCTGTTTTTTAAGAGAAATTATTAAATTTACGCAGTAGCTCAACTACGCAGTTATTTAACTTTTGAAAAGATACTTTGTAATGCTTCCTTTTGAAATTAGGGAACTGTTTTTTTTGCTGGCATAAACGAATGTTAGACAACGTGACATCTTAGGAGGCAATATTCTTCCCCCCCGGTGAGATCCCGCATTGTCGAGGCGGGGGGGGTCAGTAAGCGTGGCTTGGTCACCCACGATGAAGCGAAGAGGAAAGTGAGGAGTGGCCGCTCGTCAGGGGTTTTGCCGCTTAAGCCTACGACGTAGCGGCCAACAAGTAGGTTGCGGTGCCGCTTGGTAACAGAGGCGACATCGCATCTGAGGCGGGCCGCGATGCCGTATGGAGCGTCCTAGGTCCCATACGATACGTGGCTGAGAGTTGGAGGCCGCGGTGGGAGACGAGTGGCCGGTATTGCACCTTTCTCCCTAACTTCCGAGACCTGGACGGGGTCGCCACCTTCTGATGGCGGACGCGGTGGGGCCGTAGGGGGGCACTATCCACTGCGGCCGAAAAGTGGTAGGTGGCGGGGCCATTGACCTGACCCCGTCACAGGGGGACCACGGGTGCCATACACGGAGCCGTCTGGCGCCCATCTGCTGATATGGTCCCTGGGGTGGTCACGGCGTGCAATGTGTTCTGATGCGCCGGTAATGGGGGTACACCCCGGAGGAGGGTGACGGACAGCCGCAGCGGGTTCGCGGTGCGTGCTAACGCATGCCCGTGTTCACGCGCCACAAGAGGACACCGTGAAGTTTTAGTGGGTTGGAGTCCAACATAACTGCACTATCTCCCCGTGGTAGCGCAATATGCATGAATATTCAACATCATCATCATCATCATTTCAGCCGAAAGACGTCCACTGCTGGTAATGGCCTCCCCCAGGCATCGCCACACATGAGTATTAGTCCAAGAAAAAAAAAGGAGGCAGTATTCTTGATTTTTTAAAGCTTATAATCTAATCTGATATTAATTTGAGTTTATATGCCAACGGACTAGATCTACCGTTTTATGCGAAAAAGCAAATTATTTGGCAGATAGTTCTTATTTAAAACTTTAGAATTACTAAGAGTTTTAAGATTTCACTTCTGTCGGTAGTCCACATGACTGCACACTTTTTAGGGTTCCGTACCCAAAGGGTAAAAACGGGACCCTATTACTAGGACTCCCCGGTCCGTCTGTCTGTCTAATAATAATTTATTCATTCAAGGCCTAAAACACAATGAGAGAATTGACAAGAAGAAATACAGTGATTAGGCTATATTAGTACATGCAAAAAGCTAGAAACTTATGACACCCAAACTAGGACATGTCCTGTATCTTAGGTGTCAGGGTTCCTTCCTGGCTGGTCACAATATGTATATAAATGATTTATTCGTAATTTAATTTATCATAAATTATTTAGGTAATTATTAAAATTTAATTTAATATTTATAATTTTTAAATTTAATTGAGTTAATATTCTAATAACAAATAATATTATATTGCCGCTAACAGTAAAGTTTAGTGAATAAAAATAAATAAATAGGATTATGTTTGATTTCTCTGCATTATTTCATATGTGTGTGTGAAATGTAGTAGTGTGTTTATGTGTGTGTTTTGTGGCAGTTGAATATGTAATGTGTAGAATATTGTAGAATGTAATTCCGATCGGGATTTACCAACAAGTCCTCTGTTTCCTGGTAGGTAAGATGAACAAGCCAATCCCTCACCTTCATTTTACATTTTATTCTGCCAAGGTTAAATAATTTCAAATGTTAAAACAAATACTAAAAACAGAATAAAATAAATAGTTAAGTGGGGCTCCCATACAACAAACGTGATTTTTTTGCCGTTTTTTGCGATAATGGTACGGAACCCTTCGTGCGCGAGTCCGACTCGCACTTGGCCGGTATTGCTAAAATTTGTGGTGTACTTTTATTGTAATAAAAAAAGTGAAAATTAAAAAACTTTTTAATAAAAAATACATTGACTTCAAAATAAAAACACTACAAAGAGAAAAATTACTTCAATTTCGGCAGTCGGTGTTCTTGTTTTGGTTTCTTCGTTTTTTGACACCGACTTCCGAAATTGAAGTTATTTTTCACTTTGTAGTGTTTTTATTTTGAAGTCGGTTGTATTTTTTATTTAAAAAAAAAATATTTTTCACTTTTTAGTTGTAGTACATAATGGACCATTTCTCCAAAGTGAAGCCAGAATAGATTAACCCAGAAACATGCAACTTAAACAAAAACGGTGGAATTAGAGTATAACAGGGTGAACTGTTCACACCTGCGTACACTTTGGAGCGTGCTAAAGTGATGTTATGTTATGAAATGATGTAAACAATAAACAGACATCCGATTGCAGCTATCCCGAGTGATTTGCAGTCATTTATTGAAGAGTTCTGATGTATATCTCCGAAGTTCTTCATCAGATCTTGATGAAATTTAAATGGGACCACATGACAAGCACCAGCTTTCAAATGAAAAAAGATTCATCAAGTAAAAAGTTCAGAGGTAACACACATAAAAAAAAAAATACAGCCAAATTGAAAACCTCCTCCTTTTTGCGAAGTCGGTTAAAAAACAGAATAGAAACGAAAAATAAAAGCGTGTTACTAAATAATGAGGTTTGCTGTTAGAGTACTCAATTATGGGTTTAGCTCACCTTTATGCATAAACTGTCCTATTTGTATGTTTACGGTAAGAAGAATACAATAGTATTGTCAATAAATTACATTTTTAAATATTATGTAATAAAAAAACTGCTACGATTTCTCGTAAACCAACGTAAAACTCTACATCAACTTCGTAGCGCCGTAGCACTTCGTAGCACCAAAGCGTAACCCCGTAGAGGTCTCGTAGCGCTCGGTCACGTGCGAAGCGATCACGAAACGTTTTTACCGCATTTCCGTTTTTTCAACTGCTCACTTGGCAATCGCGTCGCAAATTTCAAACCGAAGCTTTTAAAAATTCTGAATTTCGCAAAATTGTGTGAAAGCATTTATGATTTTGAATACCAGGGGGAGGAAACATTATAACATCATCGTATTTATAATTGTAATTATTATTAATTTGAATTAGGTTTTTCTGTGTGTCGAAAATAAATATTTATTACTTATATTTGTTAGTTTTTATTGATTTCATTTTTATTTCCGGTGCTAGTCGCAAATATTTTTTCCTTCACTTCGTTCTATAATGTCTGTGAAATGATCCATAGTTCCTGATATTGGACAAATATTAGAAGAGGACTACATTAGGGTTACACGTACAGTCTAGACGTGTGGTCTCTCTTCAATTTGTTCGCGAGACGTGTGTCGGAGGTGGTTTTAAATCCCCGTCGTTTTTTCCCTAATCTCGTTGTGTTATAGGCCGCGGGTCCTGATCGGAAATTGCATTATTTAATGCACGTAATATTTTGATCATAATTTATTTCTAAAATGAGATAGGAACATATCTCCGAGTTGGTAAAATGATCGACAGTTCTTTAACACCTGTACTGCAATAATGGACAAAGATATACTTGAGAACTAGATTAAGGTTACACGTACACACGTACAGTAAGTCTGGACTGGGATCGTGTTTGTACGCGAGACGTGTGCCAGTACCTACACGGTACCGTGCCGTGTAACACGGCCTGCAGGCCCGCATCGGAAATTGCATTATTTTATGTATGCAATATATTTTTCTTTTTAAAATGAAATAGGTACATAAACATATCTGTGTCGATAAAATGACCTGTTTCAATAACACCTGGGTCGTGAAATCGTGATATTGGACAAAGATCGAGTAGAGATCTAGATAAATTAGGGTAACACGTACAGCACAGTATGTACAGTCTGGACGTGATTGTTCGCGAGACGTGTGTTGGCGGTGTTATTAAATCCCCGTCGTTTTTTCCCTAATCTCGTTGTGTTACGGCCCGCGGGTCCTCATCGGAAATGGCATTATTTCCCGGCCCGGAGCGTCCCGCCAGGACACCGGATACTCCCCGACAACAGTACGCACATCGTCCACCCCAAAACTCTCCGTTGTTTGACTGAGAAATTTCAGCCATTTCCTGCGACATCCGTTTTTACATTACTTTGTCAGATGTTTGAGTTTTTAAATCAAAGTCAGTAAGTTTCAGTTGAATTTCAATTAGTTTAATAGTTATTATGACATGCTTCTTATTAAACATAGAATAGAATGTGTAGTATACCATGACACGAAGGGCCTTATTTATTCTCTGAGGTGTTTAGCCAGTTCCTAAACAGCTCTGAACAGTACATTCTAAATTCAAATTTTATAGAGAAAAATTCAATTAACATCTGTTAATCAGTCGGTAGGTCCCCTCAATAAATACCATGATCAAGAAATGCAGAAGAAATGACATTATACTAAATACCAACCATATAATGAGTAAGTAATTCGTATGATACAATTTAATCTTATTAAAACCCCGATTTGGAACCGACACGAGTCAGTCGTTTACTTTCACCGCAGAAGTATTGTTAGCCCCGGTCTGTACTGCCCAGCGGTTATCACAATATTTTCTATTGCCGTCAGTATTACGGTTACACAAACATTTGCTATTACTGGAAATAAAAACAAATCAATCGTGGACTGTATATCCATACTTCCATCCATACTAATATCATACATTCGAACATAACTCTGTCTGTCTGTTACCTTTTCAAGCCTAAACCACTGAACAGAATTCAATGAAATTTGGCAATAAGGTAGATGGCATCCTGAGAAAGCTACATAATGAATGAAAAAATAAAAATAAAACATGCTAGGGTAGGGTAGAGTAGGCTAGGCAGGTAGGGTAGGGTAGGTGGGTAGGTAGGTAGGAAGGCAGGGTTGCTAGGGTAGGGTAGGCTAGGTAAGTAGATAGGTAAGAAGACAGGGTTGCTAGGGTAGGGTAGGTAGGTGGGGTAGGGTAGGGTAGGGTAGGTAGGTAGGTAGGTGGGGTAGGTAGGTAGGATAAGATAGGGTAGGGTAGGTAGGTAGGTAGGTGGGGTAGGTAGGTAGGATAAGATAGGGTAGGGTAGGTAGGTAGCTAGTTGACGGGAAGCGAAGCCGCGAGGAACAGCTAGTACTCAATATTACAAATGTGAAAGTAACTCTGTCTATCTGTCTGTTACCTTTTCACGTTTAAACCGCTGTACCGATTTATATGAAACTTGGTATGGAGATAGTTTGAGAGCCGGGGAGGGACATAGGATAGTTTTTATCACGGCAATAATTCTTAAGAGGATGGGGGTTTGTGCGGTGAACCAATAATTTTCCAAGTATGGCAGCCTACACACCTACAATATTATTGCGCGATATAAAAAAATGGCTATTCAAAGTACTAATGCTACGCAGACGAAGTCGCGGGCAACAACTAGTTAAATTAATAAGGTAAACATTATAGGTTCGATAGCAACACGTATGTTTAACGTGTGTTGGTAATAACTAATAACAATGCCTTCCTCGTGGACAGGTCTCCATTTCACCCCGCTGGGTATTTTTCTGTCTTTTGTTTTGCTGTTCTCTAGAGATAAACGAAAATATCTTATTTTTTTTTTTTTTTTTTAAAAACGTTGCCCCACACTAGGAATTTCTCCCTGTATCGTGGGTGCGTTTACAAACATATAAACTCACATACACAAACACCCAGAGCCGGAACAACTATCTGTAGGTCATACAAATATTTGTTCCGTGCGGGAATCGAACCCGCGATACGCAGCGCAGCAGTCAATCGCTCAACCACTGCGCCAACCGTGCACCCGATTATTTTCTTGTTTAAATGTTACATTGGTTATTTAACGCATGGTAACATTGGAAGAACTGTCACCATAGACAGTTATTTTATAAATTAAAACTACGTCGTTTTTTTTTGCCGGTCTTATAACTAATATACGGAAAAATTAAAACCGGCTTTGGCAACTGGACTTATGGTATAAAAAGTTTGTCTTTGCATTTCCTACTTATGGTTGTAATTATGATGATAAAGTTTTTCCCTTCTTCATTTCATATAGTAATAACATGATCAATCAACAATAGACAACATCTAAACGAGACGAATGACATAACAAATACCCAATAAAACAATCGGGGAGAGCTCTTACAGAACTCTGACACAAAACGAGGTATTAAATGTTCTTACAGATAAATAAAATAAAAAAAGAAGTGGAGTTGTCTATGGAGCACACTCCCGGTTCTCACGTCCCCGATATTTGTTGCCTGTCGCCTGGCGACGGCATTGTATGGAAAGGAGGCGACACCTGTGAAGGCTTATAAGGACGATGGTCCGCTTCTATTGTGCCACAACACCCAACATATAACTTCTTCCAACTCTTATTGTGAGACACACTTATCTGTTTCAAATTTTGTAAGTAGCTTCGAGTTATGAATTGTTGCGAAAAGGAAAATAGATACTAGAGATTATTTTTTATGTTTAAATAATGCTTAGCAACGTCCAAAATCTTTTGTATTTCTGAAAAGTTGCCATGATCGTGAAACAAACGAAAAGTATTTTAGTTTCCACAGTTTTGTATGAAATCACAAGCAGCATTCTAAAAAAGCAATTTGTAAGTAAAACTGCGCTTTATTCTCAAGAATATTGCACTTCAGTCTTCTTACGATGATGATGAAGCATTGCTTACGCTGCTCTATTTCACAACTATAGTGCTTTCGTCGAGCGGTGCATTGTTATTTCTTAGCAAAGTGCTGAAATATTGCGGCGGCGCGTTCGGAAGCGGAACAATGGCGCTACGAAACTGATCTTTACCGCAACCACTTTAAGGAGACCGAGAAACTCTCGTTTAGGGTATAGTTTTTGGCTGAGTGGGCGGCGTTTTACTGAAATGAACCTTAACGTGTTGGAGATAAAAGTGGCTTTGTGGTAGAGGATGTAGTAGCCGCAGGTGCTGGCAATCCCGCAGCTGCGGCTTGAATCACGCCTGTTGCACGGCGCCGCATATATCTTAGCTCACTCAGCGTGTCACACCTCGTTGCTCTTTTTATACACTTAGTACTTCATACAATGTTGCTTTAAAAATATTACTTGGTGTGTACTCGTGTATCTTAGCTGAATGTACACGGACACAGGACATTAATAAATACGCTGTTTAAGGCTTTCTAGGAGATCTACTCACAGGTTTAGGAGAAAACAATGACAAGGTTCGTCGAGACGTGAAGTGTGACAGTCCATTAAGCTCTCAGTGTCACACGCTGGCGGACAATGGACGTCGATCGAAAGGCTTGACGTTTTGTTTTCTTGTAACTCGACACTGATAAACTGAAGACAAGGTAAATAGCTAATGGTACATTGATGGAAAATGCGTAGGTACAGGATGCAATGTTAACAAAGGAGGAAATCTAATACGACTTTAATGAGGTGAACGGAGAAAATGCTCATCGAAGAGACGGTACATAACGAGATGCAAACAGCGTGTAAGTGTACCGTCATATATACCGTATAGAGCTCTCAGAAGCTTCTAAGGTGAAAGACAGCATCTCAAAGTAACTGCACTCAATTCGATTTGGCTGCGTCTTGTTTAAACATCTCGACGGGAAGCGCCAAACATATCAGTTACCGAGACTAGGCGCACCTCCGCGTCTTATTTGTGGTGCAAACACGAGGGTGGAAGGGTAAAGTAAAAAATGGAGAAACGCGTCCCGAATAAACACAAGAGAAATAACGACATCAAATAATAATTGAAATCATAGGTCGCGGCGGGAGCGAGGTTCATGCCGGAGCATGCGTGCCACCACATATACTTAGCCACATAGCTACCTACTTATATTGTAAGTAGGTGCACGTGTCTACCTCTTAATATTTCATGATACTTTTTCTTATAAAAAAGAGAAGAATATTATGATTTTTATATTTCAGCTCGTCGATAAACAAATTAGCTTTTATAAATCGCTATTAGCCTCACTAACGAAGCCATCATAATCCTATTAACCAGCTGGCAAACAATTTTCCTCAACAATTAGTATCTGATCCATCAATTTTCTAACATAAAATCTTGAATTTAATCCGCTTTGTTACTAACAGTTTAAGCAGATCTAATATTTCTTCGAAGTCATTTATTCTTGTAAAATGTTTGTAGTCAAAACAACGTTAGATAATATGAAAGAATTTGCGGGATATACACATCGTGGCTATTAATCTCGACAAATCAAATAAAAAGGTTAATAGAGGCTCGCTGGGAGGGGGAGGAAAGATTGCCTCTGTCCTCAATGAGAGAGGCGAGCCCTCTGCAGCCGCGATACCATTATTAGTGAGTTAACTCAATTTGCGGCATATTGTTTGAGAGGAGCTTAATAACAGAGGCGAGAGGACCTGGGACATCGTCATGACTACCCTTGATCCCCCGCTAACCATATCCGACATAAGACTCGCGACGTGAACGTAATGGCAACTATGACCAGCCGTTTTGATACTATATTGAAGTACCCACTTGTCAGTAAATTACAAAACTTTGTAGCTAAATTTGATAGCTTGAGTAATATTATAAGCTTTTATACAAAGAACTGTTACTAAAATTATTGCTCAATTTATAAATTAGCATAGTTACAAGAGCAGTGGTGGCCCAGTGGTTACGGTCCCGACTTACGATGGTCGTGGGTTCGAAACCGAGCCAGGCACTTTGCTTTGTGTAATTTATTTCATCACCGCTGCTCTCAAAACGGTGAAGGAAATAATCGTGAAGAAACCGGCATGTCCTAGAACCAAAAATTCAAAAGACGTGACATCTACCAATCCGCACTGGGCCCGCGTGGTGGATTATAGCCCACTCCCTCTATGAAAGGAGGCCTGAGTCCCGGCAGTGGGAACATTAAAAGGCTGATGTGATGTGATCGTTACAAGTTCATTTTGTGCCTCTATCAAAACGTGTATTACTGAAACTGATAAATCTGAATATATAATTACGTAGTCTGATATTCGCGGCCTTTTAATTGCCAATACGCGAAATTACTTGAAAATTCAGCGAGTAATAATATAATTACAGGCCAAATTAATGGCCATTAAATAAACAAGTGGATCGTACCAAGCCTATTTTGAAAGCGATACCTCCGCCTTCGGAAGTTGATACAAATGCCGTTGAGAACCGAAAATAATTTGTCCATTGAGGGTTATTTAACAGTTGTACGGTTGTTTATTTGCACCGCGGCGCTCCTACAAAAACTACCAAAGTAAACCCGGTCACAAAATTAAAAGCACCTCAATATTAGACTCTATAGCGATGTCGTAAAGTTGATAATTACAATTTTACGCTCGGCAATTACGAACTGAAGTCGATACAGTCGGAGTAAATTATTAAAACGAGCTGTCGAACAAGCGAAATTAATCGAAAGTATTCCGTTTGAATTTGAAACGAAGTCGGAGGAGCACTTGTAGTTTATTAGTTAGTTAGGTCACTCGCTTGTAAGGACTAGGGTACTGGCTGGCTAGAAGGTAGCCGCTCAATACATTATCCAATTGATTCCTACTAAAATCACCTCTCTCAATATTTTATATTACCTGTGGGAACTTATTTATTATCCCGATTTACCGTCCCAGAAGTTCCACAAAATTTATTTCCAATATTAGAAGGGAGCTTTTATTATTCAAAATTGCTCATACTTGACTAGGTATGAAGGACGATCTTATTGGTCGTACACACTTCCTAGATTTCACATAAACGGTACTGGTAATATTGTGAGCCGGTCGGAAATAAATCATCTGTAAAATCGGTATCGGGACGGTACTAAAGACCAATAAAGGCGGCAAAAACCGTGTCGACAAGTCATTTAGCAAGCGTTCGAGCATATCGTTGAATAGCATTAGCGGAACAATATTTTATGCAGTGCGAGGGGAGAGCGGGGCGGGACAGGCCGGCGGGGCGCCGGATGTCATGGAAAAATTGCTACTTCCGAACCGGAGCCCGCACAAAAGGGCCCGTCTGTGATTTTATTATCAAGTGTAGTGACCTCCACGGTGCTCTGTTACAAGCAGTCTATCAAAAAATATGACAGTTCTTTTACAGTTTTCCCGCGTTGTATCTTAGCTGAAGGATATTGTTTTCGCCGATGTTTCTTGCAAGACTGTTTGTAACGTAACCTTTTTACCCGACTGCCGAAGGAGGGTAATGTGTTTATCAGTCTATGTATGTATGTATGTTTGTTCCTATGTGGCGTTCTAGAGACCAAACGCGTAGGCCGATTTTGATGATTCTTACGTCAATCGATTCGTCTTAACCTAGCGAGTATCACTGCCTATATAAAAATTGGAAAAATAAAATTGCGGATTTTGGGTGAAACTGTGGTTTTTTTTTTCATCCAAACCCATCTTGTGGGTATCAAAATAAAGGGTTTTATGAGATGATTTCAAAAATATACTTTCATTTAAACACTCTAAATGTACCTAATTAAAAAAAAACTAACAAGTTGTAAAATTAAAATTTTAATAAGCTAATATTCGCGAGCTGGCTGACCATAACCAGATGTATCCTACGACTGCAAAGCATGATTTTCTTCTTGTTTACGTCTTTTTAGTTCGCTTTTTAAGCAGTCGGGATTTTGTTTTTTTATTAACTTTTTTTTTAATTAAAATCTGTAAATCATATTGAAATTTTGTTATCCGTAATGAGTTAACAAACTAAGTTGGTAGCAAAGATGTTCTCTTTTCAACTCTGTTAAACCTTGCTACAAGCATTCAAGTTGATTGTGACTCTGTCATAATTCTGGGAGCAGCGCGCATACATCATAGCGAGGCTGCTCAGCCGGCGATTGTTTCCAAGTTGATACGTTTTCAATTGCAGAGAGCTGTCAGTGTGCCAATTTCGTGGCATTCACAACAAATTACGTATTAAAGCGAGTGGAAGCGCAAACAAAACGGTCCGTGTTCGTGACGTGAATTGAGCGGGTAGAACGTGCACCGCGGACAGGGTGTGGACACACTGTGTTCGGACAGCGGACAGGCAAGCATATATAGCAGCAGAAACATGAAAACAATAGGGCGAAATTTTAAAATAATCCAGCTAATATTGTTAAATAGATTATTGTTTGAGTAGCTCGAAAAATT
Source organism: Orthosia cruda (assembly GCA_964057195.1). Taxonomy (NCBI): domain Eukaryota; kingdom Metazoa; phylum Arthropoda; class Insecta; order Lepidoptera; family Noctuidae; genus Orthosia; species Orthosia cruda. The sequence goes on along the minus strand of OZ059835.1, from coordinate 25,417,617 downwards.
TTGTTTTCACGATTGCGAGCACGTATACTAGCCTTAATTACAGCTGCAGCTGCTAATTATTGTAAATACAAATAATAAAAGAATGCATGATAGTGCACAAGTGAGAAGTGAGACTTTCATCAGGAATTCTACTGAAATCAACAATGTTTCGTTTAAAACTGGAAGTTTTGAATAAATTTCTTGCGATCAAATCTTTGTTTCAAATTTAATTCATATAAACATAGTATTTCAAACACGCACACCAAAACATTTTTAAAACATTGAAACACCAATAAGACCAACACAACTTCAAAAAGAAAAACGAGTGCGGTCGGGTGACTGCCGTTGTTGTGTGGAACGAGGTTCCCCACGCCTTTTTTTTCAACTATCAAACATCAGACAAGTCACATTTAACTAATACATGATGTAAAAAGGTAACACGCTCATCAATACTTTTTTTTTCAAAATCAATCCGCAATAAGATCAACACAACTTCGAAAAAAAATAACGAGTGCGATTTGGTGACTGCCGTTGTTGTGTGGAACGAGGTTCCTCACGCCTTTTCTTTAATTATCAAACATCTGACAAGTCACATTTAACTAATAAATGATGTAAAAAGGTATGGCGGCCAGCTTTTGACGATAATATCTATCCGACCTACGCCGGACGAAACCAAACGTCTCTCAAACATTACGTTTTTCGTCACGTGACGATTTCTACCATGCAACTCTTACCACAAACGGCGTTAAGGAAGTTCGTTCCAAAAAAATCACATATAAAAAAAACATATCATGGAATCCGCCATTTCAACCACAAAGGCCGTACCCAAAGTGGTACACGTTTAATTTAATTACTCATGTGCCAGACACCGACCCGACTGGCCTTAGAACACGTGACAGTATTTCAAGGGCCTCAAATGTACGACACGGCCCAAATTGGACCCGCTACTGTGGTTAATAATAGCCCCTCCGAACTTCATTAATTGTATCGGGTTTCTGAAAGAGTTGTTGTTAAGGGCTATGGAATTTATATCGGTATATTTAGAATAGTTTCAGAATCAGATTTGAAGGTGTTTTACTTTGAAATCAATCCTTTACAGGATACTATATTTTTTTATGAATTTTGGTGTTGATATTAGATATAAACACTTAAACAATTAGACAGGCAAAAAATACTTACAGATGGGTTTGAATAAAATAAACAGTCCTCCTCTTTCCCTTCAGGGATAGAATGATGTATGTTATGGTAAACCTAATATCCATTGGGGGCGACACATACGTCTCTCACGGTGTGATGTTTCAAACATATTGTCCATTTTGTCTGCAAAATGTTAAGCATTTTGCAGACAAAAATTTAGCTTTCTGACCAAAAATTAATATCCTTATTTAAAACTAGCTGACCCCCGGGGCTTCGCTCCCGTCAACTGGCTACCTACCTACCTACCCTACATACCCTACCTACAATTTTTTATCTATCATCAAAAATGTTTTTAGCTCACGCCTAATAATGAATTTTATAGGCAACATTTTGCTACCTTGGGTTACATTATTGCAATTATCATAAGGATCTCTAATTCATTTGAAAATATATTATATACTATAACACTCAGGAATAATGTAGCTTTCTACTGGTGAAAGAATTCTCAAAATCGGTTCAGTAGATCCAGAGATTACACCTTACAACGTCACAAACAAATATTAGTATAGATCATCTCGACGCAGTTTAACGACTGACTGACAGATTTTCAGAATTTGAATTCTGTTTATCAATTGCTTAAAAGGGCAGAGATCTATGATAAAAATAAGGCCCGTTATGTTAGCAGAGACGAGCACAAATAACAACTATCTACTAATTAGAAATAGTGGTAATACACTCTTAGTAAACAAAGAATATAAGCACGTTACTAATTGGCAATAAAATAGATGTTTTCTTATATAATTTCATCTTCAGTTATTAATAAACTACGTACTAATATTTTCAGAAATAATTGCCTCCTACAAATGCTTTCTGAGAACCCAAATAAAATGTTATTACTTGAGTCATCAATAGCATAAAATAATCTCCACACGTAAGAGACAAGATGCTAAAGAAAAAAAAAACCGGCCAAGTGCGAGTCGGACTCGCGCGCGAAGGTTTCCATACCATTATCGCAAGAAGCGGCAAAAAATTCACGTTTGTTCTATGGGAAAAAATAAAAAACATAGTATATAACATTTAAATATTTATTTTATTCTGTTTTTAGTATTTATTGTTAGAGCGGCAACAGAAATACAACTCAACTGTCAACAAAATTTCAACTGTCTAGCTATCAAGGTTCATGGGATACAGCCTGGTGACAGACAGACAGACGGACCGCGGCTTCTTAGTAATAGGGTTTTTACCCTTTGGGTACGGAACCCTAAAAACCGAGGACGAACTTCTATTTTCGCAAAAGATATTGTGTTCTTGCTAATTAGCTACGGTAAGGTAAACAAGCCCCCGATAAAAATGAAACTCAATGAAGTAAACGAGTTTAAGATTGTTTACATCGTTATTTTCACATAAATAGTTTTGATATACAATATCAGCTACTTGGAAATGTTTATCATGATACTAGTTTACGCCCGTGGCTTTGACCGCGTGAAAATTATGCTGAAGAAAGATACTAGGTACCGGGATTAAATAAATATCTCTAATTATATGTCTTAATCCTAGTCATGGACCAACCCGAGACTACTTTTCAGCCCTTGGGCGTAATTAAATCACAACATACAGACTTGCATATGTTTGTGTGGTGATAATTTGGGAAACAAGATAGGATATTTTATTGTTACTTTGGTGACGGAGCGGAGGTGGGTATTACGAACTACCCACCATCATGACTTTACAAAGAAATCTACCATCAGGTAAGATAGTGGTCAAAAGCAAACCGATCAGGAATAAATAAAAAAGTATACCTACCAAAATCCTTGATAGAGAATGCCTTAAGGTTTCACTAGTCGAAAATTCTTCCATACAAACGTAGTCTGGCAATTACTCCACTGTTTGACAGTGTATGTTCAAAATAAAAAATTATATCAATTTACTTATACTTTATTTTGTATGAAAACAGAAAAGTAAATACACAATATGTATTTGAAAGTTATGAGCGTCGAAAGTTCCATATTTCAACACTAATTTTAACGCATCTTTGGGCGAAAATAAATACCATAAGAAGAAGGAATATTGCAAAACGGCCTCCATACAGGGATAGATTAGTGATTCAACAATGCAAATAATTTTATTGTAAAAATATACATGTAGTAGTTTTTTCATGATATCTAGACTCCCAAAGGTCTGTTCATAAAATTTCGCGCGCTCGTTTTCGTCCTAAATCATCATCCATTTCGCTAAAAATTTGCAAACGTGCTAATTCGTATGAGAACTAGTTTCTTTCTGCTCATCACAGCAAAAATCTCTTTCGCACGTGTTGTCGGATGAGATTGCATGCATTTTAACCACGCGCACAAAATAGTTCGTGCCGTTGACTAGGGCAACCTTAAGAAATCTATCTCGAAGAAAAGGTTTAATTTTTTTTTGAATTTTTTCTTTACCTTATGATCATCTATGAAATAACACACAATATTTCATTATTCTACAGCCACTTTAGTCTTGGTCTCAAATGGGTTAAGTAAGAAAATAAAATTTTCTAGCAAACAAGAATACCTTTCAAGTCGCAACGGTAAGCGATACTCAGTAACAGTTGACGCAGCACAGACACTAAATAGCCGTGTTTATTCTAGCAGACACAATTACAAGTTCCGTTGCAAGCAGTCGGCTCGATATCGGAAAGAGATGTTGTTATCTAGAACACGAGCACTCGGCGTAATCCCTTTAATTAGCAAAGCAAGACGAAATGACACCCGCCATAGAACTACGACGGCTGTAGAACAGGTATTTAAATGAGTTTGTAGTTTCACTGTAATTTGGAAAGGGTTTTAGGAAAACGATGGTTTTGAGGCGTTTTTGCAAATATGAAAGAAAAAGAAAGATATTCATTAGTGACTCGCATAAGAGAGACAAAAATTAAAAATAAATAAGCTTTTATATTTGTATCTGTGTAATTGTCAGGAAAAGCCATTATTGCATGGGTTCTTTTCGGGCTAATACTACTAGTTAGACAAACCAACTTCTTCGCTTGTATGTAGGGTCACAATGTAACTGATCACGTTATGTATTGGCGAATAACGTAGGTATACGACATTCCACTAAACACGTAGTTTTATCTACACGAACAATTGGTCACTCTCACTGTAATTCTTCATAAGTCCAGTTTTATCACAAATTAACAAATCAATCCAACCCGCCATCTTTTCCTCGATCTCTTGTCTCCCCTTGTTCGCGCCTAAAACTAGTGTTTGGTGTTATGTCAAGTTGACATTTGTCAAAGTCATTATAAACCATAGCTTTCTTCAGAACGGAATCTTTAGAAATGCCGACATATTAAAAATATCAATGTCGGAAAAAACAAACATGCGTGCAAAATTTCAGCTCAATCAAAAACTGGCAAGTGGATAAAATTTATCTTGTAAAATTTGATTACAAACACCGGCAAGCTTATTACGTAAAAAACAGCAATCAGCAATCATCGCGCGATCAAGCGCTTTATGCCATAAAAGTCGGCATTACCTATAGTGTAGGTAAGGTAGGTCCTAAAACAATCGTTTTCTAATCGCTCACTGTTTAACAAATACACTTATTCTAAAATAACCACCAAAAACTCTAAAATTTCTGTATTAAAGAGCAATTATTGCGCAAAAATGAACGAAACTGTACTGGAGGTAAAGTATAATATTCAGTGTCGTTTAGCTTCATGAGCGATTTAATCATTCCACTAAAATTGCAAGTGAGAAAATTCACAACTTATTTAAGCAGAAACCAGCAGCGTAACCAAATTGAAATTACGCTAGTGATGTGTGTAAGAAAATAAAAGGCATCCGAATGAAATTAGCGGGACGCATTCAAAGCAGACAACCGGTCTAGTCGGCGACAAAGCCCCGTAGACAGCCCGCAGCGCGCGAGACTCGTCGTGAATGCCTAATTACGACGCTGAGTAAATAACTTTTCTATTTGCCTCGGGTCGGGTCGCGTTCGGTAAAACATTAATCATGATTGAGCTAAGTGGCTTAATACGGGAGGGATAATGGCGAGCAATGATCGCCGGCAGGGGGTGGCGCCGAACGGGCGCGCAGTTGGAGGTCCGCGGTGCGTCATGCGACGACGCCCAGATGTACCGTCACATACGGTACGATTGAGAGAGGCGATGACACGTTACAGTCAGGGACAATTGATACATAAGAAACTTAAATATCTGTTGGTAGAATTCCGATTCAAAGGATCAAAAACAATGCAGTTTTCGAAAATTGCATCGTTATATCAGCCTAATAACCAAGAGCTAAAACTATCGGGTCCTGACCTTTAAGTACAGAAATGAAGCCGCGATGGCTCCTAAATGGAAAACACAAACATAGGGGTGGTGCGCCGCGGGCGTCCCGCACTGTTATTGTTTGTACACCGAAACTAAAGCCAGCAGAGGAAGCCCTGCACGGGAACAAACGGAAAACTTTAAAAGAAACCATCAAGATATATGTGAGCTGGAGCACTTCCCACGCATTTTGATATGAAGCATCAATTAGCGGCGCTTCTTGAGAAATATGCTTTCAGTTTATGTTGAAAAGGCTTATTTTCAACCTTATCTTATCTTGTGGAGGGGCCGAGAGACAACTCGGACACTTCGACCCATTGGTATTTATTGTGGTAATTTCAACCTTAAGGTCTAATTAGTTTCAAGTTTTAATGATTCGTCATATTCGTCAAGGTGTTATGAGATACTGAAGTCGACACTCAACAGTTTGTACATTTTGTATTCAGTGAAATACTAAACAGGTATTTGGAGGTATCCGCGTAAATTTTCATACGCGTTTTGAAATAATAAATTAATAACTAGTATTTTATAAAAAGGAAAGCTAATTGCAGAACCATCAGGTACAGTGTATGCGAATGTGAGGTGGAGTAGAGAGGTGCAATATCGATATCGGGTCTCGACAAAAGTGGGCAGTATAGCGCACCGCAGGCGACGTCAGGGGGCGCGCGCCTCGCCCAGAGAGCTTTTCCTTGTCACCGGGCATAACACTAAACGATAATATTGCGATCGACTTCCGATCCTTAAACGGCAACAATTGTCGTATGTAACGTTAATGGAACCGCTGCTCCGGCTTGCGAACCGCGCCCGTTTTATGCATATCGACGTCTACCGAGATTTAACGCCGATAGCGAACCATTAGTGAACGCGCATGATGTAGGATTTTATATGAAGAGGTCATTTCGGTGTGTTATCGATGGTAGTCGCATCCCTTTTAAAAAGAATTCCCTAGCTGAAAATAAATTCGTTTCACATTGGTTATGCTTTTACGTACGTGGCTTTACAACACGTCTGATATTTTGCTTGCTTTATTGAACAGTTATGAGTTCACTTCGCCTCAACTCAAACATACCACAAACTGCCAAAAAGCAATATTGAGAGCTAAAGGCTACGAAAACGAGCGCGTTGCAAGGATTCTTTCCAATTGCGCGTCGATAAGGATTCACCGTTTAGCGTGGCCGCGCCGCGGTGCCGGCACACAACAATATCAAACATTTCCCACTTGCCTTGCGGTGGCTTCTTTCGCGCAAAATTTATAAGTGGGAGGCTACGAGGTAATGCAGCGAGAAGATTCAACTTTCAAGTTAGATAGAAGTTACTACAGTACCTATACATTTGGTGTATTTTAGAGAGCGACGTTAACAAAGGCTGTAATCAGAGACACAAACAAATACCTGGGAGAAGGGAGAGGAAAAATTAGGAATACAGCAGCCGCATGGATCAAACATTTCATACCATCGCCTAAGAATAGACATAGGTAACAAGTCATAAAAATAAGTTAAGCTTGATACAATGACTTGATATCAAAACGATTCGATACCTTCCCCCACATATTCCTTATTTGAGAATGTTGTGTTGTCTAGTCCCCCCAGTTATTCGAAAAATACAATTTAAAGAGGCGGTTACAGACCAATTAAATGGCAAAAATATAACAATCCGCTTATACCCTTGGTTACAAATAGGGGCAACCTCTGTAAAAATCCACTGTGGAAACTTATACGTAAGATACACACAACAGTTACTCCAAAAATACAATTTGTAAAGGCGTTTGCAGACCAATTAATAGAGAAAATTATATTTAAAGGTCGTAGCTCATTTACACGTCCCCGCCCAATCACCGCCCCCGCACAACACCGACTCAAACGGAGCTGACTGCTCGTTGTCCACGCGCTGACAGCTAGCAGGCAACCAGCTGTTCACACGCTTACAGCTGTCAGTCAACTAGCTGTCCCCGCGTCGACCGCTTTCGCCTTCCTTTTTCGCCAAGCAATGTTCTTCAAGCGAGCAGTCTGCGTGGCAGCTTGGAGCGCGTGGTAAGCATGCGGTAAGCGAGACATCAAATATCGAGTGGTACGATGGCGGTAAGCTCGTTTACAGCGAGCCTTCTGCTAATTTGTGTTGTCAATTTAAAGTATGTCTACAGAGGACGCCCTGAAGCTCAAATTCAATGAACATTATTTTGCCGGGTCGGAGCGGTGTCGTTTAAGTCGGCTACGACTTTTACCCTCAGTTTCCCACCTTAAAATTATCGGAGAATTAATGTAACAAATTGTCAAGCACGCGATATCTGCTGTGATTGGTTGAATGAATTTTCAACAGCCAATCACAGAAGATAACGCGTGTTTGACAATTTGCCACATTAATTCTCCGATAATTTTAAGGTGGGAAACTGAGGGTTAGCCTCCTACAAAAAGCCCATAGTAAAATCATATACCTAATTTAAATAATATAGTACCTGGGCGACCGAGCTCTACTCGGGTGAAAATAGAGAAAACGACGTTTTCTAAAAATTAAACCTATCTAGCTAGGTTTTTTAATTTATCGCTCACGAAAAGCCCTGCATACGAAATTTCATGAAAATCTTTGGATCCGTTTCCGAGATTCAGACTATAGATATATGTATATATACAAGAATTGCTCGTTTAAAGGTATTAGATTAGATAGATAATGTAGGACCTTCTGTTGAAGATCAAGAAGCAGCTCAAAAATTGGCAACAAGAAAAAGTAATAATATTTAGTTTGAATATATTCGCATAGGTGACTTTGACGAAGAAAAACACCGTCTATTGATATCATAACAATGTGTTTCTCTTATAATTAGCGAAAACATCGTTATTACCTATCGGATGTGGAAGTTCGCTCGGCAATGCTAGATCCGGTTACGAGGAACAAGTACGCAATAATTGGCAGCTTACAGGCAACTATAGCTCACGGTTCATCGGTGCGAGCGTCCCCATTCGCGACAATATTATTGAACCAATTAATTTGTTATTTTTCTGTTGCTATTGCAAATGTCAGATTCCTGTCTGAGACGAAATAGAAATGATTATCAAGGAATATGATGATAATAACCTTTTTTAATGTGACCTTTTGTTGTGGAATGTGTTACGAGTGAATTATATTTTTGTCTAAAGCCTTGTCTAAATACTTGACTCAAAGAGCTTCATACTAAGGAAAGTAGGGACATCTTAAAATATTGCACTGCGCAAGGCAGAAATATTATGTAATGCATTTTTGGGTCGCCAGAATTTCAATTTGAGTATATTAAATTCATGTCAAGCAGATTTCATATGAAGAAATTCTTACGCCTGGCTGCACCACCATAACTCGCCAGAGTACGTAATACGAAGCGAATTCGCCGAACGAAATTAATATTAACTCAGCAGCATCGAATCCAATATCGAATATCAGAAAATACTCAACATTTCACAGATTTGCTGAAATCATTTTAGTGCTTTAAAAAAACGAAAAGCATCACGCATTTAATGGCATAAAAATCTTCGTAACTCAACAATAAACAGCATCCGAAAACGAAACCAAACAAAATTCGCTTCAGATGGTAGTGCGGGACTGTGGGGTTCGGGCGAAGCGGGGTAGGGGGCTCTGTGGTGTTGCCGGCTCACAATGCTGATTGAAAGCAAATAATGAAATCATAGGGAATGGAGCCCCGGCCGCACCCGCAAATACTGTGAAAAATTGCACTCTGCTCTCACAACAATGAATGCACAAAATACAATACGGGAACCCGGTCAAATACCGACCGTGTTCGTGCTTCACGCCGCCAAAAGCCTCACCGATATACTGCCGAAAATATTTATTCAATAAAGTATTTTTGTTTGGTTTAAATATCATCACTTCATATAGTTTTTTAATGTACCTTCATATAGCTATATTTTCATTCGTAAATCACTAAGGCCCAGTTTTTTATCCGTAGTTAACTCAACCAATGACTAACACCAATGGATTCAAATTACGCTGAAATGCGTTTATCGACAATTGTTCCTCTAGTCAAATAATTAACTCTCGAACTTATTTGACCATTTGCGAAGCTAACAACTGAAGAAAAATTATGTTTCAAATTTCGGTAAAACGCGTTTCTCCATCACAAATGGTCAAATAAGTTGAAGATTTAATTATTTGGTCATTTGTTTGGCCAAGAGACTCATCGGCAATGAGGCAAAAGCTCCAGAGCCTTAAACATCGTCGCCGAGTTGCCAGCTCGTCGGTTTTTAATCGGATTCTTTTCGGGGAGTGTGCGATGGAATTGCACGATCTAATTCCACCACCACGTCATCGCTTACCATCAGGTGAGATAGTGATCAAGCCCAAGACTACAGACGATAAAAAAATAAAACTAAATTGATAAATAAATGCGTTATACCAAAATTTGCAACCTTTGGTTACCATATATAACTATTGGTTGAATTAACTACAGATAAAAAAACAGCCTAACTTAACCACAACAATGACTAGGAATTTTGTTAACGTTTCTGTAAATGTAAACTTCCTAGTACTTTTCGGGGGATTTCTCTAAAGGCGTGAGTGGAGGCCAAGAATTCAGGTTTTGAACACTGGTAAATTTTACAGCGTTATTCCATTGAGTTACTTCAAAAGAACGTAATAAAAAAAATAATGGGCAGCTTAACGTAGGTAGAACGTTTCTAAAAACATCTTTAGGCCCTATGAATGATACCAAAATGTATATTTTATAACCACGCGCAACCTCCGATGTTAACTTTTGTTATCTTTCAAATACAATATGTTTTGTGTTCATAATGATTTGCACGTGTAAAAGATTAAAAACATTTTGATACGTGGTGTATTTCCACAGACCTATTATGCCAAAATATACCTACACAATATACTATTGAAATTCTCCAGAGCCAGCATTTCACACAATTGGAATATTGAAAACGAAATATTTCCGCAATTCCTGAATGTGGGATTGAATATCAGCGTTGTATAAAAGTATTCACTGAACCGACAGCTAATTGACATAACTATTTGCAAATATTTCAATTGAAATTAAAATGAAAATCATTCCATTAATGTTATTGCAATAATGGTATTCTGCCGTGTACATAATTCACCTGGCTGATCACTGCCAGTATATTGGCAATTTTTGTAATCATTCGGTACTGAAATATCCAGTGCAACACTGTGTAAAAAACGTACCACAAAGGAATAAAAAAACCGACGCTAGCTGCAACATTGAATCTTAACTCAAACAAGAAAACAGCGGGCCACCCTCGATATTTACACCATAATTCACGAAAAGCTACACAAAAAGGTGTGTTCTTCCAATTTTCAAATACGCTAGACTTAGTATCGTGGCAAGGCGATGGGCGATCATAAAGAAGGCGGTCAAACACTGGCGACAAACAGAGGAGCGTCTGGCCGCGCCTTAGTTCAAACACCACTTGACCGATCATCCTTACCGCGACCATATTTTACCAAGCCAACGATATATTGCCGTGTTCCATATCGATGTTTTGTTGGGATATTTAATTGAAATATGTTTAGGCATATCGGGTGTTTTGATCGAATTAAGCTAAGAGGTTTATTTTTCTTTACTAGCATAGGTAAGTGTAGAACCATTCCATTTTAGAATGGGAGTCCCACTAGGAACTAGCATAGGCCCAGAATAGATTGGTTTTCTAAACCGTGAACTACAATCTCACTCACTGAGAAGTTGATTCGTTTTCAAAATTTGTTATGTCTTTACTTGCTCTAGGAAAAAAAACGATACTGAAATGAAAAAGCATTCCGCACAAAAAAAGAAGAGTCTATTTACAACTCCATTCAGTCTATGTTTGTGCCCCATTGTTTAGTCGTCCATCGATGGCGTCGATTATGAAAATGACATGTCAGCGATGTCACTGCGCCGTCGTCGTCGAGACATGCGCTTGATGCTAATGATATACAAATGAAGCGAGACAGACTGCCTCCGCACTTGATCAAAATATATCCCACCCTTGCTGTTGAAAATGTGCATGTTTGTGTTTACGAGTGTGGAAATATAATTTTAACTTTTGAAGAGAAAAAGTACATTATATTCGGTTTAAATAATACTTAGTTTTTGTGGTAACACAATAAAACTAAGTAGCAAGGGAAAAATACCTGATAAATTTAAAAGGGACCAGTGTAGGTATTCATCGTTATGAACCACTTTTACAATAGGACCAACTCTGAAATTGCGTACTTCACTCGACAAAATGTATGAAGTAGCAATTATTTTTTGTGATTTCAACTAGGTAAACCTTTCCTAAACGACCGTTTTTTTTGGCAGCAGTAAGACATCTGCAATGGTTATAAATGCTGAAAAAGGTAATGATACACGTGTTTTTTCATTTTCACGAATTGAAATACAAAACGCTTTATTTTCACAATTTTTTCTCTGATGACAACAGCAATTTGTCAACAAAACATAACATTCAGTGGCGACCCCAGTCATTTCACTTAACAACTGTGTCGCATCCCACTAATAGTGAAGTCCATTGCGTATTAACCATAATGAGATTTTAATTGAGGCGTCGCGGTGATCTGTCCTCAGATACGGTTAACTTCATTAGGATGGCCGCCGATTAACTTTCGTAATGTAATTGTGATGTTAAACTAACACAAACATATGTTGTTATAGTTCCAGGTTAATGTAATGAGTAGATTTGGATAGGTTTTGAGTGCCAAATTCAAAACGAATAATAACCTTTTTCCGAAGAAAACTTTCACATAAGCTGGTCCTTCGAGCCGGATTACTGATAAAAACTGAAACACTGAGCATCGTCATGTATATCTTTAAGGCATTAATTTGATATGTCTAGAACCTAAATTGATACCTACTAAAATTCTAAATTCGTGCAACATCACAGTATGAATAACATCAAATCAAGTGTTCGTACATTTAGCAGGCTTGATTAAACCACTTGTGTTCTTACAAAGACTACTATGAAAATAAGTCTAAGTAATCAGGTGCAATAGAAGATCTATTTATAGTTCTAAAATTAACATGATTGAGGTGAAAGTGGCCTTTAATAGAGTTATAACGGGTTTATGAGACTCATGGCGCTGACATATCATATGAAGGAGACTAACTTTAGTTGGGGAGCAGCGTGGGCAGTCGAGGAATTTAATTTACAGACTGAATTATTTGAATTAGTCGTACTTTCTAACTTATACAGGCGTTTGGACAGTTTGGAGCAGGACAAGGAATATTCTGTTAAAGTTGTATCAAAATTTAATAATGCATGAGACTTTCATCACCTACATTTTACAGAATATTATGTATGGTTAAGATTTCAGCGTATTTCAATAAAACTTACTGTCACTATATTGATGGTATCTACTAACTTTCTAACTATAAAACACCAATCTAGGTAAAATTAACCGTTATTAATTTTCATGAAGCAGCATCCATTTTTGTTTTATTACACGATGCTAAACTAAACGGTACGTACTCTAATATTTGTCGACTACTTCGCACTATATTCGTGATAATTTCGAGGGAACCATCAGTGTTCAACTTGTCATCTATGTGGAGATGCAAATGAGCGGGCGGCGTCAAGCTTGGCGCCGCACTGTGTTCCCATTAACACAGGGAAGCTGGTCAAAACTCACTTTTTCTAGGAGACACATTTTCTGGGAAAATTTATGAAATTCTTGATTGTCACATTAATCAAATTCTTGATTCTGTTTTTAGAAACGCTGGATTCCATAAGTTGATTAAGTTTATTGATAATAATTGCTAATACACAATTTGCCACCATTTTCTTTGTATTGGCCATTGAGGGGTAAAGAGTAATTATTTAATCTAAAGGGACACATCGCTCACTTACGAATGAAGCATACCTAACTATAGTGAAAAGTGTATATTTCATTTATTTTAAATTAATAATAATTCAATATTATATGAAGCTGTTATCTTAACCTAAACGCAAATTAATTAAATAAATGGCCGTAGTTTAACTTCATACGATATGTAACTAAAAAAAGAGCATTTATTTCATATCATATTTGTTTAGATAGCGGGCTCAAATGAAACCACTGTGCACCGCCCGGGGCGCCAAACAGACGGCCGCGACTAATCGCCGCCACGACATACGCCGATCGCACTCATTTGCGATTTAATTGTGGATTATTTTGATTTATGTACACATGTAAACAAGTTTGAGAGAAATCTCCGTTAGGTTATTTAGCAAATTTGTCGGTTTGTTGCGGTAACGAGTAGAAACCGATGAGCATTCAGAATGACATAAAAGGTACATAAACCCACGCCTTTTTTTCATGGGTATAGGCAGATACTACAAAACGCCATCTGCTACGATTCTTACTTTTTTTTTTTGTCTCGCTTAGACTCCGTCCTTTTGAATATAGTTTAAATACGCACATCGGTAATGAATACTGCAAACCTGGTCTTTCTACCCGACTGCTGAAGGAGGGTAATGTGTTTATCAGTCTACTTATATATGTATGTTTGTTCCTATGTGGCGATCTAGAGACCAAACGCGTTGGCCGATTTTGATGATTCTTACGTCAATCGATTTTTCTTAACCTTGCGATTGTCACTGGGTACATTAAAATTTGAAAATAGATTAATGGCGGCTTTTGGGCGCCGTATTGTGGGGCCCATATATATCCTTCGACTGCACAGCATTATTTTCTTCTTGTATACATCTTTTTAGTTTGCTTCAAAACAGTAGTTTTTTTTATTTTATTATTAACTATTTTGAAAAACATCACCATGAAGATACATATTAGTCTTTGGAAAACATAATTTTACATATTTTCATCAAATGCTCTTTGAGTTTAATCGAAGAACGACGTCACGGTATCTTAAAAAAACGCACCTTTTAAGAAGGCCCACCCGACCTCATTCGTCGAAATAATATCACCGGACGCTAAGCTGCCCAAAGACCAGTAAATGTTTACCGGGAGTTTACAAGGATCTATTAGGGACAGTCTGGAGTGTTTTCGGCATACGTTGCTTGTTCGTTGGAGCGTAATTAATGCTAGGTGCCAGCCGTCACGACGCATTCGGCTCACGGCTGAGCGGGCCCGACCCACGGCCTGTGTGAGTGGCGACAACGGCCTAGTGTCACAGCATCGCCGAAAAATTGCTGTTAAAACCGCATTTAGATGAAACAAGGGTGTGTAATGGAAGTGAAACGAGCTCACCCGTACCAGGATTTTGACAAAAAGTTTTTTGCTTTGCTATAAAGCGTCAATATGTGATAGTTACGTAAAATTCAAAACAGATTTTCTCCTAAAGCATTAATATAAAGATGGTGTTTCGAACTTTGAATTTTCGAAACCTATTATGAAATAGGTATTTTCCCTCACAAAGTTACAATCGTTATTTCACGAGAGTTTATTTATGATGGTGACTATAATACTCATATTTTGTAATATTTTCCAAGCGAATTTCAATTAGTACGTAATCGATTAAACATATTCTCCTACGGGCATTGCTTGATTTTTCAATCAATCTCAATCGAGTAAAAAATCTAGTAAGTCAAAAGGTTTTAATTATGAAAGCACCGTCATTAATTGAAATGTTATCTTAACCACGCACAAACCATATACTATCTCACTTAGCAGTAGTTTCTTCTAATACTCTTTTATTTCTCTTAACTTGTAAAGGACCACCTATAATACTTAATGTATATGTCGTTTGTTATTAATGCTGTTTTAAACCAATCTAGAGGTTGTTTGGAAATAACTAAAAGAAGAAGGCACTACCACTAGTATTTGTTTGAGAGTTTGTGTTTTGTGTTAGATTGATATACTTAATTCCTTAATATAACACCCAATCTGTATTTGAAGGATTAAACTTTGGAAATGTTCAATGATTTTCCTGAGGATATAAAGAGGTGTGATAATATTAACATATTTAAGAGTAAACTAAAAAAACATATATGTATCCTATAACGTCGCCAACGCCACAGAGGCAAATATTATATAGATTAAGTAACTCTGTATCTCATTATAAGTGAACTGTTATTTATAAGTTCTTATGGGAAATAAATATCTTTAAAATAAAAAGGAAATGACGCCTTATACTAGGTATTCATCTGAAGGAGGAATACCAGACGAAGAACAGACCAAGACCACAAGCGAATTCACCTTTTATCACAAGTCTACGAAATTCTATTTAATTATATAAACAAAAATTGAGCTTGGCAGAAACACGAAAATACACGTGCATCTAAAAATACCTATAGTGAAAGAAGAACTAAGCGAAAAATGCAAAACGTATAAACAAAGACTGAGCAAACACAGCAATATCTTAGCCAAGTACCTTCTAAACAGACAAGGGGATATAATCCTCTTAAAGAGATGGCAAATCCTGAACTTGGATCACCGACATTAAAAAAATAAATTTATTTAGTGTTAAACCACATAATGTGATTGATCAAAAAAAAATTCTTACGAAGAAGCCATCAGATTATGGCTATAAAGCTGATTGCAGATAAATGGAGAACTAAAAAAGATATATAGGTACCTATATATAAACAAGCAGAACACTGTACATGCTAATGCCGGGTCCGTTTCCCTCTCGATGCAATGTGTGTGTTGAATTTTGTGCCTGATTATCCAGATATTTTGAGAATCAGACTTTTTGCTATATATAGATGTTCTGCTTTACAGACCTTCTGATATTTGGACGTTTTGCTACATGGCCATTTTGCTGATTAGACTTACTGCTCATAAGACGTTTCGCGCTAGTGGACATTTAGCTATTTGGACCTTCTGATCAGGAGTCACACTTTCATTGGTCTATCCCTAAAATATCAAGAAAGTTAAGAATAGTAGTTTATGAAACTGTTGCATAATGAGGGGTATTAAAACATGAGTGTGTGTTTAAAAACCGAGCCGTAGGCGAGGTTTTTAATAGCTTTCACACGAATGTTTTAATACCTAGTTATGTGCAGTTTCATACACTACTTTATCTACACTCATAAATTGGGATTGGACCTACTAAATACCTCTTTTTGCATTTTCCATGCCATAAAATCGTGATAGCATTTATCATATACTTTTCTCGACTTTGCTGGTAATAAATTAAGAGTAATTTCCTTCGCCGCATCTAACATATCGGGCGGAGTCAAATTTTCTTCACATTCACTGATATCAGACATTTCACACACAATAATTTAAATAACTCATGAAATTCAGAACTTGCAAAACGTATGAATGGCGCCAAAACCCAGCACATCACCGCATTAACCGCGCATGCGCTAAGACTTAGCACGCACTGCGATCTTTATTAGCGCGATTTTTTTCCGCCCATTCTGCGACCTATGTAATTGTATGAAGTTGTTCGTATCGGTAACGAAATCGTGCGGAAATAATTCCGCAAGAAATCCGTGTTTTGCCACAGAATCTACCGCACCACGGCGCGAATTTTATTCGCCCGAATATTTTGAGCTCTATGAACAGTTAGAAGGAAACAAAATTCGCGCGAATAAAAATCACAGTGCGTGCTATGTCTAAAGCGGGCATTGTCATAGACAATTTAAAATTGGAATCAAATCTTTTTATAATAGGTACTATAAAATTGCATTACAAAAAAAATATTGATGGAAACTCCTTAGTGATTAACTTCTTGGATTTGTCCTGTATCGTAATAGAAAAAAAAATGTTTTATAGCATTATTTTGTTAGAGAAATAGTGTTATAATAAGATTATAGTTTTAAATTTCGGTATTGTGTTTATAAAGTATGCCAAGATAAACTCGTTTTGAATTTTATAATTCGAATATTACGATATGAGAGTAGATAATAGTAGTTTATGAAACTGTTGCATAATGAGGGGTATTAAAACATGAGTGTGGGTTTAAAAACCGAGCCGTAGGCGAGGTTTTTAATAGTTCTCACACGAATGTTTTAATACCTAGTTATGTGCAGTTTCATACACTACTTTATCTACACTCATAAATTGGGATTGAACCTACTAAATACCTCTTTTTGCATTTTCCATGCCATAAAATCGTGATAGCATTTGTCATATACTTTTCTCGACTTTGCTGGTAATAAATTAAGAGTAATTTCCTTCGCCGCATCTAAAATATCGGGCGGAGTCAAATTTTCTTCACATTCACTCATATCAGACATTTTTAAACTATAATTTAAATAACTCATGAAATTCAGTACAGCAAAACTTGCAAAACGTATGAATGGTGCCAAAACCCAGCACATCACATCAACGCATTAACCGCGCATGCGCTAAGGCTTATTACGCACTGCGATCTTTATACGCGCGATTTTTTCCGCCCATTCTGCGACCTATGGAATTATATGAAGTTGTTCGCATTGCGGTAAAGAAATCGTGCGGAAATAATACCGCAAGAAATCCGTGTTTTGCCACAGAATCCACCGCACCACGGCGCGAATTTTATTCGCCCGAATATTTTGAGCTCTATGAACAGGTAGAAGGAAACAAAATTCGCGAGAATAAAAATCGCAGTGCGTGCTAAGTGTAAAGCGGGCATTGTCATAGACAATTTAAAATTGGAATCAAATATTTTTTTAATAGGTACTATAATAAAATGACATTACAAAAAAAAAATATGGAAACTCGTTAGTGATTAACTTCTTGGATTTGTCCTGTATCGTAATAGAAAAAAAATTGTTTTATAGCATTATTTTGTTAGAGAAATAGTGTTATAATAAGATTCCATTTTTAAATTTCGGTGTTGTGTTTATAAAGTATGCCAATATAAACTCGTTTTGAATTTTATAATTCGAATATTACGATATGAGAGTAGATAAAACATATTACAGTGTATCTTACACCCGTTTGTGGTATAAAATTAACGACTTGTCAAAAATTAAACGCGGGTCAAGTGGTACAATTGCTGATTAACGATTTATTCAACCAGTGACAAAAGTTCACGCAAGCTTGACATCTTTACACAAATATTTTTAGACACTACTCGTTCAAGAAACTATTTGTTAAGATGCCCCACCTCAAGCGGCATAGCCTCCCAACAAAATATACTACAATAAAATTAACAACAGCAATAATAATATAAAAATTGTCATCACCGCTCACATTTTTCCAGACAACACTTCCAATTAACACGATTGTCTGCTCGTGGCCCATAGCGTGTGGTCGACATAAAACTGTAACAGCGGCGAAGCAGAACGTTAAACCGTTGCAAACTTGAGACAAGCAGGTTTACTGCCGCAACAGACACGCTGCGTTTATTGCGTGTTGCTGACTATGACATTTATTAGGCAGCTGTTTTTAACCGACTACGCCAAAGCCTTAAGGAAGGGTTACCGTGATTAGGAAAGGTTTGGAGAAGTAGGTACTCGTACATATTGTTAAAGTCAGGGTGGTTGGTATTTTTTATGAAACTTTCATATTAGACTGAAAACAATACTTAGTATTTTAACGCAAAAGATGGGGATCCTTGCAAAGGTGAGAACGTACTTCACGCCAGAACAGCTGCTCAGCTTGTATCAAGCGCAAGTTCGATCATGCATGGATTACTGTTCTCATTTCTGGGGCGGATCTGCCAAATACCAGCTTGATGCAATAGTGTAGTCTGTTTCCCGATAGCTACAATCTAGGGTCTTTAAGTCAAGAGTGAATAGGTTACTTCTAGGCAAGCGTGCTTCACCGTCGACCACATCATCGCTTACCATCAGGTGAGATAGTGTTCAAGAGCGAGCCTAATTTAAATGAAAAAAATTACTGTTCCTAAGTTCATATCTATACTAATATTATAAAGCTGAAGAGTTTGTTTGTTTATTTGTTTGTTTGAACGCGCTAATCTCAGGATCTACTGGTCCGATTTTAAAAATTATTTCACTATTCGGTTGCCCGATTATTGAGGAAGGTTATAGGTTATAAAACATCACGCTATGACCAATAGGAGCGGAGCATAAATGAAAAATGTTGCAAAAACGGGCAAAATTATTCCTTTTTGCGAACTTCCGTTGCGTGCGCTGCGTAAACGGGGGTGGTAGGTAGCCCGATGACGGGAGCGAAGCCGCGTGAGACAGCTAGTTGTCTATAAATCTAATTAGCCTGTAATGTCCCACTGCTAATGAAATGCCTTTCTCGCCCTATTCCACACACGCCTATCGTCTGTCATCGCCGGTCAGTGATTTCGGTGTCAAGCCAAAAGAATGAGTAAGTTTTATAACCTCAAACAAAACATTCTAAGAACGGGGTGTTCTCAACTATAACTCTAAGACCTTAATTCCAAATCAAAACCGATTCATACCTCCTCCTACTTGACAACGCATTTCTTTGATCTCAAATTAGAAGGCACTCCGTCATTACGTCATACTGCACAGCGAACGCATCAAAGCTTTGACGTTTCCGACGAGATTATTAACGCGTTATTTTCGTCGCCCTCGTAATAAATGCGGCCGTATTACGTATAAGAAAACTGACCTCGGCTGAGTGAAGTAAACTTGTGATCGAAAGCGCGGGGGCGCGACGGTCCCGGGGCATAAATCAGCCTCCCCTCGCGATAACGCTGGAGCCTTCAATTTGGCACATCCTTAAAATGACACACGAGAAGCACACCCCTAACGACACCGCGTCAACTCTCACACCACGCTTATAAATAAAATCGCACACATATTACCGCATTATATGTCATTGGCCCAGTGGTAACGAGCGATGCTTTCAACTGGTGACGTTTAAGATTGTGAGTTTGATCCCCAGAATGACGAAGAATGCTTTGTATTGAGGTAAGGAGTCTGTTAAAAAGTCCTCATTAGAAGTATTTTGCCATTGACATGCTCTTTCGAAGATTTTTTGTCATACTAAAAATAAGAGAAATTAAAGTTATATTTAAAACCGACTTCAAGAAAGAGGAGGTTTTCAATTCGATTATATATATATTAATGTATTTTAGGTACCTCAGAACTTTTTAATAGGTGAACAGATTTTGATGCTTCTGATTTTTGAAGTACACGAATTGACACGAGTTATATTCGACAGGCCACAAGAGCATCACATTCACATAATATTCTTTATCTTAAATCAGCTGAAATAGTCTACTGATATCGCCTATTTTTACCGACTTCTAAAAAAAGGAGGTTTTCCTTAACGACAAACAGCACGAATGTGTAAATTGAGTTATTAAGAGCATTTTGTCAATTCTTTCAGTACCTTATTAGAGAACTTGCTCACTTCTTAGCGATGGTGTACCAAAACTAAAAAGAGATAAATAAAGACTTTATCACAAAAAATAAACCGACTTCCAAAGCAAAACACTAAAAAGACAAAGAGGTAAGACAGCGAATTCCGAAACGAAAGTAATTTTTGCACTTTTTAGTGTTTTGCTTTGGAAGGCGGTTTAGTTTTTGCTAAAAAGTTTTTTAGTAAGGAATATTTCCCCACCATCAACCCTATCACCGCTACATACATTCATACATCCCTATTACATTATTTCACCGTCACACTGAACCTTCCACGCTTATCCACGAAAAGTTTGAAAGGAAATGTCACAAAAACCAATAACCGTTTGTGTATTGGTGTACAAATAA
Source organism: Orthosia cruda (assembly GCA_964057195.1). NCBI lineage: Eukaryota > Metazoa > Arthropoda > Insecta > Lepidoptera > Noctuidae > Orthosia > Orthosia cruda. The sequence goes on along the minus strand of OZ059835.1, from coordinate 25,396,689 downwards.
AGGGTTATCGATCTGACAAGGGCACCAGGGTAGTTATAAATGGGAACAGGGGTGCACTCAATGTCAGAAGCCAAGTTCGTAATTGAATGCAGGAAGGGTGTTACGACAGATAAAAAAATGCGTGTAATTTTTTGTATCCTGTAAGATTGTCTTAAGGGCTCTTAATTAATGTGTCACATGGTGGTCTACAGTAACCCGCGACTTGGAACGAGCCCAACTTACAGAACAGACAACCCAGGACAGACCATCCTGGCGCATCAGAACGAGGAGAGCCGACCCCAAATAATGGGATAAGGCAAAGAGAAAGAAGAATTAATGTGTTAAGACCAAATACCAGCTGGATGCACTTGAGTCGAACGAAAAACTGGCCAAGCAGCTCATTGGCAATGAGATGGTGGTCGAGTCTAGGCTCCAGAGCCTTGAAAACCGGCGCCAAGTTGCCAGGCTGTCGGTTTTTTATCAGTTACATTTTGGGGCATATGCGTTGGAACTGCATTAACTAATTCCTTCTAGCCCGTTCCATCATCGGACTACAAGACGAATGGCGATGCATCATCGGTACACGGTGAATATCCCACCAAACGCACCAAACCTTTTCGGAATAGGTACTTTTATTATGCGTACAGCAAAGGAGTGGCATTCAATGTCTGTGTCTGTATTTCCTGATAGCTACAACCTGCGATTCGTTAAGTCAAGAGCGAATAGGTTTCTTCTAGGCAAGCGTGCTTCATCGTCGATCATATCATCGCTTATCATATATAGCAAGGTGAGGTAGTGGTCAAGCGCGAGCCTATCAATAAATTATAAAATTCTTTTTATGTACATCAGGTACAAGTCTTCTGCCTGATGGAAGATCAAAACGGTAAAGATAACGATACAAACTTGAATTTCATATTTAGGAGATTTTTCAATAAAGTTCCTACCTAGTGCTCACTTTTTTTGTAAAAGGAATTTGAAGGAGCGCAAAAAACAACATGTTTCTATTATAAAGACCCAACGGCTTAGGCTGTGGGTCTTCCATAATTGAATTTAAGATTATTGCAATTGGTGAGTTTCACGAAATGATAAAACGAAAGATGTCAACGGATATTTTCCAACCCACCGGGAGTTAAAGCTAGATTTTCCCAGGCATTCCCCATTTTATTGGCACCGTATATTCGTCAATTTAAGAGTCGTTTCCACACATAGATGCGGAGAGGTTGCTCGGGTCGCAGCGAAAGCAATCAGGGCGGCGTCGTAGACAAACTGTCGGGGCGGGCCTTAATTGGCGGTCGCAGAGATTTATGCGGAGAGCCGATCGTCACGCGGTCGCCGATTTCGCCCGACCGCAGGGCCCCGAGTACCCGAGGTCCCGAGCCACGTAACACGACCGCGTCCACGACAAGTCGAGGGTTAACCCTTGGCAAACACTGGCCGCGCACTTATTAACACATTGCATTTTAACTGACATGGTTAAGGTTTGTGAACCGCAATTGCGGTACTAATTAGATGAGTGCTGTAATTTTGGGGTTCTTGTCTTATGACGTGTTAAGTCGGGGTTGAGTTTGAGGACCATCGTACTTATGTTAGGTAACTCTGTAATCGCCAACAAGCAGTCAGCAAGTCTTGGTGACGAATGTATGTTTCCTTATTTGGTTCATAGAAAGAAATTTTCTCCAACGGTGAGATATTATGAGCCTTAAATTATAAGTTACTAGCTTCTCCCAGCGGATTCACCCGTTTTACCTTCCCAAGGAAACAATATACCGGGATGAAAAGTAGCCTATGTGCTATTCCAGACAATAATCTATCTCTGTGCCAAATTTCATCCAGATCCGATCAGCCGTTTTAGCGTGATTGAGTAACAAACATACACAAATCCGACCATACTTTCATAGGTTACACCTGCGAGTATCGATTTTAACAATGTAATTAACACACAATCCTTGAAAATATAATTGAAATGTCCATTCTTATAACTGAAATGGAGAATTCCACAACAGAAATTAATATTAAAACAATGCATGCCCTCAAAATATGCATGTCGGTGGAGACTCGTCAGAATTGAATAGTTAATTAAAATAGCCCGTGGATAATTAAATTACGCATTATTATTATATTAACGTTCCTGTCAAAACTCTTGCTTGTCTATTTTCGATATCGTGCTTGTTTCATTTTCAGCGGTATAATTACGTTTTCTACGTTTAAATTTTACCTGCGTACTTACTACTGCGTACTTCTAGCATACTTACAGTTTCTGATAGCTTTAGTACTACGTGCAGTTCTATAACATGCGTTGGATTACACCTGCCAGTGTCGGACTGTCTTTTGAAGATCTTTGACATTGGTTGCGGGTAGTTAGAACCCAGAAAGAAAGACAACCAATCCTAATGAAAACTGAACATATCAAAAAGCGTGAAAGGTTCATTGTGACGGTGAAATAATGAAATGGGGATGTATGAACGTATTTAGGGATGATAGATTTGAGTTGAGGGTTCGGTGAGGTCAATTGAGGTGAGGGTGGTCACCATGTACCGGTAACGCATCGCCGTACGTCTTGTAGTCCGATGATGAAACGGGCTAGGAGTAATTAGTTCATGCAATTCCATCGCACACTCCCCGAAATGTAACCGATAAAAAACCGACAGACTGGCAACTCGGCGCCGGTGTTCAAGGCTCTGGCGCCTAGACTTGACTAGTATCTCACTGCCGATGAGCCTCTTGGCCCGTTTTTCGATCGACTCTAATGCATCCAACTGGTACTTGGCAGATCCGTCCCAGAGATGAGAGCAGTACTCCATGCATGACCGAACTTGCGCTTGATACAAGTTGAACAACTGATCTGGCGTGAAATACCGTCTCACCTTTGTCAGTGAGTCAGTTGAGCTTTTGCCTCAATGAAAATGGACTTCATAGATTGTCACCATAGGTTTAATAATTTCGTAATCAATAAAATAATATCGACAGTATTTTGGGCGGATTGAAAGCATCGATTCAGAGAGGATTAAAACTGGTCCTTTCACCCAATCATGTGCCGTAACGTACTCACTACCGTTTGTTTAAAGCGAATATTATGATCGCCGCTAAAAGCTTTCATATATTTTATGATGTCATTACCTTTATATCATTAAATAAACTCTTTTGCCGTTGACGGAAGCCCTGATAAAGGTTGCAAGCGGCAAATTGCAATATTTTTCCATATTTTTATTACATCACAGTTAATATGATGTGATACATAGAGGAGAGCACTTTAATGTATATGGCAAAGCGGGAACATGGGGAATTCAATTGACAAAGAACTTGCTTGTAAAATTAAACGTATCTTATTTGCTCTGTTGTCAAAGGAGTATGCTTTTTATTTTGTTATAAAGCAGCGTATATTAAAATGTTTTTTTGTTTATTTAACAGCCACTGGTCGTCTTTGTGAGATGGTTTTTACGAAGTTTTCTATGTGAAAATAAGTCATACAAATTATCATTATACTCAGTAAATAAAAGCTGGGAGTGTAGCGAGTAAAAGAGACGTGTCTTGTAGAGGTACACGTATCGATAGTTCTAGAGATATATGTGGCAGTTAGATGAAGCAAGAGGTTTCTCCAGACGACAGTCGGTTGTTTTTGCGGGGTGCCCGAGGACGCGGGGCCGGCACTACTGGCCCTCTCCGAGGGGGGAAGCGGTGCCGTTTTCAATTTGCTTTATTTGCGCTTGTTTTAATAGCGCTCACTCCTTATTGCCCGCGCGGACGGCCAGCCAAATTGCTTCGTGCCCGGACGCCTTTTGATTAAGGAGGAACACGCGCGACAGAAGTAGGCGTAAAAACAAAGTGCCCGAACAAACAGAAAGATGAGACCGCTGTACTAGACTACAAGTTTGGTAGAATATAATGTGGTTCATATTATTAGACTTGCGGTGTACTCTAGTAGTCTACCATCTGTGAAAGCCCCCAACCCTACATCACTAAATATTATAAAATGAAGTCCCCCGCTGCCACGTCTGTACTTGATAAACTCAAAAACTACTGAACCGATTTTCATGCGGTTTCACCAATAGAAAGAGTGAGAAACGAGGCGGTTTTTGTGTATAATTTGTCACGGGCGAAGCCGGGGCGGATCGCTAGTCACATCACACTATAATCACACTAATAAAGGCGAAAGTTTGTGAGTGTTTTTGTATGTTTGTTACTTCTTCACGCTCAAACGGCTGGACGGATCTGGATGAAATTTGGCACAGAGATAAATTAGAGTCAGGAATAGCCCATAATACTTTTTATCCCGGGAACATGCTACCTCGGTATAAATTTCTACATTCACGCGGGCAAAGCCGCTGGGAGAAGCTAGTTACACACTAATATTATAAAGGCGAAAGTTTGTAAGTGTGTGTGTGTTTGTATGTTTGTTACTTCTTCACGTTCAAAGGTCTGGGCGGATCTGGATGAAATTTGGCACAGAGATGGAGTATAGTCTGGAATAACACATAGGATACTTTTTATCCCGGGGATGTGTTCACTTGGTATAATGTTCGACATTCACGAGGCGAAGCCGCTTGCAGAAGCTAGTATTACTATAAACGTGAAAGTGTATGAGGAAGGATGGATGGATATTTTTCACTCTTTCACGCAAAAACTACTGAACTAGATTTTGATGAAACTTTACAGAAACACAGCTCAGAATCAGACGTAGCCAGCGGCGGTAGCTTCATATAAGCCCAAAAGCCCGGCTTGCCTTACTAAAATGCTCGATAGAGAATCAATATCAAACCTGAACTATTTAAAAGTTCGCGCGCTTAATTCTTATCAAAATAACACAAAGTATCTACCTATGCCACACTACTTCACATAGCGATTGGTCGCGCGCAGAGTTTCGCATTTGCAGTTGTAGCATCTACATATAGCTATCTCGCTTACACGCACCGGCTTTTACCGGGCTTTCAAATACTACATCGGTCTCTTTCGCACTTATAGCGATGTGCCGTATAACGAGTTAGAAACTTGTGCGTCTTTGTAGACGATAAGTTTGAAGATTTAAGCAGGGCTTGCATGTGAAGTTGCACGCGTATGCGTGACCTTGTCACCTTGCCAACTCTGCAGTGTTGCCGTTTTAGCGACGTTGTGAGATCTTGGAGATTTTTAACGACTTTGGTGACTTTTTTTAAGATTTAGCAACAATAAAAACTAGCGACTTTTGAAAATAACGAATATAAATATTCAAGCAATATCTTAAAAATAAAAAATTTGCGACATCTAGCTAGATTTTTCATATAACTGGCGACTTTTTTTTGCCAAATGACAACACTGCAACGACCCGAGTGCAACTCACTTCAGTTCATATCTCTTAGTACACGGTTACCAACTTAGGGATTTTGTCCCTAAATTTAGGGACTAGAAGTGTTAAAAGGGAAATTTTTGGGGACTGGAATATTTTGGGGATTTTTTTAGGGATTTCGAACAAAACTTACCAAATCGAAAACAAAGCGTGTGTTTTCTGTTTTGTGCGTAGAAAGGAACGCACGATATGTAATTCATATCCCCTAAAAAGGTACATAGTATCATGATGGTACGATTTTCCTTATAAATCGGGATTATGGATCGTGAGTAAAACTTAATCATACTGTGGACACGATCAAGAACTTCATCGTACATATGTATGACTTCAAAAATGAGACGTCAAATGAAAAGGAGCAACAGGATGATGATGTGGTTCTAGAAATAATTAACAAGTTTGCATAGTTGTATTTTTCATTTTTTTTTATCAACTTAATATGTAACGTTATATTTACCTACGAAATAATTTAGGTACTAAATAAGTATGTAGGTATAACACATATAAAATTCTATTTAGGGATTTTTAGGGAAATTCGGAAAAAAATTGGGGAATATTTTTGTTTATGGTTGGTAACACTGTTTTAGTAGTCTGTGCTTCAGTTTTTTGCTTTTATTTGCTTGAGTGGGAAAAGTTTTAGAGTTTTATGTGTTTTCTTAGATTTTCTCAGTGATACAATTGTTTTGGTGACTTACCTACAACAATGGAGGTAATTGTACCTTGTGAGGATTTAAAATGCGTTCAAGTTTTGATTGGCGAAGATAAGGTAAAATCTTTAAACTTTGCTCAGAAAAAACAGTTAATTTCTTTAACATTTTCCTACAGAAGAATTAGATTCATTATTTGACATTTATGCAAACTATTTCGACAAACAAACATTAAAAAGCCAATTGATTTGCTTGTATTCTAGTCCTGATCTGAAAGATCGTAATGTTTTCGAATTAATTGATTTCATTCATGAGAATAACCTTGAAGATGCCTTTCCCGAGCTGTTAAAGTTCGCGTATCTTGTTGTAACTATTCCGGCTACCAGTTCTTCCGCGGAACGTGCTTTTTCGTCTCTTAAACGTATCCATACCTATCTGAGAAATACACAAGGTCAAGAGCGTCTTTCCGAATTATCAATGATAGCTATTGAAAAACAGTTGTTGGTAGAATTAAAACGATCACCAACATTTTACTCCGATGTAATTAAATCATTTCTTAAGAAAGATAGACGATTCCAATTAGAATATAAATAATTTATTTAAATTCCTTATTACATTCTATCTAGCTATTTTTTAACTTTCGGTTTTGTTTTTTTTTTCGTCTGTAACCTGTTAGTCCTGTTACGAAGCAAGCAACTACTTACCATTACTTTGTTCCCTCAAGCAATGAAGCAAACCAAACGGCTTTTTTTAAAGCCACCGGAGGTATGCAATTGCTGATATGTTTATTATATTCAATCTAGCACTAGCATGCCTTCAGTGTGCTTTGGTTACCTCATTCACCGCACGACAAGCAAGAGTGAAATTGAAGAAAGAAGAGGAAAGAAGAAGATGGATGAATTCACTTTTAATTTATTATACCTAACCAGTAGTTTATGAGAAAATTGCGATGATACATACGTAGGTACCTACATACTCAGTCGAAGAGGGTTTTTTTTTTTTTTTTTGAAATCTTTTTAAATTTTAGTGGGCTTGCCTTATTTTGAAACCCTAGGCACGCCACTGGACGTAGCCTATAATTGATAAAGATATTGGGAGAAAAACTAATACCACGCGGTTGGAGCCGCGGGTGGCAGCTAGTATTTTATAAAACTCTTCATAATAAAAATAAGCTCTTCAAAATATCTGCGCAACGCAATCATGATTTACCCACCATTAAACCTACCCCTCATGAATGCGACTCAAAGGACTCTATATAAAATCAGGATATATTCTTGAATGACAAATACGCGCTTGTTAAATATCAATCGTATATTAAATAAATACTTAGACGCGTAACACTCGTCACCGCGAGCAGTATGTCGATATTTACACGAACACACAAATGCCACAAAATAATGAGCCCAGAGCAAACACGAAGGATATATAAACAAACAATTACAGTATTTATATATTTATTTTGCTGTATAAAGTAGAAGTTAAGTATCGATGTTCAGTTGAGTGCATGGTTTTGGGCTCAGAAAACGAGCAATTTTACCGTTGCTGATTTTCAGAATGTGGTACGTGTACCGATTTAAAGTAAGTTGACATTGATAGTATAATTATATCGAGTACTATATCTACTATATTAATTGTTTTATATATGCATATATTCTCGTTTTCACTTTCTTATAATACAGCTGCCATCGCCACCCTTTGCCCAGTTGTGGTGCCTAATTTCTACAGAGCTTATGATGTTTTGCTAAACTGTTATTAGTTGGTTAAAAAACCATAAATTTTGTCGATATCCTCATCAACAAAATTTATAATGTTTTTCTTCTTCTTTCTGTACCATGATGATTTATATATCTCTTGTATAATAAGTAATAAGTCTTGATTATTTAAACATCTGTGGGTTAATTCTCGAACTTTTAAAAACATTAAATTTTTCGCTTTTCCTTTTCCTTTATTTTTTTTGTAGCGAATATTGCTGTCTCCCTCTTAGTGTTTTATCGCCTGTCTATCTTATCTAACTGGCATTTCTCTACGTTTTAAATGGTAATTACTTATTTAATTAATTGCTTTCCTAGATTCTAGTAAAATATCTATTAATTCCGATTAATTCTTCATATTATTTCCGAGACCCTCACCCAGCACGACTATACTTTTGTATTTTTTGTTCTCTAAAATAAAATTGGGGCGAATCGCCTACTTAATAATTTTGGAGTGGTCGATTCGCCCACCGATACATTAACTTCGGGCGAATCGACACAGAATAATAAATATTTTTAATAGTGGTCGATTCGCCCGATTCGGGTGAGTTAAATTCGGGCGAATCGACCCTTCTCGTTATTAAGAGTGTTAATTGTTTTTTTCACATCTTGATTGAATTCACAATATAATTAGACATTGTGTCAGCAAAAAAAATATTGGTCCTCCAGCCCCATCTTTGTCAATATCAATAACGCAATCGAATATAGAAATTTTATCATTGACGTCACCATAATTCTAGAAGCAAAATATATAGCTTAAAAGTCCACAGAGTATCACTTACCTAAGCCAATGTCTTTTAGCGATGGCAGTATGGCAGCAGATAGCGTCGTACTGGTCGGCGATCCAGACGATCAAGATGATGTAGAACGCCGTCGTCGTGTCGTTGAAGAACTCCGACATTATCGCCTCCATGCCTGTAAAGAAGACATAATTTGGTTAGAAATATAGTTATAACACACAGGTTATGGTAGAAAATGACGAACACGGGCAATTGTTCAAGGGGAACGATTGGGTTAGTAAATCCGATCCAAGTAGAAGAACGATCAATTAAAACGCAGCCAATGATAGAGGACTAAGATCAGTGTTAGAAGGATCAATAAGGGAGTTTGTATTTCAAGGAAACAATGTATATCTATACTAATAACATAAAGAGGTAAGATTGTATTTTTGTATGTAACGAATAAACTTAAAAACTACCGGACCGATTTCAAAAGTTCTTTCACCGTTGGGAAGCTACACTATCCCCGAGTGACATAGCCTACTTTTTATCCCTGTGTTCCTACGGGATCGGGAACTACGCGGGTGGAACTGCGAGGCGTCCGCTAGTTAGTTAACAAATCCGTCACGCAATATCTATACAACTAAATGAAACTGAAGAGTCTGTAATGTCAAAATAACAGCTTGTTAATAAATGCATATGAAAGTATATACGTTAGTTTTAAAAAAAAGACAATTTTTATAAAAAAAAATTGTCTGTCTGTTCCGGCTAATCTCCGAAACAACTGGACAGATTTTGACGAGCCTTTGATTGGTAGATAGATAGCTGATGTTATGGTACGAGCGATCATGACCAAGATTTCGTTTACGGGATACAATCGATAGATTTGGTTATTCTGATTATAAAAATACTGATTTCAAAACTTTGCCGCGTACCGTCTGACAGAACCGCATTTTTTAAATTTCATAATGAAAAATCTACCGAGGTGTTTCACACCAATCTGTCTGATTTTTTTAATACAGTTGAACGATAGATTTTAGATTCCGATTACACAATTTTCAGACACCAGTAGCGTCCCACGAACCCAGGAGACCATTTGAGGATATTAAAAATGAAACAAAAAAAAAGCCCTAGTAAATCGTTTGAAAATCAGTTTGAAAATGCTCCGGCCACAAGTGACGCGTAAAATATCTGAAAACGAGCTTTTTCATAATAAAATTACGAAACCTATGTATTTTTGTAATATCAGACATATTGTAATAACACAGTCTGTTTTTTTTTTGATATAGCAGAAGTGAACATAACACTGTGACATTTTTGGCCGGTACTGCCCTCCTAGCCAGGCTCTGATTCGTCTTATCTAGCGGTTTTGACCATAAAACGATGTGACATGGTTTTGGTAGTGGGAGCTAAGTCGTAAGTTCCTCCTTATAATAAATAGTACCCTATTATAAGGAGTAACTTAGACTTAATTTACATTTATTTTAAAAATAATTAGGGTTGCCATGTTTTTTTTAAGAGGAAGTCGCGGGCAACAGCAAGTTAAGTATAAAAAACCGGCCAAGTGCGAGTCGGACCCGCGCACTAGAGGTTCCGTGCGATTTAAAAAAAAAAACGGCCAAAATATCGCGTTTGTTGTAAGGGAGCCCCACTTAAATATTTATTGTATTCTGTTTTTAGTATTTGTTGTTATAGACCACAGAAATATATCATCTGTGAAAATTTCAACTGTCTAGCTATCACGGTTCATGAGATACAGCCTGGTGACAGACAGACAGACGGACCGCGGAGTCTTAGTAATAGGGTCCCGTTTTTACCCTTTGGGTACAGAAGCCTAAAAACCATTAAAACAAAAAAAAAACAAGACCCAATCGAGTCCCTCGTCATGATTCAAAAATAGAACAAAGAGATCTATAAGTTCGCACACGAGCGAAGTTGCACATGTTAAAGCGACCGCTGCAACTTAAGTACAACACTGGTATCACCCACAAAAGGCAGTTAATAAAACATCTCAACCTCGGTGCAAGTACATCGCTGTCGGTCGGTTGGCGAAGCCGCGTCGCGTTAAATATCGCGGGTCATGTGTGAGCGCGACACCGGAGACCCTTACTCCAGTGTCGAGACTAATTAGGTGTCGACAATTACTCGCTAACGACCGAAATCCGAGGAGAAGCCAGCAGCCAGGAGCTTATTAAACGACTGCATACAGCTACGCCCCGAACGATTCATTCCTGTGTCTTTTCAGACGAAGACGCCTTGTATTGAGTTTATAAGCCCCTTTGCATGTGTGGCGGGAATACGTTTGCTGCAGTTTGGTGTGTTATTATGATTAGGTTGTATAGAAAGCGTTGATTGCGCTCGATTTCGACGAAGAGGTGAACAAGATAGTTGAATACGTCTGACGTTTGCTAATGTTTTTCTTAAGGAGGGTCCTCAGTGGGAGCATTCGTTCGTGAGCATTTGTACAAGCAATCGTAGACGAGCAACAAATGCTTCCCAGCGAGCACAGCATTCACTTTCGAGCAAAATTATGAACGTTCGAGTCGAACATTCCCTTGCGAGCTTGGAGCATTCGAATACGATCTCGTTAAATGTCATTTATTCGATAATACGATTTACCAAAAAGGTCACAAACGTTTAAAATCAAGATACTGTTCCTTGCTTTACAAGTGGCCAGTAATATTCCTATATACATACTCATCGATTTCATTATCTGAGTACTCGCTTTCGAGCGTTTTATGCGTGAATTTTCGAATGAGAGTAGTTTCCGCGAAAATCGTTGCAACGTCCACACCAGCCGAAGTTCGCGCTTGCGTCAAGGCATTGTAACGCTCGGCTCAACGTCCACACCACTCGAATACTCGACGTCGAATGCTCATTACAAGTGAATGCTCTCAGTGAGGACGCTCCTTTAGGTATATAAAGAGAATAAAAGTGCTCATACACCAGATTATAAGTGGTATCTAATGATGCTTTAAAGCAGAGACTAAATCCGGGGTTACATGAAGCCAGTTTTTCATGCTAGGATAGAAAGAATGTGCGAGTATTTGTGAAACAGACGTATCCTTAGTGTTTTATGTGCAAAGTCAACATATAACCTTGCTTGCCGATTTTAATGTCAAACATAATCGAATTAAGACAGTCGATCAAGAAATCTAAATACACATAAAACCCCAATACACACTCCTCAAAATTGAAACCTCCATACAGATATCTAAGGATAGCAGACACAATACGGTCTAAACAAGGGTACATAGGAAACAGGAGTGTAGTGAGGATTATAACTCAATACAGCGCCGACAACTGTCCGGCGCCGTGGCCGGGCTTGGGCGTGCCTTATTTGCATTTTGATGAGCCTCGACACTGATACAATAAACACGCCGGGCGCGATCGGAAGTCCGGACGGCCGGCGACTGGCCGACACTCGACCCGGCTCCGGCGACGTTTAGCCGTATCATTCATAACCGTGTTCGGTCAATTAACTCCGGCTTTGAATTATATACGTGCCGTGTCTATGCTCCAAACTTTGTGGCTTTGGTAATGACATTTGTGTCTAGTAGTTTGTACGGATTTGTGAAGGTTTGTCGCTAATGCATGCTGTGATGACAAGCACTGAAAGTTGCTAATTGTTTGAGTCAGTTTTAAAACCTTAAACGATATATCTGAGCTTTTTTATATTTTATTGGCTCGCGCTTGACCACTATCTCGCCTGTTGGTAAGCGATGATGTGGTCAACGGTAAGACACGCTTGCCTAGAAGTAAACTATTCACTCTTGACTTAAATACCCCTAGATTGTAGCTATCGGGAAACACAGACTTCGGCAGGGAATTCTACTCCTTAGCTGTATGCATAATAAAAGTGTTTCCAAAACGTTTTGTGCATATGGGTGGGGTGTCCACCATGTACTGATAGAGAATCGCCGTACGTCTAGTACAATTAGTTTGTACGTTCAAGGAAATAAACGACCATTTAAAAGAGCCAAAAACTTGAAAAGAACACAGAAAAGCTCGGACAAAAATTAATGCACGCAAAAAGAAGTTATTAAAACGATAAAAATTCATTAGCAGAGCGAAGTGGAGGTTGACTGATACTTATGAAAAGTCACCGGGAGTTACCTATTCAGCGGAGCATGCGACGTAATCCTCTGCGAGACGAGTAAACAAATTACTGGGACCGGGTCCGACCTACCACGACGTGCCTTCGCCCGTCCGCTATTAATTTTAATTCCGGCGCTAGCGAAGATCGCCCAAGATGAGAGAGGGGCACGCGCGACAGACGTCAACTCGAATCTGTGTTACATTATCGAAATACAGATCAAACATGACGCTTCTACAACGATAACTAAATAAGTGTTTATGGCAAAAAACTGTTGAAAAAAAAAAGAACAAGTTTACCTATTCAATGCCAGGAAAGGCTGTTCTGCATGGCGACAAAAACTATTGAAATACAAAATAAGAAAAACAGAAAAATCCTGCAAAAATTGATACGTTACAAAGGCGTATTTAAAATCAATGAAAATCAGATCTTGCAAAAAAGTTGGGTTCAATTTAAACAGGATTCAGTGTCCGATAGGCATCGATACGTTTACGAAGGCTCGTGTCATCGACAGGGCCTGGACTGCAGGCGGTCGCGTCGCCCTCGTCATACCTGCCGCCGAGGGGTACACGTCTGTGCGACGTATCAGGATGCCCGAACGTGCATGATGGACGTATGCACGATTATAAAAAGCATTTACGTTGATTTGCGCAATTATGCTGATGTAAGGAAGGTAATTTATCTGTTAGTGTGGTTTACCGTCGACCACATCATCGCTTACCATCAGGTAGTCAAACACGCGTAAAACAGTGCAAAAGAATTCAGATAAGACGTCATTAAGATATAATACAAACCTAAAACCTTATCTTACTTGGAAATAGACAACTTAACTTACAAGCAATCCCAACAAAACCACAAGCAATCATAACTGTAACAAAATTGAGCCAAACTTTCGTTTAGTTAACATCTTCGAGAAGTCTCTTTCAAAAACAAAGTAATAATAGTTATTAAATTCTCAGGTAAAATGGAATCTAGTAAGCTGAAGTGCAATTCAGGAGCTAGTGTATAAACCGGGGAGTGTAGGAATGCACACAAATTGTTACTTCTTACTTCCCGGGGTTTAATCAAGGGGGACACCCGCCGCGTCTGCCGCCGTGCCGTCCGCGCTTGCTTCAACTTGGCGCAAATTGAGAATAATGGATCCACTATGCCGCTTTAGGGTTCCCTGTACAAAAAATCTGTTACATCTGAATGTTCCTTTTGCAAGGTGTTGTTTGAGCAACGACTGAAGAATTCAGCGTTCAAACTTTGTTCATCTGTTCGAAGTGATTGCTTCATAAAAAGCCGTGCCGTATCCGTTCCCGCTCATATATCAAGTGTGCCTACCCGCGGCGCTTATGTTTCGGCTAAGCCGTGCATTGGAGATCCGTCTTTACGATCTCGTTAGTGCCGGTAATCGCGACGTTGCACGATCCGGATTACGTCTGTGCATTATTAGTGTTTTTATTGATTCACTCGGCTGCCGTCGTAAACTGAGATTATTATTCGCGACGTAGCCCGCGCCCCGCGCCCCTCCCCGCGACGCCCTCCAGCCAAGTTGTTTTGTTACTTAATCGCGACGATAACAACATTTAACGACGGCTAGGTGACTGGCGAAATTCCGCTTCGATGTTTAGTGCTCATTCTATTTTCATTAACCATTTACCCACTTAATGATCCAGATCCTAAGGGAGTGATTCAATGACTTGGACCCATAAAATTAAACCTTAGCGTGACCTGGACACTGTAATTAATAGCGGTTACAAGAAATGCTTTACTACCTGTGGCATTTGAGAGGACGTCGGTTGGGGCTTCGTCCAATTAAACGAATTTAGTTTCTGAAAAAAAATGCTACTACTCGAACCCAAACATTTTAGTCAATGGTGTTGCGAAATTAAATACAGGTCCAAATCTTTGGGCGGACGGTTGGCGCAGTGGTTGAGCGATCGACTGCTGCGCTGCGTGTCGCGGGTTCGATTCCCGCATGGAACAAATATTTGTATGACCCACAGATAGTTGTTCCGGCTCTGGGTGTTGTGTATGTGAGTTTATATGTTTGTAAACGCACCTACGATACAGGAAGAAATTCCTAGTGTGGGGCAAAGTTTATTATATAAAAATAAACCATACTAATATTATAAATTGGAAAGTAACTCTGTCTGTCTGTTTCTTTTGACGCCTGAACTACTGAACGGAATTCAATTAAATTTGGCAAGGCGATAGATGGCATCCTAATGAAGGACATAGGCTACTTTATACATGAAAAACAAAATATAGTAGGGTAGGGTAGAGTAGGTAAGGTAGGTATGTAGGGTAGGTTGGTAGGTAGGTAGGGTAGGGTAGTTAGATAGGTTGGTAGGTAGGTAGGGTAGGGTAGGGTAGGGTAGGTAGGTAGGGTAGGGTAGGGTAGGGTAGGTAGGATAGGGTAGGTAGGTAGCCAGTTGACAGGAGCGAAGTCGCGGGGGACAGCTAGTATATTATATAATATATAAATTTTATTTGGAATTTCTAAAAACAGTTTTCGACAAAACTCTGTGCAACATTTTTTTTTAAATTCTAGGAAAACGCACTCAACTCTTTCAACAAAACTATAAGTAAAACTACCAAATAATATATTTATAGGAAAGCACACCCAATCAATTTCCCAAGAACCGCAATACTAGCCGAGAATACCTCTACAAACGAAAATTCAATCTATGAACGAATCCGCGCACTATCCTACTTCCCGGCAAGACCTGTACAAACATATGAAGCTCAGGTCAACAGGAACATCCCACTTTTAATCAAATTAAGGGAGCAAACCAACACTTTCAGTTGTTATATTAAATTTAATAATGTATGTGCTTAAATACTCCGCGGAAAGTGGGTCATCGACGAACCTTTTACGTTATAGCTTTTATGGAACTGAAAATGTGTTACCGCAAAATCTATAGTTGGTATGGCGGTTTATAGTTTTTAAATTGATTTATATTTAGGCACCATTTTAGTTCCGCATAATTATACGATGAGTACCTAAGACATAAGGACCACTAGCTACGTACGTACTGGTCCTTTCGTCCCAATATGTGATAATTTATAAAAGAGAAAATATGTAAGTATGTTCCTTATAGACTCCGAAACGGCTAGACCGATTTCAAAAATTCCTTTACCGTTGGGAAGCTACACTATCCCCGGTTAACATAGGCTAATTTTTATCCCTGTGTTCCCACGGGAACAGGAACTACGCGGGTGAAACCGTGAGGTGTCTGCTAAGTATTATATAATTTACGAAAAAACCGATGGCTTATAAAATGTCATATAAAGCTTTACTTTAAATTTGTTATATATCTATTTAGTAGATATATGTTTCAATAAAAAACTTTTTATGCAAAAAAATACTACCGACTTCCAAATACAAAACTACAAAGTTACATATTCGCGAGCTGGCTGACCACCTGATCCTCCGACTGCACAGCATGATTTTCTACTTGTTTAGGTACATCTTTTTAGTTCGCAGTCGGGTTTTTGATTTTTAAATTAACTTTTTTTTTTCACTTTGTAGTTTTGTATTTGGAAGTCGGTAGTATTTTTTTGCAAAAAAGTTTTTTATTTTTCACTTTTAGTTGTACCTACCTAATAGGCAAGTTAGTAAGGTAACTATAACGCCAATATAGATTTCATGAAACTTGAACATAACCGCTGAAATGAGAGATCTGCGTACCCCTTAAGAGCGTACTGGCGTGATGTTATGTTATGAAATGGTATAAACAATAAACAGACATGCGATTGCAGCAATCCCGAGAGATTTGCCGTTATTTATTGAAGAGTTCTGTTGTATATCTCCAAAGTTCTTCATCAGATCTCCACCAAATTAAAATGGTACCAATTTCAGAACAAACGTAATAAAAAAAAAAAGAATTCAAAATCGGTCCACAATTGACGGAGATACCGGTGAAAATAAACAAAAAAAAAACAAAAAACATACATAAAGTCTAACATAGAGCCTCCTCCTTTTTGGGAAGTCGGTTAATTTAAAATGTGGTAGATAACTAAAACATCCTAAAGTTCTATTAATTTAACTAATTAAATCGACCTTTACCAATAACCCAAATTGGAATACTATTTAAGTTACTTATTGTGGTTTATTTCAATATTCAATTTAACTAAAAATATTGTTGATATTTCGACAAATGGTTAGGCAAAATCGTATCATCATCGGTCATTCTACTTCAACATGACATTTCAACTTGTGTTTGTTTTTTCAGAGCCTTGAACATCATCACCGAGTTCAGACCGGGCTGGCCTGTCGGTTTTTTATCGGTTACATTTCGGGGAGTGTGCGATGGAACTGCACAATTTGATGCCGCCTAACCCGTTCCATCATCGGAATACATGACCAACGGCTATGCGTCATCTTTATCTGGTGGACATCCCACCCGTACGCACAAAGAGTTTTGGGAATACTTTTATTGTGCGTACAGCTAGGGAGTGGAATGCCCTGCCGGAGTCTGTATTTCCTGATAGCTACAACCTGGGAGCCTTTAAGTCAAGTGTGAATAGGTTACTTTAAGGCAAGGGTGCCCCATCGTCGGACACATCATTGCTTACCATCAGGTGAGATAGTGGTCAAACGCGAGCCTATCAATAATAATAAAAAAATGTTTTCAACACACTTGCTCATAAAGTGGCTCTAAATTCACCGCAGTTAGGCACATAATGACACCTGTTATCAAACTGTGACTTTTTCATTACTATTATTCACAAGTGAGTTTTAGAGTTTTTTTTTTAATTTATTGGTTTTGTTGCTTTATTCTTAAAAAAAGTTTCGATACAAAAAAGATCGTGCTCAATAGTACAAATGCAACACATTTCATGCAACTTCGTATTTAAATAGATAATTTCAACTTGTACGTGTTTAATAAATAAAACTTTCACTCAAATATAACTTATGTTTTTGTCTGTCATAAAGAAAACTTGAAATTCCCCATTTTGCACGTGGCTAAAACGCTATCCGCGAAAAAACTTTTTAACAAAAAATCAAACCGACTTCCAGAACAAAAAACTACAAAGCAAGAAATAAATTTCTTTTCCGAAGTCGGTGTCTTTTGTGCCTACCCATTCTTTCACGTTTTTCGACACCGACTTCGGAAAAGACATTTATTTTTTGCTTTGTAGTTTTTTGTTCTGGAAGTCGGTTTGATTTTTTGTTAAAAAGTTTTTATTTTTCTGTTTTTAGTTTTGGTAGGTACCTCCAATTAACATGATTATCATTAAGTACATCTCATGGCGATTCCAATAAGCCCAAACACGACTAGGATACATTGTTTTATATTAGAGTTCCAGTGCCTACCTTCCGGCTTCATCATCAGATCAGTTCGATGGTGTCATTTTCACCAGTACCATTTATTTATAAGTATTTGCTTCATTATAGTCGGTTAACTATTCGAGATATCTTATGCCCGTAACATATTTAGCATTTAGGAGATCCAGTGGCCATCTGTGGTCTTCTTCATCAGTTCCACTTCACCAAATGATACTTTCTGAGTGCAAATGATTGCATTGTTGATGAAAATACCAAAATCACTATATGTTTGCCTATAATATTTGAGGAGTTCCCTCGATTTCTGTAGGATTCCATCATCAAATCTTGACTTGATGATTATGGGACCAACTAGGAAGTATACTCTTTCAAACAAAAGAAGAATTTTTGAAATCGGTCCAGGCGTCTTTGAGTAATCGGGGAACATACATAAAAAAAAAAGATTCCGACGAATTGAGAACCTCCTCCTTTTTTTGAAGTCGGTTAAAAAGCCAAAAAAAATAAAACTCATTATTTTAGTCTATGGCCGATCGCCATTGTTAGATGCGCGCGCAAAGGAAAACTGATTAATTTTGCCCGCCATTGCGAAAATAAATTCACAACTCGTTTTCACCGTTGGAAATATTTTTTTTGTATTATTTTCTTCACAAGTGTGTTGAAAAACGTCGTATGATACACGTGTGTATTGATGATTACCGTCCTCGGCTCTCTTAAGACCCTCACCTAACGGCTCGGGTCTCAATGGCGCCTCAGCGGTAATCACCAACATTACACACTTGTACCATAATGTACTATTACCGTCATACCTGCTTATCTAGTACATTAATGATAATTTCTATGAAAAATATACGTGATATAAAAATAATATAAGACAGCAGAGCCAATAAAAAATACGTCTTTAAATTACCCAAGGCCCAGTCTACATCGAGGCCGAGGGAGAACATTATTACACGGTAGAATCGGCTCACCGCACGGCGCCATCGCTTGCGACTCATCGCCAATTTGTATCGAGCGGGATGCATGCATGTTAATAAAGCCTATTGTAGTCCCGTGCCCGTACCAGATTAGTCCCCGACTGCAACAACCTAATATAGAGCCTTTATCCCCTAACCTATTATGAATAGTGCACAATGGAAAGATTTGCAGATTCAATATGTTCGTAGAAGGCTTGATGTTGTCTTTGATAAAATGGGAAGATATAATAGCTTTAAAATGTGAAATTATGAGCAATTTCATTATTAAAAATGTATATATGTTAATCATGTCACATCCGAATGTCCTTTCTTTGGTATTGTTAGTCGAATCGTTGAGCTTCTTAAATTCTGAGTTGAGCTGCACGGTTATTGACAAATGCGTGCACTGACTGGACAGATTCACTCAATCTGGCTGATTATTTCCTCAAAAGACCATTTCAGACATCAATCTACATGGTCTTCACATGATCTAACCAAGATTTTGTCAGGACTTTAAAAGAGACCTCTGAGTTTGTTTTGGCCTTTCTTCTCAGAGTAGTCAGATAGGAAACGCCGACCTTATCTAATTTTAAAATGATCGGACTTATAATAGTGTTTGTACAAACCAACTTACAGAAATAAAATCATTTAACATGTGTAGATAAAAATGTGGAAGAAAAAGTAAACTGTTTTTTATTTCAATTTTCTTATTTTTTATTAAGTCCATGAATTTATTCTCAAATTTTAATCCACTTGAAAATCAAAATACGATAAAGCAACAAACATATTTCTAAGATGTTTTACTAAGTAAGTGGGTATTATTAGCGATTGTACCGGTTGAGAGGAACCCCCGGCGCTCGAGTGGAAGAGCCGATCATTAGAGTCGTTGAAGAGGTTAATTTCGATAATCCGCTTTCCCACTCGCCTGAAATCTGCTGCCTGACTCCCTCCAGCCAACGTTCGTTGAGCAGATTATTGTTATGCGTACACGCTACTCGCGGTTCTCGATGCGAATTTGTTGTGAGATATCTCGCCTTTCTGTTTGCTTTACATAATTTAATGTAGCTGTAACATTTTCACGATGTTATTGTTAGTCCAAGAGCTCGGTTGTGGTGGGATCAGATTAAAGAAGATATGTCGCTCTTGGTTGTAACGCTTTCAACAAAGTATTTGAAAACAGTTTGCAAAAAAATATCTTAAGAAAGACTTATTTGACCCTGCATCTTATGAATAAAAGCTGTTGAACACTCTGTACTTGATTATACTAAACAATAAAAATAGTAGTTTATGAAACTGTTGCATAATGAGGGGTATTAAAACATGAGTGTGTGTTTAAAAACCGAGCCGTAGGCGAGGTTTTTAATAGTTTTCACACGAATGTTTTAATACCTAGTTATGTGCAGTTTCATACACTACTTTATCTACACTCATAAATTGGGATTGAACCTACTAAATACCTCTTTTTGGATTTTCTATGCCATAAAATCGTGATAGCATTTGTCATATACTTTTCTCGACTTTGCTGGTAATAAATTAAGAGTAATTTCCTTCGCCGCATCTAAAATATCGGGCGGAGTCAAATTTTCTTCACATTCACTGATATCAGACATTTTTAAACAATAATTTAAATAACCCATGAAATTCAGTACAGCAAAACTTGCAAAACGTATGAATGGCGCCAAAACCCAGCACATCACCGCATTAACCGCGCATGCGCTAAGGCTTAGCACGCACTGCGATCTTTATACGCGCGATTTTTTGCCGCCCATTCTGCGACCTATAGAATTGTATGAAGTTGTTCGCATTGCGGTAAAGAAATCGTGCGGAAATAATACCGCAAGAAATCCGTGTTTTGCCACAGAATCCACTGCATTTGAATTTTATTCGCCCGAATATTTTAAGCTCTATGAACAGGTAGAAGGAAACAAAATTCGCGCGAATAAAAATCCCAGTGCGTGCTAAGTCTAAAGCGGGCATTGTCATAGACAATTTAAAATTGGAATCAAATCTTTTTATAACAGGTACTATAAAATGGCATTACAAAAAAAAATGATGGAAACTCCTTAGTGATTAACTTCTTGGATTTGTCCTGTATCGTAATAGAAAAAAAATTGTTTTATAGCATTATTTTGTTAGAGAAATAGTGTTATAATAAGATTCTATTTTTAAATTTCGGTATTGTGTTTATAAAGTATGCCTATATAAACTCGTTTTGAATTTTATAATTCGAATATTACGATATGAGAGTAGATAAAAATAAAAATACAATAGTAGTTTGTGCAATGGTCATATAATAGGGGTTATTAAAACACGAGCGTGGGTTTATCGATATATACTATATAGCGATAATAATATCACGCGAGTGTTTTATTTAATACCTAATTATATGCCGTTGCATACACTACTTTATCTTCACTCATACAGTTGAAATAAAACAAAATTGGAAACGGTATGGCGGTGACGGGCAATTTAGGTTCTCATTGCGCATGACTGCGCAGCGCGAGCCTCCATAGACAATGACACTACTTTTCTACATTAAGTCAATGAGCCCATACGCACCAGTTAAAAAGTAAAGGTGTGCTATAAAAATTAAAAAGTTATTTTATGATGCAGTTGTTTGAAAATCGAAGGAAAATGTTGAACAGTAATGTTTTTTTTATAATTTTACCTATCCACGAATATAAAGTACGTGTTTACACAATATTTTTTGAATTCATATTTGGAACATTACGTTGTGAGTCTAGATAAAAAAGTTTTAGAAGTCACAATATATTCAGCAACGAGTTTAGCGTGACTAGTCCAAATGAACAACAAAAGGTAATACATAATTAAGCCTATTAACGAGCTGTCAATACTAAAACAGCCGTACAATAGTAGTTCGAAATCCATTTGCCAGTCAGTTACGTGTTTGGATGTGCGTAGTTTAATTAAGGCGTAACATTTTAGGCGAGGCAAAAGTGGATCAGTGGTGTGCATGTTGGTGCGGGCAAGCCGGGTTCGCCACCAACGACGGACATGCCCCGCGGTCGAATCAACATTTGCCGACGGATCGAATTACCCCACCGCCGCCGCGTCAACGTAACGTAATTGATTCAGCGTCCGTCGGGCGCCGCCACGCCTTTTTGTCTCACAGTCGGGGAAAAAAATGCAAAATCCGCCACTAATTCAATATCCTCACACTTTGCCAACGTTTTAAGCAGTGGAGCGAATTTTTTCCTAAAAAATGTAAAGGATTTTGCCGAGGTCTCGGGTCGGTTATTGGTTAGCGATATGCATCGGCGGCTACATGAACTAACCAGCTTATGGATACTAGATTATGTCGGCAGTAATCTTATAAACCGAAAACGTTAAAGTATATTTTGAAATATTTTCTCGCTGTCCGTCGAGGAATATTTTTTAAATTCTCGCAGCGGACGTGTTGTTTTAAAGTGGATTAATTAATTGAATACTTTACGAGCAAGTGGTTCCTGGGGACGTAACTTCTTTATGGGGTTGAGATATACTGCACGAGTAAGCTTATCATTTTAAGTAGAGCAAGGTTTTATATTGATGTTAGATTTATATTTTTATAATTATGCCAGATAAAGATTAAATATAAGATTTTGATGTGTTTTGGGGACACTTTTATTATGCTTGCAGCTAAGGAGTGGAATTCCCTGCCGGAGGCTGTGTTTCCCGTTAGCTACAATCTAGGGGTCTTTAAGTCAAGGGTGAATGGCTTTTATCTAGGCAAGCGTGCTTCACCGTCGACGATCATCGCTTACCAGCAGGTGAGATAGTGGTCAAGCGCGAGACTATTGATAGATAAAAAAAAAGATAATGTTTATTTGAAATATGAGGTGATATGGAGACTCAGTAATTTTATCACTCGATTTTTTTTATGCCAAAGCAGATGGATCAAGGTTCAGCAGTGCTATTCCATCTCACGGTGAAAACAAAGGAGAAATGAACATGAAATAAGCTGTCAATACATTTAAACAGGAAGGCGCTTTGCTTTGTGTAAATTATTACATCATCACTGCTCTCAAAACGGTGAAGGAAAACATCGTGAGGAAACCGACATGTCCTAGAACCAAACATTCGAAGACATGTGACATCCACCAACCCGCACTGTGCCCGCTTGGTGGATTACAGCCCATTCCCTCTCTCACAGAGAGGATGCCTGTGTCCCAGCAGTGGGAACATTAATAAGCTGATGATTATGGCATTTAAACAAGTTGGAATAATGGTGGTTCACTTCAAGCTCACTCCACAAGTGTTCACAGTGAGATATGGACAGATTAGGCCGGCTGCTTTCAAACCTGCACCGATTGGTGTATAACGTGGCATACGAACATTTGTGCCACAGACATAACGCGAGTGAAGCCAGTCTTTCTTAACACGCTTTTATTAGCTTGGTATGTATGTATCTATGTAACGGAATCTTTGAACGTGTTTTTCTCCCCCTTCAAAACGTCGGATTAATTTGAAACTTTGCACAAAAGTAAGGTATTTCAGCACAAATAAAGGGAAAATGCCAAAGAAAAAAATAATTAATTACGGTAAATTTTGGTACTTAAAAGTTTTCGCAAATATCTAAATTTGCACATATCTTTTAAACTTAGCCACCAATAAATGACACCAAATTTATTATGGCGTTATAAAGAGTAGGTACAAAACCATCGGCGCACGAGTTCGACTCGCACTTGACCGGTTTTTTTACAATAAAATTATTTTTTTGAGTGCCGGATCCAAAGGGTAAAAAGGGACCCTATTACTAAGACTCCACTGTCCGTCTGTCTGTCTGTCACCAGGTTGAATCTAATGATCCGTGACAGCTAGACAGTTGAAATTTCCAAAGATGTTGACTGTATTTCTGTTGCCGCTATAACAACAAATACTAAAAGTAGAATAAAATAAATATTTAAGTGGGGCTCCCATACCACAAACGTAATTATTTTGCCGTTTTTTTGCGATAATGGTACGGAACCCTTCATGCGCGAGTCCGAGTCGCACTATTCTTAATTTAAATTTATTGAAAATTATTATCTAGTTTTTAGTTTAGTTTTCTATTAAAGCGTGTTTTTTAGTTTTTTTTGAACTTTTATTTATTACTTCAATATTATGAACTGTTTAAAATAAAATTGCTTCCATCGGACAAAACAAACTAAGTATCAACATCAAAATTCAATCGCCCGATGACAACCATCCCATCACATGGCACACACAGCTCAAAAAGAAACCTGAAATATATCGAGCATTTTTCCGTGAAATACCTCCGTGTATCAGTCATATAACGGAGGACGGGGTCCATTCCGATGCGAGTGCAATTCGACTTCGTGCAATTGAACACCATGCGACTTGGAAACTGATACAGCGAATGCACTCGAATACGGATAAATAGGCCATACTAAAGAATCGTACGTATGATAAGTTATTTTTTTATTTTTGTTGGTGAATTCTGTTTATTACATGAAAGGTAATGAAACGTGACATGGCTATAAACTTTTCATGAAATGCAAATAAGATTACTTCTAGACACAAATGCCATTTAATAACAATATGTATCGAAACCGGTATTAGAACAGAAATAACCAATAAACCCGACTGCTAAGAAGCGAACTAAAAAGACGTAAACAAGAAGAAAATCATGCTGTGCATTCGGACGATACATCCGGTTTTAATATATGTATCTTCCGACTGCACAGCATGATTTTCTTCTTGTTTACGTTTTTTTAGTTCGCTACTTATGCAGTCGGGTTTTTAGATTTTTTGTTTTTTTTTTATTTATATTTTTTTGTATACTTTTTTTTTCAAATTAGATCCATTTAATCATATAAGACATATATGAAGGCGGGTGGAAAACCGGTCCTTAGGGCCCTTCAGAAGCTGTTTAATTCCGTCATACTCGAGGGCAAAACGCCATAGGCATGGTGCAGGGGTGTGGTGGTACTCTTCTTCAAGAAGGGCGACAATGCCCGGTTGAAGAACTATAGGCCCATCTCACTTCTTAGCCATGTCTACAAGTTGTTTTCAAGAGTCATCACGAATCGTTTCGCGCGCAGGTTTGACGATTTCCAGCCCCCCGAACAAGCCGGATTCCGAAAAGGCTTTAGCACCGTAGACCACATACATACGCTGCGGCAGGTTATACAGAAGACCGAAGAGTATAACCTGCCTCTGTGTTTAGCGTTTGTGGGCTACGAGAAAGCCTTCGATTCGATAGAGACTTGGGCTATGCTGCAGTCTCTCCAACGGAGCCAGATCGACTACCGGTACATTGAGGTGTTGAAGTGTTTGTACAAAAACGCCACCATGTCAGTCCGTCTTCAGGATCAGACCTCGAAACCAATCCTTCTCCGGCGCGGCGTGAGACAGGGAGACGTCATTTCTCCGAAACTGTTCACTGCTGCGTTGGAGGATGTCTTCAAGGTTCTGGACTGGAGGGGGCTTGGCATCAACGTTAATGGCGAATACATTACTCACCTTCGGTTTGGCGACGACATAGTGGTCATGGCTGAGACCATGGAGAGCCTCAGTAAAATGCTTGATGACCTCAGTAGAGCTTCTGAAAGAGTGGGTCTTAAAATGAACATGGACAAAACCAAGATCATGGTGAATGCCCATGTAACACCCACTCCTATCAAGGTCGGAGACTCGACTCTCGAAGTTGTAGACGATTATGTCTACCTGGGACAAACGGTCCAGTTGGGTAGGTCCAATTTCGAGAAAGAGGTCAACCGTCGAATCCGATTCGGCTGGGCGGCATTCGGGAAGTTGCGTGGTATCTTCTCGTCCAATTTACCGCAGTGTCTCAAGACAAAAGTCTATGACCAGTGTGTGTTGCCAGTGATCACCTATGGGACCGAGACGTGGTCGCTCACAATGGGACTTATCAGAAAGCTCAAAGTCACCCAAAGGGCAATGGAGAGGGCTATGCTCGGAATTTCCTTGCGTGATCACGTCAGAAATGATGATATCCGCAGGAGAACCAAAGTTACCGACATAGCCCGAAGAATTGCCAAACTTAAGTGGCAGTGGGCAGGGCACATTGCTCACAGAACGGATGGCCGATGGGGCCGAAAAGTTCTGGAATGGCGACCGCGAACCGGAAGACGATACGTTGGAAGGTCTCCCACTAGGTGGACTGATGACCTGGTTAAGGTTGCGGGAAGGCGCTGGATGCAAGACGCACGGGATCGGTCAATGTGGCGACGCCTGGGGGAGGCCTATGTCCAGCAGTGGACGTCTTTCGGCTGAAATGATGAAATGATGAATCATATAAGTGTTATATAAAACCGTGTTACTTAAAACCCTTTTAATTTGATAACTCACACGATGGATATGGAAGAAAAAAATATTGTGCCCTCACAATATGGCGCCCAAAATCACAAAATTATTTATACACTCCCAAGGTTAAGACGAATCGATTGACATAAGAATCATCAAAATCGGGCAACACGTTTGGTCGCTAGAACGCCACATAGGAACAAACATACATACATGTAGAGACTGATAAAGACATTACCCTCCTTCGGCAGTCGGGTAAAAAGGAAATAGGAGCCGCGTCCTACCGCGAACCTAATGCATATTTTATTTCATAAAATAATCCAATGACAATCCAACAATAGTAACAACACGAAAGCCGACATATTGGTGTCACAATAACAAAGTTCATATTAGTTTCATAAAAGAACCACAGCATTGTAGTGTATGCATTGCGAAATGAAAATCAACCAGGTGGAATCACCTGGGAGACTCGAGCAAGCAATATTGCAGGATTCGATTTAAAACTACGATAGGTATCAACACAGGCAACCTATGAAAGCACTCAATACTCAATTCTCCGGTGAAAAACTAAATATGAGCGATATTGACTTCCACACATGACCTATTCAACTTTGTAGCTAGCCAATATCCGAGCTTATTTGAGTTATTTTCTTTATCAAATGACACGGAGAACCCAATTTATAACTTTGTCTCGACATGTATTTCGTCCTTATGCAAGGGCAAAATCGTAAAAGGCAAACTAAACTTGAAACAAGTAAAATTTAAAAAAACCCCGACACATTTTTATTTCATGCTACGTAATTTATTTAGTAATAGACACGCTTCGATCGAGAATCTATCGAACACGTAATTATGACAATAGATCTTGCGAAAATACCCCGTGTGTTCTTAGTAGCTATATGTTTTCATCAAACATGGCTACTAAAAACATTCTCGATTCTCGACCTTTCAAACAAAAAATCAATATCTGTTCATCTTTTTAGGAGCTATGATACCAGACAGATACACAAAAATTTGAATACACAAACACACAGGTGGACACGTCAAACTTATAACACCCCTCCTTTTCCGTCTGAGTTTAAAAAAAGAAAAACTAAATTGAAAGTATGTGACATCAATTTATAGTTGATAGGTACCTCTCAACGATCGCGGCATGAATGCGGGCCAATATAATCAAAAGTTGCACGGCCGAGGCAAGCTCTCTGCAGCATCCGGTACCCGCCGGATGTTGCCAATTTACACAAACTGACTTAATTCTTCAATACAGGCAACCCACTTACCTAGGCTTTGAACGGTAAATAGGACGCTTCAGTGCGGCCGTACATAGGTACTATGGCTGCCAACATCAAAGCCTCCACCGTCAATATATTTACAGCGATGCAACAGAATTTCGTGGAAAATAAATTTCATCTCTATGCCGTATACCGACTATGATTCTGTTTTCGGTTTTTATTTACTACTAGCTGACCCGGCAAACTTTGTTTTGCCATAAAAACACCAAACATTCATCTACTCTACCTACCCTACCTACACTACACTACCCTACCTACCCTACCCTATAATATTCACAACGGATCTTTGTGTCTCTGAATTGGCTGCAAGAGCCTGCGCAGTAGCTATTTTTGTGTCAATATTGAAAGTGAAGTTATCATTGTATAACTGTCTCTTTCATTCGCATACTTTTGTCGCATCATCTTATCTCGCTTACTCTATACAGTTAAACTGTTTCTTGCGCATTAATTGACAGAACCAACTTCAGAGACACAAAGATACACTGTGAATATTATACCCTACGTAGGTAAGGTACCATTTTTTCTTTCTTTTTTTTTTCCTAATTTCCGTGACCAAGGGAAATAGGGATTCATTTTTATATATATAGATGAAAAGAAATACGTATCCAATTCGCAGCAACTATTTGTTGTTCTATTAAGCAATCCGAAATTCAGATTTTACAAATGTCCCGGTCGTAGCATGAAATGAATTTTGATTTTAGCTTGATTTTGTTTGTTTCTACGGTTGATAATGAAGTCGAGTAGCGTGGGACGGGTGTGCGGCGTGCAGTCGCATATGCGTCGATATCCGTGTTTTGTTTGACTTTTACCCGTCCGCCGGACCGGGCCGCGCCCGGCAGCCGATCACGAAACTAATTATACCTCGAGGCGAGCACGGCGTCGCGTCCGTTCTTCGCAAACTTCGAAATGAATCACTAAACCCATGTGTGGGCCGTTGTGCGGTGAGAGCGGCGCAAACACGGGAAAGTTTTTCACAAAACTTGAGGAACTACAAAAGGACAATACTGCGCATATTTATCACAGGCTTCGTAGACGACGTTGCGGGGTAACATGAAGATAATATCAAAGATAGTACTTCACACCCCGGCTTGACTTTCTGATCCTACTTCAAAGTTCAAATAACTCCGACTACCTTTCACCGAGCACTCCTTATCTTTACGGCCAATTAGGTCCACGCGAGCGTCAAATAGCGGAAGTAAGTCTGTTGATTTTCGTTACCATTTTCTTCGCCTTTTTCAAGAGACGACGTTCAGCGGCTCATCTGTATACTTGCTCGGGGGAACGAATGCTCTATCTAATTAACTTTATCATAAAACGTGGGTTATTGCCTTGTCGGCCGTCCGAAGATTTAATCGAAAACTCGCTACAGTATTACAACGTGGGAATTTTCGCTTAGGGATTAGTGATACAGCGGTGTTCGATGTTTCAAGGAACTCGGCTATGTAATATTGCAGTTGTAAACTACCTACATATAATGTCATAGATGTCATAAATTGTATTATTTCCAGACAGGCGAGTTTGTAGGACATCGCGTGTGAGAGTTTGACATGATCTTCACCACAGATATAAATCTAACCAGATGACGCGATTGTATGTACTTCGCGTGTCAAAAAACGAAGTAAAACTACGAGTTACGACCAATGATCGTAATTTGACCTTTTCATTTAGCATTATCGGCATGGGAAATCCTCCGAAATCTAGAAAAATGCCATTTTATGCCATAATGAGCTGTAAAGACTGTATAGAAAGAGTTGGCCGAGGCATTGGAAATGTTTTCTTTCATTGGTAGGTAAGTAATTATGTTTTTAAATTGTGTGTAAAAAAGTGGCACGCTTGGTTTTCATACAGATGGAGGGACTTGCGTTATCTAGTTAGATATATGTCTGTGATCTTCACATTGTGGGACTCGTATGAAAATCACTTAAAAACAATTTACTTGATATCCCAAACCAGCTAAAACTGACGTCACATTAAACCCACGAAAACGTCGATACAATAATGTATCATCATAATCATATACCATAAGCACGTATAAGGCGGAGTGCGGCAAAGTGGCAGTTTTCACGAGATTACGTCGGATTTCGTCGAGGTAATTCACTTGGCAGATTGGTGCGGCTCGCACGGTCTCATACGGGATCGTCCGGCTCGTTTTACGCCCCGTGTCCGGTTACGAGCACTCCGTACGATACGGCTGTTCCATCATCGATTTCGACATCGTCGAAAACCGCACGGGGACACCTATTTCTAACGTGGCATTTTGTGATCACATAATTGAATGACTTAGGTTGCCTTTTTGGAAATGTAGTGGATCTGAGTTTGGCTATGTTAAAAAATGTGCGTAGGTCGAAAATACCGGCCAAGTGCGAGTCGGACCCGCGCACGAAGGGTTCCGTACCATTATCGCCAAAAACGGCAAAAAAATCACCTTTGTTGTATGAGAGCCCCACTTAAATATTTATTTTATTATGTTTTTAATATTTGTTGTTATAGCGGCAACAGAAATACATCATCTGTGAAAATTTCAACTGTCTAGCTATCACGGTTAATGAGATACAGCCTAGTGACAGACAGACAGACGGACCGCAGAGTCTTAGTAATAGGGTCCCGTTTTCACCTTTTATGTAAGGAACCCTAAAAATATAACGTAATGATCAAGTCAGTGATGAAAGTTAATAATAAGATTGCATATATCTCGGGCTTTGAGTGGATAGACGTTTTTCTGGCTCATTGCTTATGAATTTCACGCTGAAACGTACCGAACTGAATAAATAGACCGAAAACAATGCACACAACATACCAACAAGGTTGATAAATGTACAGAACATACCTACACATTATTACTTCCACCCAGATAACTTTACACATATTGGCGTACTTTAACAAAGCTTTGTTTTCATTACATGACAACATGTGTTTCAAATGAACTGATTTTATTTAATGAGGCACATACATGTCACGGTCCGACAAATATTGTGCCGTAATTAAATATTATTCCGATGTGTGACGTACTCTTTGTTGAAATTAAATAAGTTTTGTTCCATTATCACTTTCGTAATTAAATGAATATGTGAGTTGGGAATATTTTGATAGGTGTGAATTATTTTCGCAACGGAATTTTGCGGTGCAGAAAAGTGTATGTGCGAAAAATTCGGTTATTTCATTCGATCAGGTGAAGGAACGTTGTGGAGATACCGACAGAGTAATTCACTTAGTAAGATTAAGCCCGACGCTATCGGGGGTTTACACCTCGGAACGTGAGTCCACTAAGCATTACCAACACTTAATGTGTTGTGCGGAGCTTTGTTTTTTATATATTTTGTAAAAATGCTCGGGTTGCAATCAGCTCTAAGGCGTTGATTCAATTTAGAGAACATTCGTGTGTATTTTCTAGGAACCCTGCACGTACTAAAAGTACAACGTAGAAAATAGTTTTCAAACTTAAACTGATTATTGTGTTAGCATCACTGTTACGAAATAATGCTACGAGTCTACGACGTAGACAAAAGTGCTACACGAATATAAAATTAAAAAAATGTTTAAAAACAGAAAAACATTATTGAAAAAACCATAACTTCTTCGTTTTTTTTTCTGCTTTCAAGAGGACAAACACATCCGAAATAACTGCTACGTTAGTGCTACGCAATAATACTACAATGCTACGGCGTAGCAAGTGCTATATTATTATTGAGAGCAAGTTATCAGAATGGCCACGATTTGTAGAGGATTTTCGAAATGATAATAGGAAATCGATTATTAACAGACTTTCCAAAACGGAGGAGGTTGTATGTTCGACTTTATTTATTTTGTTCACCAATATCTCCGTCAATTGAAGACCGATTTTGAATTTTTTTTTTGCTTGAAAGAATATGTTCCGAAATTGGTCCCATTTTAATTTGGTGAAGATCTGATGAAGAACTTCGAAGATATACAACAGAACTCTCCAATAAATAACGGCAAATCTCTCAGGATTGCTGCAATCGCATGTCTGTTTATTGTTTATACCATTTTATAACATAACATCACGCCAGTACAGTAAAGGGGTA
Organism: Orthosia cruda; assembly: GCA_964057195.1. Classification (NCBI taxonomy): domain Eukaryota; kingdom Metazoa; phylum Arthropoda; class Insecta; order Lepidoptera; family Noctuidae; genus Orthosia; species Orthosia cruda. The sequence goes on along the minus strand of OZ059835.1, from coordinate 25,365,345 downwards.
AGCAGATCTCTCATTACACCTGTGATGGGCACGTTTAATGATATTCGGGTAATCAATTCTGGCGTAATAGGAACCTCAACAACTTGCCCCTTAGGTTAAAAAAAAAAATAAAAAAATGTTGGTACAACTAAAAGTGAAAAATAAAAAACTTTTTTACAAAAAAAAACTACCGACTTCCAAATAAAAAGAAGGAACTACAAAGTGAAAAATAACTTTAATTTTGGAAGTCGGTGTCCATAACGCTAAAAAATTGTACCTACGAAAGACACCTACTTCCAAAATTAAAGTTATTTTCACTTTGTAGTTACTTCATTTTATTTGGAAGTCGGTAGTATTTTTTTGTAAAAATATTTTTTTATATTTATCTGCTTTCAAGAGGACAAACACGGCCGAAATAGCTGCTACGTTAGTGCTACGCAATAATACTACGGTGCTACGGCGTAGCAAGTGCTATTTTATTTTCGAGAGCAAGTTAGCAGAATGTCGATGATTTGTAGAGGAATTTCGAATGATAATAGGAAATCGATATTTAAAACCTTTGTTGCAACCAATTCGTTTATTAACTCCAAAATGTCAATCTACGATAAAGTTAAACTACTTGAAATTATTTTTAGATTTCACGGTCTTTCGAAATAGATAGCTTTTTATCCCTAGAGCAATAAAGCTTTAAGTTAGGCACAAACTAATCTCTTAAATTGTACCAGAGTTAAAATAAAGTTTTCTCAATTAAATGCAAAGGAAAGAACGTACGGGCAAAGTTTCAGCTTTCAACCGAGATAAAAACTGCGCGTCTGGCCGAGATCATATCGAGTGTGGATTAATAAAAAAGGCGATAAGCATTGGCTCCTATTTCAGTTCATATCGAAGTTATTACCGGGTCTGGGGGTAGGTGAGCGGCAATTTTCGATAGATTTCCTGCAAATCAAATGTGGCACTGATATGATTATGGCAATGCCCGCTGGGACGGTTCGTGGGGCGTGATTTCGGTTAATACGGTCATCGCGGGAGTTCCGAAAATTGCTAATATAGGTAGACTAGTCGTGGGAGTCAGATCAGTTGGTAATTGGGAAAACCAGATAAATTTTCAGTCATCACATAATTTTCTGGTGCGGATAAAATGGGACGAGTTCGGTCATATTTGTTACTATCTCGTTTATTCTTGTTTTTTAGGGTTCTGTACCCGAAGGAGCCCGGAGCCCTATTGCTGTCACTCACTTGTCCGTCGTCTGTGAAACGGTTGGCTTCACGCTTCAAATTTTTACAGTATCTTGTTGACCCAAAGCCACCACAAATTGTCAAAACATATATTTAAATGTTTTTAAGTCGGCTCCCATACAAGTAAATGGGGGGTGCGAAAAATAAATATTGACCTACCCTATCGAGTGGGGTATCGTTGTTTAGAACTCGTTGATTAGATAAATACTGTGTTTTTTATTTAAAAAAATATGTATAAATACCAAGTAATGAGAAACCACCAAAGAAAGGATTTAAAAAAAAACCAATGAATTTTCTAACTGCCCATACCTATGAACTTCAAATTTGGTGATAATGTTTATTATTAAGTATATTTTACACAAAAAAAATAGAAATATATTGATAAACCAGATTTTACTTTGAAATTCCCTAATTTTTCTTATTTATTTTTGCGGTTTGCAAAAATGCGAAAAAAAAAATGCTAAATGTGCGAACTCCGACACGCACTTGGCCGGTATTTTTAACCCCCGACGGAAAAAGAGGGGTGTTATAAGTTTGAGGTGTGCTGCTGCGTATCTGTGTATATGTGTATCTGTGTATCTGTGTGTCTGTCTGTGGCATCATAGCGCCTCAACGGATGAATCGATTTTGATTTAGTTCTTTTTTTTGTTGGAAAGGTGATTGCGTCGAGAGTGTTCTTAGCTATGTTTGAAAAAAATCGGTTGAGCCGTTCAAAAGTTATGGGCGTTTTACTGTTTGAATCGGGATGTTTTCGCAAGATAAATGTGACGGGGGTTTTTTAAATTTTGAAATTTTACTTGTTTAAATTACTAGATGACGGATTTCATAGCCAGTAACACCACCGGGGTAATTGCGTAACACAGTTTCTTTATATATCGATCGCAATATCTTTCATTTTGACAAGTTAACATAATTCCTTGCGTGTGTTACGTCGTCGAGCAGATGATTTTTAGGGTTCCGTACCCAAAGGGTAAAAACGGGACCCTATTACTTACTCCACAATCCGTCTTTCTGTTCGTCTGTCCCAGGCTGTATCTCATGACCCGTGATAGCTAGACAGTTGAAATTTTCACAGATAATATATTTCTGTTGCCGCTATAACAATAAATACTAAAAATAGAATAAAATAAATATGTAAGCGGGGCATAGTATGCCATACAATAAACGCGTTTTTTCTGACGTTTTTTTGCGATAATGATACGGAACCCTTCGTGCGCGAGTCCGACTCACACTTGGCCAGTTTTTTAAACATGTGAAGCAAAGGATTAGGTATTTCATACGGTTGTGATTTAGCGCGTAGCACATTACGCATATAGGGTGTTAGTATTACTGGTAGTATATAAAATGTAGTAACAAGTAACAGGGAATATCATTAAAAAGACGCATGAATAAATATCTAACTTATTGCATCTCGAAGACCTATCAATTATAGTAATTCGGTTCAGTAAGTCCCGCTCGAGATTTGCACTTTACACCCGGTGATCGAGATAGTTTTCTAGTTGTTATGCCGGGAACTAGGTTGATTATTACCTTTGAATAAATATTCAACTTTAAGAGTTGTTATTATTCATGCTTAGTTCGAATTGTTGGGAAAGGTAAAACGGCAAGTTCGATTTAACTAATAAACTGTTTTCAATGGATTGGTTTTGTACTAAATACAGTTTTTGAGACAGGTTGTTAACATTAATGTATTTACGAAGAACTTTTCGGACTACCTGAAAATAACTTTTGTGGTGGTAAAATATAATTGTAAATTGAAATATTTTACACTAGCTTCTGCCAGCGGCTTCGCCCGCTGTATTATACATATAAACCTTCCTCTTAAATCACTCTGTCTATTTTAAAAAACTGATATCAAAATCCGTTGCGGAGTTTTAAAGATCTAAGCATACATAGGGACAAACAAACACCGGGAAGCGACTTTATTTTATACTATTTAGTGAATACTCGTAAATAAAACGTATTTCTTTAAAAAAAAAAAGAGAAGAAACATAAAAAAAAATACGCCAAATATGCAATACATATTAAAAACTGGCCAAGTGCAAGTTGGACTCGCGCGCGAAGGGTTCCCTACCTCCATAGCAAAACCGGCGAAAAAAAAACACGTTTGTTGTATGGGAGCCCCACAAAAATATTTCTTTTATTCTGGTTTTTATCATGTGTTGTTATAGCGGCAACAGAAATACATCATCTGTGAAAATTTCAACTGTCTAGCTATCACGGTTCATGTGATACAGCCTGGTGACAGACGGACAGACTGATCGCGGAGTTCCGTTTTTACCCTTTGGGTACGGAACCCTAAAAAAGAAAAGTAACACAAATAAGGAAAATGTTCTAACTGATTTTAAAACAATATTCCGATAGAAATAAGCCATCTACGTCACATTTTTATAGAAAAACACTTTCCCAAGAAACAACAAGCAGCACAACAGAAATAAACAATAAATTCCATTATCGTGAACAAGTTGGAAACTTGATTGCACTAAGTCCATAAGGAAATAATAAAAGTATCAGTGGCACTCGTTGCCGGTCCAAGTATCGGCTCACGACGATAGAAGAATCAAACAAACGGGGCGAAACTTCTTAAAACTCCAAGCGGAGAGTTCCACCAGACACTAACTCTTATTACAAACTTAGGATCTTACGTCGTAAGGTGTCTGCCCACTACACCGTATCATTATGAAGACCGGGCTATGAACGTACTAGACCCTGAAAGAAGCAGGACAGGGAATACTACGCCTTTTAGAACATATCCGTAAACTATTGTCGATATTCGATTGATAGATAGATAGACAAATCATTTATACAATACACTCCGTTCACGGCACGTGATCACAGAGTACGACCAGAGAGTAAGCTTTACACAACCGCACTACGATAGGAACACTACTAAAATTGCGAGGCGCGTGTGTGTGACAACTGGTGGTTTATATCAGTTCGGCCAGTTGAATCGCTCAGGATTGAGTGTAGATACACGACACGCGTCGTGTTTTGAAATGAGTAAAACGTAATAGTGGTTTTAATATAAAAAAAAAGTTTAAATAAGGTGTTCACTCTGTAAAGTGACGGTGTTGGTCGGTGACGGAACGGTCTAGCTAGTGGACAGATTTTCATACTTTTCATACAAGATTATTTTTTGCCTGACACGTTCCTAACACGGTTCTGGTATGATACGGTGTAATGGGAAGACACCTTTACGCCCACCTCATCTCGCCTGCCGATAGAGAACTTATAACTAGGAAAGATATCGTATTGCAAATTACTTAAGATATCAAAACATTGTACGGTAATGACGTCACGGAAAGTTTTTCGCCGCTCCACGGTTTGATCGTGTTTTGATGAACACTAATTGGCAGCTAAGTTGCAATTTTCATTAAGCCACGCGTAGCTGATACTTTACCAATTTGAGCTAACAGTTTAATATTATTTCGTCGAATATTAACGGCATGTTAAAATAATTTGTGGTATGATCTAAATGTCAGCTTGATTTTATGCTCGTTAGATTTGATGGTGGCAAATGGAGCAGAATCTTAATGGCCGAAATACGAAGAGATGTGATGCAGGACCTAGTTTTACAGCATGAGTATAAACATCACGCTAGGATGATCATACCCAGCAACGACACTGAGGAGGTTGAAGGTGATGATGACAATATTGCTGTTGATTTTAATAATGACGGCAAAATAACGGTTGTGATGACAACTAGTCAAACTAGCTTTGTCGTCCCTATCCTTAGAGGTCACTTTCATTAATAGTTAGATAGATAGATAAATTATTTATTCAGCGCATACAAATGACACAGCACAGCACACAAAATCTCAATTTCTTCCTAAATATTAAAATAAGATTACCTACTTACTAAAAAGTAATATCAGTATTTTTAATAAATTTGCTGTGATGAAAATGTTTAGATATTATGTGCTTAAGTGTACATAAGCGTCGGACGAGTTGGGAAAGAGACGAAATACGGCTTGAGACAAATTGGGCAACTGACTACCTGTACAAAGTGACATATTAGTGAAAGTGACCTCATAAGGATAGGGACGACATAGCTAGTGTGACTAGTTGTCATCACAACCAAAATAAAAAAAACTTTTTGCAAAAAAATACTACCGACTTCCAAATACAAAACTGTGTCTTTCGTAGGTACCATTTTTTTGCGTTATGGACACCGACTTCAAAAAATTAAGTTATTTTTCACTTTGTAGTTTTGTATTTGGAAGTCGGTAGTATTTTTTTGCAAAAAGTTTTTTTTATTTTTCACTTTTTAGTTGTACGTACCTAATAGGCAAGTTAATGATAAATGATAAATGATTTTATTTCTGTAAGTTGGTTTATACAAACACTTTTACATGTCGAACATATTTTTTTAAAACTAGATGAGGTCGGCGTTTCCTATCTGACTACTCTGAGAAGAAAGGCCGAAACAAACTCAGAGGTCACAGTCTCTTTTAAAGTCCAGACAAAATATTGGTTAGATCATGTGAAGACCATGTAGACTGATGTCTGAAATGGTCTTTTGAGGAAAGAACCAGCCAGAACTATTTCGCCAGAATAGATTTCATGAAACTTGAACATAACCGGTGAAATGAGAGGTCTGCTTACCCCTTAAGAGCGAACTGGCGTGATGTTATGTTATGAAATGTTATAAACAACAAACAGACATGCGATTGCAGCAATCCCGATAGATTTGCCGTTATTTATTGAAGAGTTCTGTTGTATATCTCCGAAGTTCTTCATTAGATCTTCACCAAATTAAAATGGGACCAATTTCGGAACATACTTTTTCAAACAAAAAAAAATTTTCAAAATCGGTCCATAATTGACGGAGTAATCGGTGAACATACACAAAAAAAAAAAAAAAACAAACTTGAAGTCGAACATAGAACCTCCTCCTTTTTGGGAAGTCGGTTAAAAACAGCTCAAAAACTGACATAAAGCATAAAAATCTACCGAATGGACCTTTTTATTGACACACCGGTCTCAAGCAAAAATCCACGAAGCAGGTTTTAAATGTAATAAAAAAGCACTCCGGCTAATTTTCCAGTTCTGTTGAACAAACAAGCCGGACTGAATCCGCCATAAAGACACCGCTCGCGGCCAAACGAGGCTCTGCGCCGTACAACGAGACAAATTATTGAGATAATCACATCGCCAGCAATTGCGGTAAGAAATAACATTTCTCAGAACCGGCGTTTATTAGAACAATAAGCCACTGTAAAAATATTAGCTGTCAAGGGATGAGGCAAGCTTATCCGTCATTCGTTTCTGTGAAATTCTATTTTGATTATAACATTTTTATCGATGAAGTTTAAATTGGAATTGTTATGACAGATTGGAATTTGAAGGAGCAATATTGTGTGCAATGTTGAAAGCAAAGATATTAATCTAGATAAAGCAAGTCGCTCCATCTGTATGAAAACCAAGCGTGCCACTTTTTCACACACAATTTAAAAACAAATTTACTTACCAATGAAAGAAAACATTTGCAATGCCTCGGCCAACTTTTTCTATACACTCTTTACAGCTCAATATGGCATAAATGAATAGGCATTTTACGACATTTCGGTGGATTTCCGGTGCCGATAATGCTAAATGAAAAGCTCACAAGTACGACCACTGATCGTAATTATACTCCGTTTTTTGACACGCGTAGTACATACATCTTGTTCAGATTTATATCTGTGGAGAGCGTGAGTACCAGGAGATCATGTCATGACAAAGTGCTGTCAACAATATGTTGGGAACTGTGATATCGAGATTCTCTACAAATGCATCTCTGTCCATGTAGACGTGTTGACTGATGAACTAGCGTTATACAGCCCAGCCTCAAATAAATCTGGATCTGTTGCCTCGACCATGTCAAAGCATCCTTATTCATGAAGCAAGGTTACCTCACCTCCTGTATATCCATCAGTAAGGTAAAACTGGAGACAATATTCCTTTATCAAATTGATATTCCGTTACACCAACAATCGATTACAGGTATTCACGTCAACCTACCTTTGCATGAGCCAATTTCGCCGGGTATTGGACAACCGAAAAACTCGGGAAGCTTCATAATAAAACTGCACTCTATACGATGTGATGACAGTAAATTGAATGAGTCGGGCGCGGCGTAGTGTGTTTGCGGCGCTCATCAATCATCCCCGTATGGATTTCATTTTAATGCGACGTCATCGGCGTCTCGTATGGCCGCCCCGTCATGCTACCCGAGCTCATGCTCTATTGTTTTACGCGACCGACACCCAAAGCCTAACTGAATATTTAGGCGTATAATTAGCTGCGAAATTGCTAAACAAAACTCTTGTGTGGTTATGTATTTTATAAACAACATCATAGGTAATTTTGAGGACACAAATACAGCAGAAAGTTTAGAACTTTCTGTTGCATCTACCGCTTTCATTAGAATCCTCTACTGCACTGGACATGAGTGAGACGATGGGGAGGCAAACAAATTTCCGGCTATTGTATTTACGGATACGGCAAATTAAATCCCCCATTTGTAGGAGCAGGACACCTAAGGGGGGCAGTAATCCAATACCGTGGTCGCCTCCATTGTCGTCCGGCCTGCGCTAGTAACGGGCTTAAGAGCTTCGGCACGAATCGAAAATCTACGAACATTTTGCAAATTAATAACCGGTCTCACCGATACTCGACAATATTTCATACGGTGCGGGGATTTAAACGATAGGATAGCGCTCGATAGCTTACCAGGTAACCGGGCTTTTGACGTGTAAAAATATTTATTTTATTAATATTGTGTACAGAAATAAATGCTTCCGATTTATTCTCTGAATTCAAAGGCTTATTTAGTAGAACTAAGCCTATAGAGGCGCAACGATATTCGTGGAAAATACCGGGACGCCAAAAAAAGCTAAAAATGAAAACAACAATCGAATTCAGTGAGCGGCTCTGCACCGGTAACCGTGTGGTGCAACGTACAAACAACGGTGATTCATGCTCCGTGCCGGTGCGCTGGGATTACTGCTCCGAAGCAGATTATAATTCGTCACGCGCGTTCCACAATCCTTATTATGCAATACAGCCAAAATCATTGAACAATCGAATATAACCTGAAATAAAAATATTCCATGTCCTGATTTTTGCTCTACATCCATCATAAATGCTAATGGAACTTTCATCGCAATATCACATATGGACTGGAAAACATTTGTTCATCAAATAGATTTGAATAAACTCTAGCAACCAATATAATAACTAGATGGGAGAACGAAAGGCGCACTCCATTTGATTGGGCATTGTTTCGGACGGCCGGGCGTTAATACCATGTGCAGTGTATGCGATGCGAATCCAATTTTCGGACGCGCGACCTGAGCGGCGTCTATCCGGTGCTATCCATTAGTATTCAGCGTACGCGTCGGGACGTGCTCGCGGAAAACGTGATGCGATGCGCGAGCAAACAAAAACACGAGCACAACTGAAATAGGCTCGCCCGCGCCTCCTCACCTTTGCCAAACGTTATTGTTTTCCGCGTTCGGTTTGACGAGATTTTAATTTCAATTTTGTCGATGCTCTAACAACGGTAATGTTAGCACCAAAAATAAATTCAAAAGTAACAAGCCGGAGATCGGACAGACAAAGTCTAAGAAGTACACAATCTGAGGCGGGTGTAATTGAAAAGTCTGCTCGTCGCGGACAAGAGTGATGTAGATAATAGAGCTTATTAAATATGCCGAACATCTCGGTGGCTGCCGAGAACGGATTGAAAATAATCTCTTAGGTAGTCATTTTTCAGAGTTCACGAGTGGCGACCCGGAGACGAGAAGCGAACGATAGCATCGTCGGGGACAGATTGAAATTTAAAATGCGTAAGCCTCCCGAAATGACTACTAATAAAAAGAACCTCAAAGGAACGAGGAACGGAAAAGATGACATATTTTTATGGAGTTTTATTAGTTGAAGACTTATTATAGAATCTACTTTCTGAGATATCCTTGAAGAGCTCAGGCACAATATGCTGGTGCAGTGCGCAAGGAAACACACAAGTACAAATTTCCATCGACATTGAGATCCTTATTGAACGAAACTGTTTTAAAGAAAATGTTTTGGGAATTTAAAATCAAAACAAATTCTCAGTAGAGAATACCAACCTACATTCTTCGTTCTCGGCACACGGTCGCAGCACACAATATGCGGTAGAATTGGAAAGTTGTCTGAATCCATACGACATGGGCGAGTCGGCGGACGATATTAATCAGACGATATGCAATGCAGGGCTCACGTGTCCAACTTCAAGATTAGAAATTCTGTGGGAGCTCGTAACAAATAATTGAGTCAGACATAGCTAGGGATATTCTGGTGGCTTACATTGAAGTAAGAGGGATTTTTGGACATATTTTGTGTACCTTTTCATGGAATGCAGAAAAGATCTTATTTAGATTTTTGCTGGCGTTGCCATTTAGTTAATACACATACTTGCTAAGGAAATACAGTTTCGTGGAATAAAATTAGAGTCCATTAAGTTAAGGAGTAATAATAATTGTGTAAATATTCTGACATGCATTTTACATGCTAGCTACCTTAGTACATGATTATTAACTCGAATCTATTTCCAAATTTAAAAATAAATAGAATCTATAAGTAACTACCAGAAAACAATAGATTATAGGTACTTCAGAAGATCCGTGGCAGAACCACCGTGGCTCCATTTAAATATCTTGCACAAACTGAAGTCCAGCCCGGACTTCAGTTTGTGCAAGATAAAATGTTGGTAGTCAGGTTTATTTTTATTTCAGCTCAACTTGCCTGTCAAAAACAGAGCATAGTTTTAAAACGTTTCGTTGCTGTTTACATTTTACTACAGCATTCTTTAGTATGTTCTGTTGTTTTAAAAAAAAACTTTTTACAAAAAATACAACCGACTTCCAAATAAAAAAACAAAAAAGTAATAAATAACTTCAATTTCTGAAGTCGGTGTTCTTGTTTTATTTTCTGCGATTTTTGACACCGACTTCCGAAATTGAAGTTATTTATCACTTTTTTGTTTTTTTATTTGGAAGTCGGTTGTATTTTTGTCGGGTGTTCTTGTATTATTTTCTGTGTTTTTTGACACCGACTTCCGAAATTGAAGTTATTTATCACTTTTTTGTTTTTTTATTTGGAAGTCGGTTGTATTTTTTGTAAAAAGTTTATTTTTTTTCACTTTTTAGTTGTGCTACATAATTTATATAGGCTAGGTACCAATAATGCCCAAAGTGAAACCAGAATAGATTTACCCAATAACATAAAACTTAAACAAAACCGATCGAATAAGGGTATACCAAGGTGAACTGTTTACACCTGCGTACCCCTTTAGAGCGTACTAGTGTGATGTTATGTTATGAAATGGTGTAAACAATAAACATAAATGCGATTGCAGCTATCCCGAGTGATTTGCCGTCATTTATTGAATAGTTCTGATGTGTAGGTATCTCCAAATTTCTTTATCAGATCTTGATGAAAATTAAATGGGACCACATGACAAACACCAGCTTTCAAATAAAAAAAGAATCATCAATTTCGGTTCACCCAGTAACAAGTTCTGAGGTAAAACGGATGAAAAAATAAAATACTGTCGAATTGAGAACCTCCTCCTTTTTTTGAAGTCGGTTAAAAAGTATATTCAAATCCTCTATCCTTATTATTGTTATCAATGATACATTCTGAATATTTGGAAGTTTGTTTACCGACTTCCCAAAAAGGAGGAGATTCTCAATTCGGATGTTTATATATATAATTTTTTTATGTATGTTCGGGCATAACTCCGTCATATATAAACGGATTAGCAAAATTATTATTTTTCCGAAAGAAGTTTATTCCGAAATGGTCCCATTTAAATTTGGTAAAGATCTGATGCAGAACTTCGGAGATATACAACAGAACTTTTCAATAAATGACGGCAAATCGCCCGGGTTTGCTGCAATCGCATGTCTGTTTATTTTTTACACCATTTCATAACATACCATCACGCCAGTATGCTCTAAACGGGTAGGCAGATGTGTACAGTTCACGCTGGTACACTCTCATTCCACTGGTTATGTTCAAGTTACATGTTATTCGGTGAATCTATTCTGGCATCACTGTTGGCGTTACAGGTACCTTACTATAGAACTTGACCATTAAAAGAACCACTTAAAAGTGAAACAAAAAAAATACAACCGACTTCCGAATAAAATACTTCAAAGTGAAAAATAACTTCAATTTCGGAAGTCGGTGTCAAAAAAACGATGAAACGAAAACCGGTGCACAGACTGTCGAAATTGAAGTTATTTTTCACTTTGTAGTGTTTTTATTTGGAAGCCCATTGTATTTTTTTGTAAAAAAGTTTCTTTTAGTAATTCTTTTGGATGATATTTCGAACACAGGTAGAATATGACCTGGATTAGGAAAAAGCATACTTTTTACAAGCAATTCAATTTGCCATGGTGTGGGCCAAATCTTGCAACAGGATTTTAAAATAGTTTACAGTTATCTCCTACCGACTGAACTAAAATGTTGCATACACGTTTAATTTGGTTGACAATGAAGGGTAAGCGAAAAACTCGTTTTGAAATAAAAAAAAAACTGGCCAAGTGCGAGTCGGACTCGCACACAAAGAGTTCCGTACAATTATGGCATAAAACGGCAAAAAAATCACGTTTGTTGTATGTTGGAGCTCCAGATAAATATTTATTTTATTCTGTTTTTAGTATTTGTTGTTATAGCGACAACAGAAATACATCCTCTGTGAATTTCAACTGTCTAGTTATCACGGTTCCTGAGATCCAGCCTGGTGCCAGACGGAAAAACAGATCGACAGACAGACGGATCGTGGAGTCTTAGTAATAGGGTCTCGTTTTTACCCTTTGGGTACTGAACCCTAATAAAAATTGTATTAACTCGGTATTACGTTTCCGTGAATTAAATTCTAGGCATTCGCGAACGAAGTCGCTGACAAAAGGTAGTCGTAGAAAAATATTTACCTGTTTGTTCTTTATGTAAAGTTTCCATTGTCTAATTCACTTTCCATTCAAATCAATAACATTATATAAGCTTTGCGCGCTTTAGAAATGCAATTACAAGATAAAACTTAAGAATACCTGTTCTTTGAATCGGATGATTTGTTTAAAATACCCGTTATTTTATTAGTACGTCTTCTCCAATTACTTTCAAAGCAAGAAATTGCATTTGTCTTAGATGAAAACTAAAATTACCTATGTTCAAAGACTTTGAAGATTGGTGTAGGTACTTATGGATACCTATATTATCACAAATATGAAAAAAAAAGTTATCTCTCTATCGCTTTTTGGCTAAATCAAAAATGGCCAACACGTGGTGGTACTTCCGTTCAGCATTTAATCCAATAAGTAATACATTACTGATTAGCATCACACGATACAAAAAAAAAAAAAGAGGCGCGTCTCTAGATCTAGGTTATACAGTAGTATAAATAGTTTAACTCATCTTTGCGCGCGTCGCCATGTGTGCGTGCGCTGTGCGTACGCTTTTAATTTATACACAGGTTGTTTTTATTTATTTATCTACTTCGGTTTCGTTATATTCGAATTATAAAATTGACAGCGGTTGCATTATGATACCCATAACGACACCGGGTTGCATTATGCGAATCGTCTTAAATTCTAAAACACAAGCAAAGACATTCTGAACATACAGCCAGGTACCTATAATATTACTTCGAAATCGAGACAATGTAAATGATGTTTTTAAAAATGGAACAAGGTTAAAACAAAAGTATCGTATACTATTTGGCTGTTGCGGCTACAAGATCTTTGCCTTATACCTAATAAAGACTAAATAAAAAAATAAAATAAAAAGTGGACGCGGGCAAAAATTTCTGAGTGAAATTTTATTCCAAATTTTATTAAAAATGTTTTCAACATCAAGTGATATTGAAAATACACCGCCAGATATAACAAATAGAGCAGTTGCGGCTATAAATAATTTACTACCAGAAAAATCAAGACATGTATATGAGAAATGAAATACTTAAACACACTTCCTGAAATACTTATTTGTCTATATCTGTGTTTTATTCCTTCCTTCGTAGATAAAATCTTGTATGCAACTGTACGTTATTGGTCTTTTAATACTCGTGCCCACCTATTTCGGTACGCGCTACGCTTGTACCGAAAAATGGCACTCGTATTAAAAGACCGTCCATAACGTAACAGTTGCATAAATAGCTATTATGTATGCTTTATTGTACACCAGAAAAAAAATAAACTTAAAGCTAAAAAATATACAACGGGCGGCCTTATCGCTTTCCGCGATCTCTTCCAGGCAACCAGGCTTTATTTTGTGTGACGCGGCCGTGCAAACAATCACCCACACATTCTTATCCACACATAGAGCCGCGCGCAAAGATGGCTTGAACTATCTATGCCTGTGTTCAGGAGCCAAAAGCTTTTAAGATATCCATCATATTTTCAAGAGGACCAAAAATTACCTAGCATGGTGCTCATCATCAAAAACCATACAATTACAATGACTTCTAGATAGACAGAATGATAGCTCCGTCACTTTACAGTAGAAACACTACACTAAACAGTATTTAGTTAAGAGAAAAGAACCGTTCTAAAAAAAAAAACGTCCACTTTTGGTTGTAGTTCGACACTAGTGTGAAAGTTTCGTGTTAATTGAATAATTAGTTTTTAAGCGAAAAGTAAGAGAAGAAACTTGGTTTTAATAGAATTAAATAGGATTTTTATCTAAACGAGCGACCAACTACTATATTTATGTCTATCACGTAGCTATTTAGTTAAAATTGTGTCGCTCATGTCTGGAAATGTGAAAACTGGTCAAACAGATGGGCTGCTAAAAAAAATGGTCTAATTCGTTCGCAGACGGTTCCGTACCTACCCATTATACTGCCATAATAAAATTGATATCATTTTTATTGGTGGCTAAGTTTTAAGATTTTTTTTAACATGTAACACTCCCTTTAATATCCATTTATTTTTTATTTTGTCGAATTTTTCGTTTATTTGTACTGAATCGCCTTCGCCCGAATGCTCATAATCTTTCGCTTTTATATAATGTGCTCTTCACTCCTTCCACCCCTCGTTATCTTAAAAAACGTTTTCAGTTTCTCTGCGATCCCCACACAAAATTTCTTAGGTTATCAGATAACTTACGTCTTCAATTGCCAATGCATGCCACGAGTTTTCTGGATAAATCCTTTACTGTCCAGGCTGCTTGTCTGTGGAATGTGTTGCCAGACCCAATCAAACGCGCCCAATCGTTGCCTGTGTTCAAAAGACCTATCGCTGTGATTATGAATTGACTGTCATCATTTTGTTTATTACCTTTATATTTTAGTTTGTATGTTTATATTAAATAGCATATGTATGTATCTGCATATCTTTTTATTATAGTTTTTTTTAACACTGGTTTTGTCACACCAATAACAGCCCCACTCCGCGGACGCGATAAGGCCGTCCATTGTATGTGTTTTTAGTTTTAAGTTTCCTTTATAAATGTAACTTATGGTGTACAATAAAGTATATAATATATAAATAAATAAAGACCTTAATGTTTGCCAAATTTCGTGATTCTAGATCAACGGGAACTACCATATTGGTTTTCGACCCAAAACCTATAGGGAAGTTCAGGTTATTATATGGTTGTGATAGCACAGTGTAAAATGATTAGGTATTAACAACGTCAAAGTCGTCATCTTATGGTCATGTGGTTACTACAAGCACACAAGCTGTTTTGGTATTACAAAAACGGAAAACCGATCGATAGGATTATTAGGTACCAGGTATGTATGAAGACTGAAGATGCGCTGACTGAAGTTTTACGATACGATACCCATTGCAATACCAGGTCATCACCCAATTTGTTTAATTTGGGAACCGTAAAACAAAGCCAACAAAGTACAGTCAACAAGATTGATACCTGAACCACCTTAAACTAATTCTTCTACAGATATTTAAATACAATTTAGTTTTAATTTAATTAAGTATTAATTTATTTGGCAAAAATTAGATCGAATTTTGTTTAAATATAATTCCTTAGCAACAAATTTGTTATCGGTTTAATAAAATAGTGACAATTAGTTTACCCATCTCGCTGTGATATCTATGACATGACTTTGTCCATTTTAATATCTACTTTAAGTTTTTTTTTTTGTTTTTTTTTAAATAAGCTCCTATTTTTAATTAAAACGTTGCCCACCTACTCTAGGAATTTCGCCTGTATCGTGATTCGTGGGTGCGTTAACAAACATATAAACTCACATACACAAACACAGCGGAACAACTATCTGTAGGTCATACAAATATTTGTTCCGTGCGAGAATCGAACCCGCGACACGCAGCTCAATCACTGCGCCAATCGTGCGCCCAAAGGCGCCTGTAACCGAATTGTTCGTATGTTTTTAAATTAAATAGCGTTATGTACTTTTTTCTATACGCAAACAATGCTAGACGACAGTCGATTCCAAACTCAAAACATTGCTTTTGCTTTATCACAAATATATTTTTATTTCAACACAGTGGACAAAATTGCACGACCCTATCCCATATTGACACAGTTTTTATATTATTAAAATGTTTAATGTTTTGGTTTTTATACGAATTATCGGTTGAATGGGTCATAAATGAAACAGTTTGACTGTACATAATAAGACAAATCAATCGTTCGTTAGCAGCAACTTCACGGGGCTTTCGGGTTTGCTTTTGTTATTGTTTACCAAGTACAGTTTACAAGAAGCCTTTGCTTGTTTATTATTGAATGAAATTCGGCCCTGGAACTGCCTACAAATACAAATTGAATAATAATTATTAATTCTGACTTCAAGTTTTATGCTCAATGTTCCAGAAAGTTTGAGGTTTAATTGCAACATAGTGATGCTAATTTTAAATAATGATGAAAAAAAGTGTTACTGAGTTTAAATAAAAAAAAAAATATTGTAGCCAACTTGAGGTGCTAATCTCCTATTTGCTACTAAGTGCCGACTACCCAAAGTGACAAACATTAAGCTAAAGGTTGCCCTAGTCAGTCATTCATCCATACAAACGTAGTATGGCGATTACTGCTCTGTGTCACGGTATACGCTCATAATAAAAAAAATATATCAATTTATCTTATCATTATCTAGCCCTGTATGGAAACAAAAAAGTTAAAATAACGTGTATTTAAAAGTAATGAGCGTCGACAGTTCCATATATCAACACTTATTTCAACGCATCTTTGGGCGGAAATAAATACCATAAAAAGAAGGAAAGTAGCAAAACAGTCACCATACAGGGATAGATTAGCAGTAATAAAAAGTGAAAATAATTATATTCTTATTTTCTACTCTAGTTACTCATACTCCCAAAGGTCTGTTTATAAAATTTCGCGCGCTTCTTTTCGTTCTAAATAATAATCCATGTATTATTATTATGAGTGTGTATTCGTACGCGCACTAGCTTCTTACTGCTCATCACAGCGTCTATCCTTTTGGTACGTGTTGTCGGATGAGATAGCATGCATTTTAACCCCGGCCACAAAATAGTTCGTGCCGCCGACTAGGGCAACCTTAACGTATGACGAATACAGTAGAAATCTGCACTACGTTGTCTCTGCCAGCTTACTAAGCTTTTCTCGTCAACACAGAAGGACAAAGGCCCAGGACTTTAAGACCTCCCACTACCTAAGATGCAGTCAAGACACTCAAACAAACCGAACGCCACTAAGACTATGAATGTTCTGAGCCATTTGCACAATATGTACACTACTAATACTACGAATACATTACGCCATCGGGATTGTTGTCCAAAAAGCAGTATTATAGACGAAAACCAAACTGTATAATATTAAACGGTAAACACCACCATTCGACTATTCAAGTCTCGCCCGTTTCTACGAGCCCCATATCGGGATATCCGCCATCCAAACATACGATCATGTAGAAGTGGGTCAAAAGTATCTCCATTATGGGTGAAGCACAGGCGTTACGTGGTGGTGGGCGGTTGAGGCGTCTGGCAGGCGCAACAGGCGCCCCGCCCCCGCCCGCCGCGCGCAACAGATGCCCCGACTTACTTGTTGAATCGACCGACCTACTAACGTGCCAAGACACTCGACACACCAAATTCTCGTACACAAGGAAAAAGGAAAAATGGTACGGTCTACAAAAGGTGGGACGTGGTAGGGGCAACTGGTTCGCAACACGGGCCAACGCATTCTCACAAGTGCGTGATAACGCAACGACCAGAGGTGCATGACATCTGTTGTCTATGACGTCATTAGACAGGACCAATTTTAGCCGACGGTAAAAAATCTATTTTGATTCGAAATTCCGACCCCTTGTAGTTATCTTTACCATTGACAATATTGTTGTACAGTAATAGACAGGCTGCTAGCCTTTATCTTCGGCGATATGGACTAATAGCATTATAAGCCCGTACACTTCTGTAAAACAATTACTACATAAATTCCTACAACAAACGATTTTATATCTTCTACCATAAAAAATTGAAATTGAATAGTAAAAATGAAAATACAACAAAGATACCCAAAAGATCACGTTAGGACTTTGCAGTTAATCCTTGAGAAATATAAGTTACTACTGATTGGACGAACACAATACTTCACCGCTTGCACACAGTAACATTGCCTTCTATACCACCACCTGCAACTACAAATACAGTTTATCTTCACATCCCAGTAAAAGGTGAAGGATAACATCGTGATAAAACCTGGACTTATATAGTTAATGTAAGTCTGAAATTGCCAAGTCAGATGCCTGTGGGGTTACCAGAGGCGGCTTAATTAACTCTGACACCAGAGGCCACATCCTCACACGAAAAAGAAGAAAGAACTACAAATATTTCTACATGCTCAACACCACGTACACGATCTATCACGTAATAATGACGCCTCCTAACAAGGAATGCAATCCCGACACATCTCAAAAAGATAGTTGTGCACCTTTGCAAAGCTATGAACGTCAAAGAGGCGAGCTTTGCCTCGAACGTGTGCATTTCAAGTGACATTGCTAGAGCTGCTTATATGCTGAGTACCACGCCGTGCTATAATAATATGTTTGCTGCTTACAGGGTGTTACGAAATCGACGCGAGCGTTGGCTGAAATAATTTAAATTTTCGAACATACGGTAGGTACTCGTAGTTAAAATAATTATCAGTAGTGAACTATGCTGACGAAACTAACACTAGCAGGTACCACTTAAATTAAAGTTATCACTAAACCTGGAAAAAAAAACTACGTCACCATCTCCAAAATACAGGCTGTTCAAACACATACGTAACATAATTATCAGATGTGAAAAATGCTGAAGAAAGTAGATCAGGTGCTTCCAATATGAAAAATATTGCCGCTATTTCCGGTAAAAAATATACTGAAAAATCACATCACCACCACCAATATAAAGGCTGTGCCTAGTTATGGTACGTTCACACAGATCATCCATATTTCCAGACCCGTTTTTAACGGATCCGTCGCTACTGGGGATTCAAACCACATTTAGTCAGTGTACTACCAACTTTCTACAAGGATGAACGTTCTCGTGTTGTATTGGTACTATCGTGTCGTCTGCGTCGGAGGAAACCACGGCGTTATTAGCAGCCTTTAAAACCTGTAAATTCTGTAAACCGGAGTGCTGTATATTTTGTCGGATCGGTATTTATTACTGGATCTGGAATACTGTCATTTGTGTGACCTCGCTCATACAACTAGCTGATGCTACGAATAAAAAAGTATACGATAAAGCGGACCCGTAAAACGGATATCTGTGTGAACGAGCACTAAAGATCCCGTTGTTAAACTTGACAATGTTTTTTTTTGGTTGAATTTCTTCCCATATAAATTTGATTATGTCCTGTAAGTTAAATCAATAAATTCGAATCATTGCAATCTCAATCAAAAATTGGTCCTTCAGTACCAATTAAGTCATCTTCAATTTCCATGTCACCCTGTACAAGCTATATGCTGTCTGTTTGCACGGCACACTTTGCCGCAAGCACCAAAGTTCCCCTGAGCCGCTACGATGTCGCAACTATTAATTTGTTGGCTCGAAAAGCACCTTGAGTTATTCACGTGTTACCGAGGGCCACTAATTTGCTCCAACATAGCAATGCAAAGTCTCACGTCAACACCTCTTATGTGCATAATGTATTTCGGAAACATTGGAGACATCTTACACTTGACTTAACAAAGGTGTTGACAGACTTAAGATAAAACGGTAACTTACTAAAGCCATACTCCTTAGTAATGGCTAGGTTAAAAAGTTTGTAAAAAAATTAAATTTAATATTGTTTCATGTACATTATTTTTGAAACATGTTTTTTTTTCGTATATAAAGTTAAGTAAAGTAAGTTATGCTTTAAAAAAAAATTAACAACAAGATATTTTTTCGCAACTTTTGGATACTCCTCCAAAACGACTTGGATCTTTAAAAATATTTTTACTCAGTAAAATTGATGGCTGGAATTTCTTCATAACTGAAACAGCATATGTAAATCAAATAATATTTTGCAAACAAAACTGTTCAAAAGGAGGTTCAATATTGATATTTTGGCATCAAGCGGGGCGCACGGGCAGTATTGCGTTAACATTGGGGCCTATATATCGCTTTTAATTTTAAAAACCTGAGTGTGATATCATGACTGCTAATGAAGGAAAATCCTGAAATGGTTCGATTTTTAAAAAGGAGTTTCAACACGAAAAGGTAACGTGACAATATTGCCGGAAAACAAAATGTTGTTCTCTCAAACCCACGATACAGGAACAATTCCTAGTGTGGGGCACCGCAATTAAAAAGAAAACACCGTGCCCCAAGCATGCTGTTAAACATAATAAATTTTCTCACCTGTACCCATCCTCACGGGAAATTTTTATATTTCCTCATTGTTTTAGTTTTAGGCACAAAATAATTAAGAACTTACCGACTAGCGCCAAAATAACTGTGAGGAGCGGTGCAGCCGGAAAAGATACTGTCACGTTGAACTCTAGCATCTGCAGTAAGTCCACTAAAACAAAATTATTTACCATTATTAAACAACAGTGTAATATATTTTTCGCTTTTCAGCGTTTTCCAATTTTGAAAGGAATTTAGACAAAGAAAACCTTCATCGTGACATGGTTTTTGGTATGAGTATGAGATTTTTTAATGTTAATTATATTTTAATTATTTGGGAAGCGATTGATTTTATGTTTGTTTAATTTATTTTGAGTTATCTTTATATTGTTCAATAAATAAAATAAAATATAAATTATCTCATCGACTTGTCAAAATAAATGATTACAAAAGTGTTTCAAGGTTTAATTATTATTATTCTGGATATTTGCAACACCTAAAGAGAAGGTCCCATAGTCTAGCAGGAAGATATATTTTTTCTCAATTTTATGAAATTTCGAAGAAGAGTTTTGAAATTTATTTGATAATAATAAGCTGGATATTTTTACACAATATTTTATGAAAAGCTGTTCAGATGAAGTTCTGGGAAGCCAATTATACCAATTTCCATTTCGAAACTATCAGCTCTTCGCAGATTACTTCAACAGGGGATTATATCCTATTTAATTTTCGACGCAATACACTAAAAAGCTTTTATTTTTCAGGCTTTATACTGTTCATATTTTCAAATTAATTCCAGGTAATTTATTTACAGATTTTTCAGTAGTAGATCATGATGCTAATACCTACCTTTGATATACTAAAATGCAAGATATTTTTTTCTATAAATAAGAAAGTACTACTGGCTAATGTATGGCTTGCGGCATGAATAGACTGGAGCGTATTTAAGCTCAGTAACCTTATTACCCCCAAAGACACCTCCGAGGATGTGTTTCAGTACCTTCCTGTATGGATATTTCATAAAATAACGGGTTCTATTATATATTTTACAGTAAAATTATGAATAACTGTTATAGTTCACATTTAAAACAAGCATAAGAGAGCACGGCGTGCCATAAGCCGTGCTTAGCGCCCCCTGGAGGCGTGCGCGCGCGACGACGCCGCACGTTAACGCGATCAAACGGCTGCTATATGAATTTTTCATGCGCCACAAGAAGTAATGGTGTCGCCCGAGACGTCGGATCATTCTTTACGAGCCGACAACGGAAACCTTTAAAAATATACGATTTATCTATTGCTGTACCGTATATGTTGCGCCACCGCACACCAGACACTGCACTCAGACTTTTCAAAACCGGATCCAAAGTTAGCAGTTTAAAAAAAAGTGCAGCTAAATAGATTAACCGCTTCCGAAAACTGGCGCTAAAAATCCACGTAAATAGGGTTGAGTTCAAAGTGACGGGACGTGTCACGGTTTGGGGAGAGTAGATCCGTAATAAGATAAAGGTTTTATCGTATTTTCGTTAGCATAGTTCTCGTGTGTTCTCAGTTCGTCTGAGCTTTGTGGTCGGTTGTTTGCTTAAGGTGGGATAATCCCGGTACAGTTTGCGTATCGAATACATACGCCTTTGTCCCCTCTGTCACATCTTTTGATGTTGTCTAGCTGAATAAAGGGTTTGATATGACGAGTCTAAGGAGATATTCCATGAAAGGTCGTCTAGAGTACGTCTTAAGACCAGTAAAGGTTCCTTATTATAAAAAGATTATCATGTCGGATGTTCCAATTGTTAAATCTAATCTGCGTTTTGGCTCTACAGGAGTCAGTTTCTAACACAAACATACGAAAGACAAATAACTTATCATACATAAAGGTAATCAGGTGTTGAAGAAACGTTGCACAGAAGACAATTTTTGATATATTCAATAAAAAAATGTAAATTGCAACGTCATCGTTCATCATTCATCATGTGAAATTAATTTCGCCGTCGCTTCCCCCTTTCCCGTTTGGTTGCGTACTTTCTACGATTTACTGCGCGGATTCATATTACCGTGAAGTATTGGTAGCAAAGGAGGACGACGATATTAAATATTGTGCAATATGCGATCGTGGAGTTACATTCCAAATTCAATTTATGAAATAAATTTTGATGTTTTAAAGTGCAGATATACCTTTGAGTAGCTGATTTTAAAATAAGAATCACATCTTAACGGCTAGTCGTAATTTTTTGCAAAAATATAATATGTTACATTAGACCATTTTCTTAATAATTAACCGACTTCCCAAAAAGGAGGAGTTTCTATGTCGACATTATGTATTTTAATTTTTTTTTGTTTATGTTCACCGATATCTCCGTCAATTGTGGACCGATTCTAAAAAATATTTTTTTGTTTGAAAAGTATGTTTCGAAATTGGTCCCATTTTAATTTGGTGAAGATCTGCTGAAGAATTCGGAGATATACAACAGAACTCTTCAATAAATAACAGCAAATCTCTCGGGATTGCTGCAATCGCATGTCTGTTTATTGTTTATGCCATTTCATAACATAACATCACGCCAGTACGCTCTTAAGGGGTACGCAGATCTCTCATTTCACCGTTTATGTTCAAGTTTCATGAAATCTATTCTAGCGTTATAGTTAGCTTACTAACTTGCCTATTACGTAGGTAAAACTAAAAAGTGAAAAATAAAAAACTTTTTTGAAAAAAAATACTACCGACTTCCAAATACAAAACCACAAAGTGAAAAATAACTTTATTTTTTTAAGTCGGTGTCTTTCATAGGTACCATTTTTTTGCGTTATGGACACCGACTTAAAAAAATAAAGTTATTTTTCACTTTGTGGTTTTGTATTTGGAAGTCGGTAGTATTTTTTTTCAAAAAAGTTTTTTTATTTGATCTAAGAAAATTTTGAGTTTTATTCGTATAACATAGTGTAATTAATTTGTCTAAAACGGACAAAAACACGTCAATCGCACCAAAACCACTGGGCGTATTTTAATGAAATCGACACCATCGCAAAGACTATTTAATTATCTACATTTTGACCTGAGGCTTTTTTGTGGATTCTGAGGAAAGTACAAAAGACTACAAAATTTTGGGTCGCGCGGGTGTGATACGAGTGCGCGTTTTTTCCCTCAAGGTCGTTTGCGTTAGTCGTCATCTTAAAAAAAATAAACGTTTTCTGATAGGGGTAATTACTTTGAGTATATTTTGTGAACAAGTAGAGCAATCTCTCTCGACGCGGCAGACTGGTACAGGTCGGGCGGAGCTACTTGACGCTCGGAACAATGGAGCGAGCAGGTAATTGGCATTAAACCGTGCTTGAAACGGTTGTTAGTGCAAGCCGGAGCGGCGAAAGGACGGCTCCTCTCCGATACCGCTTGCCCTAATTAAGTAGAAATACGAGAAATAAGAGGAAAAATGATATTGTCCCAGAGCTATCGTTAACATGAGGCGCCTAACTTTTCGCGACAAGCACCTACCTATCCCTAACTTGATTACAGAGGTACTTGAAGGTAGGTAGGTACCTACTTAAATCTTTGTGTAGATTCGGGCACAAAAATCTCCTTGTAACGTAAAACTCATCAAAACTAGACGTTACATCACAACAATTAAAACAGTTTGCAATATTTGTAAGTATGTGAGAACCATCCTATTTATCAAGCGAAGGAATTTACCTGTTATTGCTTGTAATACTTTATACCTATATGTAGTATAGAAGTGCTGGGTGCATCTTCCTAACGTATATGAATTTATTAATGTATGTATTTATGCAAATATTGTAAAGCACTTATTTTATTAAAAGATTAAGTATGGAGTTTCTTGAGCGTTCTTCTCCATAACAAGCTATTTTTCCGAATGCACGGTAGAATCCATTTTTATTACTTGTAAATTTTAATTGTTATCGTTCAAAAGTGCCGCTTAATGGCACCTAGTTGAAATGAATACATAAAACAATAAAAAAAAGTTACGTCACAACAAAATTATAATGTAAAATAAAGTTAGTCGAATGGTGAAGCAGACATGAAATTCAAATAAAAACAGAATGAATTTCTGCGGAGCGTGGTCCGGGCGGAGAAAATAAGTCAGATTTTATTGACGTCGGCACATCATTATTATCTGCTTATTTTCCTTTGCGCCCCGATACCTTCTAATACCTTATTGCTATGGAAAATTACGTTCAATTTGAGAGCTAAATAATTGGCCAAATTACATCCCAAATCGGCTTGTAGAAGGAAAAATTTGCAAATTAGATACTTAAAGGATTTTCAAACCTACGCGTACCTACCTTGGCGTCGAAGATTTTATTTTTTGGATTCCCTATTAGACAGGTTAAAATATTAGGTGAAGTGCATTATTGCGTGATATATTCTCCATGACATAAATTGATATACTGGCTCTGAAGATAGAATATATGCTTTATTGTAGGTATTTATAAAATGCGAAGCGCACAGGACCGATCAGTGGGGCGACTCTTGGGGGAGGCCTATGTCCAGCAGTGGGCGTCTTTCGGCTGAAATGATGATGATGATATAGGTATTTATAGAACGAGAAAATAAAAATCAATATTGGTATCATCAAAGATGTCCCGTTTTAAGTAACCGTTATGCGAAAATAACCGGTCAAGTGCTAGTCGGACTCTCGCACGAAGGGTTCCGTACCATTATCGCAAAAAACGGGAAAAAGATCACGTTTGTTGTATGGGAGCCCTACTTAAATATTTATTTTATTCATTTTTTGAAATACATCATCTGTGAAAATTTCAAATGTCTTGCTATCACGGTCCATGAGATACACAGCCTGGTGACCGACAGACCGACGGACCGCGGAGGCTTAGTAATAGAGTCCCGTTTTTACCTTTGGGTAGGGAACCCTAAAAAGACCAAAACTTAATCTAGACAGCAGAAATAGTCAGAACCCAACAGAGAAACGAACCAAATGAAGAAAGAGCCCACACACTAACATGAATCGCAACATTTTTTTACAGAAATATCCATGAAAAACCAACAATTTATTTTCAAAGAAACGTTTCCAATTACTAGTGTTTTCAGGGCAATTCTATTTCTGTGATAAGTAGTCAGAGGATATTATATTTTCACAATTTTCTTATGATAACGTTATAATGATACTCGATGAAGAAGTACAAGCGCTGCTAAATACTCTCAATCAAAGCTTATAGCAACAAGAGGTTGTTAAGACTAATTTGTATAACAATTTATCTAGCACAGAACCTGCTGGTATTAATTTTATGAGCAAGATACGAGACATGTGCCTAACACCACGTGTAAGGATTCATGAAGCATTATCGTGTAGCCTTGGGAAATAACTACCAGTAACTCCAATAACTTAGATTAGACTTAATTTGTTTACTAATTTGCGGCTAATGAGTTTGACTACTGTAGGTACTAGTACACATTTTGTATGTAAAGAGTATGTTGCATCCGACTCGCAGGACCAAAAATGCCTTTTCAACTTTCCAAAAAGGAGGAGGTTCTATGTTCGACTTTATGATAGTTTTTTTTTTTTTTTTTTTGTGAATGTTCACTGATTTCTTCGTCAATTGTGGACAGATTTTGAAAATCATGTATTGTTTGAATGACTGTGTTCCCAAATTGGTCTCATTTTAATTTGATGAAGAACTTCGGCGATATACAATAGAACTCTTCAATAAATGACGGAAAATCCCTTTGGGATTGCCGCAATCGCATGTTTATTGTTTAAACCATTTCATAACTTAACATCACGCCAGTACGCTGTATAGGGGTACGCAGATGTGTACAGTTCACCTTGGTACACTTTAATTTCACCGGTTATGTTCAAGTTTCATGATATTCGGGTAATCTATTCTAGCATTATAAGTACCTTACTATTAGGTACAACAAAAAAGTGAAGACAAAAAAGTCCATACCGATAAAAATTGGTACCTACCAAAGACACCGACTTCCAAAAAGAAAGATATTTTTAAATTTTTATTTATTTTATTCGGCAGTCAGTAGTATTTTTTTGTACCCATACATTTTTCCCATGGGGGTAGGCAGAAACTACAGAACGCAACCTGCTACGATCTATATATTCTCCTTCCTTCTTTTTCCTTTAAAAATATATTCTGCATTTTAAATAGATAAAACATAAAACAGGGACCGCCTCTCTTCATTCACAGACTTTTTATGTAAAACTGAAGACCTATTTTTCCGTGTAAACCCAAGAATAAATGCTCTGTGAATAGAAACCATAGCTGAGATTCTAGAAAAAAAATATCGCTGTAATATATTTTAAAATTTTCTCGCTACATATATTTTTATTTTTAAATGACCATAAAAAGCGCAACTTCGATGCAACGGCTTCTTGGTGGAAAATAAGTCCTTGTAGACATTTTTCTTTGAGCATTAATTTTATTTAAAACCTTCACGTAATTAAGAAGAAATTTATTGAAGGAAATATATTTGTTCACATCGGTGGAGATTGCGTCTCGAAGGTAGCAATAGTAAGTTTACCGCCAAAGGAGCGAGTGAAGCAATTTGCTGGGTGAAGCGGAGCGAGCAGAGCGAGCGAAGCCGTGCAAACGAGCACGTCTCGAAAGCACCAATTGGAAATTACCAGTTGCACTCAGTAAAGTTTCGTATAAATTCTACATTTGCAAATATATATATATATTATAGGTACTCAGGTACCAAACAGCGTCATTTCAAGTTAAAAAATTAAGTTATATGCGTTTCTGGCAAAGAGTTATAGCTAGGTCTGTAACAACACCTGTATCTATGTTTCTTATCCAACTCTCCTGTCGCAGGTCTGCTGGAAGAAATTTCTCTAGAAAGAAGCAGCACCTTTGTGCTATTCTATCTTTATATGTACTTTCTCTTTGAAGTGTTTTGAGTATACATCAATAAATAAATAAACAACCGCTTTATTGCAATCTTATGTCACCGCCTCGCAATGTCCACATTTTTAGGGCATTATTAGTCTTAATCTGTCAAAAACATCCCTACGTAGGTAATTAAAAGATATTTTCATGACTTCACGATAACGAGGTAACCCAAGAATAAGAACGTTAAAAATTAAGTAAATGAATGGTGGACATGCCACCCATACGCACAAAACGTTTTGGGGACACTTTTATTATGCGTACAGCTAAGGAGTGGAATTCCCTGCCGGAGTCTGTGTTTCCCGATAGCTACAATCTAGGGGTCTTTAAGTCAAGAGTGAATGGGTTTTTTCTAGGCAAGCGTGCTTCACCGTCGACCACATCATCGCTTTCCATCAGGTGAGATAGTGGTCAAGCGCGAGCCTATTGATAATAAAAAAAAAAAAATATGGTGTAACACCAACACACTAACTAGGTACTTAACTAAATCTATTTCGTATCCAATCAAACTACCTACAACAAAAGTATACCCAATGAATACCGGTACTTAATACTTTTACCTATTTACTACATGTAAAGGTGCACATAAGAGTGTTTCTGTGTAGCGTGTCATACATAAGACGATATTATAAAGTTCACAGAAATACTTATGTGAGCTGATTCCCGTTAAAACATTCGCTCGAATGAAATCTACTTTGAAATAGTTGCCAGGTAATACTGCTGTTCTAGCAATACTTTTAATATTAACAATTGTATGTTGAATATTATGAAACCGCTTACGCAGTTGAAGAATCAAACCAAATTCACAGTATTATGGAACTGGAAAGGTATTAACATGTTAAAATGAGTCGAATTTGTTACAAACACAAATTAACCTCAATCTCTAACAAAATATTATTTCAAAACCTCACACGGCTGCGTTCCTTCAGTCTCATTTCCATTTAATTATTAAAACACGCTCGTGGTTACGTACCCCACTATATATTTTCATTGCGAACAAACCATTTTTGTTCATTAAAATCAGACTAAACAACGTTTGTTGTATAATCCTAAAATACGGTTGTTTTTCCTACCATCCATTAGCGACGGGCAAGCTGAAGAAAATGTTTAAGCTTTCGAGAATTACAAACATCTAAAATACCTGAAAATGGCGAACAAAAGATTGATAGAAATATCCCGGGAGTTTTTTTGTTGAACACTTAATTACCTCGACAGGATCGTCGACTTAATTCCGATATTTAATTATGCAAATGATCAACCCTTTTCTTCTGGGACTTTCTTATCCGTGAGTATTAATTGAGGTGAGTCAATCAAAGTGCAAGAAGCAGGAAACCATGCTGTCTCAACTTATTTTTAGACAGGTACAAGTTACAATTGAGTATAGGCAGATCTTAAGGCGCAGAAACCCCTGAGTAGCTGATTTTAAAAGGAGAATCTCTTCTAAACGGCCAGTCGTATTTTTTTTGATCTAAGAAATTTTTGAGTTTTATTCGTATAACATAGTGTAATTAATTTGTAAAGTTATGTCTAAAACGGACAAAAACACGACTATCGCACCAAAACTGCTGGGCGTATTTTAATGAGATCAACACCATCTCAAAGAAAATTTTATTATCTACATTTTGATCTGAGGCTTTTTTAGGGTTCCGTACCCAAAAGGTAAAAACGGGACCCTATTGCTAAGTCTCCGCGGTCCGTCTGTCTGTATGTCTGTCACCAGGCTGTATCTCATGAACCGTGATAGCTAGACAGTTGAAATTTTCACTGATGATGTATTTCTGTTGCCGCTATAACAACAAAGCGATAATGGTACGGAACCTTTCGTGCGCGAGTCCGACTAGGCCGGTTTTTTTTTAAAGGCATAGAATAATAAGGAAAGTAAAAAAAACTACTAAATTTTGGGTCGCGCGGTTTCCCTCAAGGTCGTTGGCGACAGTCGTCGTCTTAAAGGAACGTCAAATATCGCGTGGTTTATCCCGTGGGCAGAGTCACTAGATATGAAATAGCAACGCATGCATACGCATCAAAAAAGTATCGTGGTATTGAAATTTGAAATCAAAGCATTTCATGGCTTAACAATCAACGCAATCGCAATAATGACCAAGTTCATGAAACGTGTACCGTCAACAATTAAATTAGGTGCGGCAAACCGCGGGCGGCACAGCATACCGTAGTGCGGTTCTTTTGTACGTCCGGAATATCGGCATCGAGATATGTCGCGTCAATAGTACTAATTATAATAATATCGGTGCCTAGGTGCCTAGTGAAACGAGGACGCATCGTATTAGCGTCAATATGACGTCAATATGAGCAATCCTTTTTGAAATTTATCAACATACAGTTGATGTACAGTTAGACCGCAATGATAATACTGGATGATCTGGTTTGTTATTTGGTCAAGCCTTTTAGGGAAATAATTTCAACATTATGGCTGAATGGCTCATAGAAAAAGTTACTCCTGATAGGCACTTCATAATCTAACAGAGGCTTAGTGTGTTCTCACTTGCTTCGCGTGAAACAAGAAACCCACCCGTGCGTTACAAACTTACAAGCAGAGCTGAGCAAAATACATGCTTTGCTTTAATTAAAATACAAATTACATAATATTCTCTCGCATGTATTTAAAATACAAAATATATTTAAGTCGTGTATTTGAAATACAAAATACAGTATTTTAACTATTTTTATTTAAAATTCATAATAAAGTCGATCATCCATCGTGACATTCGTACGAATAAACTTAATTAATAGGTACACAGAAGTTTCGAGAAAATAACAGTTTGAAATGAAATTGACAATTGACAAGATACTTGACAATATGATGTACGCGGTCGCCATTTTGCTTACGAAAGCTACAGAACGCTATTTTCTGTAGAACGCACCCATGATTAGGATCGCTAAATGTATTTATGTTCATATGTATTTTGAAGACATAAGTATTTGAAATACTCACTACAAAATACCTCAGCGTCAGGTATTTGAACTGCCAATTACAAATTAAATTTTTAAGAAGTAATTGAATTACAAATACCAAATACGTATTTGTATTTTAATTACAAGTCATTTATAATGCTCAGCTCTGGTTACAAGTAAATGTAGCGGGTATGTAATGTAAAACACAACAAACTAAGAAAAATTGCAAAACTATTTCTACAACTAAAATCTTCGACTTTCATTTATTTAACGTTTACGTCCTGTAGCTTCCACTCGAAAAGCTTTAAGGGTAATCAAATGAAAACAATCTAGACGTATTATTGTAGTTCCAATATACTGAGCGAAACTGACGGCAAATATGGAATAAAAATACGTTGGGAATAAAATCAATACAACCACAAAACAAAGCGAACAAGACAGCCATACAGAAGCGCTGCATTGAAACGGGAAGACTAATGAGAATCTATACTTACAATTAATTAATTAGGTAGGTATATTGCATTCCCATTTCAGTATTAATAAGAATTATTACTAGATCTTATTTTTTTTGGTTTGGATGTCAACCAATGACTTTTCCCGCTCTGGGTGAAGCGGGAAGGCGTGTCAGTCTTTTACTGACTAAAACTCACACGTGTTCCTTCAGTTGCCGCGGTAACTCTCTTTCAAATTTATCCGCGACCATTGCTAGATCTACTGAAAAGCATTTTTAGTGTCCATTTCATAAAACAGTTTTCTACAAAGAGAATTAGTGGTCCTGGTAATAACCATTTGATAATGTTAATGATAATGAGTAATAACCAGGACCATCATCATTAACATTATCAAATCAAATCGTTTTTATTTGCTCAAACTTGAGTACCATACATACAAAACAAACTGCCAGATGAAGAGATGTTAGGATACAAAATTATAGAACGTCATGTTAACCTTGAAAAATGGCATGCAAATATTAATAAAGAATACAAATCAAAATATAAATTAATAGAATGTCAAATGTAGTAATAATAAAAAATAAAAAGAAATGTCGTGCAAATGGCAATAAGTTAAAATAAGTCAAAATTATGCTTCTAGCAAGAAATCAATTCAAAATAATCATTCTAGAATGTCAACGCAAAATTATTAAAAAAATGTAAGGATATCAAAACATTTAATGTGTAAAATGCAAATGTCGTAATACAAATCAAGGATGTGAAATTAAAATGTCAGAGAAAAATAAAAATGTAAATAAATTAAAACAATATGTCAAAAAAAAAAACAGAATGTCAGAATAAAATTTTATAAGATTAACAATACCATCTAAACAATAATATAAACATTCAAGCATTCAAAAGGAGTCTGTCAAAAAGTCATTTATTTATATTATAATAACACTTGTCTGTTAATAAATTTCGAATCTTCATTTTAAATTGATTTATTGTCATAGCTTTATATGACTGTGGTATTTTGTTGTATATTTTCGAGGCCATACAAAAAAAGCTTTTCCTCATGAGGGCAGTTTTTGCCGAGTGCAAACAAAGTTGACTATTGTCATGTCTGTTGCGTGGAAAAGTGTCAGATAGACGTGGAAAGTGTTGGGGGTTAGACTTTACAAACAATGCAACTTCAAAAATATATAAAGAGGGTAAAGTCTTATATAATTTGTATTTTTTAAACAATGGTCTAGAGCTTTCTGTCGATTGTATCTTAAACATAGCTCGAATATTCCTCTTTTGAGCTTTAAACGCTATTTCTCTGTCCGTAGAGTTACCCCAAAATATTATACCATAGCGCAGAAGTGATGACACCAATCCATGATAAGCTGTCACCAAGGCGTCTGGGCTAAGTTCTGAAGACAGTTTGTACATGACATACGCGGACGAGCTCAGTTTTTTGCTTATATATTCAATATGCGTTTTCCAGTTCAATTTTGCGTCTATCATTACACCAAGAAAGCCATTAGCCTTTTAATGTTCCCACTGCTGGGACACGTGCCTCTTCTCTGTGAGAGGTCAATCTGATAATATATTAAAGTAATGTCTCATTTGTACGTACTTTTAAATTGCAATAAAACCATTCCATATCAGCGACCGTAATACGGAATTGCATTTAAGAACTTCTAGTATTTGAAACATTTGTTTTTGAAAATAACATATGGACATATATAGATTTGAATGATACAAAATAATCGGATATGGAGTTCACACAAACAGAGACCGAATATGCATAGGCATGTATGTTATTGAATGCAGGGAAATAGGGCTGGAACCTTGCCTGAATTTCCGATAAATCGATACTACGGTAACAATCCTTTGACAGATTACAACTGTTACACAACACGATATTCAAATCAAATGATTTGGAATTGCGTTTATCAATATGTGTTTACTTTATGGTCACTTTAGGTATGTACCTATGCTATTGTTAGTTACCTATGCTATGCTAGTTACCTATGCTTAGGCTAAGCTTTCCCGTAAGTAATTAAAAAATAAGCACTTAATAATATTCCACAAATATTTTTAAGTAGATATGTGTCCTACAATGAATTAGTTTACGATGCATACGTACGATCTTATTTCGCTCTCAAAAATATTGACGAAGATTGGCAACCAACCAAAGACCAAAGCTCTCAAAAGATCTAAACCTACAAAGTAAAAACTTCTTCCTAAAATTTCCTTTCTTAACAGCCAAGAATTTCAAAAAATATATTCCAATATGGTAACCCCATACGAGAATTTCCAACACAGGATAGAATACGCTTGTGACGTTGCACAGGGCGTAATCCTCTAAGCGTCCAAGCGTCCATGTGTGGCGGATCGTACACAACAGATCTGCGACCTAAAAATATCTTTTTATTCATCCGATAAGCTGCTTGAAGAGTGGTCCACACAGTTTGTGTTTTGTTAAAATCTCCTTTGTTGTAACTTAAAACTCTCTTGTATTCATTTAGACCAGTGTGTGGCGAATCTATTTTAAAGATATGGGTTCTGTGGAACTGTTCGCTCGTTCAATGTGTGGTGTAGGTTGTTTTGGCACTTTAAAACGATTAATGTTCGATTAGATTGTAGCATAGGTATTGAACATTATTATTATTTGTGACAGTAATCATGTACATTTATCTGTATCACTCAGTCACCAGCTTCAACATCCCTAAGAGTGCCGAACATGACCGCACACGAACTTACATCACATGTGTGAGTACTATGTACCAACTGTAAATCTACCATTTACTGTACCTATATCTTTCGTTGACTTGTGTGTGCCCTGGCAGTTGAGTGTGTCATGCTCTCTCTAATGTCTCTTTATTAGTGGCACATGTGTTGGATCATTCGGTGCCCTTCATGATGGTTGAGCTGAGTGGTGCCAATCCAGCGTCTTATTCGTCAACGGGCGCTATCAGTTGGGATTAGTCATAACTTGGCTGCCTCGGCCTGTTTTTAATTTGGTACTTTTTTGTATTTTTTCTATTGTTTTACTCTAGACGATTTTACGTGCACGTCTTTTTACAACGTTCTCACATATACGTATTTGTTCCAACAAGAATGTTGTAACCAAATACTTGTAATTAAAACAGATGGAAAAGAGTGTCCGTGAAGTTTCTTGCACATTCTTCTCCATAGAGACCTACTGACGC
This sequence comes from Orthosia cruda, assembly GCA_964057195.1. Classification (NCBI taxonomy): domain Eukaryota; kingdom Metazoa; phylum Arthropoda; class Insecta; order Lepidoptera; family Noctuidae; genus Orthosia; species Orthosia cruda. The sequence goes on along the minus strand of OZ059835.1, from coordinate 25,331,916 downwards.
GAATGTGCAACTAGATTCATCTTCTTCTTTTGTTTAAGTACCTTTAAGATTTTGTTGAAATAGACTATTTTGATGTTGACTCTGTGATCGTGATTAACAGTATTGAATATTATAACATTGCATCACGCCTTACTCACCTAAGGGTTACAGAGGTATACTTATAGTACAGCCACATCTCGACAGTTATCTTTAGAGTCCCATGTAATAGTGGACGAGCAGATTGACATCAACTGGGCACACAGCCGAGACTTATGAATCTGTCACTTTTAAGATTTAACGGTATTATAAAATTATTCAATAATTATTATTTCTGCAGACATGCTTTATTCGTATTCTTCTCAGCAAAACCTTTCATTTGATACCCATACCATGGCAGTGCAAAAAAAATAACTAGTCCGCCATCTTAGGCCATCCGCCATATTGGATTTAGAAAAGGTTTATGCAAAATTTCACCATAATCGGTGGAGGATAACTCCTTTAAAATTCAGTTGCAAGATTTGACCCGAACACACTTACATAAATACATACATTACAAGTTAAATAAAAGCTTGTAAAAATATACCTTGGATAACCAACAATTTTTAAATTCCCCGATATTTTATATTTCCATCTAACAAGATAATCTCTACTAAAAATAAAAGCAAAGACGAGCATCTTTTTTTTTTCACAAACGAAGATAACTCTTTACATAGATAAAATAAATGGCACTTTTTAAAAAGATTTTCTAAAAAGAGGAACTAAAAACAACGTCAAAGCGATGTTCGCAGGTACATCTCTAGCGGTACACGGGGATGAGTCGTCATAGAGACCAACTGGATCCCATTGAACAGATTTACCCTTATCTGATATTGTGAGTTGAATAGTTTATTCTACAAACTCGAGCTAAGAGCTCCTTTAGATATAAATCTTATCTTACTGTTGGGGTTCCATACAAAAATGATAAAAGGTGTCCCTTGAAGGTTGTACACGGATGTCTCGTTTGTCACGTCTAAATGCGAATCCTAGGACCAAAAATTTTGATATTTTTACAAATGTTTGTGTTGAATGTTTTTTTTAGAAAACGTCTATAGGTTTCGTAACATCGTTTAGTTACGCGTGATGGTCTAAATCAAAGATTCTCAAAGTGGTCCATATCGACCCCTTGGGGTCAAATGCAGTTTCCCGGGGGTCGACATTAAACGAAATCTGATTTTGGGGTTCGACGAGGTCTAAAAATCGACCCCTATTAAATAAAACAAGTTCTTATTTTAAACTTTTAAGATACTGCGCAGCGAGCATGGGCGTACCCAAGACATTTGTGACAAGACATGATAAATTATGTCACGTCTTACAATTTGTCTTAAATGCTAGCACGGGTCAAACATGTGACATATTTTAAAGGCGCGACATGCCTTTCTTGTTGCTGCCCGGCGAGCACGGCCTACTGTAACATGGCTTGATTCACACATTTCATCGCAGTTCGGGCGTTAAAGCCATTTTGTCTGAAATGCTAGCGCCGGCAGCGTGTGCGTCAACAAGTTGATAAGCGTGCACAAGTTCGTGCAAGATGAAAAACTCGGCAAATCAATAAACTGATTTTTAAAGTAATTTGGCCATGGGGTTCTAAGGTATCGGTTTATTTTGGAAAAGGGGTCTCTTGCCCAAAATAGTTTGGGAATCTCTGACTAAATAAAGATTTCGTTATAATAATTAGAAGATACAAGTATATCTACTAACTTCATTAGCAGGGATATACAAAACATAACAAATGTCCAAATAAGCACGAAAATTATAAAGAAATCATCGTCGCAGAAGTCCCGGAAATCACTAACGAAAGACACACGTAATTACTAGATACCAGATTAATAAGACGAAGTACATTACCATTTACCAAAGGTTGCTTGTTTCTCACAAATACAAAAGTGCAGAAACATAACGCCAGTTCAGCTGAAATCTTCCACGATGAATTTAATAACAAACAAAGCCAATCCTTGGAGAAAATTGAGATTTTTCATTTCCAAGGAAGAGAGATTTAAAAAGATTTTAAAACAATCATCGTATCGAAAATTTTAAACACTAAGGCAAGTGGCGGTGCGAGGAAATACAGAAAGAAACAAATTATCTTTATCTGGCTAATTGTCGACAGATCAAAGAGGAGGGCTGGGGGGATTGGCTAGGTAAATCCGAGCCGGTATTTTTTTACAGAACAAGGGTGGGTCGCAGCCGCGGGCGCTATTCACAATTATTGTTATTACAAAGACTTCGCTTGAGCCGGCTCAAGAGTCGAGAATTTTTCACTGAAATCATCTTTACAACATCTAATTGCAATGTAGGTACTTTTAAAAAACTCTAGACAACATCTAACCGTTACCACAGATAATATAATACTAGCATACAAATGCCTCATCCCATACAAAGAAATCGTGCCACGTAACTAGCGTTTTTCGTCTGATTATACCGATTATTTTTTGTAAATCGATCGTCATCGATATCGATTGATAAATCAAATAATCAGTATAATCAGTGCAGTACGTCAGTTTCTTTGTATGGGATGAGACCCCACGCCGTTACATTAATCACGGCTCGTTATTAATATAAAAAAGAACAATTTCTAAGCTAATCAAGTCTCAGAAAACCGCAGCTGAAAAAACTCGTGTTTGGCCAAAGGACGTCAAAATAAAGCAAATATCATTAATTAAGGCTTACCAATGAATACGAAGATCTGGTGGTGTGCGTAGCGCAGCAACATGGAAATGGACACCGTCTGTAAAATAAATAAACTTTAGAAAAATTGTTTGATTAATTCTGAGAAATCAGATCTTGCCTTTTGAAATGTTCAGAGGAAATTATGCAAAGGATTTATTTAATAACTGAATGCTGTGTAGATTTTTTAATTAACGCCATTTGTAACATTCATGATACATGTTTACTTATGAAACTGTCAACACACACTTTTAATGGCGTGCTTTTTACCCGGCTGCAAGGAAAGGGTTATGTTTTTCGAGCGTATCTTCTTGTATGTTTGTATGTATGTAAGATAATTTATTACCTCGTATATTTCAAATCACTTGACGGATTTTTATAATTAAGACATCGTTAGATAGGTGTTGGCCGCCCAAGTGTTCTTAGATAAGTGCCGTAAATCCGCCCAAAATCAGCCATGTTTCGTAAAAAAACGGTTGCAATTTTTTTTTCGAAACCCTTCTAGCGGGGTATCAAAATGACGGGTTTTTAGAGGTGATTTTAAAACTATATACCACTTATATGTATAAAAGTAATTCGAAAAAAAAAGTAACAAAAAACAGTTGTAAATAAAAAATAATAATAAAATCAAAACCCCGACTGCAAAGATGAAAACCAGAAGAAAATCATGCTTTATTTATAGTTTTGGTCAGCCAGCTCGCGAATATGCGCGTATCCTCCGACTGCACATGATTTTTTTTTGCTATTACAAACTACACTTTGTAGTCTTATGTAAAGGATTTATTTAATAACTGAATGCCGTGTAGACTTTTTAAATAACGCCATTTGTAACATGCATGATGCATGTTTACTTATGGAACTGTCAAACACACTTTTAACGACGTGCTTTTTGCTATTACAAACTACACGTTGTAGTCTTATGGAAAGGATTTATTTAATAACTGAATACCGTGTAGACTTTTTAATTAACGCCATTTGTAACATGCATGATGCATGTTTACTTATGGAACTCTCACACTTTTAACGGCGTGCTTTTTGCTATTACAAACTACACTTTGTAGCCTTATTAAAAGGATTTATTTAATAACTGAATGCCGTGTAGGCTTTTTAATTAACGCCATTTGTAACATGCATGATGCATGTTTACTTATGGAACTCTCATACTTTTAACGGCGTGCTTTGTGCTATTACAAACAACACTTTGTAGTCTTATTAAAAGGATTTATTTAATAACTGAATGCCGTGTAGACTTTTTAATTAACGCCATTTGTAACATGCATGATGCGTGTTTACTTATGGAACTCTCACACTTTTAACGGCGTGCTTTTAGCTATTACAAACTACACTTTGTAGTCTTATTAAAAGGATTTATTTAATAACTGAATGCCGTGTAGACTTTTTAATTAACGCCATTTGTAACATGCATGATGCATGTTTACTTATGGAACTCTCACACTTTTAATGGCGTGCATTTTGCTATTAAAAACTACACTTTGTAGTCTTATTAAAAGGATTTATTTAATAACTAATTGCCGTGTAGACTTTTTAATTAACGCCATTTGTAACATGCATGATGCATGTTTACTTATGGAACTCTCACACTTTTAACGGCGTGCTTTGTGCTATTACAAACAACACTTTGTAGTCTTATTAAAAGGATTTATTTAATAACTGAATGCCGTGTAGACTTTTTAATTAACGCCATTTGTAACATGCATGATGCATGTTTACTTATGGAACTCTCACACTTTTAACGGCGTGCTTTGTGCTATTACAAACAACACTTTGTAGTCTTATTAAAAGGATTTATTTAATAACTGAATGCCGTGTAGACTTTTTAATTAACGCCATTTGTAACATGCATGATGCGTGTTTACTTATGGAACTCTCACACTTTTAACGGCGTGCTTTTAGCTATTACAAACTACACTTTGTAGTCTTATTAAAAGGATTTATTTAATAACTGAATGCCGTGTAGACTTTTTAATTAACGCCATTTGTAACATGCATGATGCATGTTTACTTATGGAACTCTCACACTTTTAATGGCGTGCATTTTGCTATTAAAAACTACACTTTGTAGTCTTATTAAAAGGATTTATTTAATAACTGAATGCCGTGTAGACTTTTTAATTAACGCCATTTGTAACATGTATGATGCATGTTTATTTATGGAACTCTCACACTTTTAACGGCGTGCTTTTTGCTATTACAAACTACACTTTGTAGTCTTATTAAAAGGATGTATTTAATAACTGAATGCCGTGTAGACTTTTTAATTAACGCCATTTGTAACATGCACGATGCGTGTTTACTTATGGAACTCTCACCCTTTTAACGGCGTGCTTTTTGCTATTACAAACTACACTTTGTAGTCTTATTAAAAGGATTTATTTAATAACTGAATGCCGTGTAGACTTTTTAATTAACGCCATTTGTAACATGCATGATGCATGTTTACTTATGGAACTCTCACACTTTTAACGGCGTGCTTTTTGCTATTACAAACTACACTTTGTAGTCTTATTAAAAGGATTTATTTAATAACTGAATGCCGTGTAGACTTTTTAATTAACGCCATTTGTAACATGCATGATGCATGTTTACTTATGGAACTCTCACACTTTTAACGGCGTGTTTTTTGCTATTACAAACTACACTTTGTAGTCTTATGGAAATAATTTATTTAATAACTGATTGCCGTGTAGACTTTTTAATTAACTTCATTTGTAACATGCATGATACATGTTTACTTATGTAACTGCCAAACACACTTTTAACGGCGTGCTTTTTGCTATTACAAACTACACTTTGTAGTCCTTTATCACTTCGAGCTGATGCTGCCCAATAACCAAGCCTTACTGGGGGTACAGTCCATAAATGTTACCGCAGAGATCACAACAAAGTACCGTGTCCACTGTGTCCTAGCCACAAAATGAGCGCTGTTAATAAAAGGTAACATAAAATTGAAAATTCCTGTTGCTCGTGTACAATGTTACTGCATAAGGGTACATTTAGGAGGGCCAAACCCACTGTTACTTAAATGGATTCAATCTGCACTAAGCGTTTCGTTAATGAAATTCAATCGCGGCGAAGCGGCGCGGGGAGCAAATGATGTGGCGAAAAGATTGATAGCGGCCTCTGGGACCCGACCAGCTACCTTTACGTACCTACATGTTGTACAACTTGAGAGTTGTGCTGCTAGTTTGGTCAGCGAACTCGCTTTCACCGTTCCATTAGTATTGCAATGTTGTTAGTAATGCATCTGAAGTAGAATTGGTATTTCTATTTGCTTTCTACTGACAATTATACAATGAAAGCTTCCACATATATGCTTGTTCCTTTTTTGGTATGCAACATTATAATTCACTAGCGGACGCCTCGCGGTTTCATCCGCGTAGTTCCTGGTCCCGTAGGAATACAGGGATAAAAAGTACACCGGTGATAGTGTAGCTTTCCAACGGAGAAATATTTTTTTACATCGGTCCAGCCGTTTCGGAGTCTATAAGGAACATACATACTTTAATATATATAGATAGATTTAGATAAGATCAATGTAAAACAGTAATGTGCACGTTATTTTGATTTTCGCAGACTACGTTGACGGATCCCCCTTAACCAGTATGCCTTTTAATATCTACTGTGGTAGACGATCGATGTGAGCCGCTCTTTACTTTACGGGGCCGTAAAAACTAACAGCTCGGCGAGGATTACGTGCGGCCCATTGCGTTGTGGCGGCCGCACGGTCCAGCGCGTCACACTGCAGCCTGGGGGCACAGGGTCCGGACCTAGACCAAAATAGTTCGGGCTTTCTCGATTACCTTCCGATTGTAAAAATGCAATTACAAGCTTGTATGACGTCGGTCTTCCATTTATTGTGAAGCTCGATTTATAAGCTATTAAATTTGTTAAGATTGTATTTCACTTAGAAACGATTTTTCCAAATCAGCCCTTACTGAAATGAAAGAACAGTATAGATCTCAAAATTACTTTTACTGAAAATAAGCCAAGTTTTTAATAGAACGACTCGACTATTACTAAATTTAATTGCAAGTACGAAATGCGATATAAATCGACCGAATTGCACTTCGAATTTTCTTAGCAAATACGTGCGGGATATCGCCTAAATTACGTTGCGCCATCAGGAAGGCCTCTAAGACGATCACGTGAAAATATGACGAATTTAGTGTCCGACCGAAACCGCTTTTTACGACCGAAACCGAGACAGTTGCCGAAATTCGGTAAAACTGAAACTACTTTACAAGGATCATGTTTTGAGGGAAAAATTAAGAAAACATTATCATAATCAGTCAGTCTTTTTTTTATCTTTAAATCACATAGCTACATGCAGTTTTCGACCTTTTTTTGATGTTTACTACCTACTCTTATGCTATATCACGTAATAAAACTTACCGAATTTAAAATAAATCACACGAAAACTCACAACAAACCAAACGAACTGCAAACACAAGCCAGTCACGACATGATTAGGCACGTGGACGCGGCAAAATGTCTTCGTCACTTACTCGCTTGGACGAAATTTAACGCACCGAACATGACCGATCACAGCGCGAGAACTCCTGAATGCAGTTTTGATATCGGTCGTAGTTTAGGCAGGTTTGCCGCCGAAACCGAAACTAAAACGAAACTCGTTTTTTTGCCAAACTCGACCGAAACCGAACTTTCGGTCGGACACTTTGACGATTTGTGGCAAATAAGAATTTAGCACAGAGATAGATTATAATCTGGAATGCACATAGGCTACTTTTTAACCCGATATAGTAAGTTCCCTTGGGTTGATTTTCATGCGGGCGAAGCCGCTGGCAGAAGCTAGTAATAAATATTATGTAAATGGGTTATAATCTCATTAAAAATTAAATATAGTATGTTCTAAATAGGTTAAATAATCACCGCACTATTCCTAAACCACTGCAACTCCTGAAAGCCAGAATCAACAGTGGCGACCACCGGAAAAGCGCCGAGGCAATGAAACACGACGAAGTCCCGGAGAATGAATTTAACTGCCAATGCCTGATCCTGATCCCGAAACGAAGTTAATCAGAAAAGAGTAGGAAATAATACAAATTTCCACTGGTTCCAGTGTGTAAAACTTGTAACCAGCAATAAAGAATTATTTTATTTAGTTGTATTATTAAAATTGCCTCGAAATCAATTTGATGAACGTTCACGCACTGCAATTTGCAAAAAAACACATCAGAGTTTCGAATTTCGCAATCGAGCTACAGAAGGAATCACCTTAATGCTCGGGCTTCTGCTTTTATTATAGGTCCCAACAGTGATCGATCAAACGCGAGTTCCGACAAACGCCTCATTGTTCCTACTCCCAAGTTCGGGGTCGGAATTGTTACAATACGGATTTACCTTGATGAAGCACTAGTAACGATACAAGTTTACTACGAATTCAAATGTGGATACGATTGGTAGGTATATTCCATAATTCCGTGCCTACAATAATATTGGAGTAACTCGAGTTTGCAAACTTGATATTATGTTGGATAAGAAAAAGTTTTAAGTAGTCAATTATATGTGTACCTAATAATATTTAGTGTATTGCAAAGGCAAAATTGGCGATGTAATCGTTTAAAAGACGCCACAAAACGTTGCCAGTAATTTTTCGATCAATGAACATATTCCGATTTTGAAGCCTACTGAAACAATTAAGCAGAGTAATCTAGGCAAAATTGGCGATGTAATCGTTTAAAAGACGCCACAAAACGTTGCCAGCAATTTTTCGATCAATGAGCATATTCCGATTTTGAAGCCTACTGAAACAATTAAGCAGAGTAATCTAGGCAAAATTGGCGATGTAATCGTTTAAAAGACGCCACAAAACGTTGCCAGCAATTTTTCGATCAATGAGCTTATTCCGATTTTGAAGCCTACTGAAACAATTAAGCAGAGTAATCTAGGCAAAATTGGCGATGTAATCGTTTAAAAGACGCCACAAATAGTTGTCAGCAATTTTTCGATCAATGAGCGTATTCCGATTTTGAAGCCTAAAAAAACTAACTTAGCAGAGTCACCTCACTTTCTTCTGTTCTGTCACTTTATAAATATATAACCTAAATATATATTTTTATCAATATATATTTAAGTGTATTTTACCTATTTTAGTATGTTAATTAATATTGAGCTCTCAACCGAAAAATCTAAATAAGCATGGTAAACATCCTGAAACAAATATTAATTCTAATGCCAGCTTAAAAACTTATATTGTTAATAACTGGTTTTATTATAATTATGAAACAAGGCACCTGCCATGTTATCTCTTCACCATCCTTGGTTGACTGGTAGAGAATGCCTAAGGCATTAAGTCCGCCTTTGTACCCTTTGTGCATGAAGTCTAAGTTAATAAATACATATCTATATGATCTATACACCTTTAGTTATGCTGACGTGATTTATGTGACGAAGGCCGCTATTACGTCGCATCGTAAAAACATAACCATTATTTTTTCTGATCTTTGTCACCAACAATAAAGTAGCTAGGAACAGAAACAGTCTAGTCTCGCACTGCAAAGATTATTTATTTATTTTGAAATTGTATTTTAGTTAATATTAAAATGCGAAACTAACTCTGTTTTTAAGTTTTCACACCTAAAGTGTTGAACCCGTTTTGATGATTTCGTGGTATAGAGACAAATTGGACCTTGGAGAAGAACATGTTCTTTTTATTCCAGGGTACACCTTTGGAATAATTTCCGACTTTCTCTAGCTCTAGCTAGTTTATGATCAGCGCACCAGCAGAACAGTCAAATAAAAAAATTATTAAAATATAGGCATTCTACTAGCACACAACCACAGACACAAATCTAACTAAATGACGCGATTGTATGTACTTCGCGTGCCAAAAAACGGAGTAACGTTCCGATAAATGATCGTAATTTGAACTTTTCATTTAGCATTATCGCCACCGATATCTAGAAAAATGCCTTTTTATAAGCTGTAAAGACTGTATAGAAAAAGTTGGCAGAGGCATTGGAAATGTTTTCTTTCATTATTAAGAAAATTTGTTTTAAAGTTGTCTGTGAAAAACTGGCACGCTTTGTTTTCATACAGATGGAGGGACTTATCGTTATCGCGTTATCTAGTTAGTTTTATGTCTGCGCACACAACGCTACAAATAACAGGGTATGCATGAAATTAGCACGTTCAAATATTTTTTTCTATTATTTTACCTCATCATGGTATAAATATAATAACAGCCGTAGTCCATGTGAAATAAAGGTCAACTCAACTGAGACCGGTTAGACTGGAAGCGGAACCAAACATTGTTGGGAAAAGGCTAGGCAGATATTAATAATATAATGCAGTGTACAGTCTAGTCAACACCTGCGCCAGTTTTTTAATTCTTTTATATATCAAGTTAGGACACCTAATACAGTTTGAAGATAAGGTTTAAACTGCGTAATACAACTATTAAGGGCCGTTTTCACCAATGAAACTAATCGCGATTAGTTCAACTCAGTTTATACAAATACAGCGATCTGATTGATAGTTTTTAGCGGTCTCAACCGATCAGAACGCTGTATTTGCAATAAACTGAGTTTAATTGAACTAATCGCGATTAGTGTGGTGAAATCGGCCCTAAGTAATCTGTGATAATACGCTGATCTGCGTCATCATACCCCAAGCGGAGATAGGCGAGAGTTGAATGCCATTCTCTAGCCACAAGCAAGGCAGTAAACCTTTGGGTTTTGTGAAAACGTTTAATGAAATAATACAAGTGTTAAATATTATAACATCATTTAATTCAGACATTTACTATAAAGAGTACTGATATTTATTTCTTAAAAAATATATCTATTAAACAAAACTATAATAACCTTAATTACATATTGGGTTGCATAAATTAATAATAATTAATATTTAAACAATAACTTGGCATAAACATCAAAATACAACACATCACAATCATACCGAATAGGTACAATTATTTCCGCCATAAATTCTGATGTCAAAGGTCTGCTATCTTCCTGCACCTTGTATAGCAGATCATGCGGCCATTAGTAGGCTCTTATCCCCATATTGATATGCTTACTGAGGACCGTTGTCTTAATTTATTTATGTCAAACTCGTACCAGAGCTTTCGGTTACTTTTTATTACAACCAAACTAACTGGAAATAATATTGGTTGTTAGTGCTCCATGAATTTAGATATATGTTCAGTATTTATTGTCAGAATAAGCTTTAGAACAATAGTGTAAAATAATGTGACGTCACCCAATACGAATGCTGGCGAGTCTGGCTGGCAATTTAAATGCGACGCCATTTGGTAGTAGTTAGGCGCGCTCGCGTTAGAACTGCGCCAGACTGAAGGTACAGTTACAATATAAAGCAAAATGTTTTATTATGAAAAGGTAACAATAAAACAACACCATGATATCACTCCGTATATCAACGTAGCTGTAGTCTTCGTACAACAAATGTTTTCTAGAGCTTCATTATAAGTTTGCCTCGATTCACCCATGATGAATGTCACTGGCACAGTTTTGATTGTTGATGACTTTTATTATACACAGTTTTACACTAAGCACTGCCACGTCCTTAGCACTTGAAGCCTTTGGCCTTCCAAAATGCCGATGAAACCATAGTTGAACGGTCCAAAACGAATTAAATCAATTGTTAGGTCGTTGGTACTGTGAATTATCTCTCTCAAGTCAAGTCGAACTGTAGTCCCGTATATTATATGCGAGGGAACAGAGAGTGCACCTGTGTTTGCGCACACTCTTGAGCACTAATAATATCTGCCGCGATGGCTAGCCTCCGCTTATATTGGCAGCCGTGAGCGAATGCCGTCATTATATTCCAAACTTGTTTGATTCACCTTGACCTTTAGAACGTTTTAAAATTGCCGCATCATGAATAGTCCATAAACACGTTAATCCAAAATCTTTTGCGATTCAAGAATATTATTATTTATCTAGAATCATGTATTTTATTTTCTGAATATTAAAACGAAATGCGAGAGAACTGCTTTTCGCAAATTTTTAAGGCGTAAATGACATGTTTCTTATTTGTTTTGTATCAAAAACATAAATATTTGTAAGTAATATTATTTGAACAGGAACAATTTTTGTTTTTTTTTTATAGACTCGCGTTTGGCTATTATCTCACCTGATTGTAAGCGATGTTTTGGTCGACTTAGTTTAGGTATAAATTGTATTATAATTTCTTAAAATCACAGATTTGCAATCCCTCGGATTCCATAATCTCTCCTGTCTTTACATGCATAACTGCAAATTTGTCCACGCCAAATTCCATCTTATGGCGCTTATTCATATAAAGTGAACAGTAGCAAAACACTACACAATTTGGGTCACAGTTGACTACATAGAATTCCTATGTTCCATTCGCCAGCTGCATTGAATCAATGTCCTTGCCGGATCCAAGTGCAACAACGCAATATGCAAATCGAGTCTCGAAAATCTTTTCGACGTCCGAAGCCGTAGCAAGTCGGCGACAGACGTTAATAGATATCTCGCATGCAGCATTCGGGCATTCCCAATCCACTTAGAGCTTCGGCATGTAAAACCGGATATATGTTAGGCAATACGTCGGCCGTTTGACAATTGATTAATGCAATTTCTCCGACTACTGACGTCGGGCATGGAATTAGTTCCTGTAACGTATATTGCATGTAACCTGTCACACACAATGCCGATAGGACGCCGCACATGATACACACACTGACAAATAATGGAAATCAATATTAACATGATATTGTTGATTAACGGTACATGGTGGCCATCTCACCCATACGCACTAAATGTTTTGGAAATACTTTCATTATGCGTACAGCTAAGGAGTGGAATTCCCTGTCGGAGTCTGTGTTTCCCGATAGCTACAACCTCGGGGTCTTTAAGTCAAGAATGAATAGGTTACTTCTAGGCAAGCGTGCTACACTGTCGACCACATCATTGCTTACCATCAGGTGAGATGGAGAACAAGCGCGAGCGAATTCATAAAAAAGAAAAGCCACTATGTGGGACACGCAAATAGAGCTTGCCGGTACATCAATTTTAAATGGAAACCCAGTTCTCAGTACGACAGTGTACTACGTCGATAACACTAATGAGACCTTAAAAATAACAAGCACATACTAACAGAAGATTCTTACATAAGTAGTCAAAAGAATATTTTCAGATCTCTTGCGGCATCAAAGCTTCTTAAAATCTATATTTGTAGCACAAAATGTTAAAACCCTTGAAGTGTACCAACAAGTACACCTACTACGAAAGAAAATCTGTTAAACATATACCTAAGTTACAAAAATAATATTAGAAGGAATGTTGCAAAATGAACGCCTTTCAAATCTCTTTCATTTAATACGATTATTGTCGCAGAGAGCAAGAGCACTACAAAAAAAAACAGAGTTTGCAGAGGCACGTTACGAATGTAATATTTACAAAACTGTTGAGAAATTAAGGATCCATTTTTATAATTCAAGTAAATAACAACGCGATGGTTACGTGCGGCAACGTCTTTGTACGGGCGTTTACATAATTTGAATAGATACCTTATTTATTTTAAGTATCAAGTAGGAATACATATCTGATTTAATTCTCATCAAAATCAAAAACATTTATTTTAAATAAACCATTAGAGGTACTTTTGAATTGTCAAGCAAAATATAAAGCTAGTTGCACATTCGCAAGCATTCTGTAGGTTTCTATGGAGAAGAACGTGTAAGAAAGTCCACGGGCACTCTTTAAGATCAGTAAAATTTTACATAATATATAAGAACGTCGTAAAAAGACGTGCAAGTAAAAGAGTGTATAGTAAAACAAACAACCCAAAAATACAATATCTAATTAAAACATGCCGCGGCAGCTAAGTTATGACCACGGAACAGAAAAAACAGGTTATGACCGACCCCAACCGACGGCGCCCATTCACGAGCATGACGCATGGATTGGCTCCACTCAGTACAACCATTATGAAGGGAACCGAATTTTCCAACACAATTGCGCGATATCGCCTATCAACTCACCTCGCACCATCAGGAAAGGGCCTTAGTGCATAATTAATAAGCAGGATCGGAACATGAAACCTAAACCAACTTCAACATGCTTCCTTCATTTTAAAACCAAGAAACATTTTAGAAGTCGTTTTTTATTCGTTCAAATGCAGTGGCATCCTCTGGTTTAGTTTGCATAAGTTGTGGAAGTAATCTGAGCAAAATGGATTACTATGGCTTGCCTTCGGGTTCTGTTACCAACTACTAAAAACTTGGCAGTTTTATTTTAGCATTTGAATTTTACAAAATCTTTTATATGCTAGAATATTAATAAGGCGGCCAAGTGCGTGTCGGACTTCGCACATTTAGGGTTCCGTAGCAGACCGCAAAATTAAGTTGCTTGTAATACAAAAAATTAGGGCATTTTAAAGAAAAATTCTGATTTATCAATATATTGGTTTTTGTTAGTATAATATACTTTATGATAAACATTATGACCAAATTTGAATGTCATAGGTCAATGGAAAGTTAGAAAATTCTTCGGCAGTCAATGGGAGCTTAGAAAAATCTTCGGAAGAATTTTTTTTTTAAATGTTGATTGATAGCTACTCATTCCTTTTTTTTCAATATAAAAAAAATACAATATTTATCTACTCAACGAGCTCTAAACAAAGATACCCCACTAGATGGGGTAGATCAATTTTTTTTTGCGTTATCCCTTTTACTTGTATGGGAGACTCCTTAATTATATATAAAAATATTTTTTGACAATTTGTATGGCTTTGGGTCAACAAGATACATGAATTGTGAAAATTTTAAGACTGCAGTTCCAACCGTTTGGCTGTAAAACCTGTGTGACAGACGACGGACCGACGGACAGATAGACGGACACGTGAATGACAGCAATAGAGCTCCGTTTGGACCCTTCGGTGCGGAACCCTAAAAAGATCAATTTACCGAAATCGACCATGACCCAAAACTAAAAGAGTTTATTCTTCGATGGCCAAACGAAGGTGGCAGTCAAGTGGGCATGGCACAATGCTTGCAGAACGGATGGTCGATGGATCCAAAAAGTTTTGGAGTAGCGACCGCGTACCGGAACACCGCAGCGTTGGAGTACCTCTCTTTACTTGGACCGATGACATAATTAAAAGGATGATGTGGGGCCACTTGGGGGAGGCCTACGTCCAGCAGTGGACGTCGTTCGGCTCAAATGATGATCTTCGATTTGAAACGTGCAAATCGACCGCATTAACTGACCGATTCCTTGCCAACTTAAAATTTAATGTGTCTGTAAACGGTTTAGTTGAGTTTACATCAAATCCCAACAGACAATTACGAATTACGACACAAGTGTCGAACACTTGTGAACAATTCCGGCGCATCAAAATTTAGATGCAACCAAAACTTCCGACATCACCTGAGTTTCAAAACACAGAAGTGGCTATTTGCGAAAAGGAGTTTTGTAAAACAAACATAAGGCAGGTTACACTCGGGCGTCAGAATTTGGAACCTTAATAAAGTTGGAAAGGGCCATAAAAGAGCAGTAACTGTAACTTGGAGAGAGCCAGATTTTAGTGGGGTAGGGACCGCGCCTCGCGATAACCTATTAATTGATCTGTAATGTCTTTGTGAAATGCAACACGCTTTTGGGGACATGTTTCTGGGTTAAAAGATAAGAAAGGAGCGAGAACTGTCGTGTTGGAAGCTTATTTTTTACTCGACTGCCGAAGGAGGGTAATGTGTTTATAACTCTATGTACGAGGTGCATTCAATAAGTACCTAGCCTCATCGCCAGAGGGCGCTGTAGTTTCAAAAGAGTTTTACCACAGTGTAGCACATTCTTTTTTAATTCTTTTTTCAAATTTTCATTCCAATCCCTTCATTTGTTTTAATTTGACAACTTATGGAAGCGAACGTGTCGATCGGTTTTACAAAAATGGAAAAAGAGCAATATCGTTCGGTGATTCGATTCCTATTTTTGGAAGGGAAAACGCGCATCGAAATCAAAGAGCGCTTGGATGCTGTGTACGGTGACTCTTCTCCATCGATGGCCACCGTCAAGAATTGGTTCAACGAGTTTGCACGTGGCCGTACGTCGGTTTTTGATGAACCACGTCCAGGTGCACCGAAAACAGCTGCTACGGAGGAAAACATTAAAAAAATCCATGATTTCGTTTTCGCAGATCGCCGATTGAAGGTTCGGGAGCTAGCTAAGACTGTAGGCATTTCAGACGGAACAGTGCATCATATTCTTCACAAGGAACTCGGCATGAGAAAGCTGTCGGCGCGATGGGTGCCGCGTTTACTCACACCAGAAAACAAGCGCAACCGTGAGACCACATCGGAGACGTGTTTGGCGCTGTTTAAGCGGAATCCAGCGGAGTTTTTGCGTCGTTTTGTGACCGTCGATGAAACCTGGATCCACTGGTACACACCAGAGACCAAGGAGCAATCAAAACAATGGATCCAGACCGGGGAACGTGCTCCAAAGAAGGCGAAAACTGTAAAATCGGTCGGAAAAGTTATGGCCACCGTTTTCTGGGATTCACAAGGTGTAATCTACATTGATTACCTCGAGAAGGGTAAAACAATTACAGGGCTTTACTATGCCGATTTACTGGGCCGATTCGACGCCGAATTAAAGAAAAAACGACCCCATCTGGCGAAGAAAAAGTGCTGTTTCACCACGACAACGCACCGGTTCACACGTCTGCCGCTGCCATGGCCAAATTGGTCGAATTACGCTACGAATTGCTGCCCCATCCACCGTATTCTCCAGATTTGGCCCCTTGTGACTTCTTTCTGTTTCCTAATCTGAAAAAATCACTCGCCGGGAATAGATATGGATCGAATGAGGAGGTCATCGCCGCCACGGAGGCCTATTTTGCAGAGTTTGACAAAAAATATTTTTCCGACGGGTTAAAAAAGTTGGAGCATCGCTGGGCTAAGTGTATCGAACTAAAAGGAGACTATGTTGAAAAATAAATTGCCACTTTTCCAAAATTTTCGTTTACTTTTTGTAGGCTAAGTATTTATTGAATGACCCTCGGATCAAACGCGTTGGCCGATTTTGATGATTCTTACTTCAATCGATTCGTCTCAACCTTGCGAGTGTAACAAGCTACATTAAAATAGGAAAATAGAAAAATGGCGCCATATTGTGGGGACCCTTATTTTTTATTCCAAACCCATCGTGTGGGGTATCAAAATAAAGGGTTTTAAGAGGTGATTTCACAAATACAATATAACACTTATATGTCTGAATGTACCTAATTCGAAAAAAAATATGTTATCCTTTTAGTTAATATTATTTTTTTTTAAATTAGGTAATCTGGTTTTGGTCAACCAGCTCGCGAATACGTATATGTATCCTCCGACTGCATACTATGATTTTCTTCTTGTTTACTTCTTTTTAGTTCGCTACTTAAGAAGTCGCGATTTTTGATTTTTGAATTATTTTTTTACTTGCTTCTGCCAGCGGCTTCGCCCGCGTTTATTATACATATAAACCTTCCTCTTGAATCACTCTATCTATTAAAAAATTCGCATCGAAATCCGTTGCGTAGTTTTAAAGATCTAAGTATACATAAAGACAGACAGCGGGAAGCGACCTTGTTTTATACTATGTAAGGATAAGTTTTTTACTTCTTCTACTTCTTAGCGTGTCGATGGCAAATACAGATTATAAATATTATGTTTATCCCAGCATTCAGCTACGGCAAAACTTTCGGTGACGCAACCATAAGGTCCTCACATGTACAGGTTACGGGGCTTGCGGTGCAGGACGAAAGGTGGGTCATGGTATGCGGAGTGAAACCGCACAAGCACCGGGTATTGCAACCATCTGAGAACCCCCTTGGAGGTTGCCTTTGCTGCTGGTTAGGGTTCCGTACCCAAAGGGTAAAAACGGTACCCTATTACTAAGACTCCACAGGCCGTTTGTATGTCTGTCTGTCAACGGGCTGTATCTCATGAACCGTGATAGCTAGCCAGTTGTTTTTTTTTTTTGCCGCTTTTACAACAAAAATTAAAAACAGAATAAAAAAAATATTTAAGTGCTCCCATAAAACAAACGTGACTTTTTTGCAGTTTTTTGCGATAGTGGTACGAAACCCATCCTGCGCGAGTTTTTTAATTTTGAACCCTACCCATCACAATGCTGTCCAAACACAAAAGTTAGCTAATCGATAATGCCTAATAGATTAAGTGACATTAATTGTGCCTATGTTACTACATTGTACATGAAATTTATTAAAAAATATATTAAATTTAAATAAATGATACATTTTGACTACACTTTCGGCTCATGTAAGTTTTGATCAAATTACAGAATTATTGGTTTCACGATCTCCTAAACGAATCCCATTGCACCATTATTAAAACGCTTATTGCATTACTAATACAGAAGAGAAAATAGCTATTTATGCAACTGTTACGTTATGGACGGTCTTTTAATACGAGTGCCATTTTTCGGTACAAGCGTAGTGCGTACCGAAATAGATGGGCACGAGTTATTAAAAGACCAATAACGTACAGTTGCATACAAGATTTTATCTACGAAGGAAGGAATAAAACACAGACATAGACAAATAAGTATTTCAGGCAGTGTGTTTAAGTATTTCATTTCTCTTACATGTCTTGATTTTTCTGGTAGTAAATTATTTGCAGCCGCAACTGCTCTATTTGTTATATCTGATGGAGTATTTTCACACTTTTCACTTGATGTTGAAGACATTTTTAATAAAATTTGAAATAAAATTTCACGTAGAAATTTTTTCGCGCGTCCACTTTATTTTTTATTTATTCTTTATTAGGTATAAGGCAAAGATCTTGTAGCCGCAACAGCCAAATAGTATACAATACTTTTGTTCTAAACTTGTTCCATTTTTAAAAACATTATTTACATTGTCTCGATTTCGAAGTAATATTCTAGGTACCTGGCTGTATGTTCAGAATGTCTTTGCTTGTGTTTTAGAATTTATGACGATTCGCATATTGCAACCCGATGTCGTTATGGGTATCATAATGAAACCGCTGTCAATTTTGTAATTCGAATATAACGAAACCGAAGTAGATGAATATATTTAGATATACCATAAAAACACAAAAAAGCGCCATCTAATCTTTCTCCCGGGAACTGTTACTAAAACTTAGAACTGAACTATGGTTCTCAATAACTTCAGCTATTCGACGCTAGGGTATGAGACGAACACGGAAAGGAAGATTTCTTCCTACTTCGCTTACATACAAGAAAAATCGGTACCGTTATTCGGCACTAGATGGCGCTAAATGTTTGTACGGTGTGAAAATGTGAAATGAAACGTTTTTAACTACTGTTACCGCCATCTACCTTTGAGCGACGAGGTTGACAGCGAATACTATATAGTGGCGACTGGTAACAACTATGAAATATATATGATTGCTTCCTCCAGATGAATATGTATAAATTAACTCTCGTATTTGAGAAATTAGTTAAAAAACATTAAGCACAACGTGCTCCACTTTTTAATAACACGTTCGAGGATAGGCAATTAACATAAGGATCTGTGACAATTCCTTCTGCTATTGTTGTACTAAATTGAGTTTTACTGTCAAATATTTTTTTTCCAAATAATTTATATAAGCAAGCTTTTCAGCTTATCGTGCATTGTCATCCAAACCAAACGTGTATGCAAAATTTCATTTTAATCTGTTGAGGATAACTGCTTTAAAATTCAGTTGCAAGATTTGTCCCAAACACATTTACATACATACATAAATTACAAATTATCACATCAACCAACAAAGTGAATAATTCAATGCCCGCTATATTCATTTAATTTTCTGCATTTTTCAATCAAAGTCAATCACCGTTTATATTGTTATAACCGCTTGAACAACACAATGATATTTTATTAAAACCTTTTATTTTACTTACCTTCTTAGTTCGTTAGTATATGTTGGCACAGATTATATAATACTAGCATACAGATACATCCCATACAAAAAAACCGTGCCGACGTAACTAGTGTGTTTCGTCTGATTATACTGATTATATTTATAAGTATAATCGATCGCATTCGGTTCCGTTCCACGGCTATAGATAGCGTTAGCAGCGACTTGCAAGTAAAAGGGTTTACTCGGTTCATGACTATATTTTTCTTTAAATACAGTGACGATTTGTTTTATAGTATTTTTACCCGACTGCCGAAGGAGGGTAATGTGTTTATCAGTCTATGTATGTATGTTTGTTCCTATGTGGCGTTCTAGAGACCAAACGTGTTGGCCGATTTTGATGATTCTTACGGCAACCGATTCTTCTTAACCCTGTGAGTGTCACTGGCTACATAAAAATTGAAAAAGAAAAAATGGCTGATTTTGGGCGCCTTTTGGTGGGGGAAAAAATATTTTTTTCTTCCAAACATCGTGTGGGGTATCAAAATAAAGGGTTTTAAAATGTGATTTAAATATATATAATATCTATGTTTAAATGTACCTAATTAAAAAAACAATAACTAAAAATATGTAAATAAAAAAACATTACCCGGCTGCTACAAAGCGAACTAAAAAGACGTAAACAAGAAGAAAATCATGCTGTGCAGTCGGAGGATACATCTGGTTTTGGTCAGCCAGCTCGCGAATATGTATCCTCCGACTGCACAGCATGATTTTCTTCTTGTTTACGTCTTTTTAGTTCTCTTTGTAAGCAGTCGGGTTTTTTGAAGTTTTTAAATAAACTTTTTATGCAGGTTTTTATAGTTTTAATGTACCAAAATGTGTTACAATATAATATGAAAAAAAAATTGTGGCATGCCTCAGAAATTTAAAAACGCGCCATCTGTTGGAATCAATTTTAAATGATCCGTTCAAATAATCTTTGATATGTAGCCCGACTGAATAGGAGTTGATTAAACAAGAACATACAATTTTTATGATCAATTCTAGAAAATGACAATTTTACACACAATTCAATAACAAATAAATGCATATTGCGCCATCTTGTGATCTTTATTTGAACGAAATTTCTTTCTTGGCGCTGCTGGGATCATGTGATGTGGGTCAAATATTACAACTGGATTTTAAAACATTTTTCTCAAACATGCTTGGAAATTTGAGCATTATTTTGACAACCCTCTTCGAGATAAATCAAAATTGCAGTACTGGCCAAATACATGCGCGCAGCGGCCGGCAAAAGTTGTATGAAAATCCATATCTGTCGTGTGTAGCGGCCAAATAAATTACATAGTAATCTCATATCTGTCGTGTCATTTAAAAATGGAACGATCTTTTAATCCGAAACATGGCAACCAAGGAGGTAACTTATCAAAGGTTTTATTTAAATTTCGAACTGGCTTGCAAATATAAAGCTGTTTATTGAAAAAAAACAAATGAACACTTCGCACTGCAATTTTTATTGGCGCGGATTTTTGTAGTATTATTCCCGCGTGATTTTTTTACCTCAATGCGTGCAGCTTCATATTAATCAATTCCATAGGCCGCAGAACGGGCGGAAAAAAATCGCGCGATTATAATTCGGAGTGCGTGCTAAGCCTAACGCGGGAATAATTATTGTTGTTCGTTGTTCGTCATTGATTTTGAAAAGTATTAGTATTTGACAAAATGAGTTCTAGGTACTACTTAGTTTTAATTTCCGCGCATTATTTGAGAAAAGCACTATACAAGCCTTGGCCACAACTAGGCATTGATGGACTTACGTATGTGTGCCTCGGCTTCGCCTCGGCCCACATTTACACGTTCGTCCATCAATGCCTCTTTTGCTGGCCGCTGCAGTAATGTACTATAATTTCTAGTCGATTGAGCAAGAATTAACTATATAGAGCACGTTTGGTTTGGATGACAATGCACAGTAAGCTACAAAGCTCTTTTTTATATTTTTTTATTTGGTAAAGTATTTATTTCTCAATGAAACACCAATGGTCGAAAATCATTGGTCGTCAAGAAATTACTAACCAAGTGCGACGGAACAAACAATTTTATGTTTTGTTTAACTAATTTTCGTGTTGTAGTGTCGATTATACACCTTATTTATCGACTAAAAATATCCTTGAGTCGTACTTCATGGCTTTTGACAACTATTTTACCTGTTAAGGTCTATCCATATATATCAGGGCCGTGCCCGGGACGTGACAGGGCCGGGCCCAATCATTGAATATTTTTTTTATTTCTGTTTTATTATTTTAACCTGATTTTATGACTTAAATTTAATTTTAAGAAAATGTTTTAATTTTGTATATATTATTTAATGAATTATTATTTTATATATTTAGTGTGATTATTTTGTAAATCTTTTATCTTAATTTCAACTTATATGATCAATATGATTGAAATAAATGAAATTTGAATTTGAATTTGAATTGAAGCTTCGTCACTGGCCCGTGCACGGACGTGTGTGAACGAGTTCATATAAAATTACACACAAATCCCTATTATGGATCGCTCTTTATTATATAAGTTAAAATATGGGAATACTTACGAAGACCAGCATAATGAAGAAGGCAGCGATGTAGGAGCTGCGCGCAGTCAGCATCGACACGAAGCGGTAGTGTTCGCCCGTGATCACGTTCCTATAACAATACATTCAATGTGTCAGATTCGTATAACTGTATAACATACACATAACGGTGGCGATACTTTGGGGAGGCCTATGTCCAGCAGTGGACGTCCTACGGCTGAAATGACGATGATGATAATGAAACTCATAACATAACGCCACACGCATATATTCCCGAAGAGTTAAGCAGAGATATTAATGGGTTTTTTAGGGTTCCGTACTCGAAGGGTCCAAACGGAACCCTATAGCTGTCACTCACGTGTCCGTCTGTCTGTCGTCTGTCACACAGGTTTTAAAGCCAAACGGTTGGAACTACAGTATTCAAATTTTCACAGTATAAACATCATGTTGACCCAAAGCCATACAAATTTGTTAAAAACATTTTTAAAGGTTTTTAGGGGGGCTATACAGCTAAAGGAGGGGTTTGAACTCAAATGTTTGACCTATCCCATCGAGTCGGGTATCCTTGTTTAGAGCTCGTTGCATAGATACATAATGTATATTTTGTTTAAAAAAATATTGGAAAACAAAGGAATGAGAAGCCACCAAAGTCAGCTTTATTTACTTTTTTTTTTCCATTGACCTATGAACTTCAAATTTGGTGATAATGTTTATTATTACGTATATTTTACCAAAAAATATTAATATGTTGATAAATAAGATTTTCTCTTTGAAATTCCCTCATTTTTCCTGTTACAAACAACTTGATTTTGCGGTTTGGTACAGAACCCTAAATGTGCGAAGTTCGACACGCACTTGATCGGGTTCTCATCTGTTTTTTGTTAGTAGTCCGGATGTTTCTTTTTGATGGCAATAGACTGGCCCGCTATTACACCGTGTAAAAAAAAAACCTGGCAAAATGAGGATATTGTGGCAAATGATATGCTATTTGAGAAACTTTAAACACATTCTAATACATTTTGGAGAATATTCTTGCTACTATGCTCAAATGCGAAATCTAGTAGCCTTAAAATGAACTATCACGACAAGCGTATGTTTTACAGAAGGTTTGTCATAGAAATACTGCTCGTTTGAGGAATCATCATCTTCCTGCCCTTATCCCATGTTACTTGGGGTCGGCGCAACACGTTTTCTTCTTCCATACCGTTCTGTCCCCTGTCACGCTATTACTGACTCCCTTTTCCTTCATATCATTCCTCACACAGTCCATCCATCTTTTGTTAGGCCTTCCTCTTCCTCTCCATCCATCCACATTTATATTCATAACTCTTTTAGTAACATGAGTTTCATCCCTCGTCATCACATGACCATATCAGGACAAACGGTTTCCTTTCAACTTTTCTGCCACTGGCGCCACTTTCAAACTGCCTCTAATATTCTCATTTCTCACTTTATCCAATCTCGTCACGCCGCACATCCATCTCAACATTCCCATCTCTGCTACATGTAATCTCCTTTCATCCATCTTTTTCACAGCCCAACATTCTGATCCATACAATATGACAGGTCTAATCACGGACTTGTAGATTTTACCCTTTAACTTAAGGGGCATCCGTGGGTCGCAAGTTGTTGCGCTGACCTGTCGCTATTTCATCCAACCTGAGTTGATCCGGTGCGTTATGTCTCGGTCTACCTCGCCATCCCCTTGGACAAGCGACTCTAGGTACCGGAAGTCGGAGTAGATTGGTATGGGCGTTCCAGGTAGAGCTATGGGCACAGAACTGGGGAGACCGCCAAAATCGCAAAAGGAATTGCTCGTTTGAGGAATGCACTACCTTAAAATAAGGCGTGCTCAAACATAACTAAATTTTTGAAAATGGTGAAGGAGCATTTCCTTTCACTGTAATTATTATTCTCCTTTCTCTGTTATAGATTTGATATTTATTAGTATATTATTTTGTATTGTATGTTATTATCTTTATCTTATATGAACCTCGCGGTTTCACTCGCATCTTTGATTACTACTCCGCTCCTATTAGTCCATAGCGTGATGTTTTATAGCCTATAACCTTCCTCAATAATCGGGCTATCGAATAGTGAAATAATTTTTAAAATCGGACCAGTAGATCCTGAGATTAGCGCGTTCAAACAAACAAACAAACAAACTCTTCAGCTTTATAATATTAGTATAGATTATTTAAGATGTTTGAGGTAGGTGTTGGTGTATAATTTTCCACGGGCGAAGCCGGGGCGAGGCGCTAGTAATAAATAATAATAATACCTTAAAAACTGACTGTTGAACTTCGGGGAATATAAACCTTATGTTGTGTGTCAGTAATAAGTTAATAAGAGATACTATGTCCCTTGGTTAGGAATGCTGTTAAACATGCTTATAAGCTGCACTGCTAGTACAGTACGCGGTACGGATTTTGAGAGCTCGTTGAAAGTGAGGGGACCGGTTTACAACTTAAAAAACGTAGGTAGAGCAGTAGGTCAGCGCTCAAGATTCGAGCCGAGTACA
The DNA here is from genome assembly GCA_964057195.1 of Orthosia cruda. Taxonomy (NCBI): domain Eukaryota; kingdom Metazoa; phylum Arthropoda; class Insecta; order Lepidoptera; family Noctuidae; genus Orthosia; species Orthosia cruda. Next base: position 25,307,277 of record OZ059835.1, on the reverse strand, counting down.
GCCCGCTACCTATTTATTAAATAAAGAGGTTTATGCGTATATTTTTTAAGGTTTTGTGTAAATTGGTTGAAATATGACGATATTGTTAAAAATGTCAGAGAAAATCAAGCTGCCTGGGAACTTTTTTTTTTATGGCTCTTGACTCTAGTCTAGGTCAGGTGAGTCGACGATGGAGCGAGCTTACCCAGAAGACACCTTTTGTTTTCATCAAAAAAGCCTGCCTAATCCCTTTAAGATATAACAAAACAATGTATGTTAGCATAATTCCTCTTTTATAGGTGTAAAACATGTAGGCATAACATGCTCTCGCCCGTGCGAAGCCGGGGCGGGTCGCTAGTTTTTTAAAAATAAACGACTTAAAAAAAATAAAATTGAAAGCTAGTGTAAATTTATATAAAAAGTATTCACCTTAAATATCCTTTATTATCTTCCTGTTCAGCCAGTGACTTGATAGATGCCATAAGCAGGTCATCATAGCCGAGGAATTCGTCAAGCACGAACCGTGAAAAGGGGTCGCCGAAGCACGCGTCATTTTGAGGGTCTAATGTAACGATCTTGACAGGGATCTTCAATCGCAGACGAGCGTTCGGCGATAGTCGTAGGAAACCATACTCCAATGAATATTCGAGTATGTAGTCTTCATCTGAAATTAGGAAAAAGTATTTCATTGTTAAAATAAATTATTCATTAAAAATATTTCATTTGATACCCATATCATGGCAGTGCACAAAAAAATAACTAGTCCGCCATCTTGGGCCGTCCGCCATATAGGATTTGGAATGACATCACTTAGCTAACCATGCATTGCCTGCCATGCATGCAAACTAAACGTGTAAGCAAAATTTCGTCTTAATCGGTAGCGGATAACTGCTTTAAAATTCTGTTTCAAGATTTGACCCGAACACACTTACATATATACATACATACATTGCAAGCTAAATAAAAGCTTGTAATAGGTCTCCTAATTTATTATTTATTTATTCTCGCACTGGAACGCCAAATGTTGTTCTTGGGTTATATTAAGAACACCTCTTAATATCAGCATAAACAGTAAGTCTGAGAGGCAAAAGTGGGCCTGGGCGGGTCACACTTGACAGATGTATCGGGACTGATGGGTCAGGATCGTCACACAGTATGGGCCCGCTTAACGACAGGCGTCGTAACCAAGGCACGCCTAAGAAACGCTTACGTGACGATCTGCCGCCCTAACCCTGACGTGTCAAAACTATAATAGTTCAACTGTAAACAAGTAAAATTTCAAAATTTATAAAACCCCCGACACATTTATCTTGCGAAAACATCCCGATTCAAACAGTAAAACGCCCATAACTTTCTCGCTCTCGACACAATCACCTTTCAAACAAAAAAAACTAAATCGAAATCGGTTCATCCGTTGAGGCGCTATGATGCCACAGACAGACACACAGATACACAGCAACACACGTCAAACTTATAACACCCCTCTTTTTTCGTCGGGGGTTAAAAAGGGACAGATGTAGACAACTCATATACATCAGTCCCTTACGGACACTCAAAATAACCTTGCTCTAAGAGCTTATGGTCACCCCCCTAGGCTTGTTTATTACGGATTGGCCGGAGATGGCAAACTTCAAAGAGTGTATGAAGTCTATGGGGAGAGGCCTTTGTCCAGCAAGCGTTTTTCTAATACGTTTATTGTGCGCACAGCTAAGGAGTGGAATGACCTTCCGGAGTCTTTATCCCTGATAGCTACAAACTTGGGGTATTTAAGTCAAGAGTGAATAGGTTACTTCTATGCAAGCGTGGTTCACCATAGACCACATCATCGCTTACCATCAGGCGAGATAGTGGTCAAACGCGAGCCTACAGAAAAAAAATTGGGTAATCGAAAAAAAAAATGTTCTTTTCTGAACCACATATGGTATTTGCTAATTGTTCAACGATTGTGTCTGGGAGTGTACAACATGCTGTCTTTTATTTATCCTTTTACCACTCCCTATCACCCTTCCAGATATCAATGATCCGTGAAGGATGGTGTACCCCGTACCAGTTGGTCAGGAATTTCAATAGGGATGATTCCTGGGTAGAAAAATGATAATTCTATTTAGTTCGTCAGTGAGATTATCAAATAATATTGGACACGTATTTTTTGCTTTACCAAATCAATAAAAAATTACAAAGTTACAGCGCATCAAAGTACATGAGTGGGGGCTTGTGACGTCACTAAGGCATTATAAAGTGTACTAGCGGCGTGACGTTTCAGGATATTTCAACGCATTATATCGTCGTCACTTTATGTTTACGTGTCAAAAGAAAAACGTATTTTTCTTTTGTCACGTAAACATAAAGTGACCAATATTTTTTATTAATCTACCTGAAGGTAGAAATATTTTCAGTAAATGAAAAAACGTCAAACGGGCTAGGTGGAATTAGATCGTGCAATTCCAACGCACACTCCGAAATGTAACCGATAAAAAACTGACAAGCTGGCAATTCGGCGACGGTGTTCAAGGCTCTGGAGCGTTGACTTGACCAGTACCTCAACACCGATGAGCCTCTTGCTGTCCTTATTGGCAGATCCGTCCCGATGTCCTATTCATAATTATTTTTACTATGGCTGATTTGACTTACAATTGCTTTGAGCTTGATTATTAGTCTACCCGAAATCGGTGCGTTAAGAATTTTCACTACTTCGTTTCATTCATACTTGACGCGCAATAATATTTGAATCAACTAACACTATGTCATACGAGTAAGCATTAGAATAAGCTTATTAGTTTTTACGTCAAACGAAGCCCTTTCAATGCTTCCTTGCTTACATCTTCAAATAAATATTTTCTTATATTGAAGAACATTCAAGTTTTATTTACTCTACGGTAGCGAAAACAAACAAACAAACATGACGCAATAAATATGTATGTATTTTAGATATATGTATGTATTATGTTTATGCATTATGTGCTGTACACGTATTTGTGTAGTGTATTTATTTAGTAAGATTTCAAATGTTTTTAATATTTGTTGTGCGCTTTTGTCTGTTTTCTGTCCTAATTTTGTAAATCTCTCTTTAGCACTGAGGTTTGCTGTCAGAGAACCCAATTATGGGTTAAGCTCGCCTGTGGACATAAGTTTTCCTTTTGTATTTTAAATGTATATTTTGTGTACAATAAAGAATATGAATATGAAAACCCGGCTACGGAAAACCGTCTTCTAAAGAAAAACATAAATTAACGTCCATTCCGAAACGAAAGTTATTTTTGCAGTTTTTTGTGTTTTCTTTAGAAATCAGTTTATTTTTCGTGAAAATGTTTTTGTTTCTTTTTTTTTAGTTTTAGTTCCCTATCACTAAAAAGTAAGCAATATAGTAAGGTTCCTAAATGATTGACAAAATACCCATAATAACTTAATTTACACATTCGAGCTGTTTGTCACTAAGGAGTTCGGTTGTATGTTCCATATCTTGAAAACTGCTGAACCGATTTGGATGTAACTTGCACTGTTCCCTGAGTTTAGAGATACTTAATCCAATAAAAAGTAGTTTTGAAGAAATGCGTGGAAAAATATACATACATACAAACAAACATACACTTATGAAGTTAGGCACACATGTTTAGAAGCCCATATAGAGTAACATTTGTAAATATTGTGCAATACCAACAGTATTACATATACGTACATACGTGTCGAATGAATTACCTCATTCTGTTTGAAGTCAGTCAAAAGAGTGACGAGCAGAAATTCAGTAGTAATTTGCATTCTGCGCAGGTTCAGGTGGAGTAATTGTGAAAGATATTTTTCAGGAATAATAATAATGGGGTAGTTTCAAAATTGCACCCATCTCCGAAAAAGTAACCGAATTCAGGTTAAGACGGTAAGGGCATGAAGTGCGGAGACCTGCAGCCTAATTGCATAAGTGAATTCGGCAACGCAAAGAGTTTTGACGCCATCTATCAACCAATCACATGCGAGAATGAAACACGCGATGTGGATTTCTGTATGTGATTAGTCGATTGATGGCGGTCAAACCCTTTGCCTTGCCGAATTCACTTACCTAATTAGGCATCGGCAGCCTAATTAGGTAAGTGACCGGCGACCACATCGTAAAAGTGCCTTTCCATGATGACACCAAAGAAAGGGAAAGGCAGACCGTTGAAATCTTAGTACCGATTTCACCAATGATACTAATCGCGATTATTTCAAATAAACTCAGTTTAAGGAAATACAGCGTTCTGATTGGTAGTTTCTCAGCGGTCTCAACCAATAAAAACGCTGTATTTGCGTAAACTGAGTTTAGTTGAATTAATCGCTATTAATATAATTGGTGAAATCGGCCTTTAGATGACGGCTAACCAGAAATACTTGAGAGAAGTGCAGTATGCCTACTGACGATGCTTATCAGCGGAACAAGTAGCGACTCATGACCAGAAAAGCTGACCCTGAGTAACGGAAATTGGCGAGGTGGAAGAAGATTGAAGATCATTCAAGATTTTGGTAAGTACTAGTAAACAAAGACTAGTTTTACCCGCCATCTATATAGGAAGAGGTTATGCATTCAACAAGGTCTTCAACATCTCACTCAAAAATAATGTAAATTACATCATTATCATATTTTATTCATTTTTATGTCTGGGTATTTGTAATACATGCTAACATCATTGTTTTTGCTGTCTTTTTATAATATTTTTGCATAATATATAAACGCTTATATACTTAAATGTTAGTCCGAAAATGAAGTAGGTACCTTAATTTACGGATCGGAACAAAATAATTAAATACAGATTGTCTCGAATTTTAATGTGTGTCTTATTAAATACGAAAACATTTGCGTGCCGCTTAAAATAAACATTATTTTTTTGTGTTTCTTTGTGTTAAGGTTCAACTAGTCTACGGCACGAACTATTTTGTGTGCGAGGTTAAAATGCATGCCATCTATCTCATCCGACAACACGTGCGAATGAGATGGCTAGATAGATGCTGTGATGAGCAGTAAGAAGCTAGAGTTCGCGTACGAATTAGAACTTTTGCAAATTTGTATCGAAATGGCTTATGATTTAGGACGAAAACGAGCGCGCGATATTTTATAAACAGACCTTTGGGAGTCTAGATATCATGAAAAAAGTACTAAATGTATATTTTCAAAATAAAATTATTTGCATTGTTGAATTACTAATCTGTCCCTGTATGGAGGCCGTTTTGCAATTTTCCTTCTTCTTATAATATTTATTTAACTTATTAGTTTTCATACAGGGCTAGATAATGATGAGACAAATTTATATATTCTTTTTATTTTGAACGTACATCGTGAAACGGTGGAGTAATCGCTAGACTACGTTTGTATGGAAGAATGATCGACTAGTGTAACCTTAAGTGTTTCATTTTCATAAGTAAATGTGCAAAGGATGACATGGCAACATCGCACCACAGTTATATGGAAAATACTATAGAGTATTATGTAAATACGTACCTTTTGAAGAGTCGTTTGAAGTTGACTCATCCTGAGATGCCTGAAAATAAGAAACAGGACAATTTAATGATTATTAATTATTTATACGATCCCAATATTACTGCTCTTCCAAAAGTAGTATCGTAATCTAATTATTTTTAAATATAAAACATTGAATTACAATCTTCAATCATGCAAAACCAGCTAAACAGGTTTTGATGAAATTTAACACACATATAGTTTATAACTTGGATTAACAAAAAGGATACTTCTACGGATTAATCAATTTCAATCCATCGCCTCGAATTTAATATCGACTTTAGCATAGTGTATTATAATTGATTTTAATGTGACTATTTGTATTTAATAGACAACGTATGGGTGAACAACAAGAAAAAGTATGGGTGCAATGGAGTTTGAACTTTGTCATGTACCTATGATATAGAGTTTGTAGTTCTAAAACTTGATAATTATCTCCAATTCTGAATTCCAGTACAAGTAAAATAACAATACAAACTTTATGGCGGCTGTGAAGTGCGCTACTCGCTGAATTTTATTGTACCCCACCCCTGTAACATGAATTTGTGCAAAGCAATAGGGTAGTTTACTGAAAATTTGTTTTTTGCATGTCAGGTAGATTAATAAAAATATTGGACACGTATTTTTCTTTTGACACGTAAACATAAAGTGACGACGATATAATGCGTTGAAATATCGTGTCGACACGCCGCTAGTACACTTCATACTGCCTTAGTGACGTCACAAGCACCCACTCCTGAACTTTGATGCGCTTTAATTTTGTAAATATTTATTGATTTGGTGTAGCCGTAGCTGTATTTCAACATACCGAGTTTCCTCCGTGCCTCGGAAAGCACGGTAAGCCGTTGGTCCCGGCTGTCATTTGAAGATCTTTGACAGTCGTTATATACGAGTAGTCAGAAGCTTGAGATCTGACACCAGTCTAGCCAAAGGGTACCGTGTTACCCAGTTACTGGCTTGTGGAGGTCAGATAGGCAGTCGCTCCATGTAAAACACTGGTACTCAGCTGAATCCGGTTAGACTGGAAGCCGACCCCAACATAGTTGGGAAAAGGCTAGACAGATTGATATTGGTGTAGCAAAAATACGTGTCCAATATTATTTGATAATCTCACTGACGGACTAAATATAATTATAATTTTTATACCGACGAAACTACCGTTTTCAGAGTAATTAAATTATGAGGTTACTGCTAATAATAATAGTAAACACAGTGCTTATTCTTCGTGTTTTTGTTTCTTTTCACTCTGAACGTTGTAAACATTTGCGACAATACGCCAAAAGTATACGCCGATTGTTGATTAAATAATATAATTTTACGAGACTGAAATAATTCTATCATGATGAATAAGTAATGACAATACTAATTTGTTTGTGATGATTCTTTATTTTTTGACTTACGTCCGTAATTAAAATCGCTAACTCTTGATAACTTTTATTTTTAACCCCCGACGGTAAAAGAGGGGTGTTATAAGTTTTATGTGTGGCTGTAGCATCATAGCTCCAAAATGGTTGAAACGATTTTGATTTAGTATTTTTTTTGTATCTGTGTGTCTGTCTTTGGCATCATAGCTCCAAACGGATGAACCGATTTTGATTTCCTATTGTTTTGTTTGAAACGTGACTATGTCTAGCGTGTTCTTAGCTATGTTTGATTGAAATCGGTACAACTGTTCAAAAGTAATTCGCATTTTACTCTTTGAATCTGGCTTTTTCGCAAGATATCATGATAAAGTTACTTATTTCGATAGATTGTCGATTAAAGCGTGTCTACTTATACCTAGCAGAGGTATATTATACGTAGTTTAAAAAGAATGAAATCAAAAAAAAAACAAAAAAACGAGTACAAGACTACTTGTTTGTTTTTAGAGGTTTTTATACCGGGAGATTTTTAATTTTACTAAAGTTTAAATTTGAGTTGAGGTACTTATGTATATTATATTATTCATTTTAGATCGACTTTCAATCACATGATACAACACTATTTTATTTTACTATAAAGTAGCAGCCCACCAAATGTCATGCCCACAAAATTCGTGTTCTCCCTTTATATTCTACTAGCTAGCTTCTGCCAGTGGCTACGCCCGAAGTCTTAAATTATCCCGAGGTAACATATTCCCGGTTTAAAATGATTCTATGTACTATTCCTGACTATAATCTATCACTGTGCCAAATTTTACCCAGATCCGTCCAGCCGATTGAACGAGAAGAAGTAACAAACATACAAAAACAAACACAAACACACTCATAAACTTTCGGCTTTATATTAGCCTAGCTCAAATGGATTTTCAAATCACTCTGAGTACATAATCGATTTTATTTATGATAATTATAAGGTTTCGTGCAATAAAACGAGTATTTGCCCATTATTTACACGCATCGCGATTTGAATAATAACTGTAAACGCTAACAATAAACGTTTATCTAATTGATATGAAACCACTATTATCGTTTTAAAGCCTCTGCCTATAAAATCATTGAAGATCTATATATCTGATTAGTAAAACGTTCTAGTTACAACGGGGATTATCTTCATTTTAAATGAAACATTCACTAGAAAATATAGCCATTTGTCTACTTATCTTGAACTCATTGGGGACTGTACTATTTACAATCGACCAATCACATGGCGAGATGAAAAACGCGATGAGGATTTCCGTCTATGTCTTTGCTCTTTGCCTTGCCGAATTCATTGCGCAGTAAGACACTACAATCGACCAATCACATGGCGAGATGAAAAACGCGATGAGGATTTCTGCTCTTTGTCTTGCCGAATTCATTGCGCAATAAGACACTACAATCGACCAATCACATGGCGAGATGAAAAACGCGATGAGGATTTCCGTCTATGTCTTTGCTCTTTGCCTTGCCGAATTCATTGCGCAATAAGGCACTTCAATCGACCAATCACATGGCGAGATGAAAAACGCGATGAGGGTTTCCGTCTATGTCTTTGCTCTTTGCCTTGCCGAATTCATTGCGCAATTAGGCACTACAATCGACCAATCACATGGCGAGATGAAAAACGCGATGAGGGTTTCCGTCTAAGTCTTTGCTCTTTGCCTTGCCGAATTCATTGCGCAATAATGCTGGACCTAATACCCCACTATATAACTTAACCATCTTCCGAACTTCTGCCATGTAACTTGGTACAAAAGCAGTGGTAGGTCGTGTGTTCGAACCCAGCCAAGCGCATTACTTTGTGTAAACTATTTCATTACCACTGCTCTCAAAACGATGAAGTAAAACATCGTGAGGAAACTGGCATGTCTTAGAACCAAAAATTAAAATGTAATATCCACCAACCCGCGCTTGGCCCGCGTGGTGAATTACGACCCATTCCCTCTCACAGAGAGGAGGCCTGCACGCACAACGGAGCAAATGGGTAAGCAAGTGCGGAAAAGAGGGTCCATCTATCCTATCCTATGGTACAAGAACACGTACTAAAGCTATTTGGTTACTATAGATAACATACATCCATCCTTACCATACTATGAATGAATGTTTATTAATCTTTTACGCAAAAACTACTGAACCTACGACCTGCCTGTGTTACAACTAGTAAGACGCGATCGATACCACTGGGCCACCACTGCTCTCGACGAAACTTTACAATAATCTATAGTAATATTATAAATCTGAAGAGTTTGTTTGTTTGTTTGAACGCGCTAATCACAGGAACTACTGGTTGAAATTGAAAAAATATTTTTTGTGTTGGATAGTCCATTTATCGAGGAAGGTTATAGGCTATATAACATCACGCTACGACCAATAGGAGCGAAGCATAAATGAAAAATGTTACAAAACGGGAAAAAAAAGGTCCTTTTTGAGAGCTTCCGTGGCGTGCGCTGCGTAAACGGTTTAAGTTACGCAAATATAATGTACTAGCTGACCCTCGGGGCTTCGCTCCCGTCAACTGCCTACCTACCCTGGCTACCCTGCCTATCCTGCCTACCATGCCTACCCTGCCTGCCCTGCCCCTACCCTGCCTTCCCTGCCTACCCTGGCTACCCTGCCTGCCCTGCCTACCCTGCCTACCCTGCCTAACCTGCCTACCCTGCCTACCCTGCCTACCCTGCCTACCCTTCCTACCCTGTCTATCCTGCCTACCCCTGGCTACCCTGCCTACCCTGTCTACCCAGGCTACCCTGCCTACCCTGCCTACTCTGCTTACCCTGCCTACCCAGCCTACCCTGCCTACCCTGCCTTTCCTGCCTACCCTGCCTATCCTGCCTACCCTGCCTGTCCTGCCTACCCAGCCTATCCTGCCTACCCTGCCTTTCCTGCCTTTCCTGCCTACCCTGCCTATCTTGCCTACACTGCCTACCCTGCCTACTCTGCTTACCCTGCCTACCCTGCCTACCAGGCCTACCCTGCCTACCCTACCTACCCTACCTACTAATTTGTATCTATCATCAATAGTTTTCTCAGCGCACGCCAAATAATGTATTTTACAGACAACATTTTGCTACCTTGGGTTACATTATTGCAATTTTCATAAGGATCTCTATTTTTTTTGAAAATATTTTATAGCCTATGACACTCAGGAATAATGTAGCTTTCTACCGGTGCAAGAATTTTCAAAATCGGTTCAGTAGAGCCAGAGATTACCCCTTACAACGTCACGAACTCACAAACTCACAAACTTTACCTCTTTATAATATTAGTATAGATGATGGAATTGTTCCTCTTTAAAAGTTCTAAAAAAAAGTCCGCGACAGCATATGTCTATCTTTTAAGATTGACTCACTATACCCTTTTTATATGGTAATCAAATTTGTTAAGTTGCGAAGTAGTTTTATCAACATCTATACTAATATTATAAAGCTGAAGAGTTGGGTAGGGTTGGTAGGGTGGATGGGGATAGTAAAGTTAGTAGGGTAGGTAGGGTAGGTAGAGTAGGTAGGTATTGGTAGATAGATAGCCAGTTGACGCAAAGCCGCGGGGGCCAGCTAGTCTATACCAATATTATAAAGAGGAAAGATTTTTTTGTTTGTTTGTACCGAATAGGCTCCAAAACTACTGGACCGATTTCAAAAATTCTTTCACCGTTGGGAAGCTACTCTATCCCCGGGTGACATAGGCTACTTTTTATCCCTGTATTCCCACGGGAACGGGAACTACGCGGGTGAAACCGCGAGGCGTCCTCTAGTATATTATAGTTATACCATCAGAAATACACATAAGTATGCTATTATTTAGTAAGATATATTGGTACTAACACAAAGTGGGCGCGCCGCGGGCGGCAGCTAGAGAATAATATGCGGCACACTTGAAAGTAGGTCAGTAACTAAAAGCTAGCTGATTAGATTGTATAGCAACAACAATTTTAATCTCAATGTTTACTAGAGGTCAATGTACCCACATGCGAAGTAAACAAATTAATTAAGCTTATGTTATAATAAACTTAATGGTTACCTTAATAACTGATAAATATAAGAATTATAGTGTTTACCACATTTTCATAATTAGGTGCATAAGCCAATTTTATTTATACACACTGTTTGGATATGACTACATTTAGATGTACCAACCATTATTAACAGGAAAATTCCCATACCTCATAAGTCAGTTTAGCCTGGTGTACAAGTACACGGGAGCACGGTAGGAACAATGCTACTGTTATTGTTCCTACTCTACCATGCTACTATACCGCAAACTCTACCTGTGTACACCAGGCTTTGATGAGAAAAATCTCCCAATTTAGACACAACACTTATAAATAAATAAACTTCGTTAATATCTCTTATAAGAAACAAATGATACTCACATCCACCAATTTGGCATCTCTTTCTATATCTTCAACAAGTCCCATTATTCCTTCCCATATGAATGATGATGAAGAAGGTTCTACAACTTCGCCAGACATTATGGTTGCATTGAGATCTGTCTCCTCATCTGTGCCTGCAGAACTTCCCTCCCCTTCAGGTTTTACATATGCAGTCTCTATGACTTTGTCAGGTGGAGGGGCTTCGGCCTCATCGTGAACTCGGGTGATGTTACCGTAGTCAGTTCCATCACGAATGTAGTCATCATCGTCTATGTCGTCATTTGTTGATGACTCGATGTTGATGAACCTGAAAATGCGGTGTTGCCAGAAATTATTAAACGTATGTTGGAATGTGCTAGAGCAAGTCAGCATCCTCTCCTACAAATAACAAAGTTTGTATGGATGGATGTTTGTCACTCAATCAGTCCAGAAAGGCTGAATGGATTTCGATGTGGAAGAGAGATAGATAGTTTATCAGGATAAAAAGTAGCCTGTGTGCTATGGAATAGCACACAGGCTACTTTTTATCCTGATAAACTTGGTAGGATGTGTCCTTGGTGTTATAAAATACAATCAATAATTGTGTGTATCTAATTTAGGAACAAACCTGTTGTGACTCAAAACTGGTTTATAAGTAGTGAAACTCAAATACTTCTTGATCAGAGTTTTTAAACAGGTTCTATACTTGCATAAATTATAATTATGCAAGTAAGCATTTTTTTATGCAAATTAGTTATGATACAGATGACATTGGCAGAATATTGACTTTGGATTGCTTTGACGTAAAAAAAAATACAAGTTTAGCACAAAATGTGTAATAATAGATTAAAAGGCACTAACAAATCACCAATTATTCTATGTACCTGATTATGATCTTTAGAAATTGGAGAATACAACTAAGCCACTATTAACTTGTCTTAACCTGGTGAATTCAATGATTGAATTATTTATATATAATTCATATATTTAATAATATTGAATTTCTAATTAGATTTTACCGAAACCACTCCTGAACTTATTTTTTTTTATCTTACTACCCACCTTATTGTTCACCAATTTTTAAAAACAACTTTAAAACGCCGTTTTGGGAACAATGAAATTAAATAATTATGTAGACCATTCAGACATACATAATAACACACAATCAACCAACAAATCACAATTTACTTCGTAATATTGACATTTTAATTAACATAGTACTCTGAATTAATTACCGCTTTAACAAAAACACATAAATTAATAATGAATACTGTTGAATGGCTGTACTGTGACTTATATTCGAATAGAATAGAATCACATAAACCGGGTCAGTAAAGTGAGCCAAAACTAACTATAAAAAGCACAAAAATAACTTGACTGACATATCATATGAATCTCTTGAGTGGGTTGTGGACAACAACACACTCAAGATATTCATATTGTGGTGCTACTCTAGTCATTTAAGCCTTTAATGTGCAGTTATTATATGTATTATTAAATTAGAGTAAAATTTTTTAATCAAATCTCCAGTCTGTGTAAGTAATTTTGTCACAATACCAGCATTTTGATAAAATATATTATATTTTTTTTAAATACTCTCAAATCTTTTAACCTTATAAGAACCTAATCTGATTTGAAATAAATGTATTCCTGCAGAAATTAAATACTTAAATTAAACTAAACATTTTAAAGACATAAAACAACATTATTTTCTATTTGTAACCTAGAATTCTTTATGACAACTTCTACCTACATTTAAATTCTTTATAAAAATGCTTGTCATTGTCCAGTGTACAGCAGTATAAGAAATTATTATAATTTCAAAGAATATCTTACCCTTCAGTGGCTAACATCCCTAGCATAGAATTGAGCTCTTCCTTATCCTTTTTCAGTTTCCTCTCCTTCGCATAGCTCTGTTCAACAGTATAGTCCTGTGATGGGTTCCTCATTATCTCTACCCTCAGTATGCCATCCCTCGGCCATGAGTCCTTCACATGGTTCAAGCATGTGGTAGGTGTTCTTGAAAATGCGATGTGTATGTATGCAAGGACAAAAAACGCAACCAACGCCTTTAAAAGCACAAGGAACTCAAAGAATCTCCGCACAGGCCTCGGAAATGTCCGAGCGTAAGCCAGTGCAAATTTAAAAAATAATGCATGAAATAACCTCTCTCTCATATTAAAGAGAGGATTTTGATTATTATTCCTATTCCTATTCATATTTGGGTTTATTATGGGACCTCCAGGCAAGAAGTTATTTTCCCCATTAACACCAGGTGGCAAGTTCTGAGGCCCACCAGCACTCATATTGCTGTTATTGTGTTTCTGTTTTCACCAAGTTTTCCGTCAATTTCTTATAGCAACGACATTCTAATTATCTGCAAGTGAAAGTTTTAACTAAAATTATAAAAGAGAATTTAACCTTTAGTAAAATGTCAAAGTTAGAGGACACACATACAAATGATGCCAAATGTCCTAACTGTAACGATGAACAGGGACATCCAATTAATAATAAATGGGGCGGTAGTCGTATGAATTATAAAAATCCAGTTCTGGACTCTTACTGGACGTTAATAATAACGACATATGGAGCGAGAAACCCCAATATAATAACCATTGGAACAATGCAACGGAGAAAAACAATTGCAATATGAGCGATTGGCAATAAATAACAAGCATTTCTGATGAAGTGAATGAGTTTAGTATCCAATAATTTTAGGCCAAAGAGTAAAAGTAAGACGGTAACATGTTAACATACATACCCCTGAAACTTATGTCAAAATAAGTATAATCACTTGTTGATCTTTGTTTTTATTATATTTTGAAGGATTTTCGTACCATTAATAATTATTTATATTTTAATTAAATTCGCAATTCACTTTCTATTTGATAATTAAGAGATAAATAAAAAGGGAAAACTGTCAAAATCTTGACATAACTTGTCACTTGCTTTGGAAACGTTCGTTCGTCGTTGATTGGTGCGTAAATTTTTGGTCTATTTGTTTTTGGTTGGTACAGATAATCAACGCACAAAACTTTCACAGAATCGTTTGCATCGAAAAGATTTTAATATTTGCTTTATAAAATCATTATTTATTTGGATTCTCACCACTCTAGTCTGACTCTAATTAAATAGACTATTTCATAATTATATCTTAGGGCATTGCTTTGCTACAGTATTCATTTAATTCATGCTGTTGCTGATAGATGGCGCTACGATTCCGCTTCAGACGTTTACTGAGCTTCAGCCATGTTATGCTAGTATTATATTATCTGTGGCCATGTTTAACATGGAGGGAGCTGAAGGGTAGACCACAAAGTACATTGAAATATATCAGGGGTAGACCCCTCCATAGCGTTTACCTATCCATATTTCTTTTTTTTAATAAATAAACGAGTTTTTAATATTATACAAGCTTTTACAAGTTGTTATCACAGACTAAAGTTTTCAAATAAGCAAAAGAGTGTTACACGCTTTTTTAGGGTTCCGTACCCAAAGGGTAAAAAGTAAAACGGGAACCTATTACTAAGACTCCACTCTCCGTCTGTCTGTCTGTCACCAGGCTGTATCTCAAATTTCAACTGTCTAGCTATCGATAGCTAGACAGTTGAAATTTTCACTGATGATGTATTTCTGTTGCCGTTACAACAACAAATAATAAAAACAGAAAAAAAATAAGGGGGCTCCCATATCTATACTAATATTATAAAGCTGAAGAGTTTGTTTGTTTGTTTGTTTGTTTGAACGCGCTAATCTCAGGAACTACTGGTTGGAATTGAAAAATTATTTTTGTGTTGGGTAGTCCATTTATCGAGGAAGGTTATAGGCTATATAACATCACGCTACGACCAATAGGAGCGGAGCATCAATGAAAAATGTTCCAAAAACGGGGAAAATTTATTCTTTTTGAGACGCAACGTATTTAGAGTAGGTGGGCTAGCTTGGTAGGTAGCCAGTTGACGGGAGCGAAGCCGCGTGGGACAGCTAGTAACATAATAAAATAACAAACAGATGCTATTTATACACGGCGGATCAATTATTGCGGAAAGAGCCGTAAACACAACTGATTGATTTCTAACATATCGATGATCAAACATTGTGTTTTTTTTCGATAATTGTACGGAACCCTTCGTGTGCAAGTTCGAGTCGCACTCGGCCGGTTTTTATCTCTCTTGCTGATTGCTGAAACACGCTTTTATTTGAAAAGTTATTAGGTACCTACCTACTGTGTTAATGGGGATGTGAACTGCCATTTTATCACGATAGGTGGCGCATCGTCGCTATGGCTATTGAAAGCTGTCAAATTCATACATTTTGTAACCTATCATTCAGTAAAATTAAATTTTCTCGAAATATGTCTCTGTGTGCTGTACCAGGATTAACCAACCCCAGTATTCATTTGTTGCGCAAAGATACAACGCAAAAGAATCTGGGAAAAGGCTATACATATTTATAGGTTATGTTATGTAACTGTCAAAGTAACTCTGATTATGTTGCTTGGTAATCTTCGGCGATATAGTGGAGCTATTAATTTATTGTTAAAGTTCTAATGCAGGAATGTCATTTGCTTGGCCCTCAGAAGCTTGAGAGCTTTGATTGCCGAAAATAAAATAAAACTTCTAACCTAAAACGTAAAGAATACCAACACATTAAAGTAATGTTCTATATTTTTTTGTAAATTTTCCTACCATGAGTCAAATAAGAAATAACTCGTTACCACTAAAAAAATAACCAAATCTAGAACATAAATCACCGATGAAAAATATTTAATTGTATAAAAATCTACTTTTCCATAAGATCTGTTTTCTTTCCAGTTATCCTTGCTCCTTATTTATTTAGTTCGTCTTTAAATTCCTTAAGCTTCCAGGGACTGTACATATTATCAATAACGATGGTAGACCGATTTAAACACAAAATATAACAAAAAAACGTGATGTAAATAAAGCAAAAATGATTTGACAGCAACCATTGCGCCGCCAGCGACATCTGCGCTCAGCTTTGCGTTCACATCCCCATTATGTACCGACACGAATACCCAAAATCGGAATAAAATTAAACTTAGTAGTGAACCCTCAAAATATTACCTACCTACCTATCGGGCATAATTCATACAGAAGTATATCCATGACAGAATATATAATTCTTTAACGACACGTAAAAGTGGATACGTGTTGCTATTATATGACAATTATGATAGGAATGCTCATATCTCATGCTGATTTTTTGGTCAGGGTACGGCCTTAAGCCGTTGGTCCCGGCTGTCATTTGAAGATCTTTGACAGTCATTACGAGTAGTCGCAGAAGCTTGAGATCTGACACCAGTCTAGCCAAAGTATATCGTGTTACCCAGTTACTGGGTTGTGGAGGTCAGTTAGGCGGTCGCTCCATGTAAAACACTGGTACTCAGCTGAATCCGGTTAGACTGGAAGCCAACCCCAATATAGTTGGGAAAAGGCTAGGCAGATTGTACCTAGTCACAGATAATACTTATAGTACTAGCATAACCTAGTATTCGGTAAGCCTAGGTGTAAGTTAAAATCAATCTACATATTATATGACAAAATAGTAAATTTATTGGCTTTTCATACTTTTGAACATCACTGATAAGAACGAAGTTCTGTACCTTTTCTCTAACCACAAGGGGTCTTTGTTTCCAGGTGCCATACTGAACGTCAGGCTACTGTACTATACGAACTATCCACCATGAACAATAGCAAAAGGCATGCTAATTTACAACCTAATAATCTACAGCATTATCTAAAGACTATAGAGGCACAGTCAAAGTGCGAATGAATGCGTACACATAAAGAAGCAGCAATAATTTAACGGATCATTTGCAGTACAAAGCATGGGGTTTACAACTCTCGCGACATGCAGAGAGCCCATGAAAGGACCAACTGTGACTTGGGAACAAAACCCATGGAATTATAACAAAAACTCACCATTACCTCCACAGAAAGTGTGATTGACGTGCACGAGACTTGTAAAAGGATTTTTTTTCATAATAAACGTCATCTATTCAAAGATTTAATAAGGAAAGACTGAATGATAGATGTATGAAAAAATCTATTGAAATGTTGATCTGAGCAACCTTTACCTGCGCACGTCACGTGTTGTGTGAAACGGGATTAATGGGCTGGACATAATGCTGCACATCGTAATTCTACACCTAATGAATCTTGGCTTACAGCTTTTTGTATCTAGGTCATAGATACAAAAAGCTGTAAGCCTTTCTTGTTTCTTTAAGATTTATTCAGTCAACTGAATAAATCTTAAAGAAACAAGAAAAACCAAAATCTTTTTTTTTTTTGTTTATTTTGATTGTGTCTCATTAGACTCATTACATGTATTAGATGTTTTTTTTTTTTCTTATAAATATAATAGTACCTACCTTTACTAGAAATAGGGTAGTTAACTGAATATTTGTTTTTGTCCGTCAGGTAGATTAATAAAAAAATATGGATATGTATTTTTCTTTTGACACGTAAACATAAAGTGACGACGATATAATACGTTGAAATATCATGAAACGTCACGCCGCTAGTAGGTACACTTAGTACTGCCTTAGTGACATCACAAGCTCTCATTCCTGAACTTTGATGTGCTTTAACTTTGTAATTTTTTATTGATTTGGCATAACAAAAAATACATGTTCAATATTATTTGATAATCTCACTGACGGACTAAATAAAATTATCATTTTTTTTACCCAGGAACATCCCTATTGAATTAACGAACATTTCGTTAGCCTCACCTCACCTCTCTAAACCAAGAACTTAGTTAACCCATTATAGATCCCACTTAAATATACAAGTACAAGTCGAAACGAACCGAGTTAGATAAAGGAACAGAGATAACGAGACGTAAACTTAAATTACGGTCCGCTCACGTTATAAATATTCAAAAAGCGGTCCGACCCGGTCTCGGCTTAGAAAAAATTGACGTCTCAATTATATCGGAGCCTCGGCGAGGTTGGGACGAAGCTGTACCGCTTAATTTATATTATTCTCACGACTTTTATTTCCTGTTGGCAACTCACTTAAGATCGCACTGTGCGTCGGTTTGAAATCTTCTCGAGGATTGAGGACATAAATTAGGAATTTATTAGCAATTGATTTGAGTTTGAGAACTAGATTTGTTAATTGCTTCGTCCGCGTGTAGGTAGGTAAATATTAGTACGGATGAGTCAATATTTATATAAGAATATAATTCAATATGTAAAAACATTCGCGTTTATAGATAATAATTATTAGTAGGTTAGAATGGATTCGGTATTACCTATTATTATAACTGCAAATGAAATCAAGCATGGATCAAAATTGAAACTTCGCAATCAAGCTTGCACAGATAATTTCCACTTTCAAACTATTACCGATATTCTCCAAGAGAAGATTATGCTTCTTCCCGACTAAAATATTACATTAAGATTTTTGAATTGTGTTGACCTATGTATCTAAATTCTAAATCCGAATTAACACCTCCAATAAATTCTCCCTGTCAAACGTAATATATGTCGGCTCTTAGGTGCTCGTTGAATTAATACACATTCGTTATTGGAACTGTCATCGTCGTTAATATTAATTATCTGGCTGGTTTACAACAGATTTTTTTTTTTCCATATGTATTTTTTTTCTTAAGTTACAGTAGTCGAAAATTCTTCCATGCAAACGTAGTCTGGCGATTACTCCACTGTTTGACGGTGTACGTTCAAAATAAAAAAAATAATTAAATTTGTCTCATCATTATCTAGCCCTGTATGGAAACAGAAAAGTAAAAAAAAACAATATTTGAAAGTTATGAGCGTCGAAAGTTCCATATTTCAACGCTAATTTTAACGCAATTTTGGGCGGAAATAAATACAATAAGAAGAAGGAAAATTGCAAAACGGCCTCCATACAGGGATAGATAAGTAATTGAACAATGCAAATAATTTTATTTTGAAAATATACATTTAGTAGTTTTTTCATGATATCTAGACTCCCAAAGGTCTGTTCATAAATTTCGCGCTCTCGTTTTCTTCCTAAATCATCATCCATTTCGCTACAAATTTACAAAAGTGCTAATTTGTACGAGAACTAGCTTCTTACTGCTCATCACAGCATCAATCACTTTCGCACGTGTTGTCGGATGAGACAGCATGTATTTTAACCCCGCGCACAAAATAGTTCGTGCCGTTGACTAGAGGAACCTATTCTAACTTTTTAGTCACCAGAATTTAAATTTTTGTCAGCAGGACAAAATTATGCTTACTTATCTTGCCTGCATCTCAGCATATGATAAAGTGCAGGTTTTAGATTAAGCTACTTAGATTCCTAAGTATAAATATTAAAGTGATTTTCTTCAAGACTTTTTCGTTATTAAGTTTCAGCTCGGCACCATCATGAGCAAACATTTCAGCCTTCAACTACTTTCGAAAGTTGAACGAAACAAAAATGGACAGACAGACTCATCATCTTTTTTACATAAAAACCTTAACCAGACCATTTTTGTCGAAGGCATCGCCAAAGAAACGTGTCACTTTCAACATCTTAATGCAGTAGTTTTGTCCAAAAACGTTGATAAGTACAGCCGTACGAACACTTATCAGGACAACTTATTTAAAAGGAAAACCACGAACGAAGCGTACAAACTGCATACATAAATATGCAGTTGTGCGACTTTTTACACCGAGAAACAAACCAATTTACCGGGTGCCATATAAAGCCAGTTACAGCAATCTGACACGGAACAGTTTTATTTTTATTTTTACACCGCTTCTCCGAAAGATTTTATCACCTTATGAATATTTTATTAGTTCGAAAATCGAATGCACCATAAATTATTGTGTTAGATTAGGTAAATGTTAAGAACACAATTTATTTGGACGGTGGACCATCTTAAACGAATGCTGGCAAGATCGTAAACTTGACTGATTTACTTAGTTTACGATCAGAATTGTCAGACTTATGAAACTTCAGCATCATCAGCCTTTTAATGTTCCCACTGCAGGGACACAGGCCTCCTCTCTGTGAGAGAGGGAATGGGCCGTAATCCACCACACGGGCACAGTGCGGGTTGGTGGATGTCACATGTCTTCGAATGTTTGGTTCTAGGACATGTCGGTTTCCTCACGATGTTTTTTTTTTCACCGTTTTGAAAGCAGTGCTGCTACCACTGCTCTATGAAACTTATCTTATTTTATTTGGAACAACAAACAATTACATAATAAAGCATAAAGACATAAAACTTAAAATTTACAATTATGTAATCAACAGCGTTATTCACAGCATACAATCAAAATATTAATAACACGCTCCAAAGAAAAATTAAAAGTAATAAAAATATTATTGCAAAAAAGACAGTTAATTTAAACCTTAAATAACAAGTATGTGCATATAATCTAATAATATGTACATGTGCAATGAATACAAAACAAAACATATTGACCTACAATAATCCAAGATGAAAAGGATAATTCTATCTTTTCCACATCCAATTCCTGTCATATTCTTTGATCGCATTGCGAGTCGAATTTTGGCATGTTCCACTTAGCTTAGCTACAAATCGTAAATTGCAGCGGTTCGCAAAGTAAAGAATATATCAGCTGATTATAGTGTTTATAACCCAGACCCAGTCGTAAATGTCGACAATGAGAAATGCTATCTATATAATAAACTGGTCTATCTACTAAACATTAATGTGTTATTTTCGTAAATAACCACGGAAGGCTTGCTTAAACATGCTGCACTAAAATTGATACTTTACTTTGTGTTGTAACTCCAGGAAATAGTCGCATCACAGCAGGTTACCTCTAGTTAGGACGACACCGACAGCCATGTTTTAGGAACAACTCTTTTACGACCTCAAGTGCGTTCGGATCTTATTTTACACTAGCGGATGCTTCGCGGTTTCACCCGCGTAGTTCCCGTTCCCATGAGAATACAGGGATAAAAAAGTAGTCTATTTCACCCAGGGATAGTGTAGCATCCCAAGGATGAAAGAATTTTTGAAATCGGTCCAGTAGCTTCCAAATTTATTATTACGTCTTTCGGCTGATATGATGATGATGATTCCAACATGCTTCTTATTCACACATTATTTTGTAAATAATTAATTGATATTGATTTCTTTGTCTCTTCTATTTTTATTCGCGCTTTTACATTATTATAAAAACTTCGTTTATATAAATAGTTCATAATATTTTATATAAGACTTCTACTGTTTTTAAAGAAATTAAAAGGTCTGTTTGAAATGAAAAAAATACAGAACACATTGTAAACCCCGCCAGGTTCACTAACCCGACGTGGATGTTCCTCTCAATTTTATTAAGAAGTAACATTGTTCGCGGATGACAATGTGTCTGGTCGTACAATGGGCGTCTGCGCAACGCCTACCCGTTCCGAATGTCTGCTTGAGTAATAAGCCAAACAAAACAATTATGTATTAACCTTTCTGGATGAGAAGCAGCTGCCTTCGTAGAATTTTTATCTGTATTTTAAGTACTTACTAGTTAAGTCACAGAAAAATGTAGATATAGATAAGTATCTACTAGGACTAGGACAGGTTGTTTGCCCCATGTCCTACTGTGTAAAATTCTGTTTAATTAAGATACTTAGCTTCAGCTTTAATTTTTTTACTTTGATACCTTCAAAAGGAGCCTGAACTTTTGGGGCAAAGACCAGCAGTCTAATTGCGTAAGCGAATTCGGAAAGGCGAAGGATTTGATCCCATTAATCGACCAATCACTTGCGAGGTGAAAGACTGTTTGTCCCAAAAGTTCAGGCGGCTTTTACCTCACTAAGTTAAAATTTAAAATTAAATTTATTTCATATTCAGACAATTTTGGAGTCATTTTTTTGTTAGTACAACCTTATAATTAATGTTAGTAATCATTACATGACACCAAAACAATTGATTGAATGTATAAATTAAATAAGAATGACAAAAAAATTAAATTTCGATCAAAATTGTCAAAAATTTATAAAACTAGAATGAAATGTCAGAAAATAGAAAATTAAAATGTCCAATTATAAAATTTAATGAAACTAAAATTACACAAAATTAAAATGTATATAATAATATATTATAAAATCAACTATCAAATTCAAATAAAAATCTAATAAAACATGAAATACAGACAAACTAGTGCTATTACAACTTATAACTACCAAATACAATTACTTATACTTGTACGCCTCACTGGCATGTAGGCGCATCCAATGTCCCAGTATGGGGCTGTCCCACCTGAATACTAGAGTTTTCAGTATGCTGTAAAACCGCCCCGGTTATCACCATCAGCACTTAGAACCAACTGTGGAACCCCGTTCCCTCTTAAAAGGACACCCCGGAACCCCCTCTGTGCAGCGCCTGTTAGGGCACATCCCTGGGGAGCCGGAGAAGTGTCACCCCTGAGCCTTGCTGTGTACGGCAGCACGTGATCACTGTGCCACCGTCTTGCCTGAAGTCACTTGGTGGGCGGACAGAATCACAAATCTGACTGCCCGTGACCCCGGCCGGATGCCCGCCTGCCCATGACGCAGGTAAGGCGGTTGCCTGCACGACGCCTTCTTCTCCAAACGGGATCGGCCCTCTCACGATCCCGCTCGACGGCCTCCTTCTGGACCATCACGGTCTAACAGAAGGAGGCCATTTCCCTCCAGCTTTAGTTCTGTCTCTGACAGAATGGCCAGTTCTCCTAGCGGGTTTGCCCGCTTGAATGTCGTTAAATCATCCCAGCTGTATTTACTGACGGGGTAAAAAGTAGATAGAAAAATTTAAAAAATCCGGCCAGTTGCGAGTCGGACTCGCGCACGTAGGTTACCGTACCATTATTGCAAATTAAATCACGTTTGTTGCCCCACTTAAATATTCTGTTTTTAGTATTTGTTGCTATAGCGACAACAGAAAAACTTCATCTGTGAAAATTACAACTCTCTAGCTAGACAGACTGACAGACAGACGGACCGCGGAGTCTTAGTAATAGGGTCCCGTGTTTACCCTTTGCGTATGGAACCCTAATAAGTAGACTAATCGTTGGAGCCAGATTAGGAATAGATCAGTTAGCAATTGGGAAATCCAGGTAAATTTTCAGTCACCATGTTATTTTCTGGTGCGGATAAAATGGGATGAGTTCTGTCACACTTGTTACTATCTCTAGTCCAGTCAACGAGGATATTTGTTGTATGGAGACTTCCGAAAAATTCTTCCGCCTATGAAATTTGGCATGTGATGAAATTAGGTAATACAGATTACAGATGTACAATAATCCAACAAATTATGTTACGAGAAGTTAGGTATTTTTACCTAAACATGAAAATTGCTTATAAGGCTCTGTGAATATTTCCTCAGACTGAAATACTTTCTGTATACGTATGTATGTACTAGTTAGAATAAGTATGTAAAGGTATCCAAAATTTTTTCGATTTTGGTGATACCCCAAATTTAACTTTTAACATTTTGCACTATAACTTCTACTGAAAAAATGATCTGCTAATTGTTATTTTTTAATATGTTTTTATGTCCTTAAATACATAGCTTTGTTTAGTTATCCAAAAGATTTTCCTTTTTTTACCATTTTTTTAGATTTTTGCGTAATTACGTAATGTGAAAAATAGCTCCGTGCATTTTCATACCTTTATAAGTCATATGATTTTATATTAAATAAGAATTATCAATTATCCAACAAATTTTCGAATGTTCATAATATTTGTTAGGAGAGTTCGCTGATTTAAGCTAGAGCATAAGGGTTGACCTTCACTTGACGGCTCGGAGCTGCTTTGCCGCGCATTACTTTTGGAGTATTGTAGGCGGGTTTTGTGGCCACCGTTATTATTACAAATATTTTTTTATCTTAATATGCACAACTTATGTGAAGTCATCCAGTTACCACAAACTGTCAAACTTTCTCATTCGATTTTGAACTTAACCATCAAGATTTGAAGGTTTAAAATCATTTGGAGAGTTTTTTCAGTTTTGTATAACCTAATGTGCTGTTGACTGTAAAACGGCGTTTAGAAATTCGCTTTATATTTCTAAAGAATATTTATTACTTATATGGATTTAAAATAAACGTTTGATACCTCCTTAAGGACTTTGTAAACTATGCGAAAAAATGGTCAAAAAGTATGTTTACAAAGACACCTGTTGAGGCGATATCGAGTAAGATAAAAGAAGATTATTATTATGTCCTTTATTTAATGTTCTTTTCTTATTGTCTGCATTTATTTTTATTTATATAAAATAAATTAATAAAAATACATGAAAAATAGAGCCCACCGGTATCGGGAACAGGGTCTAAGCATGAAGTCCAAGTCTTGTATGCACCACGTAAGTGCCCCCAAGGACAATCCTCGGTTGGTGCAGGACTATTGTTAAATATGAAGACAAATATATTGGGCTATGGGTTTTGGAAGGTTTATTGGATCGATTGCCTAAAACAATAGAATTACTATTAGCCCCTGCCTTACCACTGTTGAACTACACGAATATAAAATGGCAGGGGTGACTTGCACACTCAATTAATGAGCTACCATAGCGGATCTCCACTCAAGCCAGCCAATTAAGGCAAGAGAGAGATGTCAGCTCTGTGCCCTGTCAGTGTTCGCTTCGACCGGCCAATAAAGGCAAGCCGGAGACGAGGGACACATCGTCGCCACAGCCCACCAGCTCGCCACAATGCTGCCCTGCGGCATTTTATTATTATTTTAGACTTTGACAATCTCTGTGAAAGGCGTGCAAGGGGCCGAAGTCAATTCCCAGAGGCCTTGTCAGGCATGTATTAGGAAATGTGAAATCAACCGATGAATATCCCTATATGCACTACGCAATTGCACCCAAGGGCAATCCCCGGTTGGTGCAGGACTATTGCAAAATATGGAAATAAAATGTATTGGGCTATGGGTTTGGTAGATGGATTGCCTAAAACGATAGGTGGATTAATTGCCCCTGCCTGACCACTGTTGAACTCATCATCATCATATCAGCCGTAAGGACATAGGCCTCCCCCAAGCGTCGCCACATTGATTGGTCCCGTGCAACTCGCATCCAGCGGATCCCCGCAACACTCAGTTAATGGACTCCCATAATCGATTGCTAGCACTTGAGTGACGTAGCGCCAAGGGGGCAACATATCCGGCAGTGCTTGAGGAGTGGAGAGGTATACCACGGCTATCAGGACATTCCCGGAAGTACGGTCAAGAACCCTACAAGCATCTTGTTGGGTTAACTTTCTTCCTCCGAGCACGTTTGCTCTTGTGAATCTCCACTCACGCAGCCAATTAAGGCAAGAGGTGAGGAGGAACAAGACTTCTCTCTGGATCTCTGGAGACCAGGCCCGTGGTGTCGCCACTGCCCAACAGCTCGTCACAAAGCTGCCCTGCGCATTTATTATTATGTTCTTTATTCAATTGATGTACATACTTTTTATATTTTTAAATATTAGCTAAAATAAAAAAAACCTAACAATTCGCGCCGCCTCCAGGAATACCACTTTCTGGATCTAGCCCTTGATCCAACTGCCCAACGAGAGCCTCCTCAGGTGTTCGTCGAGGCTCTTGGCTATTATGTCATAGGCCCTCACGACTATCGGCACAATTACTGCTGTCGATTACACATGTCGACAACCTCGCGATCCAGATCAAGATACTTAGTTTTATTATCTCCCTCAGCCTTCAAGAGGTTTTCGACATGAGGGACCGCTATGTCAACAAGCATTGCGCGACGCTCTAGTCGGTCTATCACCACTATGTCAGGCTTATTGGCAACAATAGCCCTGTCAGTGATGATACACCGATCCCAATACAACGTGACATTGCCATTTTCGAACACTGGGTTGGGCATATACCTGTAGTAGGTACCGAAACGCAGCCAGGCTACGGACGCCGATTGGTCTACATCGAACCCATGTAGTGCCCGGAAAAAGCGTCCGTGAAGCTCCTTACTTTGCCATACCTCCCTGCGATCGTTATTGTCAAGCACTACAGGCTTGAGCCAGTTCTCATTAGCCAAGGAGAGCAGGCTGAGTCCCTTGTCCACTTCTACTGCATACATATCCACGTCGGCGTGAAGAAAATATTCTTTCAGTTTGCTTATCTCGCGGTTGTGAGGGTTTTTGGTATTTAAAAAGCCTCGGCCTCCACACTTCCGCGGGATATACAATCTCATGACCGACGATCGTGGGTGATGCATTTGATATGCAATCAGCAGTGTACGGACCCGCCTATCCAGGGCGTCAAGTGCCGTTTGAGTTAATTTGAGTATGCCGAGGGAGTACATGAATGCATAATATGTGTATTTGAGTATGTCGGAAGCGTTAGGTATCAACACTACTGACATGAAGCAATCGTTGAAGGAACGCTACGTTCCCGGAATCGTTGAGGCGCGCACCATGTTTCCGCACGAAAGGCTATTGAATATCTTCTTCAGGTGGCCAAAGAAGCGTTCCTTCAACGATTGCTTCATGTCAGACATACCCAAATAATTATAGGATTCGTTTGCGGACAGGGACCTCTTGTTTTATGGAATCCGCGAGTTGAATTCCACAATTTCCCCTCGCTTTACATGCATGACCGCAAATTTATCCACACCAAACTCCATCCTGATGGCGCTACTAAAAGTTTCAGTTACCTTCAGTAGAGATAGAGATATCAGCTGAAGATTGCTGGGGGCAAAGAGCTTCAGGTCATCCATGTAAAAGAGGTGAGATATAACCTGACCACCTCTCTTCAGCCCTGAATTCTCCAGCAAGCAAAGCAAAGTGGACTCAAACTAGCACCCTGGAATATACTAGTACCTCGTCGATCCTTACATGTTCGCTATTCCTCTGGCTATTTCGACATTCTGGATAGCGAAGGACCGTGCTCTATTGCCCCATACACGAAATCAGAAAGGTGAGCAGAGTTGTATGAGTTAATAGTTTAGTACTTTTTTATCAGTTTTTGTTTTTTTTACAGTTGTATTATTATTAGACATTTTGACTTGAAATCGAATTTGATGACTCGCTGCCGGTGGTTCTGACACAGTGGCGTTCATGAATAATGTCGTCTTCCTTTTAAACGCCTTGATCATGGCATCATTTATATATGATTTTCGACATTTCACGTGTCGTGTAAGGTTTGACACTTCCATAAGTTGCGGGCAAAGTCCATCATATCTTCTTCAGCTTGATTGTCGAATCTTTTCAAGTCCCTTTTGTGACACTTTAACAAACCCCATTATTAGAGGTGTTTTACACAGCACACACAACTCGCAGTCACCTTCATTTTTAAACAAACGTCCCTTACATAAGTAGGTAGGCATTACTGCTCCCTTTCGTACTTCGAGCGACACACGCCGCACCGCTGCGACCGCGCCCCGCACCCCTCTTCACTCCCGCGACCGGTTGTTACCAAATGACGGCAATGCTTGTACAAGCATTGCCGTCATTTGGTACATGCCTAACAAGGCCTCTGGGAGTTGACTTCCGCACCTTGCATGCCTTTCAAAGGACCGGGACCCCAGGGTCCCGAGATTGTCAAAGTCTAAAATAATAATAATATGCCGCAGGGCAGCTTTGTGGCGAGCTGGTGGGCTGTAGCGACGATGTGTCCCTCGTCTCCGGCTTGCCTTTATTGGCCGGTCGAAGCGAACACTGACAGGGCACAGAGCTGACATCTCTCTCTTGCCTTAATTGGCTGGCTTGAGTGGAGATCCGCTATGGTAGCTCATTAATTGAGTGTGCAAGTCACCCCTGCCATTTTATACTCGTGTAGTTCAACAGTGGTAAGGCAGGGGCTAATAGTAATTCTATAGTTTTAGGCAATCGATCCAATAAACCTTCCAAAACTCATAGCCCAATATATTTGTCTTCATATTTAACAATAGTCCTGCACCAACCGAGGATTGTCCTTGGGGGCACTTACGTGGTGCATACAAGACTTGGACTTCATGCTTAGACCCTGTTCCCGATACCGGTGGGCTCTATTTTTCTTGTATTTTATTAATTTATTTTATATAAATAAAAATAAATGCAGACAATAAGAAAAGAACATTAAATAAAGGACATAATAATAATCTTCTTTTATCTTACTCGATATCGCCTCAACAGGTGTCTTTGTAAACATACTTTTTGACCATTTTTTCGCATAGTTTACAAAGTCCTTAAGGAGGTATCAAACGTTTATTTTAAATCCATATAAGTAATAAATATTCTTTAGAAATATAAAGCGAATTTCTAAACGCCGTTTTACAGTCAACAGCACATTAGTTTATACAAAACTGAAAAAAAATCTTCAAATGATTTTAAACCTTCAAATCTTGATGGTTAAGTTCAAAATCGAATGAGAAAGTTTGACAGTTTGTGGTAACTGGATGACTTCACATAAGTTGTGCATATTAAGATAAAAAAATATTTGTAATAATAACGGTGGCCACAAACCCCGCCTACAATACTCCAAAAGTAATGCGCGGCAAAGCAGCTCCGAGCCGTCAAGTGAAGGTCAACCCTTATGCTCTAGCTTAAATCAGCGAACTCTCCTAACAAATATTATGAACATTCGAAAATTTGTTGGATAATTGATAATTCTTATTTAATATAAAATCATATGACTAATAAAGGTATGAAAATGCACGGAGCTATTTTTCACATTACGTAATTAAGCAAAAATCTAAAAAAATGGTTAAAAAAGGAAAATCTTTTGGATAACTAAACAAAGCTATGTATTTAAGGACATAAAAACATATTAAAAAATAACAATTAGCAGATCATTTTTTCAGTAGAAGTTATAGTGCAAAATGTTAAAAGTTAAATTTGGGGTATCACCAAAATCGAAAAAATGTTGGATACCTTTACAAACTTATTCTAACTAGTACATACATACGTATACAGAAAGTATTTCAGTCTGAGGAAATATTCACAGAACCTTATAAGCAATTTTCATGTTTAGGTAAAAATACCTAACTTCTCGTAACATAATTTGTTGGATTATTGTACATCTGTAATCTGTATTACCTAATTTCATCACATGCCAAACTTCATGGGCGGAAGAATTTTTCGGGTTACTTATGCCCCGTTGATTGGGCTACTCTTTTATTTTTGTTTTTTGGGGTTTCGTACCTGAAGGGTCCAAACGGAGACCTATTGCTGTCACTTACACTATGAGTACGGAACCCTAAAAAGGCATGTTGTTAGTATTAATCAACTTAGGTCTTTTGCAATTTTTAAATACGCAATTACTTGGTCATTAAAAGCTCAAAGCTCTGTCTGTAGTAGGTAATTGAGGGCCGATATTTCCTAAAGAACTCTCTTGAAAGTTCAACGGCGCCCGCGCCGCAGGTGAAGCAAAGAAAAAACAAAAAAAGAAGACGTTCTTACACTCATGTTTCTATTCCCGATACTTCGATGATAAGCCTTACTCCATGATTAATCACCTTACCATCGTTCGGTTATGGCCACTCAAAAAAAGCAATTTGTTCTTTATTTTAGGAATGGCTCAGATTGTGGTCATGGTTTTTTTGCCCTATCAATTTATTGGTTGACGTCTATGTTCTTTTTTTGAAATTGTCACAGATATATCTAAAGATTTTAGATTTTATATTCTATCGGCTGTTTTTATTTTGAATATTTTGTGCCAGTATTTCTAAGAAAAGCTTCTATGCTAATAAGTTTGATTCCAATCATAAGTGCATAAAAAGTTAATCAACTTGTCAGTTGTCGGAGATATGATCTGTATGATAGGTCAGGAGTATTACAGCAACAAATAGTTCATGATCTCTCTATTGAATTCTATTGACCGAAAAGACTCAATAACGGAAAACTATATTTTCTATGCTAACCATATTATAGAGGTAATCGCTTTATAACCTCTGGTTTCAGGGAAAACACTGCTAACAGATACATAGGCCCAATTTTTTTTCATATACTAACATAACTCTCCTACTTATATGACCATATGTGACGCGAACAACTAAAATAAAAAAATGTATTTTAACGAAATTTGCAATCATTTGTTTGCATTTTCAACTATTGGTTAAATGAACTACGGATAATAAAACTGGGCCTTAGTGACCTACTTGATGGCTTAACACAATTCGATATATATCAAACCTATAATATATGCGATTATTGCTTAGCGAAATTGACGAAACATACGGACTTAAAGCGAAGCAATTCAATAAATATCACACCTGTATGCGATTATTGCTAAGCGAAATTGACGAAACACACGGACTTAATGCGAGGCAATTCGACCAATTTGCACTTAAAATTATCTTAAAAAATACGTGCACGATATCGCCTTACATAGGTGCTCGAAAAGTTAAAGAACGTTTTAAAAAATAATATTTTTCTAAAAGCGATTAAAATTCAACACATACAATGCTTATATCATGTTATTTCCGGCTCACAGCGCAAGGTGAATAAGATAATCCGCCAGTTTCAACATTACTAAGATTACTCTACTGTTTGACTCCCACTTCACAAATATTTACACAGAACTGTGTAAACTGAACTTATAACTTCACAAAAATAAATTTACCAACCAGGAAAATACAAAACTATCCTTATATCAAAATATATAGGGTTCAAAATCCGATGTCCATGTCGATCGTATGTGTAAAAAGGTTTCTTTGCTTATTCAGGTTGACAGCTCCCGTTTTGGGAGCATTTCTTTGTTTTTCTCAGTAAGTCGCTAATCTGTATTTATTTTTTATGTTTGTCATGTTGACGTTAGTACTTATTTGACTAATCATGACGACATGATCGCTCTGTTTGCTTGCTACCGTAGGAGCTGCTACATTTAGGACAACTTTGAGTATACCATTTTTATTATCTTTTTTTGGTTGGGCATAATTTACAGCTAATTCAGTTTCATTCTTAAAGGCAAAAAGGTCTTTACCGTCAGTATTATCTTAGTTCAACAAGTCACTCGGAAACAAAACCCTTGTTAAAAACTCTTCAATATAACCCTCATTACTATTCAGACAATCACCCTCTTTAATGAAGGACAATTTATTCGTACCAATTATAAATGCAAGTCACAATCTCAAAATCATCGTCGGGCATCTAATAAAAACCTACAATGTAAAGATAAACTTTCTTCCTCAAGATGAAGACGAAGAAATAAACATATTTATTTGTAACTGCAGGAACCCGACAGAAATAAATAAAGCCTTCAACAAAAAAAAAAACTTACAAACCTTAGCTTTCGTATAGAGCCGAGCACAAAGGAAAAAGAGAGATAGATTGTGGTTGCAGTGAGTGCGAGAGGGTTGGGTAGCAACCACGTGACACCTGCCGACCGCCAAATGAAGATATCGCAGCTGGATGCGAGAGGATCATGGGCAGGTATCGTCAACCTTTTGGATAGGGCCAGACTTTTGTTTGAAACTTGAATTTACTTTTTACATATTTTTTTATTATTATTTATTCCTGACAGGAAACACAGGCTTCGGTAGGGCATTCCATTCCATAAGGGTCTTCCACCGATTAGTGTCGTAAAACGGTTACTTTCTTAAGCTACTCCTTAGTAACGGCTAGATGAAAAGGTTTGAAAAAATAAAATAAAATTCATGTACATTATTTTTGAACATGGTTTTTTCATGTAAATAACAGTATTGCTTTAAAAAACAACTACTTGATATTTTACCGCTACTTTTAAATACTCCTCCAAAACAACTTGGATGATTAAAAATATTTATACTCAAAAAAATTGATGTGTAGAATTTCTTCATAACTGAAATAGCATATGTAAATCTAAGAATATTTAATTGTCAAAAAGGAGCTTCAATATTAATATTCTGGCTCAGTACTGTGTAAACATTGGGGAATATAATACGCCATAAGTAAGGACTCTATTTAAAGAATTACACAGGTTTTTTTTCTTTTCTTAGATGAAGTCCTAATTTGTATTCCCAATATTAATTGTGCATATGGGCATTATGACTGAAATTGCCCGAGATTAAATGTATTGAACCGGGGATAAAACTGAAGTCAACTTAAACTAAAGTCGATTTCACCATGGAAATCGGATGTTTTAGAAACCAACAACTTAATTTTTTTTTTGATAACCAATAGCGAGACATAATACTACATTATTGCAAAGGCCGGGAAATAGGCAATTGCAGGTCGAGTATGAGATTGAAGGCCGAGCCGAAGGCGAGGACATCACTAATAGTGTACTAGACATGCAATTGCCATTTCCGCCGAGGCATATAATTATAGTGCTTTTCTCAAAAGAATGCAGGGAAATAAAATATAATTATTATATTATACCTTAATATTTAATTTATTAAAAGTTACAACAACATTGCTGGAGCGTTGAAATGTTCCATATTCAATAAACGCTCCTGCAATGGATTTGATCAACATTTGATTTTCTTTGTCCGTATATTCCATAGTTCGCGTGTTCTGTTTTCGAAAATAATTACAATATTTCCGTGCATGTTTGAGAAAAACATTTTACAAAATAGTTATATGTGTTTTTTCCCTGTGTGACTAGGATATATGCATACAACATCATTGCTACCATTTATCATCGTCATCATTGCAACGTCATTGCTCATTCGTACACCAACCGATGACGTGAAAAAAACACAATTTTAAACTTTAAATTCTACCCAAGATTGCCAACCTGCGCCAGTGCAACACGAAGACGTATACAGATGCTACCACGGCACTAAGGCCGCAGTGTTACCGGGCCTTATAAAACGAATACAATACATGCAGGATATTACTTTAAATACGTTTGCTTTTATCGACGAGGCCGGGACTTTGTCGCTCAATCCATGTCGTAAACTAGAAAGATTTAATGGTGTTTGAGGGTATTCCAAGATCTCGTATTTCAAACTTAAAAAATATGTATAAAGTTTGTTTTCAAAAGAAAAATAAACTTATAATAAAATATACAGCATGTTTAAAGATGTGTTAAAAGAGTAGGCCTCTTGATGGGAACGCATAACGCTGCAGTATGCGATAATGCGATTATGTGGTGCAGGTCCTGGGCCCGACCTGAAGCTGGTGGGCAGCCAGAAAATGCCGAGAGCGCCAAACTTGGACAGATTAAAGAAAAAAACAAAAGTAGAGACGCGTCCACATCTCATCATTATTGTCGGTTGCCCTAAAATCGTCCATCATGGTCAGTACTTTGAAGGTTTCATGCTGCAAGAAACCTGCAAAAAATAAGCTGGTTGATAACGCTTCTGGCTGTCATCATCAACCTGATCATATCAGCCGAAAGACGTCCACTGCTGGACATAGGCCTCCCCCAAGCGTCGCCACATTGACCGTTCCCGTGCGTCTCACATCCTGCGGATCCCGGCAACTTTCACCAGGTCATCGGTCCATCTAGTGGGAGGCCTTCCAACGCAACGTCTTCCGATTCGCGGTCGCCACTCCAGAACTTTTCTGCCCCAGCCCTTTTCTTCTGGCTGTATATTATTTAAATGTTCCTAAATTATCCCAGGTTACAATTTTCGTAAAATGTCCTACATTTGGTGTTAAAAGTTCCTTAGGGGAGGTTTCCTTTTTCCGCAGTGCTCTGTAAGATCAAGTCAGTGTAAAAATGTCGTACAAAGGGAGGTAATCTGTGCATACAAATTTGAAATCGATTTAATAAAAAGGAAAGCAATTGCCCAAAACCAGAAGGATTGGAAGGAAGAAAGGGAGGTTGTTGCGCTGCAGTGGGACAGAATCGCCTGAAAATAAATAATAATAAATAAATAAAAGCAATGTATTGTTTAGTTCGTGTTAGATTTGTTCTAGCTGTGAAATGGTTCGTATTCTATTTGGTTCGTGCGTTGTTTTTTCATAGGAACCCCTTCGAACACCTTCGTCCCTGTAGCTGCAGAGCTCCAGTACCTATATACCTACGCGGTAAATGCAAAGTTGTAGTATCTGTTGTCCCAAAACCACCACTTGAGATTGAGAATAAGAAATACTAATAAATCTCTTGATTACGTTCGCAAGAAAAACCATTTAGCTTTTAGCACACAAATACATCCTTTTCTTAAACATGCTTGGAAATGTGAGCATTATTTTGACAACCTTCTTCGAGGTAAATCGAAATTGCTGTACTGGCCAAATACATCCGAACAGCGGCCGGCAAAAGTTGTATGAAAATCCATATCTGTCGTGTCTAGCGGCCAAATAAATTACATAGTAAACTCATATCTGTCGTGTTATTTAAAAATGGAACGATCTTTTACTCCGAAACATGGCAACCAAGGAGGTAACTTCCAAAGGTTTTATTTAAATTTCGAACTGGCATGCAAATAGAACGCTGTTTATTAGAAAAAAAAACAAAAGAACACTAACCCGGGAACGATTATTGTTGTTCATCATTGATTTTGACAAAATGAGTTCTAGGTACCAATTTGGTTTATTTTCCGCGCATTATTTGAGAAAAGCACTATACAAGCCTTGGCCACAACTAGGCATTGATGGACTTACGTATGTGTGCCTCGGCTTCGCCTCGGCCCACATTTGCACGTTCGTCCATCAATGCCTCTTTTGCTGGCCGCTGCAGTAATGTACTATATATTCATCCACCATCAGCTCTTTGCGCAACATTAATAGAAAGTCATGTCATATTTATTCTTCGAAAGCTTAAAAGGTTTAAGAGCTTAAACATTCCCTTTAAAAGCTACCCAGTGATGAGGCACCTGACATTTATTGCTAATTAAGTTTCTTAATCAAGTTTAGGCCTCTCGATGGGAACGCACAACGCTGCAGTATGCGTTAATTTGATATATGGTGCTGGTGCAAGGCCTGAGCTGAAGCTGGCGGGCAGCCAGCAAATGCCTAGAGCGCCAAACTTGGACAGAGTAAAGATAAAAACAAAAGTACACCATCATTAAGCACATCATTATTGTCGGTTGCCTTAAAATCGTCCACCATGGTCAGTAATTTGAAGGTTTCATGCTGCAAGAAACCTGCAAAAAATAAGCTGGCAGAAAACACTTCTGATTTTATGTTATGTGAATGTTCCTAAATTACCTCAGGGTGATAAAATTTTCGTTCTTCCTAAAATATCCTACATTTGGTGTTTTTTCATAGGAACCCCTTCGAACAGCTTTGTCCTTGTAGCTGCAGAGCTCCAGTATATATTATATACCAACGCGGTTAGTGAAAAGTTGTAGTATCTGTTGTCCCAAAACCACCTCCTGAGATTTACATTAAGAAATAGTAATATATCTTTTGATTAGATTCGCAAGAAATACCATTTGACTTGAAGCACACCATCAAAAATGTCTATTTATCCACCATCAGCTCTTAGCGCAATATTAATAGAAAGTCATGTCATATTTATTCTTCGAAAGCTTAAAAGGTTTAAGAGCCTTTAAAAGCTAGCCAGTGATGAGGCGCTTGACATTTACTGCTAATGAAGTTTCTCAATCTACGTAATTGAAAGTTTTAATGGGAGCCTTCAACTACCAGTAAGTACTGTGTTTTCAAGTTTTCTATCAAGAAGTTTGTAATGTATTTTGTTTGTGTGTGTGTTGTTTGTGTTGGGTTTGTGTGCTTGTGTGTGTTGTTTGTGTTTCATGTGTTAGTACATAAAAGAGACTTGAAGATAAACTTGAAAATAATAAAACCTTTCAGCTTTAAATCAATTGAACACACTCTTTAAGTGCCGTTCAGATACAGAAATACAAAGACATTAGGCAGGTCCAACTAAACTGACCTGAAAATGCTTTATATAATAAACAAAAGTTGTGATGATTTAAGTGCATTCTAACACTATCCGTGAATAAGTTACTCACTTATGTTTTCAGTATAATAATAAACACAATTTATGTTATTTTTATTGGTTAGTGTTCTATATAAAAGACATCAACGACTTTATAAAGTTCTCATTCACTATGCACTATAGCTAAGTACAAGACTTTTTATCGATATAAGTTTTTAAACTTTCATGGTCACCAACACCAATACCAACATCATAAGCGGGATATTTACCATGTTTACTGTTTGTAGCGAGTTTCCCTCAGGTCATTTCGACAGAACGCCACTATATCCCTAGACTGGTGAGGGAAGCTATCGAAATTACCAAATATAAAAAATTCAACCGGGAGGATGGGTTTCAACTGTCGAGAGCTTGGAATCCAGTGGTCCAGCTGTGTAAACCCCGAAAAAGTGCCGTAAAAAGTTCGCGAACGGACACAGTGAGTTTCGTGTGTCGGGAACAGAATCGAGTTGTGAGTGACAATGGTAGCAGTACCGAGTGCAAAAAACGAACAAGAAAGAGGGTAGACCGTTTTGTCTCCTCATAAACACCCACCTGCAATGACTTCAGTTTATCCGTGATCATGGTGCTTGCAACAGCACCGAAATATCGGAAACTCGCTACAAACAGTAAACATGGTAAATATCCCGCTTATTATGTTGGTATTTTTATTGATATTTTATTATTTGCACTCATTTTTTGAATCTAGATAACAAACTCTTTGTATTTTTTTTTTATTCTACCAAGAACTGCAGCAATTTCTTAGCATGGCAGCACAGAAAAGGGTTGTAAGTTGTTAAAGGCATCTTACCCATTTGCCGGTATAAAATGATTAAGCTATCAAGTTTTATTGGACTCGGCAGTTAAACTTATTATACTGTATATTTTATTGGGAGCTACTCTAGTAAAAAGGACTTTTGAATCTTATTTTAAGGGGGATAAAACTGGAAATGTATTATGGTTTAACTTAAGTATATAATTAGAGAAAGTCACTATAAAATTGTCATTTTACGAGTAACATAAATGTTGTGTAGCCGTCATTTATGGCTTTACCACTTAATGATGAAAAGCAGTTAAGGTTCCCCTAGTCAACGGCACGAACTAATTTGTGCGCGGGGTTAAAATGCATGCTGTCTCATCCCACAACATGTGCGGAAGAGATTGATGCTGTGATGAGCAGTAAGAAGCTAGTTCTCGTACGAATTAGCACTTTTGCAAAATTGAAGCGAAATGGATGATGATTTAGGACGAAAACGAGCGCGCGGAATTTTATGAACAGGCCTTTGGGCATCTAGATATCACGAAAAAACTGCTGAATGTTATTTTCAAAATAAAATTATTTGCATTGTTGAATTACTTATCTATCCCCGTATGGAGGCCGTTTTGCAATTTTCCTTCTTCTTGTGGTATTTATTTCCGCCCAAAGATGCGTTAAAATTAATGTTGAAATTTGGAACTTTCAACGCTCATAACTTTCAAATATTGTATTTTTTTACTTTTTTGTTTCCATACCGGGCTGATACATTTTTTATTTTGAACGTACACCGTCAAACAGTGGAGTAATCGCCAGACTACTTTTGTATGGAAGAATTTTTGACTAGTGTAACCTTAAGGAAGTTTGCTCGTAAGCTCTGAAAATAAAAATAAAAGTAAAGTTTACTTTTATTTTCAGAGCTTACGAGCAAACTTCCTTAAGGTTAAACACACATTTTACATTTTCAAGAGATATTTCAATATGTGTCTACCGGGAAATTAAATTCCCTTTGATGCTTAATTCAAAGTTGTTATTTTAATTTTATTATTGGAATTAAGACCATGAATTTTCAAGATTCTCACTTTGTTGGATACAAAATTCATCAGTGTTTGAAAGTAAATAATTATGGAGTTTTATTTTAATTTTATGATTCACATAACTTTGATATAAAAAGAACACTTGCGCAAAAAATGTTTTACAAAAGCTACCAGACTTCCAAATAAAAAACACTTTAAAGTAAAAAATAACTTCAATTTAGGAAGTCGGTGTTTCTGTTTTCGTTTCTTCGCTTTTTGACATTTTTCTTTGGAAGACGGTCACATTTTTTGTTTTATTTTTATTTTTCTCTTTTTTATTTGTGGTCTAAGAGGAGAGATGAAACGCATGTTACTAAAAGAGTTATGAACATAAATGTGGATGAATAGAGAGAGGGGCAGGCCAAAAAAAGATGGTCGGACTTTGTGAGGAGTGATATGAAAGAAAATGGAGTCAGTGGTGGTGGGGGACAGGAGAATAAAACATTTTGCGCCGACCCCAAGTAACATGGGTTAGGGGCAGGAAGAAGAAAAAGAAAAAAGGACTAAAAAGTTCTGTAGTAATCTATACCAATATTATAAAGAGGAAAGATTTTTTTGTTTGTTTGTTTGTTTGTACCGAATAGGCTCCAAAACTACTGGACCGATTTCAAAAATTCTTTCACCGTTGAGAAGCTACTCTATCCCCGGGTCACATAGGCTACTTTTTATCCCTGTATTCCCATGGGAACGGGAAATACGCGGGTGAAACCGCGAGGCGTCCTCTAGTGTTTAATAAACAGACATGCGATTGCAGCAATCCCGACTTACTTGCCGTAATTTATTGAAAAGTTCCGTTGTATTTGTATATCCAAAGTTCTTCATCAGATCTTCATCAAATGTATGTGGAACCACCTCGGAAAAATAGTCTTTCAAAGAAAAAACACAGGATTTTAAAATTCAGTCAACAAGTAAGGAAAAATCGGTAAAAAAATTAAAAAACAAATATACAGTCGAACATAGATCCTATTCCTTTTTCGAAAGTCGGTTAAAAATACTTCTAGGACCAGCAGTTATGGGCCTAGAGGGTCTTTTTGGTCTCGCACGGGGTTTTGTTTTTAATTATCCTTTACGAGTCACAATACAAATAAATATTTTTCTTTTCTTTCTACTTTTTAACCACCGACGGAAAAAGAGGGGTGTTGTAAGTTTGACGTGTATACCTATGTATTTGTCTGTGACATTTATCATAACTAGCTATGATATATGTCACAGACACATATAGCTCCTAAACGGATGTACCGATTTTGATTTCGTTTTCTTTTTGTTTGAAAGGTGACTTTATCGAGAGTGTTCTTAGCTATGTTTGATGGAAATCGGTTTAGCCGTTCTGAAGTTATTGGCGTTTTACTGTTTGAATCAGGGTGCTTTCGTAAGTTAATGTGTTAATTACGTGTTCAATAGATTGGCGATCGAAGAGTGTCTACTACTAGATAAATTATGTAGCAAGAAATAAAAATGCGTCGGGGGTTCAAACATTTTACTTGTTCTTAAGATGGTGTCTGTCAGTGAATGCATTTAAGATTTTTAATAAAACAATCATAAACTACCTACTTATGAGTCCAATTGCTATGTTTACGATAACGCTAAAGCCGATGCCGTTAACGATAAAGGTGGCAACATACTTACGTGTCGTGGCGTGGCGTGGCGTGTCACCTTATGACGCATTTGATTGGCTAGAAGACTCGTTGCGATATGACGAAGGCTTGAATAGATTCGTATGATTGGTGTATCCCGCGCCACGCCACGCCACGACACGTAAGCAGTCAGCTGCATAATGAAGTTGTAACTTGGGATACCTAGAAACTATGTATAATTCATAACATAGCAAGTACCTTATAACATAGAAATTTATAGTTTTTACTAACTTGCTTACAAGTAAAGAGTCGGCTAGACACAGTAAAAATGCAGTCAAAGGATTCTGAAACCATAAACGGGGGGATATGTGGTATATGGTTGTCATTGACAGTCCCAACAGTTAGTGGGTTTATAAAATTTACATCATAACCATTTCAACCGAAGGACGTCCACTGCTGGACATAGCTGCTCCCCCAAGCCTCGCCACTTTGACCAGTCCCGTGCGTCTCGCAACCAGCGTATCCCTGCAACCTGGCAGGACAGGTCCTGTGTTTCTTGCATAGAGCGGATTCCCGGATAAAGCGAAGTCCATAACCAGGTCATCGCTCCAACTTGTTTGCTTCTTCTAGATTACGCTGAAATTGAGTTCAGACACGGCTACAGATATCTCCAAAAAATACGTATTTATGGTGTCATGTCATGTGTGACACACTGACGGTTTCTCAACACTCGATTATCGGGCTGTTAAAAATATGCTGAGATTAGCTGTTGCAAATTCATTCAACCAATCATAGTAGATAACGCGTTCTTGACAATTTGTCACATTAATTTAGCGGTGAGAAACCCGCAGGCTTATTACGTAAGAAACAGCAATCAGCAATCATCGTGTGATCAAACGCTTTATGTTATAAAAGTCGGCATCACCTACAGTGTAAGTATGGTAGCAAAAATCGCTATCGTTTTGCTCTTGCAAGATACGTAATAAGCCTGCCGGCCTGATTGGCAGAATGTCAAGGCAGAAAGATATCGATTAATATATTAATCACCTTTCCGTAAATAATTCAATGCTATTAAACACCTTACCTACTCCAACAACAGCATCTTAATTGAGTAAAAATGTCACCAAGTAAATGAAAAAAATATATCTTGAGTCTTGTATATCTTTTTCCATTTTGTTTTTTTCTCTCGCCGTGTCTATGTAGATAAGATGGCGATATAGAACTGGTATTTGCTCGTTAGCGTCGATGAAGTTGTTACACGACACTTAGCGGCTACTAAATCACCTAGGTATTTAACTAAAACCTGACTAGGTAGATTATAATGGGTGGGTACGAAGAAACTGCTTGCTTGTGAGAATAAATGCAGGTTTAAATAATCCTCTATTCTAAAGTGCTTTATTCATTCTAGAAATTTCGGGTCAATTGAGTTGATTTTTTATTACCCGACTGCCGAAGGAGGGTAATGTGTTTATCAGTCTATGTATGTATGTATGTTTGTTCCTATGTGGCGTTCTAGAGACCAAACGCATTAGCCGATTTTGATGATTCTTACGTCAATCGATTCGTCTTAACACTGCAAGTGTCACTGGCTACATTAAAATTGGAAAAGAAAAAAATGGCGGATTTTGGGCGCCATTTTGTGGGGGAAAAATTTATTTTTTCCTTCCGAAGCCATCGTGTGGGGTATCAAAATAAAGGGTTTTAAGAGATGATTTCAAAAACATACACGACGTACTCTTATATGTTTAAATGTACCTAATCCTAAATAAAAAATAACCAAAAAGTTGTAAAATAAAAACTTAATAAAAAAAATAAAAAAACCCGACTGCTTAAAAAGCGAACTAAAGAGACGTAAACATGAAGATATTCATGCTGTGCAGTCGGAGGATACATCTGATTTTGGTCAGCCAGCTCGCGAACATGTATCCTCCGATTGTTTTTTTATTATTACCTTTGATATTCTCGGGACCCTAGCGCCGGACCTTTTAAAGGCATACCAGGGGCCGAAACCAACTGGCAGAGGCCTTGTTAGACATGTAGCTTGAAATGTGACACCAACTGACAATTATCTCTGTATGCACTACGCAAGTGCACCCAAAGATAATCCCCGACAGATGCAGGACTATTGCAAAATATGGAGACAAAACTTATTGGGCTATGGGTTTTGGAGGTTTCTTGGATTGATTAGCTAAAACTATTGAAGGACTATTAACCCCTGCCTGACGACTTTTTATTTACACGGCTATAAAATGGCAGCGGAAAATAAAGCTTTGTTTTTTAATAATATTTATTATTTGCCCAACTTTCATTGCACTTACACTTATGTTTTAAGTATATAATCGTGAAATAAGAACAGGTGATTTCAAAGGCCAATTTCTCATCCAAAGGTGAATTATAAAAAAGATCGAAAAAAATCTTACCAGGAAAATAGAAACGGGCTTCCAATGCCCCGATTCCATCGAACCTACTAAACCAAAGCATTAATTACACAGCCACGTTAATGAGAAAGCTGGACACATTTTATATGTTATTTTTTTTTCAATGGTCTCACGATAAGGTGGCAATGGCGGCGACTTTAAAACGTGAACGGCCTGCACGGGTCTTTCGCGCCAATGAAGTTGTTATACT
This sequence comes from Orthosia cruda, assembly GCA_964057195.1. Lineage (NCBI taxonomy): Eukaryota > Metazoa > Arthropoda > Insecta > Lepidoptera > Noctuidae > Orthosia > Orthosia cruda. The sequence goes on along the minus strand of OZ059835.1, from coordinate 25,265,359 downwards.
CGCTGGCTCGCGCCTGCTTTTTGTTCTACACCCTGTTTTTGTTGGCAAAGATCAGGTAAGAAAGCATGAACGTGTTTATATTTTATAAGCAGTTATTAGGGACTGAAAAATGTGGTAAAAACGTGAATTTGTTGATATTTTTTAGGGAAAACAAGAATATTTGTAGATTTTTTAAATTTAGAATTAGTTAATCTTTGGACGTCAGTTTTGAAAACATCTCTATGCTCGTTTTAACCGACTTACCAAAAAGGAGGAGGTTCTATGTTCGACTTGGTGTATGTTTTTTTTAATGTATGTTCACCGATATCTCCGTCAATTTTGAATCGATTTTGAAAACTCTTTTTTTATTTGAAACAGTATGTTTTGAAATTCCCATTTTAATTTGGTGAAGATCTGATGAAGAACTACGGAGATAAAAAACAGAACTCATCAATAAATGACGGCAATCGCATGTCTGTTTATTGTTTATACCATTTCATAATATAACATCACGCCATTACGCTCTAAAGGGGTACGCAGATGTATACAGTTCACCTTGGTACACTCTCATTTCACCGGTTAAGTTCAATTTCATGAAATTCGGGTAATCTATTCTGGCATCATAGGTATCTTACTTAACAACTTGTCTATTAGGTAGATACAACTAAAAAGTGAAAAATAAAAACATTTTTACAAAAAAATACAAAGTGAAAAATAACTTTAGTTACCTACCAGAGACACCGATTTCCAAAACTAAAGTTATTTTTCACTTTGTAGTTTTCATAATTGGAAGTCGAGAGTATTATTTGCAAAAAAGTTTAAATTAGCTATTGTTATGTATTTATTTATATGATGCAAATACAATCACTTTTTAGATGCTGTAAACGTTTTCTGCTGAAGGGGAAACCTTACATCATGCAAGCTGACGACGGTACGTAGTATACATAAATATAAGTAGTTCTCGTACTTAAAAATCGTTCACATTCAAATCGCAATATCACCGTGGCGACAAACAAAAACTTGTTAAATAGTATAAAAAAGTATGTTAGTTATAATTATAATTAAAATTTAGATAAGTAAAGTTTTATTTTATAGGACCTTAAGAGCATTTTAGAGGCCATACCTGATGAATGGTGCAATAGTTCACTAGTGTCCATCTTTAAAAACAAAGGTGATGTGCTGGAGTGCAACAACTATAGAGGAATAAAGCTAATGTCACATAGTATGAAAGCTTGGGCGAAAGTTAGTGAAAGGCGGCTGAGAGAAAAGAGTGAAATATCCCAGAACCAATTTGGCTTTAGCCGGGTCGGGATGCAGCGGATGCCATTTTCGCAATCCGCCAGTTGTGCGAAAAATACAGAAGTGCACATCAAAACTTGCATATGGTTTTTGTTGACCTCGAAAAAGCATACGACCGTGTTCCTCGTGAGTTTTTGTGGTGGGCCCTTAAGAAGAAAGGAGTGCCTGGCACGTACGTAGAGTTGAACCGAGCGATGTACAGTCGATGCAGTACCAAAGTTAGGTCTACAGTGGGCAATACTGGCAGATTCAGTGTGGCGATCGGCTTGCACCAAGGGTCGGACCTCAGTCCCTACCTCTTCCTGTTGATAATGGACGCTCTGACGTCGGACATACAGGAAGAGGCACCTTGGTGTGTGCTGTTTGCCGTTGACATTGTGCTGGTTGCTGAGAGTGGCTTAGAGGTCCAGAGCAGATTGGAGGTGTGGTGGCACAGACTGGAGAGTGTTGGCCTGAAATTGAGCAGAAGCAAAACTGAATACTTGTTGCGCGATTTTGGCGGTCTCTCCAGTTCCGTGCCCATAACTCTCGCTGGAGCGCCCATACCAATCTGCTCCGACTTCCATTACCTAGGGTCGCTTGTCCAAGGTGATGGTGAGGTAGACCGAGACGTAACGCACCAGATCAACTCAGGATGGATAAAATGGCGACAGGTCACAAGAACAACCTGTGACCCACGGATGCCCCTCAAGTTAAAAGGGTAAAATCTACAAGTCCGTGATTAGACCTGTCATACTGTATGGATCAGAATGTTGAGCTGTGAAAAAGATGGATGAAAGGAGATTGCATGTAGCAGAGATGAGAATGTTGAGATGGATGTGCGGCGTGACGAGATTGGATAAAGTGAGAAATGAGTATATTAGAGGCAGTTTGAGAGTGGCGCCAATGACAGAAAAGTTGAAACGAAACCGTTTGTCCTGGTATGGTCATGTGATGAGGAGGGATGAAACGCATGTTACTAAAAGAGTTATGAATATAAATGTGGATGGATGGAGAGGAAGAGGAAGGCCAAAGAAAATATGGATAGACTGTGTGAGAAGTGATATGATGGAAAAGGGAGTCAGTAATAGCGTGACAGGGGACAGAACGGTATGGAAGAAGAAAACGTGTTGCGCCGACTCCAATTAACATGGGATAAGGGCAGGAAGATGATGATGAAAGTTTTATTTTATATTAGTTTAGAAGATTTTAATAGTGTTAAAATTTAAGTTTAGGTTTATACAATTATTATATATTTATGTAAAGTCTGATTTTAGATTAAGAGTTTTAACCACTCTATTGGATTGGGTTCAAACTGTAAGATAGTGTATGTAAGTTAAATAAATAAATAGCAGGCAAATTTTTGCTGTATTTGGCAGATTGCGACTTAAAAGAAGCGAATACAACGGTAGACTGTATTTGAACTTCAAGTGTTTGTTTAAGACATAGTATTGAAGTTTTCCTAAAACCGGTGCCCCGTAAAATGAGGTTTCACCGACGAATTACTGCTGTACAAAATTCCGACTGACCGTGTAAGTATGAAAAATTGAACTGCAATTACTTTTTTGTCAGTAAGCAAAGCTGAGCTTCAAGATATTATACATGCTATTGCTCTCGTAATATTACGATCCTTAATATCTTCCGCAACAATTTTATAGCCTTCGGGGTTCGCCCTCCTTGTAATGACTTCGTGGAATATTTGCAACGAAGTCATATTTCCAATCTTACGCGTGTAAGTAGTGTATTTGCATGCGATGCTTAAACATGGGGCTTTCAAAATATTGGTACATTATAGTTTACAACAGTGATCATGAAAGCTAAATACTCACACAGGGCCTTTTTAGGGTTCCGTAGTCAGCAAGGAACCCTTATAGTTGCGCCATGTCCGTCTGTCTATCCGTCTGCAGCTTAGCTCAGAGACTCTTAGTACTAAAAAGCTATAATTTGGCATGGATATACATATTAATCACGCCGACAAAGTGGTAGAATAAAATCAAGAAAAAAATTATTTTGGTACCTCATGTACGAGAGAGACAAAAAATCTCGTCTATCCCATTGTGTGGGGTATCGTTGGATAGGCCATTCAAAAATATTACGGGTAAACATTTTTCAATTCAGGGATCCGTTTGCATAAAATTAAGCTTTAAATTGCAAATTTTTGTTAAGAATCAAATGTCTCCCTCCCACTGCCAACTAAATGGTTGCTTTTGGATCATCATCATCTGCCTAGCCTTTTCCCAACTATGTTGGGGTCGGCTTCCAGTCTAACCGGATTCAGCTGAGTACCTGTGTTTTACATGGAGCGACTGCCTATCTGACCTCCACAACCCAGTAACTGGGTAATACGGTAGGTACCCCTTGGCTAGACTGGTGTCAGATTTCAAGCTTCTGACTACTCGTAACGACTGTCAAAGATCTTCAAATGACAGCCGGGACCAACGGCTTAACGTGCTTTCCGAGGCACGGAGGAAACTCGGTATGTTAAAATGGTCACCCATCCACGGCCCGACCTCGTCAAGCGTTGCTTAACCTTAAGATCGACCCGTGCGGCTGTTATTATTTAGCCACGAGTTCCTCAAATGGTTGCTTTTGGATATGTGAAAAAATTTACGGCAGTAGTATAATTATGTCATGGACCAAGTAATTAATCAGGGCACTATGTACGTATAATGCCCGGGCATTATGAATCAAATGAAGTAAAATCGGGCAATGTAATCAATACTGATTGAAACTTCTATAATTATCACATTGTCTGGTCATTATGAATATTGCTACGTAACGTTTGGGCAATTTGATAATTATGGTCAATGAGTTAGTCCAGGTACGAGCGAAGCGAGCTCGGGATTTTAGCGCACCCCGACACGGGTAGGGAGCTGAAGTGAGCGAGCAAGTCCGACTCGGTCTTGGTCGGTTTTTAAATGACTATGCGAAACTTACATTAACAACACCATCACGACTGTATTCCGCGAAGGGTTCGGCAGAGGTGCACCCGAAGAAGACCAATATTTCTCTGGTTATCCTTTTATTTAAGTCCCATGTAGAGGGACGAGCCTTATTGCCTTCAACCAGGCACAAATCCAGACTACAGGCTACTACTGAAAAATGATTATTATTCCTGCCCTTTTCCCATATTACTTGGGGTCGGCGCAACACGTTTTCTTCTTCCATACCGTCCTGTCACCTGTCACGCTATCACTGACTCCTTTTTCTTAAATAACTCCTCACATAGTCCATTCATCTTTTCTGTAGCCTTCCTCTCTCTGTCCATCCATCCACATTTATATTCATAACTCTTTTAGTAACGTGCGTTTCATCCCTCCTCATGACATGACCATACCAGAACAAACAGTTTCCTTTTAACTTTTCTGTCACTGGGGCCTACTTAAACTGCCTCTAATATACACACACCGGCAAAATTAGCGGAACAAAATAAAAATGTTTTTTTTTTTATTATATATGATTTTATTTAAAAAACTTATTTTAAAACACTTTTCCTCACTTAAAAGTACAACTTTTAAAATAAATACCTACGAAATCACTTTTAGTACAATTTTTGTGAGTAATATGATTTTATGAGAAAACTGCACGCTGTTGATTTTTGAAGGTCATCATATTTTTTTAAATTAAAATTCCAATTTTACAATAAAAATTATATCGTACAAGATTGAGCGTTTCCTCCACGTGCTCTTTTAAAAATTTTCATCCGCCTAGACATGTTAAGAATAATTTTATTCTTTGTGTCCTGTGGTAGTCTCTGCCATTTCTGTAGAATTTGCAGTTCACCCACATTGACAGGTGTGGGGATGGGATTATGCATTTTATCTTAATTTTAGCAGGTCCTTGGTGAGTTCTATCGGATACATATCTGGTGACCTCGCTGACGAGTCCAAAACTGCGATATTGACACTATTATTTTAGCAGGTCCTTGGCGAGTTCTATCGGATGCATATCTGTTGACCTCGCTGGCGAGTCCAAAACTGCGATATTGACATTATTAAAAGGGGCTGGAGTTAAAAAAGTGTTATTCGGCTGAGCATTAACCTGGATCAAAACAAAGTGACATTAGATAAAGGAGCAAAAGGCACCACATTTTAATCTTAAATAAGTCTTCTATAGCAATCTGAAATAAGATTCTATCCATCTATCACGACCAAGTCCGTACGAGCTCCCAAACATATCCAACCTGAATCCACTATTGGTATTCTACCATATGTTACTGTAGGATAAAATATTGACTGATAATATTGTTTTTATGCATGTGTACACATTCATTAAAGTTCGTTAATTCGATTTAAATTAATTCCATACTCATCACTAAAAAATATTTTTTCAACACACTTGCTCATAAAGTGGCTCTAATTTCACCGCAACAAGGCACATAATGACACCTGTTATCAAACTGTGACTTTTTCATTACTATTATTCACAAGTGAGATAAAGAGTATTTTTTTTAATTTGTTGGTTGAGTTGCTTTGTTCTTAAAAAAGTTTCGATACAAAAAAGATCGTGCTCAATAGTACAAATGTAACACATTTCATGCAACTTCGTATTTAAATAGATAATTTCAACTTGTACGTGTTTAATAAATAAAACTTTCACTTAAATATAACTTTTGTTTTTGTCTGTAATAAAGCAAACTTGAAATTCCCCATTTTGTACGTGGCTAAAACGCTATTCGCGAAAAGCCAAAAAAAAAAAACTCATTATTTTTAATCTATGGCCGATCGCCATGGTAGTAACTATTTAGTAATCTGTGGCCATGGTTAGATGCGCGCGCATAGGAAAACTGATTAATTTTTCCCGCCATTCCGAAAAAAAAATCACAACTCGTTTTCACTGTTGGAAATGTTTTTTTAGTATTATTTTCTTCACAAGTGTGTTGAAAAACGTCATAAGATACACGTGTGTATTGATGATTACTGTCCTCGGCTCTCTTAAGACCCTCACCTAACGGCTCGGGTCTCAATGGCGCCTCAGCGGTAATCACCAACATTACACACTTGTACCATAATGTACTATAGTCCACTAGTCCGTGGACCATAGTCGATGTTCCCGAGCAAAAGTATTTTTTTTCTATGGTGGTGAACCTCAAGTTTGGGACCTTCGGCGAGTACTTAAAAGCCAAAACCAGCTTCTTTCAACCTCCTTCGTACCTTAAGCTCACTTACTCTGGCATCTCGAATTTCCTACAGGTCATTTCTGCCTTGAACGGCCTTTAAATGCGGGTTTTTGCGAACACGAAACTGAATGAAACCTGAAATTCCTGTTAGAAATACATGGTTTCTTGCATTGCATTGATCCCCTCTGACAATCATTAGTGTCTCTGAATTATTGAAAACTGCAATAAATGGTTGGAACAGGCAATCAATGAATCAGCCCATCATTAGTATTAATCATTTCTTCTAATTTCAAGTGACCCTCTCAGTTTGGGTTCAGTTGGGCACAATGAAGTCCTTAAGTTCAAAAATGATCTAAAAGTTAAAAATATAACAAATAACTCAGCATGTTAATGAAAAAATTTCAATATTTTAAAACAAAATGTAAATTGGCAATAAGATAATTTCTCTCAAAATAATGCAAGTTTGATTAAAATTAAAACAATCACATGAGAGATGACGCTCAAATTTTGTATTAATAAGTAATAATTGGTTTTATTATAAAACAAAATAAAACTACCATTCTAAGGTAAAAAATAAGTTTTACGATCACTTTTACTTATTCCGCTAATTTTGCCAGTGTTAAATTTAAAATTTTTCATTTAAATATTCATTAACATTTTAATAGCATTTAGTTAAAAAAAAAAATGTATATATTATTTTATTTATTTAGTAGATTGTAAATGTTAAATTTAAAATTTGTCATTTAAATATTTAATTTAAATTATAAAAGCATTTAGATTAGCTTGGCGGAATACTGGTCGAAGAAAATTTAGTAATATCGACACGAAGAAGAAGATAGCATTTAACTAATAGAAATTGTTTTAATTTATTAATGAATGAATAACACAACACACCTACACACACACTATTATGCGAAACTTCGCGTACGAGTTTGGAACTTGTACGTACATACTTGATAATGTATTCGTTTAGTTTTCAAAATAGCTATGTGATAATTATCTATTCAATAGTTGTCTGGCACTAGAATTTGCATAGATTGAAGTCGACATACAGATTTATTTCGTGTCCAAACAATTTATAGATAACCCAAAGCTATAAATCATTCTTGCAGAATTATCATGAACATTATAAAACATTGTAGACAATAGACCGCGTTGACACTTGGAATGCAATACCCGATAAAGGTGCTCCTCTTATAAGGCCTAGAGACATAAATGGAAGAGCTTTTGGATGGCTACAACACAATCCGAAATAAATAAATTAAAACCATGGAATTGTCATGGCATAAGAATAAGAATAATTTATTAATAACCGGCCAAGTGCGAGTCGGACTTGCGCACGAAGGGTTACATACCATTATCGCAAAAAACGGCAAAAATATTTATTCTGATTTTAGTATTTGTAGTTATAGCGGCAACAGAAATACATCATCTATGAAAATTTCAACTGTCTAGCTATCACGGTTCATGAGATACAGCCTGGTGACAGACGGACCGTGAGGTCTTAGTAATAGGTCCCGTTTTCCCGGTCTTAGTAATAGTCTCACCAGGGATGTGCTCTAACAGGCGTTGCACAGAAGCTCGGTGATGGTCTTTTCAGAGGTCATGGGGCCGGGGATCTACGTGCTAATGGGATCTACGTGCTAATGGTGATCACCGGAGTGGTTTTAGGGAGGTAAATATCCCACACTCCCTGGTCTTTTCCCCAATAGTCCAGGCGCCTTTTGAAGGATAACACGCGTTAACAAAAATAAAATACTGGAGTCTCCACACAGTGGATTCCTGAAGATGGAAGGCGCCGTCGAAGCCGGCCCAGAAAAAGGTGGCGAGGTGATTTGGACGCATACCATGAGGGCTAGGACACGGCGTGGATTAACAATGTCTGGAAGGATTAGGGGGATGCCTTTACCCAGCAGAAGATCAGCACTGGTTAGACAAAAAAACAGAGATCAGATAGGCATTCACTGTTATTACACTTATTACTCGTATTGGAATTAAATATAAAAGCTCACAATGTTAGGACCCATAATTATTATCCGTGGTGGGCCTTGTTTGTTCTGTCTCCTGCTTGATATGGAGCGAAGTAGAAATTTGTATTTTTTCCTACTCCTCCGTTATTCTTTTCTGATGAATTTCGTTGCGGGCTCCAAGACAGTTAAATTCGTTATCCGGGACTTCGTCGAGCTCTATTGCCTCGGCGCTTTTCTGGTGGTCGCCAATGTTGATTCTGTCTTTCAGGAGTTGCAGTGGTTTAGGGATAGTGCGGCGGGAAAGTGGCAAAAAAAGGCTGTCTCTGTATAACACTGGTACTCAGCTGTATCCGGTTATATTGGGCACCGACCCCAATATTGTTGTTGAGTTAAATATACTTAATTCATAACCCATTAATTGAATAAAAAAACCGTAGGGACGGAACGTAATTCGGTATTAATTACCATTCACACAGCAACAAATTGGTGTAACGCCCCGCATTTAAAGGGTCACGAACTTCGATGAAGAATACATGTGTGTATAGTGTTTTCTTCATCGAAGGTCACGAATAACTTACCCATGCACCTGATGAAGCCACAAAACAAATGTGCTCTTGCGCCGATTTCAGACCGAGGTACATTCAGCAACATTGTTGTAAATTGGCACTCGACCTTACATTGTAATATTTTCCTGTTTGTTTATACCTAAGGATGTGTGCATTTTACAAATGTTTTGCACCTGCCTATTGTTGTTTTTATTTCCTTTTATAATCTTAATAAACTCAAAACCCTAATTCCGTAACTATATTGAAAGCCAAGCACGCGCGCCCGTTTTAATTTTGACAATTCAACAGTATTCATTGCGTTGCGTGTTTTACGCTGTTGAGTTGAAGGCAAACGTACGAAGCAATTAATGATATAACTGTGCATGCGCGCGTGCTTTGTAATTTCAATAACGTTACGCAATTAGGGTGTTGGTTCCTGCAGCCTTATTGCGTAAGTGAATACGGAAACGCAAAGGGTTTGACCGCTATCAATCGACCAATCACACAGACGGATATCCACATCGCGTCATTCATCTCTTAGGAAATAGGAGAAATCCAAACCTCGAATAATTACTTTTTACTAAGGAAATTCAGTCGGAGCTCTCTGCCCACATTTCCTCTTATGTCCTACCTGTGCAATTGTTCCGTGTAGTCTGGTATGCGTCCATCGATTTCCCTTTCCTGTCTGCTTTTGAAAGATATTAACTGGCCCAGGCAGATGTACTCATCGACATAAATGCCTGCCATTCTACTTCGACCATACGTGTGGTGCTTTTGGACATCACTTTGGTTTTCACCGATTCATTGCAAGGCCCACCTTGAATCTAGCCGTGCTCAGTTCTTAGAGCATTGTTTGTAGTTCCTGAGCAGTGGGGGCAAAAAGAACTATGCCGTCGGCAAATCGGAGGAGGTTCGTTAGACTATTATTGCCAACTTCGGTGGCTTTGGTAGTCCATGACCGTGCCTCTGCTTTATTTATTTAACAAGCAAATATGATTCTTGCAGTTCATTATTCAGTGCAAACTGTAATTTTCAACAAAACCTTACACAAATATATAGAACTCTAAACTTTAAGTTATGCACAAGTTTAAACTTAAATGTGTCGTATTTGCTATTCCAATACACAAATGTACCGTCCACTTCAAATAAACTTCTCAAACACTTTAATCCGAAACAATAACACCACATAAGGCCTGCCACATAACACGATCGTGATTCTTGAACGACAAAAAGCCATTAAAGTAACCAATAATAATCTACATAATATCATTATACATATAAGTTCAAGGGATAGCATCCGGCACGTGTTTGATAGTACCTACTACCTACCTATCTAACTACCTACGTATACTGTCCTCCCACACCCATCTCCTTTTAGGATAGTGTAGTGTTAATTTTAATCCGTAAGTAGTGCTTAGCAACTGAGCTTACCGCTCACTTTTTATTCTTCTACTTTTAAAAAGAAAGAAAAAGGATTTACTCATTACAAAATTACATGGTTGTGATGACAACTAGTCACACTAGCTATGTCGTCCCTATCCTTAAGAGGTCACTTTCACTGATACGTCACTTTGTACATGTAGTCAGCTTCCCAATTTGTCTCGAGCCGTATTTCGTCTCTTGCCCAACTCGTCCGACGCTTTGTTCAATGTACTGTAAGGTACAAAATGAGAAAAAGAAGAGGTTGGTCGCTTGTTGGCCTTATAATCAATAAAAAGAAAAAACGGGATTTTGTCATTAAATTTCATATTTTGTTTTTCAGCGATGTCATTTTATTCTTCCTTTTTTATTTCTTCCTTATTTTTATTTTTTTTATCAAAACTAATGTACAGTTCTTTTTTTGACTTCAACATGCCATTTAGTCTTTTCCTAAATATTAAATTAAGATTACCTACCTAATAAAAAGTAATATTAGTATGTTTAATAAAATTTTGCTGTGATGAAAATGTTTAGATATTTTGTGCTTCAGTGTACATAAGCGTCGGACGAGTTGGGAAAGAGACGTAATACGGCTTGAGACGAATTGGGAAGCTGACTACCTGTACAAAGTGACGTATTAGTGAAAGTGACCTGTAAGGATAGGGACGACATAGCTAGTGTGACTAGTTGTCATCACAACCAATGACATACAGCTTGGCAAAAAAGAGTCAGACGCGGTGACAGTTGGAACTAAAAATAAAACTAACTAGTTAACTAAAATAACCTTACTTGCCTATTATTACCTATTAGTACTAAGAGTAGTTATAGTAACTAAAAATTAATAACAAGTATCAAAAACTGTTGTGTAAACACATGAACACGGTCTAGGGATATTTTTAAAAAAGCGAATCAATGTGTTAATTATTTATATGACATGTATATATTTAAAAGATACGTTATTTAATATTCTACCATTTTTTAATAATGGTTAAGGTACTTCGATTAAAATTTCAGGATTTTATGGAAAAAAAATGAAGTATAGATGGAAACCGTATATGAATTAACTTTTAATTTATGAGTAAAAACTGAAAAAAATAGAAGAATCATTTAATTTGTGTTTATAAACTTGAAGTTAGTAGTCTGAGAAAGCGCCCATGATGTTCATAACACATCGGCAACGATTCGGCATGCTCAGAACAAGGTTGTCAATGTCTTGCTGCGGAATATTGTCCCATGTCCTTCTGAGGTGCGTAAAAAGTTGATCTTCTGTAGCCTGATTTTCAGGAACTTCCTTCAGAGCTCTTCTTTGCAGCATATCCCACGCATGCTCAATGGGATTTAGATCTGGCGATGGAGCAGGCCAGTCTAAGGCCCTAACATTGTGTGTATGTGACCAAGCTGCTACCGGTCTCGCCGTGTGTGCCCGGGCATTGTCGTGCATGAGCAAGAAATCTTGCCCCATTAGTGTTCTGTGGGGCAAGATTACGGGCCCCAGCACCTGTTGGACGTATCGTTCTGCCGTCACACATAGGGTTATTTGACAAAAAAAAAGCGGACAATATTCAACAAGATCAAAGTACAGTATCTTCGCAAATTGGATGTACTTGAGGGTACCTAGATAAATTAAGAACCTAAAAATACCCACATTAAAAATTTAAAAAAATGTTGTGTGTCATTATTTTGCCTATCAATTGAACGGTTGCAAACGGTCACGTAACAATCATTGAGTTTAACGATTTTTTATCGCGCAATTTTGGTTGTTATTAACTAAACAAAGTCTTGTGAAGTGATATTCATTATGGATATTAATGAAGCAGGTATTCATTATTTGTTTTATTTTATTTGTTTTGATGTAGTATTAGTTTGCATAAAGATATGAACAATTCTTTAGACTGCATAAAAACGTAGTAAGATTTTACAACAAACATATACATAATAGTGTTTTTGTTATGTCTCAGGGCGTCTCACGGCATTTCTTGTTTTTTTTATAACAAGATTAACTATTCTACTATTGAAAACATAGAAATTTAGGTGCCTAAATCTGCCATATCATATTTTTTTTCGTATTATTTTGTTAATACTATTTTTACAAAACAAAGTTATATTATTCACTTGATATTGAAAACTTGACAATACACGAGTTTTTCTTTAGCAGGTAGTTCTGGAAATAATGTTATTACGCGGGAATACTTATTTAAATTGATGAAAAAAAGTACAGAAGTAGAATTTGGAAAGAAATTGGACTCTGTGGAGAAAGATATTGTAAGTAAGCCGACTTTCCCCGAGGAACAAAAACAACAGTTTCTGCACAAATTTTCTGCCATTAAGTCAGAAATGAAGACCAGATGGGTTGCTGCGAGTAGGACAGAAAAGGTTTTCTTGAAAAAAAATCACCGTTGGCTTCAAGGTACCGTAGAAATACCTACGGGATCAAGTAGAAATTCGGGTCGTCCATCGAAAACATTTAGTGATTTATGTGATCGCAGTAAAAGGCGAAGAGTTGAGAGCCTTAAAGATGAGGGTGACTCTCAACAACTCTTATATGCGAGTCAAATGAAGCTTCGAGAATGTGGTTATCCACAGGCTGCAAAAGTGGTCAAAGATATCAGTAAAAGTCCAACCCGAGGATCTACACGATCGATTTATTATTATATTATTATTATATATATTATTATTATATATATTATTATTATTATTATTTATTATTATTATGTCTTTTATTTAACTTTTTTCTTATTTATTACATTTTTAAATATTTTTACAAAACACACAAAAAAGAAAAAACATTTAAAAATATAAAAAATAGAGGCCCACCGGTATCGGGAACAGGGTCCAAGCTACCGGCGGTCAGGGCTCCAGAGAGAGGAACCTCCTAACAATACGAGCCGTGTCCAGCAGTACTGCTTTCTGGATCAGGCCCTTGACCCAGCCGCCTAACGAGAGCCTCCTAAGGTGTTGGTCGAGGCTCGTGGCTATTAAGCCATGGGCTGACACGACTATCGGTACAATGATCGCTGAGTCCACATCCCACATGTCGACAACCTCGCGAGCCAAGTCAAGATACTTGATTTGCTTATCTTTCTCGGCTTTCACGAGGTTCCCGTCATGCGGGACAGTTATGTCAACAATCATTGCACGCCTCTCGATTCGGTCCACCACCACTATATCAGGCTTATTAGCGATAATAGTTCTGTCAGTGATGATGGACCGATCCCAGTACAATGTGATATTGCCATTCTCGAGAACTGGGTCGGGCACATACCTGTAGTACGGCACCTCCGACGCCACAAGAGTGTATTTCAGAGCAAGTTGCTGATGGATAATCCTGGCTACAAGGTTGTGCCTATGCAAGTACTCTTCGTTAGCTAGACGAGAACAACCAGAGATAATTATTATTATTATTATTATTATTATTTTATTATTATATTTATTATTTATTTATTTATTATTATTTATTTATTTATTATTATTATTTATTTATTTATTTTTTCTATCGATTTTTTTTTTCACGACTTTTTTTTATCTAAAATAATATCATAAAATAAGTAATAATACATTCTACATAGTGATTTTTGATCAATAAACAGGATAAGAGCATAAAATAATATTGTCCGCTTTTTTTTGTCAAATAACCCTATGTCATATTGCCCCGCACCCAAACGAGATCCGTCCGTCCTCCAAGACAAATTCCTGCCCAAACCATAATTGTTCCTCCTTGGTATGGGTGAAATTCCTGAGGGTTCTGAAGACGGCTCCATCGTCCAGGAACTCGCCAAACACGCGTCCTTCGTGAATCTGGATGGAAGCCGAACCTGGATTCATCTGTGAACAGCTCATTGGACCATTGCTCACGGCCCCAGTCCACGTGGTTCCGAACCCATTCTAATCGTCGTCCACGATTGCCTCTCCGTAAAGGTGGGACCCGGAGTGGTCTACGAGAGCGTAGATTGCTTTCATGCAGTCGCCTTCTTACAGTTTGGTCACTCACAAGCACTTGGTGTTCCACTCGCAGCCTTTGGACCAATTGAGTCGCCATTGCATTTGGTTGAGCTCGCGCAGTAATTTGCAAAAATCGGTCTTGTTTGGGGGTAGTGATGCGACTTGGCCCCCGGTGCCTCTCCGCTACTTCACCTGTGGCACGATAGCGTGTCCACAATCTTGAAATTACATTTTGGTGGGTCCCTATGGCCTCAGCAACATTACGCTGAACAGATCCAGCTTCCAGCATTCCCACAGCTCGTAAAATCTACGCCCTCGTCAAATGTTGGCGTTGAATGGCTACAATACCTCAATTTTAACTTTATCTTTCGTTTAAAAATGAAAAAAAACTGTAACTAACGTAATTCGTATTGTTTTCTAAATTTCGCACAAATGAAAATTCCCTCTCCTACACATCAAGACATTTTTATGCCACCGAAAAAAAAGAATTTTCAAAAATTTGAATTTGGAATTAGTCTGAGATAAATTACAAACAAATCGGTGTATAAAAGATTCCAATGCGGCCAGTACTTTTCGAGTTATTTAATTGAGTATGAAATATCCCTAGACCGTGTTGATGTGTATATTTCGGGTTACCACAGGTGCGATAGTGGCGACCTAATTTATTCTACACTCTTTTTTGCCAAGCTGTATATAAATACTTAAACTCTACTCTTCACGATTGTATGTATACTTACAAGTAGTATCTAGTAGTACTAAATTATGTAAGTAAAGACAAATTAATAATATTATTTTTATTTATTATAGTGACCCGCCCCGGCTGCGCACGGTTAGCAGAAAGTGAGCTATTTCAACCAATTTACACAAAACCTTAACAAATTAAACCTTGCCCATGAATCACTCTATCTATTGGTGAAAACCGCATGGAAATTCATCGTGTTTATCGGGAACAGATAGACAAACGCGGCGGGGGACTTTGTTTTATAATATGTAGTGATGTTTTTAGGAAAAGGTATAAAATGAAACCCTTATAAGATCACTCTCTTGTCCGTCTGTGTGTCCGTGTATCACCACTGATTTTCTCAGGAACGGGAGGATCTAGCAAGTTGAAATTTATACTGAAGGAACACAGACGCTGGCAACGTCCATTTCCACACTTGTGCGCATAGTAAATGCGTTCATCCGGCACACGTGTGATACCTACCTACCTACGTAATGTCCACCCACACCCATCCCTGTAGGACAGGCGCCTCAACTTAAACATAGACAATTTAAAACCAATTGTATTTTAATTAGCCGCCAAGAAAATGTAGGCCTCATCCTTTTGGAACAATCAACGGTATAATTTTGTATAGTAATTCCGTTTGTGGAATATAGGAAGACGTTAATAAGGTATGACGACCCCGTCTCAGTTCAGAATACAACTGGTTTAATTCTATAAACACTGTTTTAAAATTCGGGCTATATTTGCAAATTCATTATTAGGAGGTCTTTATTATTTCCTGTGAAGTCAGTAACTTTGAGAATAGACCCATCTCTTCACAGCAACAAGCTTACTTAGTCTCCAAAAGAAACAATAAGCAATAAAAAGCCAACCTAAGTAAACTCTACATGTAACAATGTTAAAAACAATAACAAAACTCGAACATAACAATATTTTGTTGAATAAGTCATACGTGAAAGATTTTCAAACCGAAGCTGAGAGGAAGCGTAAAAAAAGGCAAGCCGCGAGCGAAGCCAGGAAGAAAATGATATACTATTATGGTTTGGTTGGGGGCAAGCGGCTCTCCCCGCAAACCACGCAGCGCCCGCGCCGCGCCCTGCTCGACGAGTTAATCAGCTATCCGACTCAGGAGCTCAAAGTTTCTGGTGTTGTGCTGCTATATTTTACTATACTATCCACCAACCCACAACCCGCACTGGCCCCGCATGTTGGATCAAAAGTCATCCAGCCAAGCCGTGGCAACGTTAAAAGGCTGCTTCATTCAAATTCAAATATATTTATTTTAACTTGTGCAGTTATAACATGATTACAATAATCGGTATGGTAAGAAATTAATACTAACAATGACCATAACAATTTAGCAACGGGTTCCAAACTAGGCACAGTATTTATCTTGGTGACCCAAACATGACACATAGAGTTCATGCTTATATATTCTATCATCAGTCATCATTTCAACCGGCAGACGTCCACTGCTGGACATAGGCCTAACCCAGGCGTCGCCACATTGACTGATCCCGTGCGTCCACCACCAGATTCAGGTCAGCATCGTTTTCCGGTTCGCGGTCGCCATTCCACAACTTTTCGGTCCTATCGGCCATCCGTTCTGTGAGCAATGTGCCCTGACCACTAACACCATATTATCATCATCATCATAATTTCAGCCGAAAGACGTCCACTGTTGGACGTATAGGCCTCCCCCAGGCGTCGCCACATTGACCGATCCCGTGCGTCTCGCATCCAGCGCATTCCCGAAACCTTAACCAGGTTATCGGTCCACCTAGTGGGAGGCTTTCCAAAGCATCGTCTTGCAGTTCGCGATATGGGAATCGTGGATACGGTTGGATATATACTATAAATGTCAAAAATTATAGGAGAGCAACTGCAAATCTTCTTCAGTTTTTTAACCGACTTCCCAAAAAGGAGGAGGTTCTATGTTCGACTTCAAGATTGTTTTTTTTTTTTTTTTTTTTTTGTTCACCGATTACTCCGTCAATTGTGGACCGATTTTGAAAATTCTTTTTTTTGTTTGAAAAAGTATGTTCCGAAATTGGTCCCATTTTAATTTGGTGAAGATCTGATGAAGAACTTCGGATATATACAACAGAACTCTTCAATAAATAACGGCAAATCTCTCGGGATTGCTGCAATCGCATGTCTGTTTGTTGTTTATAACATTTTATAACATAACATCACGCCAGTTCACTCTTAAGGGGTAATTCTGAGATCTCGTATTTCACCGGTTATGTTCAAGTTTGAAAGTTATGAAATCTATTCTGGCGAAATAGTTCCCTTACTAACTTGCCTATTAGGTACGTAGTTACGTACAACTAAAAAGTGAAAAATAAAAAAACATTTTGCAAAAAAAATATTACCGACTTCCAACGTGAAAAAAACGTTTCTACAAAGTGAAAAATAACTTAATTTTTTGAAGTCGGTGTCCATAACGCAAAAAAATGGTACCTACGAAAGACACCGACTTCAAAATTTTTTGTTATTTTTCACTTTGTAGAAACGTTTTTTTCACGTTGAAAGTCGGTAATATTTTTATGCAAAATGTTTTTTTATGTTTTTATTTCTTATGATCTGATTTCAAGCTTGCTATACTTATATTTTATTACAAACTTATTATATCCACCTTCTTCAGTTCTGTCTCTATTCAGAGGAAATGCGATCGCGGAAATCCGGTCGGAATATCCAAAGTAAAAAGTCATAATTCGAGGTTTGGCTCTCGCCTATTTCCTCCTCCAATATTAGAACAATTTAAAAAATATTCCATGAACTGATAAATATATATATTTACTGTGCCCATATGTTTTCCTTTTTGATGCCACATTATCTTGAGAAGCACTAGAACCCTCAAAAGATGCTCGAAATGGTACTGCGCGAGTATAGTATAGATTAGTACAGTAATATACTGAAATAAATGATTATTCAGTCTCAATTCTCTTAATTATGGAATATATACTTACATTTCTAACAAATTGGACAGGATATTCAGCGATAAAGCTAAAGTTAAAAGAAATCTCACGATCTGGCGCAAGACTACATTGATGGCACACTTTATCTACAAGCCCCAGCCGTACGAAAATAAAAGTCAATACAGGGACATAATTTATCAAATAAAATCCTCCGAAAACAAAGTTTGAGGTCCAGTGTAGAATAATGGAACATAATGACTCTATCGGCGGCGGCGAGGCGGCGAGGCGGCCAGCGCTCGCGGTCCGGCCGAGGCCTTTTTCTACTACCAATGAGTAAGTGCTTATTCTCAGAATAATGTGTGCCTTTGGACGATATTCAGACTTCTGAATAGTGTGCACGCAACGCGTATGCATTTTAAATGCGAAATATGTTGTACAAAACATGCTTTGGATAAAGGAATCGACTAGAATTACAACATCACCAATAAAAACACTTAACACGCTTACCAATAAAGACACCCAAGACTCATTATAAAAACATTCAAGCAATTACCCAAACGTCAAATACAATAACGCGAAGCAATCAAACACGTAACCGAACGACAGATCAAAGCAGAACTTTTAATGAAGCCTTCATAGGCGCGCGCGCAAGCGGCTCCACAAAGACATGCAGCGCTTTGATGTCGCCGACGCGCCGCGGCGACAGCAGAGGCGATGATGCCTTTATAAAAACCCAATGATTTATTCCGAGTTTAGGACCGTGCCGGCGTTTGACGAGTCTATCAACGACTCTATCCGCGTTTGTGCAGCCCAGGACTATAAATTATTGTAATAACCTTACGGCGGCAATCGCGATTTATGACTGCAGCTCCTTTGGTCACTCAAAAAGGCCAAGGTGTAAAATTTAACGTTTCATCAATAAAATTTAAATTAGAGCAGCAGATGCTATGTTTTCCTGGAGAACTATATGCTCATTAGAGAGTTCTGAGGAATATATAAATAGTAGCACATAAAAAGGTACAAAAAGTTTTTGGGACAGTTCAAAACCGACGCCGACGTTGCAATTTAGACCAGTTTCTGTACAGCTACATTAAAAGAACATAATTTAATGTAGTTTTTCAGAAGCTGGTCTAAATTGCCACGTCGGCGTTGGTTTTGAACTGTGCCAAAAACTTTACAAAAACAAGTAAAATTTCAAAATTTAAAAAAACCCCGACACATTTATCTTGCGAAAACATCACGATCTAAACAGTAAAACGCGCATAACTTTTGAACGGCTGAACCGATTTTATTCAAACTTAGCTAAGAACACTCTCGATACAATTACCTTTCAAACAAAAAACTAAACTAAATCAAAATCGGTTCATCCGTTGAGGCGCTATGATGCCACAGACAGACACACAGATACACAGACACACAGATACACAGCAACACACCTCAAACTTATAACACCCCTCTTTTTCCGACGGGGGTTAAAAAAACACAAATTCTAACGCACGTATTTGCACAAGTCACTTAGTATTCTACTTTATTCTGAAAGTGTAAACAGAATTAATGTCTAAAGCTGTGTCTTGCATATTCCGCAATAGTGTTACAGCATAATATCTTCATTGACATGCGTGTCCACGTCTTCGCATTTTTGCTTTAGAAACAGTCTGTTGGTAATTCCTTACCATTTTATTAGCTTACATAATTCAGTGCGAACCGGAGAAAATGCGGATGGTCTTTGGAAAAGATGACAGGTATAAGGCAAAGAAAATATTTTATAACAAATATAAACAAGCAAGTGATGAACCAGATATCTATAAGGAAGGAATGGAATAATGATAATATTAATATATATTCCGATATAAATATCCTACTGGAGCCCTAATTGAGTTTCGGTGTCAAGTTTTTCCTGTGGATGTTGGTAGGTTACCCTACATCCACAGAATAGACTCATTAGAATAGTTTCAATCACTGTTTCAATGTCTTCAAACTTAACTCTTTGAAACTCCGACCGTAGATTTTTGTAAATCCTATCATTACCAACTTACAGTAATCTTGAATCTAAAACATCAACTTTAATTGCCAAAGAACATAAATCCACTAAATTTTATTCAGAATATAAAACTTGAGCTTCCTTCCTCGTACGCCAAGTCCGCATCATTGTTTATTTTCTATTGTTGTTAGTGATTCTCGGAAGGGTGAACCAGAGAAATCATAACAAACCTCCAGTGGCCCCTTATCTACAATAATAGAGACGCAACTCCGTTTGTTTGTAAACTATCATCCGTACAACGTTGGACCACGGTAATGTTGTTAGACCATATTGCTCGGTTGTGTTGATATAAGGCAGAAATATAATTGAGAATTTTCAAAGAGGTCAAAGACAATAGTTTATAATATGTGAGAAAGAGAAAATTAAATTGACTAAGTAATATTTAATTTACTATGTATCTACTCTTTCTGGAAGAGTTTTAATTGAATAGAGAAAAGATCTCCAAAGCGACTAGAGATCTAGAGGGCCATGATATTTGAAAAGGTTGAATAAAAAAAATGAAATTGTTCTATAAAAACACATATATAATCCGAACAATAAAATCTATTTTGAAACCTAAACAAAATACATATACATTGAACTAACAATAATACAATCACTTAAAAGAATATTTGCAAGCAGTTGCTACCTGCCTTTCAATCCGCAAAAAAATAAGGATAAACTTGAAAGCTCTCAATGTTAAGTACCCTGTAATTACGAAGATTTTAGGGAAACTGCTATTGTTACAGAAAAAGCGACAAGAGACGGAGACGGTCAACGACTAAATACCACAAATACAGACAATCTTCAGAGATTAGACAGTAATCTTTAAAAACGCCGGCGACCGATGTTGAAATAAGCAGGAAACGCGCAATGCTAATAAGCAGGCATTAGTGACAATAAAGAACATAACCCTCTTTTAGCCGACGCAGTTGGGTAATAAGTAACGCCGGTAGCGGATTGAGGTCGGAACTCTTAAGAACTTATTCCAAATTTATTATTCGAAGATTATAGCCATGAAGATGACATAAACGAAGATAATTTTAGAGTTTTTATGACCGTTTGGATTCTGAAAATATTATTATCTTTGTAGACGGAGTTTTGTGTTTTTGATCTTTCCTTGCTCCTGTTTTCGTAGCAAGAATGGAACATCTGCTATTATTTCTAATGTTTGGTTTCTACAAAAGCAAACTGACCGCTGGATTTTGGATCCTACCTTTGCAATCATCCTTTAATTTATATTAGAAATGAATTTTCTATGTAATTGCATTCTATGCATTGCATTTAAGATTCATTCAGTCGTCTAGCAGAACTGCATATAAGAAGCTTTTCGGCTTCATATAAGAAAAATTGTGTGCTATATGTACAGTATACACGAAAAACAGTTTCAACAGCAACTTCATATTTCTTGTGAGTAAAATAAATTACTTAACTTGAATATAATATATATAAAATAAATATCATATCTTGTAATTTTATATATTATTATATTGTATGTATTTTTATCTTCTATATATGTAGTTAAGGTATTATGTGTTATTTATTTATAATTAGTTAAGTTATTAGAATCTATTTCAACTTATTTCTTTCTACACACTGTGACTTCGTCTATCATCCAACTTTCCTGCCGTAGGTCTGCTGGAAGAAATTTCTATTGAAATAAGCAGTACCTTTGTGATCTTCTATCTGTATTCTTTCTTTGTGTGTTCCTTATTTTTTTGTGTGTACATAAATAAATTACCATATTTACTTATTTATCACTTACTTTTCCGTACGCAAAATACGCGCTTAGACGTAGAGTTGCGGACACCAGCCCGTCTTAATCTAATCTACTTTTTTGTTGCGGATTGATCCCTAACCAAGAAGATAATCAAATAAATTCATAAAATATATAAGCCAAATTTTATTTATTGGTCGCCTTTGAGCACCAAGCTATTATATTGATTGGTGCTCTAATGGGAATACCTTTGGTGCTCTAAGCATAGGTTCTCTAAAAATAGGTGCTCAAACGGGAATACTTATTCCATTATCAGCCTGGACAAAACAATTGACTGCAGTCAATCTAAGAAAAAGGCGATAGGTACCAAACAAGAACAACTTTCAATAATGATATGCTAATACAACACAATCTACCACAATAATGACGCAAGCCGCAACTAAACCCAATCTATTATTCTCGTTTTACGATAACACAGCTCCACTTCTCGTTAAACACGACATCCATATCTCAGATAGTCGCCACCACTCCATCACGGCCCCGTTATAACATAACCAAGTAAAGACAACTCGTGATTCTACTTTAACTATGTTTCTGATACCTTGCCTAACGGTTGTACAACATTTACATGGTATGCTAGTATTATATTATCTGTGACATGGTGAACATAGAATGTTGAATGACTTGAATGTTTCAAGTTTGCCGTTTAAGAGGCAACTGTACTTGGGAAGTGTCTCAATTCTACCAAAAGAGGTAAGGCCTCTTTGGATACAATTGTTTGCTATTTGGCAATATAGAATGTCGAAACTGTCTGTAATTTTAGGAGTATTTTACTTAAATTTCAAATTATTTAAGTGGAAATACTTTTTGAACCAGCGGCAAATATGCCTGACTACATATTCCAAGTAATTGCACTCGAATCAATAAAGTGGTCAGGCAATAATATACGAAGAAGAGTTTCGGGGGGTCTGCGTTGGAATTGTACGATCTAATTCCACCTAGGCCGTTTCATCATCGGACTACCAGACGTACGGCGATGCGCCATCGGTACAACGTGGACATCCCACCCATACGCACTAAACGTTTTGCAAACACTTTTATTATGCGTGTAGCTAAGTAGTGGATTTCGCTGCCTGAGGGTTTATGTCGAGAGTGAATACGTACTAGGTTAATTTCTAGGCAAGCGTGTCTCACCGAAGACCACATCATCGCTTACCAACAGATGAGATAGTGGTCAAGCTGGAGCCTATAAAATATAAAAAAAAAACATGAAGAAATATTCATTTGTTGATATAAATCGAGGCTTGTCCCTTACCATAGCGATCAATTCGATTAGAGTCGAGGAAGATGCCTTCAAAAGAACTTAAAACACAGGCCAAATCATTTAAAAAAAACTTGATTCAGCATGCTCCTCAACTTCATTACGCAGCCACTAATCACCCGATATTCCGCTAGAAACAAACCCCGCACAACTTTAATGGACCACCGTTCATAAACTGATCCTTAGCACTAACTGTAGAATCAATTTCAAACTTCTGAGTGTTAAAAGGCCCACCATTCCCGTTCAAAGTAACGGTAAGACCCATAGTGTAGTATAATGTAAGGTAAGAAGTCGGCAACAAAGTTTATTGCTTTACTAAACGTTGAATAGGTACTGTTATGTACGGGAACTGTAATTGAGAGATTTTCTGTGAAGGAAACGGCTAGAGGCGGTTTTAAGTGCGGCAATATTCGTTTCAAATCGTTTGAATGGTAGGTAATAATAATTTAGTCATCAATAGGCCCTGAGACTTTGCAATGCTAATTTTGAAATAAACGTTGCATGTACAATATTTAGGTCTTGCCTCAAGTTTTCCGCATGATAATACTTCCCAAAATTGCATCCTTATTAGCAACACTATCGGATGGTGTAATAAATACAGCGTGTGTTTATTTTTCCAAATTCAACGGGTTCCGTTCCTGTTTAAGTATATTGTTTTTTCTAAAGCCTATGATACTGTTCTACTTTTCATCCAAAATCAGGCCCGTGACTGTGTGTTTTCGTTATTCCTCATAGTTTTAGATTTGGACATCCACGCTCACTTAAAAAAAACCGCCCAAGTGCGAGTCGGACTCGCGCACCGAGGGCTCCTTACAAACCTCAGCTTAAAGGTATTATAGACCTGATTATTTGATATGCATTTCAATTTAATACCTCTACGCGTTCATGATGAATGGGGTAGTAAGTTTAAAATTTTATTTATTTATTTTATTTTTATTATTGATAGGCTTGCGTTTGACCATTATCTCACCTGATGGTAATAAAAAATAAATCAAATTTATTTTAAATATTTTTAAAATTATTAAAAAAAAAAATATTTTATGATGTAACTACAAATTTACGGTTTTCGCAATTATTCCTTTATCTGTGCTAGAAGACGTTGCTTCGTACCAAATTTCAAGATTCTGAGTTCACGGGAAGTACCCTGTTGGTTTTGATTCCCTTGCGAGTGTCGAAAATTTGCGGAAATTTGCTGCATAAACGGCTGTATCTTTTGATTGCGTGGGCTTAGGAGTTTGATTTCTTCTCAGCTTTAAGGAACAGTAGAAAATAAATCAGTTTGATTCCTCCATGCGTTCCTGAGAAAAAGTGTCTTGACAGACAGACAGACGGACGGACAACAAAGTGATCCTATAAGGGTTTCGCTTTCGAGGTACGGAACTCTAAAAACTCATTCTGTATAATGCATGGGTTTACTAAGTTGTCACTTACTTAAGTCCTTTCTTCCTACATTTTAGAAATACCACTGCAGGTGACTTATCACCTTATCTCCTTGCTACTCCTGACGTATAAAAAGATAAAACTAACCCAGCACGCCTTCCCTGATGACAAGCGAATCCCTGTTGAAGTGAAAACATGTCAAAATTAAACTTCAGCGCATAAGGTTTTGGTCCTTGGATACTCGTATAATCACGTACCAAAAGTTTAGCTGCTCCGAAGAAATAGTTTTAGTTTCAGGGATGGTTTTTCAGGTTCAAAATAAGGCGCTGTTTTGTGCCGAATGCAACTGCGACATGTCTTGTCGAGGTCCTTGGGATATAATGATATAGGACCTACAAAAAATTTGGTTCATCATCATCAGCTTTTTAACGTTCCCACGGCTGGGACATAGACCTCCTCCCTTTGAGAAGGTGATTGCTCTGACAAAATAGATATTAAGTTTCAGAGATGGGTTTTCGGATTCCAAATACGGCTCTTAATCTCACCGCACTATTCCCAAACCACTGCAACTCCTGAAAGCCAGAATCAACAGTGGCGACCACCAGAAAAGCGCCGAGGCAATGAAGCTCGACGAAGTCCCGGAGAATGAATTTAACTGTCTTGGATCCTGGAAAAGAATAAAGGAGCAGTAGGCAATAATAAAAATTTCCACTTCCCTCCATATCAAGCAGGAGACAGAACAAAAATACGGCTCCTGCTTCTACGACACTATTATTTTCGAGGATAAAATACTCTTACCGTAATGTTACATAAATGTGAATGACATCTCCGCCACACACGCAGCTTCAAATCGTGGCGCAAGCGCAACAATGACGGAACTATTCGGCCCAGGTGTAATTACTGCCATCATCAGCGATCATTACGTTCTGGCCAGTAATGTTTGGTGACTCAAGGACCACCCACTAACATTCCAATTACCTAGAGAAAAGTACTACTGGCCTAGTTTTTCTTAAATATTTATTTTTATTTTACGCTGCAAAACAAGTATTAATTAGACGTCGCGCTCGAGAAATCTGCGAAATAAATGAGCGTAAAGATGACACCGGCAGTGCTTACATGAGAGTACACGAAGAAACGTTTTGCAATGAAAACCTTGGAAGAAAACAGGTACTATGGGCCAAAGCTACATCTGATCACTTTGAAAACAAAATTCCGTGCATAAGATGACCACAGCTGCGTCCGCCCTTTTTGCGTCAACCATAGCCAAATGACTTATCTGATATTTTTGCCGTCTTTTTTTAATTACAAAAACAAGGGGCTGACAGGTACTAGAGAAACAGTCAACCGATGCTGCGATGCTATTGGTCAATGAGTATGTCGGCGTTAATTTAGCGGGCGAGCCCTGCAAGCTAAAATAGTCCTTACGGTGATCAGATATAGCTTTGGCCGATTGTACGTATTAAAAAAGCATGACATCATTTGAGAAGCTCTTCCTCCTATTTCAAGTTTCCGTTAAAATCTCCGGTATTTACCCCGAGTTTCCCAGCTCTAAATTATCGCAGAATTAAGCTGGAAACAAATTATCGGATGCGGCTGACGGACGCGACTGACAGCCGCGTCTTATAGAGTATCTGGGTAATGAATGCATTACAGTGTGCAAATTAACGGACGTAAGTCGCGGACGTGACCTTGGGCGTTCGGACGTCCGATAGAGATCTGGCCCGCTGGATGTTTGTGTGAGCCGAAAACGTCCGCGGACGGTGTGCACGGGGTGCGGGACGCGTCCCGGCGTCAGACAACTCTGACTAGGTACGCGATATATCGCACCTGCGTGCGAGGTTACCAATAAAAATGGAAGAAAAACTTATCGACTGTGTTCGCAGCAGAGAATTGCGTCCTTACTTTCACTACTCGACATGTTTCTACACAAACATAATCTTCATTGCGTAAGCGCTCGGACGCGTCCGCAAGCAGCGTCCCAAACGACTGTGCACACATATCAGTTGCGGCTGTAAGTCGCGTCCGTCAGCCGCGTCCGATAATTTGTTCCCAGCTTTCATGTGTCAAAAGCACGCGTTATCTGCTGTGATTGGCTGTTGAAAATTCATTCAACCAATCACAGCAGATAACGCCTGCTTAGTGTCGATGTTCGGGTGTATTAAGCCAGAGACACTCACGCTCTGCCTAAGGCATACTAATATGAAGTTCGGTTATAATTTATAAACTGAACCGCCAGCTTACTTGCAGCATTAGATATTATCCTTGTTAAATAATAGCCTGTTATTATATTAGTTTATTTTTCGCCAAAAATTTGCTTCATATATTATTATACTAGCGGACGCCTCGCGGTTTCACCCGCGTAATTCCCGTTCCCGTGGGAATACGGGGATAAAAAATAGCTTATGTCACCCGGGGACAGTGTAGCTTCCCAACGGTGAAAGAATTTTTGAAATCAGTCCAGTAGTTTTTAAGTTTATTCGTTACATACAAAAATACAACTCTTTCCTCTTTATTATATTAGTATAGATTCGTACAGCACAATACCACACTGGATAAGATTAGTGTGTCCCAGCCAACGTGTCAGATAGATTAATTGACGACATCGTTTGTGTTGCAAAATGAATTTTAAATCTAAAAATAGGTAACCTATTTCGACTATGAGTAATACGCAAATTAATAACATAGATGAGCTAAAAATAAATGTCTTAATTAAGCTTCTGGATATATTGTCTGTTTAACCTCGAACTTTTTGGACGAAATTTATTGTGAATTATAGTGTTAAGGTTAAGGCCGTACCCTGACCAAAAAATCAGCATGAGATTTGAGCATTCCTATTGGCCTAGCGGCACTCGTGGCGCATGAATTACAGTAGTGAATACGCCCAGATTTTAGAATAACTTCTTTATAAAATCGAATACTGGTCTTTTGAAAAAAAAAAATCTACCAAAATGTTCGTTATCAAATTGTCTATACATTAGTGTTAGTACAAAAAAATATTAATGAACACTTTACGAGGAGATGCATGCTATCAATCATTATTTCTCATTTTTATGGTTTTGTTGGAAGGAGATTAGTGAAACATATACTACATTTAAAAAAAAATGAATTCTACAATTTTGGAATCAATAATATGTAGAAATTTAATGTATTTTTATTAGTTGATTTTTAATTTTAAATAACGAGTAGATAGCTCCTAAAAACTGCACGAAAAACGGCTAGCGCGGCGTTTTGCTCAGGGTAGCGCCTTAACAGGGGCAAATGGAGGAAGAAAACGTGTGGTGCTTGGAATAAGAGCAGGAATATGATGTACAGTATTGTTCTATCTCACGACGCACGGCGTGTTGGTCTTATTCAATGAACATTGTTTCTGTGTGCATAAGCGATACTGAGCGCTCCCAAACTTACACGTACAGACCACAATATGATCAGATATTCCTTCACTATCCGATTCAGATTCATAAATTATTAGTAAATGATTAAGAACCTGGGCAGGTGGTTTTTTTTTTTTTATTATCAATAGGCTCGCGCTTGACCACTATCTCACCTGATGGAAAGCGATGATGTGGTCGACGGTGAAGCACGCTTGCCTAGAAAAAACCCATTCACTCTTGACTTAAAGACCCCTAGATTGTAGCTATCGGGAAACAGACTCCGGCAGGGAATTCCACTCCTTAGCTGTACGCATAATAAAAGGATTAAGGATTAATATTCACGTAAGTTTGTTGCATTGGACCCCACTTAAATATTAAGATTATTCAGTTTATAGTATTTGTTGTTATAGCGGTAACAGAAATACATCATCTGTGAAAATTTTAACTGTCTAGCTATCACGGTCCATGAGATACAGCCTGGTGACAAACAGACAGACAGACGGACAGTGGAGTCTTATTAATAGGCTCCCGTTTTTACCCTTAGGGTACGGAACCTTAAAAACCAAATAATGGTCATGGCATGTGCACAGGCAGCATACTGCCAATTCTACGGCCCACCATACAGTTGCAGCAATATTGTATAATTGAAGAATATATAATTGGTTAAACTAAAGACAACAATATTTTTTCAACACACTTGCTCATAAAGTGGCTCTAATTTCACTCACAGTTTGATTAGAATGTGAGTGTCATTATGTGCCTAATTGGCACCAAAAACCTCTAATCAAACTGTGACTTTTTCATTGCTATTATTCACAAGTGAGTTATAGAGTTTTTTTTATTTATTGGTTGAGTTGCTTTGTTCTTAAAAAAGTTTCGATACAAAAAATATCGTGCTCAATAGTACAAATAAATTAATATACCTATTGCTTGCTCATTTCATGCAACTTCGTATTTAAATAGATAATTTCAACTTGTACGTGTTTAATAAATAAAACTTTCACTCAAATATAACTTTTGTTTTTCTCTGTAATAAAGAAAACTTGAAATTCCCGATTTTGTGCGTGGCTAAAACGCTATCCGCGAAAAGCCAAAAAAAAAGAAACCTCATTCTTTTAGTCTATGGCCGATCGCCATTGTTAGATGCGCGCCCATAGGAAAACTGGTTAATTTTTCCCGACATTGCGAAGTTTTTTCCACAACTCGTTTTCACTATTGAAAATGATTTTTTTGTATTATTTTCTTTACAAGTGTGTTGAAAAACGTCGTATGATACACGTGTGTATTGATGATTACCATCCTCGACTCTCTTAAGACCCTCACCTAACGGCTCGGGTCTCAATGGCGCCTCTGCGGTAATCACCAACATTACACACTTGTACCATAATGTACTAGTACAGGGTTAATTCATACAAAGTCATTATTGACAGATATTTTCTAAAATAGAACTAAAAATTTATGAATGGTCAAAACTGGACAATGCCTTTTACATAATGTATTACCGGAAAACTACATAACGTACTCAAACAATTATGTTTAATTTAAAAATAAGACTATTTCGTTAAAATTCATGTACGAACACGTAGTAACAACTTACTAAACACAACATAAAAATTCAAAGCACATAGCACCAATCTGCTTTTGTATATTTTGCGCATTTAAAACCGAGGAAAAGGAATAGATTACACAGGCTGCTCCAACCACTCTTGCGGAACTTAACTCTTATGAAAATAGATGCTAATTCCTTTGTTAGAGTAAATTGTAAAGTAAGCAATGTGCGTAAAAAGGGCGGCAGCTTTAAAAACGTTTGTCAGAGACGTGTGAAAGAATATATTTACATGTAAAATGTTTGACAGGCGTATATAAAATGCTTGCGAGGTTGGCTTATTGGGCCTACAACGTTGCCGGCATTGGAAATTTTCTCCGACGTTTTCTTGACGACTTATACGACGACACGAGTATCGCCGGTACTTGAGTTTTCAAAACGTCTCTGGATCTTACCGCTTTCTATGACTCAGTGAGCCACACTGGCTATAAATACCAGCTTCATGTACCTACTAGAGTCCTTGTCCGTTCTTCTCCACGTAGGCTTTTCCGAACGGATGGTAGAATCACTTTATTAGATCCGGTCTTTCCCATCCCCCCAGCGACGCCCTGAGCCGAGGTCCGACCCCAACTGGGGTAGCCCTTAGTGCTGTCGCTTTAGGTTTAGAACTTTGAAGCCTGGCCGGAGGCTAACAGATTAGTCTCCACAGGTTAGTCCGGTTAAGCAGTGGACGGCTACTTTGGCCGAACTGCGAGACGCCACGTATTAAAAAAAAAAAACCTACTAGAGTCGATCGAAACGCGGGCCAAGACGCTCATCGAAAATGAGGCATTGGTCGAGTCAAATCTCCAGAGCCTTGAACATCGACGCCGAGTTGCCAACTTGTCGGTTTTTATCGGTTACATTTCGGGGAGTGTGCGATGGAATTGCATGATCTAATTCCGTCTAGCCTGTTTCATCATCGGATTAAAAGATGTACGGCCATGCGCCATCGGTGCATGGTGGACTTGCCACCCATATGCACTAAACGTTTGTGGAATACTTTTATTATGCGTACAGCTAAGGAGTGGCATTCCCTGCCGGAGTTTGTGTTTCCCGATAGCTACAACCTATAGTCAGAATTTTAATTCGATTCCAGATTTGACATTAGCTACTGTCATTTTGTGAAATAATGATACCACATATAATAGTGTAGTGATGAACACAAAAATCGATAAACAATCAGTGTGTGTGCCATCAGTGTGCCAATTAAAGACTAAATTATTGATTTTTATTTAAATAAATACATAATTATTCATAATAATTATTTATTAATTAGTAATCGCTGCTCTATTTTATAAAAAGTTAATATTTTTGTTTTTATATTAAAAACAAAACTTATACTACAAGAGCCTCGATAGTTTTCAGTATTGGCAACCCGTAGGCGCTCGTGCAGCTATCGCCATTTTGTTTATCGTGTCATTCGGCTTCATTCTCCCAGTGTGACTGCACGAATATCTTATTTCATTGCGAATCGATATTTTGTTGGGTTTTTGTTAAAGTGTTGTTACGTTGTGTTTATTCTCATGATCACATTTTTTTATTTATTTCATACACAATTATAAAAGAAAAGTCTCAGATCGTTAATTAATCGTCAAAACTAAATTATCGGTTCAGAAATATTTAATTTCCTGATATACTTAGTTTACGAGAGTAAAATTATAAACGAGAAGAATCGATCCGGAAATATTCCATTTCCATATCGAATAATTTTGCAACGTCACTATTTAGTACTTGTCATAACGTTGCAACACTGAAATTGTCAAATCTGGAATTGAATTAAAATGCCGAGTATAGAGCTATTTAAGTCAAGAGTGAATAGTTTACTTCTAGGCAAGCTTGCTCCACCGTCGACCCCATCATGTGAGATAGTGGACAACCGCAAGCCTATAAAAAATAAAAAGAACATACAAAATTGACATCAAAGCCATAATATCCTGTTTCATCTTCATCACCGAATTTTCTCTTCTTCATTTTCTTCTCTCCCATCCTTTTTACAAATACGGGGCCTTTAAGTCTTACCTTAAAATGCCGTAAAATATCTGTATTTTGATGACTGATTGCCTATCAGACATCCGTAACCCAGTAACTGGTTTATACCATACCCCTCCGTAAGCCTCTCCCAGCTCAATCATAAATTTATATTGTCTTCATCGCTGTCACTAGCGCTGGTCTGGCCAAACATCTTACCTTACTTTCTACTACATATCAAAAAGACATACCCATTTAATTTAATTTATTGGTTTGTGTAATCGTCCAATGACTTTACCCGCTCTGGGTTAAGCGGGAGGGCGTGTCAGACTTTTACCGACTAAAACCCACCCGTGTTCCTTCAGTTGCTTGTGCCAGGGCCACGGTAACTCTTTCAAATTTATCCGTGACCCAAACAGGAAAAAGACATACCATAGCTTTTCAAACTTATGACAAGGTACCTCAAGACGCAACAATGTCGTAGACGGCTCGCACCATAAAAGCTAGTTTCGCGATAATGCTATTACATACCACAACGTTCCCATCATGTGCCATAGCAGGAAGCTGTAAAACATGGAACCTGAAGCTGCGACAAGGAAATGACAAAATAATTGAGATTACAAGATAAACATACCAAACTTGTTTTAACATATATGTGCGATAGTTTTTTGACACCAGGTATGTATGGTACGTAAAGTAGGCACAAAAAATTAATTGATTAGGTAGGTATCTAGGTACTTGATTATATATTTAAGTGTGGGTAATTTTTCTATAAGATTAAAATGATGTGATTTGACAGACGTGCACTGACTGGACAGGTCCACTCAATCTGGTTGGTTCTTTCCTCAAAAGACCATTTCAGACATCAGTCTACATGGTCTTCACATGATCTAACCAAGATTTTGTCTGGACTTTAAAAGAGACTATGACCTCTGAGTTTGTTTCGGCCTTCCTTCTCAGAGTAGTCAGATAGGAAACGCCGACCTCATCTAGTTTAAAAAAATATGATCCAAATGTAAAAGTGTTTGTACAAACCAACTTACAGAAATAAAATCATTTATTCAAAAAAGTTGCTAGTTTTCATAAAACTTTTACAGTCCCGGCATGTAAATTGGCAAGATTTTGGCGTAGTGGGGGTAAGTTCGCGCATAGTGAGCGAATTGACCAACCACCATATAGAGCGAACATCCTTGTGTCAACTGCCCAGCCAATCGTGCGCTCGGAACGGTGCTAAACGTTCCCCGCGTCCCGCTTGGTAACCAAAGAGACCTAAAAAACTACTTGTACGCATCTAACGACTCTTGCCAAGTTACGTGTCGACAAATATACTTATGCAGATGCTTATGATTCTTTAGGAATATAACTGGCATGTTTATAGTACGTTCACATCTGAATAACCCTTGGAATACAGGCATGTGAGTAACTATTATTTATTCTGTGATAAATGTAATCATACAGAAAATCGAGCCAGAACAAGCAGTTACAATTCCGTTTACATCATACTCCTACTTAACTCCACTTAACCTAAGCTCTCAAACTTAACATTCGAGTCAATTAAGCTTATCCCTTAATACTTTTCCATCCAAAGTTATGAACATATAAAACGTGTAAACGTCGTGTCGTGCATTGCGCAAGAGACGCGGATTAGAGGCGGGGAGCATCGTGCCCGCAGAGCCCGCGCGGGCTAGCGCGGTGGTCCATCGCACCGACGACTTCATTGCACCATATTCTAATCTAGCTGATGATTCAGTGGCTCCTAAAAACTTTGATAGACGTAGAACCCTGTTATTAAAGCTATAGAGACATCAAGTTTTTGTAAGATCGTAGAATAAATTGAAAACAAGTTATGACTCTGTCAAGGATTGGTTTTAATTAGAGGTTTAATGGTGCCTGGCAACTCTGATGACTCAATTTACTGTGTGCGATTGGTGCGAATTGAGTTCTTTTTTTAAATAATGATTACGCCAATAAACCTAAAGTTTACCAAACATAATTGAGTATTACCATATCGGTACCTTTCGTAATTTTTTCACCAGTAATTGCTTGGCCATGAAGAAATACTCACAGCAAATTATATAGTCATTAATTATGATGACCAAAAATAGTTGCCTGATTAAGTTGTTGTTGGAAATGTATTAAGTAAAGCTGCGGTATTCTTAAAGCGTAGATAACTTCAGAAATGCCGTGACCAACAGAACTACGGAGGCAATTTGGGAATTCCAGTTGGCTATCTAATCATTATATATCATAGAACACGCACAATTTCGGTTGGGTTTTTGTCTCCCGCGTTTCTTTCTATACAAATGGTCAACTTTACTTGAAGTGGTAATAATTAGGGTTACGTAAGTCGTACGTGGAAGGCTCGCTACATGTAATTGGGACCACCCGCGGAGCCCTGGGGCCGCGCTGCCGGCTCGGGGGGTATAACAATGCATTATGCGAATTTAGAGCGCGCTCTGATTAGATAATATGGTCATAACCAATAAGTGCTTCTTTTGAACTGCAATTGAGTAATTTTCTGCGCTGGGCCATGCAGCTGCTGATTGTATTGTGTAGCAAGAAAATCTTTTCATTGCTCAGCGATTCTTGGTTGTTTATACAGCAGGATCTTGGACAATGCAATGACACTTGCTGTGAGTTCTGAGTAACACACTTTTTAATGGGTGTCCCTAGTAGGAGATCAATATAATAATTATGCAGTAGTTGAAGTAGCAGTAAAAGACCCAGTTGGCTTAAAAAGTCAGGAATGTTCTGGCCATTTTTCCGCTCCAATCTCTAATTATATTTTTTCAAACACATTTCTTACACTTCGCGAAGATTATAAAAGTACAGTCACCACTCACCACACTGACCACAAAACCGCGGTGTCCGGCTGTCCAGCGACGTGCCGCGCTTGACTTTGGGAAGATAATCGAGTCGAATCGTCAAAACCACAACACACAATACATATTTTAAGTCGACTTCGATAGCCATCGTAAACATTATTCTGAATGATTTGAGATTGAGAAAAACAGATATATAAAGTCGGTTTGTTGCATGATCTGGCAAAATCTACAGAACCCTTTTAGAACGTCGTTCCATTGACTGTTGTTTGTTTGTTTTTTCTATAACTCCAGTCATACAATCAATCTGTCTAGCCTTTACCCAACTACATTGGGGTTGGCTTCCAGTCTTACCTGATTCAGCTGTGTACCAGAGCTTTACATAGAGCGACTGCCTATCTGACCTCCACAACCCAGTAACACGGCATCACTTGGCAAGACTGGTGTCAGATCTGAAGCTTCTGACTACCCGTAACGACTGTCAAAGATCTCCAAATGACAGCCGGGACCAACGGCTTACCGTGCTTTCCGAGGCACGGAGGAAACTCGGTATGTTGAAATGATCACCCATCCACGGACCGACCTCGTCAAGCGTTGCTTAATCTTGATGATCGACCAGTGCGGCTGGTATTATTTAGCCACTCCTCCGAACTCCAGTCATACAGATGTGCTTTATTCGTACACTTAGTAGGGAAGAGAGCCGTAATTAGCGAATCAATTATTGTCATGATTTGTCCCCAAAACATGATCCTCCTTTAAAGCCACCTTGAACCTTTTGAAATCCACAATCATGAACTTCTTAAATTCAGTTGTCTCAATGACCTAAAGGTACCTTATGTCCTAATATTGGAAACCTAAGTTGTACCTAAAATGTACCTATGCCTTCGTTGAAGTTTGTTCTGATGTGTTGTACTGGGTGCGCCATAAGTTCGTAGGCGTGAGACTAAATTATGAATCCCTACAATGAGTTTTTAATTACGTTACCACAATGATGATGACAACATGCCGTGTAGGAGTAGACCACCCAAACTTGTACCGTAGGAGTTTTCAAAAGTCGAAAGTTATATACAGAATAATAATAACATTAACGTTGCGGACTTGCGGTACATAATAATTATAAATTATAGATTCTGCGTAGGCTATAAATAGCACAAACTACTGGAACACGAACATACCTAAAACACACCACTTTTTGATACGAAACTCTTTCAATACTTACTTGACATATCTGGATACTATATAAAAATATATTTGACATACTTTTTTGACATTGTTGAAGAGTGAAATAGCAGTATTGTTTAATGGATAATTCTTGCTGATTGTCTGTAAAGCTTTCATTTATTTATTTTTTCAGTCCGTAAGATTTAGACATTATATTTTACGATTGATATCTCTAATGGAATCTGAATTTATTTGTTTTTATATTTGTGTTTGACATTTTTATTTGACATATTATCTGTATATTAGAAGAATATCTATTTGATATCATTGAATACTTGTCTGACTATTAGAAGGTTGAAATAGAAGTGTATTATTGTTTAATATAAAATTTTGGCTCATTGTCTTGTAATTCTTTCGAAGCTAGTTAGGTGTAATGTATTTTGTTTTTTCTTTTTGTTCTGTTGAACTTGCCCTAATGGACTATTGAGTATAATGTGTGTTCTATTTTTCTTTAAGCACATCACTTTGAAGGGCTACTGTTCTACGATACAGGTACATAAACCTAGTTTCGAAGTCAGGGTTTTCACTCTGGAACACTAGCTTAACCCTAAGTTTCCCACCTTAAAATTATCGCAGAATTAATGTGACAAATTGTCAAGCGCGCGTTATCTTCTGTGATTGGCTGTTGAAAATTCATTCAACCAATCACAGCAGATAACGCGTGCTTGACAATTTGTCACATTAATTCTGCGATAATTTTAAGGTGGGAAACTGAGGGTAAGCCATTTTTAGATCAAAATAATGTAATACATTTATGGATAAATAAAGATTTATTATTATTATATTAGTGGTGCTTGTTGGCAATTATGATTTTCGACACAATGTATACATTGTTTTGAAAAAATAAATACAATATTCGCGCGACATTTTCACACGCTCCTCAAATCAGTGGACGTAGCTCTAAGTCTCTACACTCAGGATATACGCTCTACTGTTGAGTGCTAATCCTCAAGCACCTCTCGACAGTCCCTGAGTTAAGTGGTTCCGTGGCTCAGCGGCTCTATGTCTCCCGGGTACATTTCATCCAAGTGGCGGAACGTGATCTTTTGGCGAGAATAGATTCGCAAGCCATGGGAACGGATGTGCTGAGTTGCGTAACACTGCTGGGGGTAATGTTGCAAAAAATGTTTCCGGTACTTATTGCATTTGGTGCTTTAAGTATAATCTGGGTACTTATAAGCAAGATATGTGTAGGTACTTCAGGTTTATGAAGGAGGTAATTGAAGCAGGTGGTGTGGTGATAATCCGTTTCTCCTTATATGTATTTTTATGCTACAAATAGTGGCTGCTAATAGCTTGGTTACATTTTTATTTCGCCTATCGGGCATAATGTACTTATTGAATTAAATAGTATTAGAATTGTAAGCGAAATGCGACGAGCATTAGTTTTCTGTCATTGGTCTTGTGCTGTTGTTAATATCTACAATTTTTTTTTACTGTAATGTGTAACGGTTTGTTTTCCTAAATAAATTAAATTTAAATATATGGAGCTTGTAACTAGTGAGATCGTATTTCGAAATTGTTGCATTGTTTTTGAGCTAACTAACTAAAGAAAGAAAACTATGAGCAACAATTAAAGTACACACAATTACTGATTTTTAATCCAATATTTTTAACTAGTGTTTTTATAAATCGCTATGTCACTAGATTCAGATCTTTTCTTTTCAGATCTTTTTCAATTTTATTATATTATGTTAACCTCAACAAGCACGTTTGTTTTCCCGCGAGATGCATCAAGTATTTTTTTAAATATTAGAAGAATATTATTAGTATAATAAGTTAGTAATATTAGTAGTTAACTATTACCCTCACACTCATGTACCTACTCTCAGTCACACCTACAGGCTACACTCTAACTCACATAAACTCACACACATACTTACACCCACTCATACACATATTTGATTTAAGTTAATGTTAATATAAGTTAATATATGTAGTTTTAGCATATCATTTTTATAATATGTTTTGTTCTTTGTATAATACGTCTTGCTATGGAAGAGCGGACTCTCCTAATACAGGCACTATCTGCCTAAAAGGAGGTTCCAATCAAAAATTTTGTTTATACCTAAACTTGTTTTACCAATAAACTTTTTTCATTTTTCACTTATTTAGTCGTAACTCATTATACAGACAATTAAACACTTATTAAATACTTACATTATGCTCATATGACAATCAGCAACCTTTGTCATTTCCAGGATCACGGAAATTGTACTGTCAAAACGGGTAACAGGCATCCACAGCAGCTTCCAAGGAGCCTTTGAGCTCCTCTCAAGAACTAAATGCTCTTGGATATTGAATATCTAATATCAGAGGCATTACATCTGCGATGTCAACTTATAGAAAAAGATGGCATTTATTGTATTCCATGGTGAGTTCATTATTATTAAATCCGCAGAAATAATTTATTTGGATAATGCTGGCACAGGAACGTGGGGATTCGCACAAGAAGAGAGGGCCATATTCACAGAAGTGGGCGAAGTCCATGTCAATATTTAAGAAACTCTTAAAATTACATATCCTTAAAAAAGCGAGCGCTCCTTAGTACATTACATACCACTACTAATAGTTGCGCGTGCTCTGTGTATGTTAACGATCCGGCTGTGTTAATTTGTTTAGATTACACTAGACTTTTAGAATATTTTTGTATATCGTAATTTCTTTTTGCCAAAACTGTACGTAAATCAATAATGTATATTTAAATTAGTTAATCATTTCTCATGCAATTGAAATAATTTCTTACGGGAAATAAAGACGTCTCAAACCTCAAGTCGGGCTGCGGATACTACTCATCTTGATCAGCTTCTCTTTGGGATTAGTAATAAAAGAAAGTTTAGAAAACAGAAAATTTATTGCAATTTTGTAAAATAAATACAATTAAAATCCTTAAAATAATTGTACAAAACGAAACAAAATACAACAATTCTTACAAACTAAGCTCCTAATTAATTCAATAAATTATTCGTTTTATTCTAAAATACTTTGTACGAATTTTTATAGTTATAAAACAATGCGATTTCCTAAAACTAGACTTAAAAATTAAAGCTATTTACAATTCTTTTAATAGTCTAATAATCTCACTTTGGTAAACTGTGGTTAATGAGTTTCTTCTCTTAAAGTAAAACCTAATTTATTATATATCTACCTATACTAAGGAAACACTGGAAAACGTTTTCAAATGCACTCTCATATAAATCCAACTTCATTTTTGCAGACATTATTCAAAACAGTTGAATCATTTATAATTTAAATTAAATCTAGAACAGCGTTTGAAAATAGAGTTCTTCATTTCTAAACTCTCTATATAACACACACATACAAAATCACTCACATTTACATTAAAATATTATATCAATAACAAGCTAATGAACACATAGAAAAACATGTTTAATTTATTGAGGTATAATCTATACTGAATTGATTGAAATATACCTATGTACTTATAAAGAGAACTGAAACTTTACAAACATGAAGACTTAAAAGATGATTCAGAAAAAAAATTGCAACGCATGGAATTATATGAAGTTAGAACACTTTATCAACCCATGAAACCAAAGAATTTAGAAAAATCATGGCCGAGTGGTTACACTCAAATTACAAACGCAAATAATTTAAATTGGCACCTCGCAAATACAATATTCCATGTAACACAAATTACTTGAAATAACCAAACAAATCGATCTAATGAGACGTGTAAACGTTTACACAAACAATTTTACAAACATGTGTATAAGACGAAGGTACAAAGTCAAAATCAACGCCACTTGGTATTCCGCGCAATGCTGTTGCATTATACATAAGAACATGATTCGGGCGACGAGACATTAGTTCGCCGTCGTCTGCGAGATGCATACAAAGTGTTCCATGACACTTGTATGAGAAGATATATGGCTGTGTCGTCATCACCTTCAGACTACCCGCGCATAACTACCTTTAAAGTCTCCATACAAACTGCACACTTGATGGTCGATATACAGCTGTCGCAGGCGCATCTTTAAGATTTGTATCTAAACTGCTGGAATAGTATGGTGAAATATCTTATGCATGCGATTTTAATGCTTATCGGCTTTGAAAGATTGTGTTACACACTTCATCGGCTTATGATAATTTTGCAAAGAGCTCTAGAGGATTTATAAATAAATTTTAATATTTTATAAGAATTGAATAAGCTTGGTGACGCGAATTCGAAGAATGTCTAAAATATGGTCGCCTTTGATGATACAAGGCAAGAGAGTGATTTTTGGCAGTGTACTGAGCCAAGGGCTACAAAATATAAATTATGTATTCGACACTGTACTGTAAAAATGAGTTCTGAATTTGATAGTCTACCACCACATCCTTGAAGAACCGGCAATGCATTAACCTAAAATTTGCTTTATTCCATACTGCCTCGAAATGACTGAAGCCAAACACGAAATGTTCGATCAATACACTTATTATTCCACAGATTTTCCTCCACAACCATAACAAAACAATTTCATTCACGTTGCTCTGATTTGATCTCGTGTTGCCTCTCCGGGGCCTGGGACCGGTTCCCCTCTTCATTACTGACACACGGTACTGAGAAGCGGACGTACAACAATACGCACATGACGACGCCACTATTTCGCGAGCTTCACGTACGCTCTTAACATTTTAAATGAGATACTTCGAAAAAAATCAATGGTTCGTGGTAAGACAGATATCTCAATCTTCGCGCACAATGTGGGAATTGGACGAGGAAAAAATGAGTTGGAATGTGGTTTCATTTCAATAAATTGTGTGGAAATATTTTGACAACAATTTGTATCAAACGAAAATAAATCACTTGGTCTAGTTCTCTATTAATCCAGTAGGTCCACGACACACTCAATCATACTGACATTACACCACTAATTGCTGACAAATCTATATAAACCGAAAGATACATTCATCTCTCAAAAGCAACAAATCTACTAAAAAATAAAGCACTTTTTCAAACGGATGTCAAAGAAAAGTATCAAAAGATGTTCCGAAAAAAAGTCTGGCATCCCATGCCGCATATTTGTAAAACGTTAACCGACGCCCTACATGACTGGGAACGATTAGTGCGGTCTACCGGATTTAGCTACGACTATGTCATTAGATCAGCCACTTCCCTAATCCATGCAACATCTCATACACAGCACTGTGTCCTTTATAGGTTTGGTGACACAGAAAGAGATGCAAGACTTTCTCTTTGACGTAAATATGTGAGGATGATGGTGTTACCGGAACAGTCGTTAGATCAATCGGCGTGGCGTTACATGGGGAACAGACCAGCATTTGTCACCGGACCACCGGCGCCGCCGTATTTATAGCGACGCCTGCGCAACCCGTGGGCGGCGACACATCCACGACACATATTAAAGACAATAGTTAAAATATAAACAACGATCTACATAATTACCCTTGATTCCCTCACGATAGTCTTAAGTTAACTAATACTGTTTTTACAATATGTACAGTTATTGTACTTCAATTTAACTCCTGCTTAGCCGAAATTATTTCTATCTAGAAACACTATAGAATTCTTCACGAATAGTCTCTTCTATGACAGTGTCCTTTTGATATATAGTTCTTTAATATACACTTTTAATTTATTAGAAGTAAACTTCTATCACGTTATAAAGCTGTAACTAGACACACACATCAATGCTATAAGTCCGGACACACGGACAAAGTTCGCGGCACTAACCGGCGTCACTTGTGGTGGCACTTCTTCAATGGGGAGCTTCTTGTGTTTCTCTCCATGTCTATCATGGTTCTTCGTATGATTCTTCATCTTATGATAGCATAGCCTTGCTAGATTGTTCTGCATTCTTGGGCAGTCGTAATCATTGCCGTCGCATTGGCAAGCTGTTAAGGCCGCCGCTTTATCCTGCTTTCTTAGAATTTCTATGGAGTTGAGGCACTTGTTGGAGCACTTTCTACCTCGGAACATGGACCGGCAGAGTCTGAGGTAGTACTGAAGTGCGGTGGCACACTGTGCGTCGGCAAGGCAGATGAGTTGTGATAGACTGCATGAGGAGGTGGCGTTGGCTGCCCCCTTCAGGACTAGAGGTCGACAGATATCGATGCGTTGTTTCGCTTCCAAGCAGTATTCGTCTTCGCATTCACACTGTAACAAGAGAGAATTAAATTAGTTTTTATCGATATTTTTATAGAGCATGACTTGAACACACTGGATCTAGGCTGAGTTAGAATTACCTATCTGTCTTGGTCTAGGATAGTAATGTTCTCAGCAGATACAACGAAAAACCAATGGTAGATGAGAAACATCTCACAGATAGAAGTAAAACATAATATCGAGTTTCTTATCAATCGTTCCAACCTACATACCCACACCCAACGCTCTCCATTCAGAACTGCATTCAAGATTACAAAAACACGTTATGTAAAAGAAAATCTATTAATAATTCAATGTAATAAAGTTTTAGGGAAACTCGTAAATCCTCGCGGTCCATGGCGCATAATAATAACGTTTTAGAACGTAAAATACATTTTACGACAACAAACATTCCGGAATCTATCCACTATCAAAACATGGCGTGATTTGTGAAATTTATAACGCGACTCGGATTATATTCGAACATTAACTTAGCTTAAATAGATGGCCCATTTGTTCAGCTTACTGAAATTATCTATAGAGATTATTCAAGGCTCTAAAACAAATGACTGTGCATTTAAATGGCCTGCATTAAAACTACAATTTACAGAACAAACGAAGGATCACAGAACACATAAGAATGCACTCATGAATAGTTAATACCGTATACAATCGCAGTCTCGCTCGAAACGAAAAGAAACGGCCTCGAAAATTGGCAGTTGCTTCGTTAAAATGCAACAATCGGTTACGCTCTCAAAAAGGTCAATTTACCGGATATCTAGCGCGGATTAATGAAGACACGGCCGCCCGTCTTACGCTTAGTTTTTTGTGAGAACGCAGCAACACCTGCGCAAGAGTCGACGCTGCGGTAGGTCCCGATCAAGACGTCAAATCTCAAGGCTGCGCGCGGCCGCTCCTTTGCTCTGACTTTCGATATACATTGCCCAACGTAGTACTCGTAATCACACTCGCTACTACGATATAATTAAAGGATCGACCGGTTTCAGTTCAAAATGCTGCTTTATCTATGCATAGTACTGGTCAGTAGAGAATATAAAAACGATAACACGTACTATAAACGCACCTGCTTTACGTAAAAGTGTAACAGCAGAAGTAAGTAAATGGATATTTAATTCGATAGTACGAAAGTTGTCCTTAAAATTCATGTGCACGATGTAAATGAGTTCGAATATGGTGTAATGATTTCTGTAATTTAGTGCGAGGAAGCACCTGCGAGACTGGGGGGTCTAGAGTGGCAGATAGGAACGCTTTTTGTTGATACAATTGCGAATGGTGCTGATACAATTTCATTACTTCGTTGACTTGTCCTTTACCACAATGGACTGTATTTGACAAAGTTCAAATATGAAAGGTTTTAAATTGAGAAGTTTATCTTTAACTGTGTTGCTACGATTACGCTAGATGTACTTCGTGTTGAAATGATTCAGAACTTCAATGTAAGTTAAAATAATTACTAGTTTTAATCATTCAAGAAGTAATTTCACAGCACCTAAGAGCAGTAAGTAATGTTAGAAATGTATTTGAAGCAAATTAAAAATATTCAATGTTAAAGAAGACAACATTATATTCATATAATTAAAACCACCAGACGCAAATTAGCTCTACTAAACTATCTTGCAGCAGTTACAGATAATATTAATTTGCCTACCGACAATGTTGGTTTAAACAAAGTAAATATACTTAATGATATGTTCATAATAAAACAATTACGTCGCCGTAGATAATTTACTGTTGGCAGTCGCTTGATTACCTGAAAATCGTTTTAAAGCCGTAAAATTATGATAAGATGCAGACGGTGACAATAAAATTATTTAATTGGGTGTAGGACGTTTTAGTGCAATTGACTATGTCAGTTCATGGGTACCTGTGTATAACTTTGTTATTTATTCATTACGGTACGGGGGCAATGATTGTAATATTGAGGGACTTGTCGTAACGAAAGGTTTCAGTATCAATGTTAATGGTTAAATAAGACAAGACCTACCAAAAGATATGGCTAAAAAGTATAAAGACCTACCAACGCTTGCAAAATGTACAACTACCTTCATATTTGGTTAATAGAAATAAATGATTTGACCGCCGACCACCGATGATAATGATGAATGTATCAAATGGTTTTCAAACTATGCATTTTTATATTTACATACTTACAGGTACAATTTGCAGCTGATACAATTCAATCATATGCATCCGAAAACGATTGAACCATATTTGAAAAAGACTTAATTATGTCAATGATATAGAAGAATTTTTAATTCCTAATCTGGACAGAAAATAAACCTGTCATTATTCGCTTTGAGATTCCATCTCTACATTATATAGCCTACATTTCCAGACATTAAGATACACTCTCTCTTTACAAGAATATCTGCTAGCTGTCTCACTGGTAAGTGCATTAGCACCACTTGAGACCACATGTAGCAGTGATGTGTTAATAGAAAGATCAAAATTGTGCATAAACAGTACCAGGTTGCTCCGCCTACACTGTGGAGTACCACAGGGAGATGAGTGTTGATTTGAATGAACGGGCTTCCAAAATCGTTTTAAGAAGAAAATTAAGGATCTGATTATTACATTTATGGTATTCTATTCTGCAGAGAAAATTGCCTTGTTTCTTTCCTGACTTAGTTATACTTAACTGTTCCTTTTCTCCTCTATGACGTTTTTCTGCTTGAAAGACAGTAAATTCTTTGTTCCTCTCATTTTGTTGTCTGGCTAATTTACTTGTTTTGACTGTTTCTTTTTGGCTTTTCTTGTTTTCTGTTCTAGTGCCGATCTTTGCAATTTTACTTACCGTGTTTGTCTATGCATCTTGGTTTACTGGGGCCAATTTTTTTATTAGCTTTTATTGTGGGACAATAAAGGCTAATAAAGCTTTAAAACCTTGCCTTAAAATAGTAAGTTAGACAATATATTATAATAAAACCCCATTATAATACATGACACAATATGTCGACCTACTTTCAAGGAGTATAAACAAGAAACTTATACAACTGCATCATAACATCAACCGTAATTTTGCTGCACCGGCTGCCGCGAAACATTTCATACGTTCAGTATACAAACACTCCATAAAGTTTGTGGAAACAATAATAAAGACAAAAGTACGCCCACTCTGAATATCACGTCCACGTGCCTCTTCACGTACAGTGATTCGCCAGCCGTCCAACATTCTTCACACATTTCATCCCAGTTTAGAATCATGAAATAAATCTTTATAGGTCACATAAAGATGGAGAAATTTACGCTCAATGGCATTAAAGTATTCAAAATGGCGGTTAAGTATGCAAGATGACTTCCAGGAGCGTTTGGAATGT
The DNA here is from genome assembly GCA_964057195.1 of Orthosia cruda. NCBI lineage: Eukaryota > Metazoa > Arthropoda > Insecta > Lepidoptera > Noctuidae > Orthosia > Orthosia cruda. The sequence continues at coordinate 25,220,610 of OZ059835.1, read as the reverse complement.
TTGTAACTGTAGTTTGCGCTTCTAAATCTATTCAAGTAATTTTCAGACACGTGTGGTGTGTTGATTCGATCATTATTAGAATTTCAGCAAACAACTTCATACAATGCAATGATTGTTTCCATAAATAATAACAACAAACATTTTGCTACACACTTTACTTTTCATGTCAAACAAGACCATGAAATTTCAATGTGTGTGAGCAGGAGCACAATCATATGTTATTTGTTTGACAGCTCTCTCGACGCACAGAATTGTTACTTGGTCCAGCGGGAGACGTGCTAGGTACCAAGTTAGTTCAGGAACGAGGTCGTCAACCGCGACCCTCGACGTTCCTTCGTGTCGGACAAATCTGCCCACAACGTCTAAATTAGATTTTATTGCGGGGCGTCTGCTACATACACCTATACATAACCAAGTAAGTAAGACCTGTAAACCCGGAGGGGGTTTTACGAACTACAGCTCGTAAGTTACTGGTCGTATCCCCAATTGAGTGAGGCGTAAGCTGTAAACAGCTGTTATGAGGCGTAATTGTGACAAGTCAGAACTCTGAATAACCAATCTGAATAGATTCTTGCTGCCGTTTGTAAATAGATAATGATTGCAGTTCACAAGTGGCTGTTTAGATGATAGATTTATTGGACAGCGAGTTCACTTTCATACAATTGCACTTGAAGCATCCAATTGTACCATAATGGTTATATTAAGCCAATTGTTTGGGCCTTTCTTACCACTTTGGAACTGCCTCAAGCAAATCTATCGAGATGGAGCACATTCTACGCCAGCTTATTGTATTGTTTTATCACAACAAAATAGTTATAAAGGGTTCCAACCTCCTTTATGCCTAACTTTACAACTGTAAAATGTTTACGATGCACATATGATATAAAATTATATTACGGGAACCTGGCTTTCTAGTACATTTTAAGCGCATGCTACGCGTGAACAAAGATATTCTTCGAAACAATGGTCCATTACTAGACTCAGTGAATGAAGCCATAGTGTCGGATACATATTCTAGCTAGAATATTATTAGATTTCATATAGCTGGTCATACTCGTAGTCTCTTATTTGCGAGTCTAAATACAGGGAAATAATCTCTGTTTGGACTACGTAAGGAAATATGTTATTTCGGAACTTTGTTGTGAACGCATAACAATGACATGCAAGCATATGTGACTATATCTATGAAATTTGAAGAGCATATAATTGTACAGCATATGGTACAGACGACGAAAGCAAATATAGTTAACCATCTCAAATATAATAAACGAAATTTTGATGACATAGACCAAATTCACACCGTAAAAGTGCATCTTTAATAAGTATAGCCTTTGTTTATACCACTTATGTGACATACAGGAGCAAGAACTGAAATATACGAAGAAATAATAATAAAGGAGCTGCTCTCAAAACGAAATTCCAAGTGAAACAACGCCTGAACTAAGTATGTGAGCAAGTAAAGGTGATGATGATCAAAGTAATCCTAATAGATTCTGTATAATCATAGTAATCCAAATGGTCCGGGCGGTAACATTGATTTTAGGCAGTATTTTCGAATGACATATTAATCAATAGATCTCGAATGACTATTATGTGAACCAAGCGTCAGCTGAGGCACCCGCGGTGGGTGTGGGAGGTTACGAAAGTGGAAAGAAAAGTTTTAGTATAGTAGTAGTAATAGTATATTATAGTTTCAAACGATCCCAAAAGTCTAAAACATACAACAGGAGTCAAGAATAATCTGTCCGTCGACGAGGTATCCAAACAGCTATGAGGCTCATAACTTCCTACTCTTTACGTTCAAGCTTATAATAATGTGTGTTTACATCCGCTGGACGGCTAACTTGTCACTACATACATACATAATCGTTAAATCTTTCAATGTTAATGTTGGACATCCGCCAAAGTATCTCCGGCAATCCTGTGTTAATTCACTTTCTACATTGAATATAAAATTATATTTGTTTTGCACATAAAGATATGAGGTGTCAAAACATTTGCAGTGCTAAAATTGTGATGATTTTAGGTAGGTAACAAGGTATGTCACCTAGGCAGATGAAATTATACATTCCAGCAGTTTTGTATCTGCCACTACAATAATAAAATGTCCCTGTTAAATTAAAATTAATTGACCCAACATTAATTTGGATTTGTTACGAATCTTTGTCTTACTCTCTTATAGTTTACTATTAAATCCTATCATAATAATAAGCTACAGTTAAACAAACTTTTACTTTAAGAGGCTCTTGGATTTGGAACCTCTAGAAACTATATAGGTCAGGATTTGTCTGACATAGCTCACAGACACACCAAAAACTTCTGAAGCTCTAACAGGATTCAAATACAACTTAAATTCATAAGCTCCTTCCCTTCTCGAATAGACAAGAGAAGACTCGAGATCAAGGTTATCAGTGCATTTCCAGACTCTTGAGGACATATGCTGGACTGTTTCTTCAGTCAGCACAGCCTCACACATAATCATGTAGTTTCTGTACATTGAAGGCCCTATTCATATTTGTTATCTACCTTATTGAGCATAAGAGACTGGGCTGCAGTAAACGTCATCTTTAAAATGCCCGAAAGGATTTGGTACATCGAAAATGTTTGGCATCATTACTTCTAACACAACTTACATTCATCAGTTCCTTCCCCTCTTCAGTAGACGTCAAGGCTATCAGTGCATACCAACACTCTTGTAGACATATGCTGGACTTAGTGTGTTCAGTCAGCACAGCCTCACACATCATCATGTAGTTTCTGTACATTGAAGGCCCTATTCATATTTGTTATCTACCATATTGAGCTTATGAAAGTGGGCTGCAGTAAACGACTCAACTTCAAATGCCCTAAAAGATTTGGTACACCGAAATGTTTGGCATCATGTACTTCAAGCACAACTTACATTCATCAGTTCCTTTCCCTCTTCAGTAGACGTCAGGGCTATCAGCGCATTCCCACACTCTCGAGGACACATGCTGGATTCAATGGGTTCAGTCAGAATAGCCTCGCACATCATCATGTAGTTGCCAAGCGCGGCGCCGCAGCCTGTGCGGTAGGCACAACGCGTGCGCGCCTCGTTGCACGACATCGCGCCGCTGACCGCTGCGCACGCGGCAAGCAATGCCGCTACCAGCCACATCACCTGGAAAGAAGAAAAGGACATCAACTTTTGGTCTTTAAGGCGCTTAACACATTTTTATTTCATGCTACATAATTTATCTAGTAATAGATACGATTCGATCGTCAATCTATTGAACACGTAATTATGACACGATATCTTGCGAAAATACCCCGATTCAAACAGTAAAACGCCTATAACTTTTGAACGGCTGAACCGATTCTCAAAAACAAAATCTGTTCATCCATTTAGGACCTATGATGCCACAGACAGATACACAAATTCACAAACACACAAGTTAAACGTCATACTTATAACACTCGTCTTTTTACGTCGGGGGTTAAAAAGCATAACCATTTGATTCGGGTCGGTATGGAATCGAACGGTTGTGATTACGATTAGCTATAAATATGTTGGCATCAATGGTCTTCGCTTCATCACACGGACAAATTGACAGCTTCAGAGTCTTGGTGGAGTTACCATCTAAAGCTTTAAAGGGTACACTAGTTTTAGTTTTAGTTTCTGGTCTTCCTAACTAATCTGCAAGCTTATGTAATTGCCAACGCAATGACTGTACATGGCAAGTACTTGTTGAATGTTTGCCGTTCATCTCTTCCATTTATTTAATGATCATATACTCGTAGTTACCTGCTAGAATCTTTAATGTTCTTCAAACCAAGTACCTATATTACAATTTGCAGTTATAAAGGCTAACGCAAGTTAATAATTGCACAAACGCAAGCTCTACCCATAACTATACAACAAAATAAATGAAGCTTACAATTACCTCGTTAGGTTAAGGCTTAAGTTGCAGTCAAAATGCAAATTCCGCTTTACAAAGTATAGACTACAATGTATCGGTAATGAAGCCGTTGCTGACGTGGTGTTGGCGTTCTCTCGCCATTTCTAGTCTCTCGGTAACTCCCGGCATCTCTCGGTTAATCTCGCGCTTACTCGGGCATGTTCTCGGAAGGGCCAAGCCGCTTCGTAAACAAACAGAATCGCGTCACGTCCACTCGTCACTCGCTACTAACTTACACGTTTACCGTAACACTGAGGTAGGGTTGGCGGTAATTTGGTCTAGTCTGAGCATTATTTTTTTGAAGTTGCAATAGATCGTTAGGTTTCGTGTCGTGAAGACAAACTTTCAGAGAGCTCGATTGGACAGAGAAAACTGTGTAAAATAAAATTGTCTTCGTTAAGTATCCCGACTTTATTTCCTTTATGCTTTTTAAAGGTGATCTTTGTTTATATTAATTAAATATTAAGAATCTCACCGACTAAGAATGGATGACGTCTCAAATCTATATCCAGAAAAGCAAGTAAAATTGGGACAAACCCACCGCACTATTCCCAAACCACTGCAACTCCTGAAAGCCAGAATCAACAGTGGCTACCACCAGACATTGCCTCAGCGCTTTGCTGAGGCAATGAAGCTCGACGAAATCCCGGAGAACGAATTTAACGGTCTTGCAAATAAAATAATCAGAAAAGAATAAAGGAGGAGTAGGAAAACAACGTAATTTCCACTTCCATAGGCAATCAAGTGATCTAGAAATTTAAAAAGTTGAAAAAGAAGTCTTTTTGACACCCCTAATATTCAGAGACAAGAGCATAAGGTCGTCGTCCGCCCAAGAGTCCCCGATGCAAAAAGAAAACAAACTGACAACTTAAGATGTCCACCACTCCGGCGCAGGAGCGAGTGTAACATTACAATAACAATTGTTACCTGCATTAAAACATCGCCCTTATTCACATACAAATAAAGACTACGCCGCAGTAGCTACGGATAAACAGCGTACCCTACGTGAGCTGTTTGCTTTAGTAATTCAATTACATAATAGAATTACAATCAAGACCAATATTGAAGAATACTTAGAGTGTAATTTTTTGAGAGTAGAGACGCATGACTATGCTGAAGTTTAATTCGAAGAAAAAACATAGAATGTGATTCTATGAATCGAATCTCATGTCCAACCACTCTTGGCGACATATCAATGTATCTCTTACACTCTTCGTGTAACTCTATTTAATCGTGTCAATGTTTATGCAACGCCTCAAACCCGCTCGACCAGAGACCAGAATGGAAGTGTCGTTACCATAATAGTGTCATTACAGCACATGATTCGTGCAGTTGGTGTTGGGGTTAATAAGGTGGACACCAAAGAAAAGAACGGTATTAAGGGTTTGAATAATACGAGTTTAATTACCCTTTGTTTTATATATCGGAAAGGTTTGTGTAGCACATGTGGTTCCTACTAAGGTTGACGAAATACAGTACCGTGACCAGCTAGCATTTCAGTTTCAAGTGTTGACAAGGGCTCAAATAATAAACTTTATAATTTATATTTAGACAGAGAAGGCTAATAGTGTTGAATAGTATATCAATACTATTATTTTTGACCAGCTGACCCCCGCGGCTTCGCTACCTTCAAATAGCTATCTACCTGACTACCACCAACCTATCTACCCTACCTACCCACCTGAGCCCATCTACCTTACCCACCTACCATCCTACTCACCTGCTCTACCGATTAACTTACCTACACTATATCCCTACCCTATCCTACATATCTACTTACCCTACCCTACTCTATATACTCTACCCTACCCTACCTACCCTATCTACCTACCTACCCACCTACCCTACTTACCCTACCCTACCTACCAATTTGTTAAACTATTTATTTGAATAAGAATGAATACTAAAATACTAATGTAACCAACTTTTGTTTCTACCGGCGATCAAATTAAATTTTAGAACACAAAAGCTGGTATTGTGACTTAACTATGATAATGAGATATATTCTCTCACAGACTTTTTTGCAGATAATAATGTGTACATCAATCATGTAGTACATAATTTTTATGTATCATCAATAGTTTTCTCAGGGCACGCCAAATATTGAAATTTATACGCAACATTTTGCTACTTTGTGTTACATTATTGCAAATTTCATAAGAATCTCGATGAAGAGACCAAGAAAATAAATTATTGCCTATGTTACTTGGGAATAATGTAGCTTTCCATAGTTGAAATATTTTTTTAAATCGGTTCAGTAGTTTCGGAGCCTATTCGGTACAAACATTCTTTATAATATTGGTATAGATAAACTCCAACAGCCCAACTAGAAAGTGGGTTCCAAAACCCAGGACAGTTCTAGGTAAGAGATTGTGTACGTGAGATGACAAGAACTAATGGACAGGCCACGTCGCGATATAATCAAACGTCAATATAACACAAACCGAGTCGTGAAACCCGTGGTCGTGACGACTAACCCAACACTATATCTTTGGCACCAAACTCGGGCCGACGGCAACGTGGTAAACATTATCTAAATCAAAATCCGAGAAAGGCAACGTTGTGACATTTCTAGAGTCGTAATCCAAACGGCGAGCGGTTAGCAGGCAGGTGTGAAAAGCGCCTAGTAATTGCTCGCACTCAGTCAACAAACTTGGCTGGCACAGCAACACACGTGGAAATATTCCACGGTGTACTCCACCCACCTTGAAGTAAATTCGTTTATATATTGTGACGGCTAGAATCTGATCTAATAACTAGCAGTGTTTACAGAACATAAAGTTTTATTAAAGACTTTTTAAGTTTACAACAAGAAGAACTATCAAACTATCTATCAAAAAAAACATAAACTACCTAGTTAAGGCTCAGTTATTTAATCCATAGTTAACACAACCAATGGTTAATTATGTTAACCATTGGTTTCGAATATCGGTACAACACCTTTATTCATCAATTGCTAGTTCAAAAAAATTGTGAAATAATTAACTCTTCACCCTTTTTTGAACATTTGTGTTTCGAACAATTGATGAAAAGACGTATTTAAACGAAATTTGAATCCATTGGTTGAGTTAACTACGGATCCAAAAACTGTGTCTAAGAGAATGCACTAAGACGTTTAAGCACAAACGTAGCATGACTACATTATGATGTAGTGCGACTGCGGTTGCGCGCGCGCCGCTCTAACCAGAAACACAAACAAGTCGTGTTCCCGCGCAGCTCATTTATTGCATGTCGTTAGGCGCCAACTACGAGGACAAATAGCTACCGAACATGTTTACAGACCATACTTGCATGGGTTTGGAATACCAGTTTACGAGAAATTCCATAAAGAGCAAATTTTGTTACAAACTGTTTAAGTTTTGACAATATTTATATTATAAGAAGTATCTATTTTATTTACCCACGTCCGTGTGGCACTAGCGGGGTGCCAACTGAAAATTAGCGCTCGGTGTTTGACGCCAAGCAAATGCTGAGTTGGTACTCCTTTGGGTGTGGGCAGTGGGACACCCTTTATTGTACGTTTTTACTATTCTTCTCTGTTACTTTGTATTTGTAATTGTTGCTGTTGGTGTTGTGTAGTGTCTGTCTCGAATAAATGTTTTCTAATCTATTATTTTAATATATTCCGACTGATCTAAATCCTTTTGACCGGTAATAAACTTTCTGTCTTGAAGATTGGGCCCTGTATTTTCTGTATATGGTATTGCTTAATCCAAGCTGTAACTTAGGCTTAGCACGCACTGCGATTTTTATTCGCGCGAATTTTTTTCCGCGCGTTCTGTGGCCTATGGAGTTGTATGAAGCTGCACGCACTGCGGAAAAAAAATCGCACTCAAATAGTACTAAAAAATTCGCGCGGAAAATAATTCGCGCGAATCAAAATCGTTGTGCGTGCTATGCCTTAGGCTTGTGCGTGTTCTGTTGGCTCTATTTATGGGCGGTTAAGCACCTTTTTAAATCTTGTTTTAACACAACTCTAAAGTTTATTTTGTCCCTATTCCTGATCCCCACATTTCTGAGAAAATGCGGACTAGATTCCGAACTCAGCATATTAAACCTAGCATATTATTTGCAAACCTGCCGACCTTAAGCATTTATTAAGATAATTTACAGCTTCTATAACCACTATTTATCTACAAAGTAAAGCAGTAATGATAATGTCTACTCACTAGATTTCAAGTTCAACCGACACCATATTTAACGGTAGACGGTAAGTAAGTTTTGATTTATCACCACTACATACAAACTAATGATACTGAGTATTCCTCTAAACCAATGTCCATAGTGCTGATTTACGATGCCCGTATTTATGGAGTCGGATATACTCGTAAGAGTAAGTATAGAATCGTCTCACGACACGTTATGTTCGAATATAAATGATCGTATTAAACCGCTTTCTAAAACCTGTGCACCTGCTGTAGCTTGCATATATGATACACGATTTATTAAAATAAATATTGGTTGTAGGAATGGAAATGATAAGCGCACATTGAAAGCTAACGATAATATTCAAGATTTAGTTACTCTGTATTTAGGTGTTGTTTTAGCTGATGCATTCAAATTCGCGAAAGTATGTTACAAGTAATAACTTTTACAGACATTCCAAAAGGTATGACATGCTAACTGACAACATAAACTCATTCTAGAATAATCTAAGTATAGGTAGAATAATAAATATAACATTATTTCCTAAGATACCAATAAGACTAACAGCTGTACTATATTTCCCAAAAAAAATACTATAGCTATGAATATTAATTTGCCGCAGTATACAGTAGCTATATAAATAGTACATGACGTAGAGAAAACATAAGTATACTTTGAAAAAGAGGGTATCTTTTCTTGTAATAAAGTAACATAAAACTAAGATAAAGAACCGTAATACTGAATACATACAATGTTATCAACAGACGCACCATGTTATTCCAACAATGCTACAATTTCTAATTTAATAAACTTGTTAGATTAACATGTTACATTTGGATGAGAAAGTCATCAGATTTCATATCTCACGACTTGAAGTAGATGTTACTAGATTACCATTAGATACAATCGGAAGAATATGGTCTATATATAGCTCGACGAACCATAAACTTATAGATGAACTAAGACAAAAAAATGACCATAGACCCTTCACCTATTTCGAAGTCGGTTAAAAATTAGTATCATATGATTTCAAAGAAGTTGTTCTTGGACTTCCAAAAGACATCTTTCAGAAGCGATAAAGCCAGAGCATATTATAGATCGGCATTAAGACTGTATATTTAGAGTATTTAATATTTATAGAAATGCAGATATCAAAAGTTCTTTGAAAACAACCTTAGATAGCAAGTTGCAAATTACGAACTACTTTACGACAGTTTTGTTCTTGAATCCACTAACAATAACACAGCTCAGTGCAAAGTCTTTAACAATTAATTTATTAGCGTAAACAACATTCATTCAACACTCCCCACAATCATATAACTGCCACATTAATACTAAATCAAACTAAACAAACTTACGCAACATAAAATGAAGTAATTACAAGAAAACAAGTGATTTAGATAATGTTATCTTGTGTTTCCGAATGTCTGCATTCCGTTATCTGAACGACCAATATTATTAGACCTCTTAATTGACCCGCGCGAAATTATCTTTGAATGAATAATAGGGCACTTGAAGTATCAATTAAGTTTGGGATTGTTTGAAGAGATTGGAGTTGTTGCAATAATTGCAGATAGTATTTTTTGACTCAACCGATTTCCATGCTGACAGTGAGTTTCGATTTGTCATTGGCTGGTTGATTGTAAGTTAAATCAGGTCGTCTTGCATCATGATGAAGCAAAAATGAACAGTAAATAGATATATTGCATCTGGGATAAAAATACCGATTCAGATAGACTATAACGACAGGCAGACAAAATATTTCTAGGAAGTCTAGGAGTAAGAGCGATATTGAGAATAGAACCTTCGTTATTGTAGTGGCACTAAAGGACATTTCGATGGCTACTTGAAACCATAATAGGTGTCCTTCGTGCTTCGTTTGAATATCATGAGCTGTTACTAATGTTTTTGCTCAAGTAACTACATAACTCCCGGGTATATTTTGGTTCGTTAAATCTACGGTGCAAACAGCTGAGCTACTTGCGTGTATATTATTATAATTCGCAGAATATTGTGGCCTACATTCAAACAAGGATCTATTGCTATTGCATTGTCCTCCATAGGCATGGAAATACATGGATGATAAATGATACTAACTTGCCAGATATGTACGTTAAAATGTTCTAAAGATTAAAGAAATATTGGAGTAATCAGAGCACAATAAAAATTTGTAAAGCGAATTTTGTCTTATCTTGAATTTAAAGCGTTTGCTCAATGTCATAGTTTTGTAAACTCTTTACCAACACTTTAATGAGGTTATCGCTAATTGTTTGTCACCCGATTAACGACTTTGTTGGCCCTTGGGAGATAAAAGTTATGAAGATACCGACAGTATTTTAATTGAAATGAAAAACACACAAAGTAATTTTTTTAATCACTGTACGAGGATAAAGTTCTAGTAGTCATATTATTTCAGTCAATGTGGCGACGCTTGAGGGAGGCCTATGTTCAGCAGTGGAAGTCTTTTGGCTGAAATGATGATGATGGCTATCATACCTAATTTTGACACTGGTGTTACAATTTTAACAACTAAAAGAACTATAAATTAGGATGGTTCAAGGTGAGAGTGATTCAGCAAACTCTGCAGTTTGGTAAAAACAACTTTGAGAGAGAGGCTAGCAGAATAATACAGCTGGGCGACTTTTGGGAATCTTCATCGAGTCTTCTCATCTCCAATTCCACAGAGCCTAAAGACACCCGTCTTCAATCAGTGCTGCTACCTGTTATGAATTACGGTGCCGATACGTGGACACTCATATTACGGATTGTCCATCAGCTTAAGGTCGCTCAGCGAGCGATGGAAAGATCTATTATGCTTGGGGTTTCTCTGAGGGATCGAATCCGGAACGAAGTGATCCGGCAGAGAACCAAAGTAGTCGACATAGCTCAGAGAATAAGCAAGCTGACGTGGCAATATGCTGGCCTTTAGTTGGGGAAGACGTGTTCTCGAGTAGAGACCACGAGTGGATAAACGTAGCATAAGACGCCCTCAGACTAGGTGGAGCGACGATCTTCGCAGGGTGGCTGGCAGCAGCTGAATGAGAGCTGCCGAAAATCGAGAGCAATGGCGTACAATTGAAGAGACTGCTATAGGCTGATGATGAAGATGATGAAGGTGGGAGTGAATAGGACTTCGCATGCGTACATAAGTGAATCTATTAACAATACAAAAGCTCTACAAATCCAAAACGAATATCGAGTATATTTCATACTGTACATTTCCGAGTTGCATTTCTCAGTAACGGAGAAGATAATCAGTGAATGCGGCTAGCCTTGTTTCAGGGAACACATGGCAACAGGACACCTACTACTGTCGTATAAAATGCAAGAACGCAACGCATGCAGACTGGAACAAACTACATAATGATAAAATTCGCTTCAGCGTTGCGTTGATAGCAAGAACTTAAATATATCCATCCCTGTCTACAAAACCCTCTTACTTATTTCTTAATTTACAAGACGAATTGTGGATTTATTCTATATGCTTTTTTGGAGTCCCACATGGCACATATTTCTCATGTTGCATGAAATTTTTCCTAAGATTGCGTTGGCCGGTACGATTCTGACATAAGTTTAGGATTGTGATTCTGCTACTAGGTATTAACTATTAACGTGTTTTTGTGCGTGAAGATAATTATTTAACCATAAAAAATATTTTAATAACAAAGCTAAGACCAATAAACTATGAAATGATTACTACTCTATTGATGAGTTCAATTAATAATAATTACCACATGGTAAAGATAATACGGTTATTAATAGCATTTTATTTCAATTGATTTAGTGCACTTAACATAAATCTAGATTAGTTATGACTGACTTTACACTATTTTCTCATCCTCTAACCATCAGTTTCCCACCTTAAAATTATCGGAGAATTAATGTGACAAATTGTCAAACACGCGTTATCTTCTGTGATTGGCTGTCGAAAATTCATTCAACCAATCACAGCAGATAACGCGTGCTTGACAATTTGTCACATTAATTCTCCGATAATTTTAAGGTGGGAAACTGAGGGTTAAAGTTTTAATAATATTAAAGTGTTTATAAATAGAAGCAAGATTTAAAAAAAGTATATAATTTTTTAGATCTTTTTAACTAAAAAGCTAATTTTAGAACTGTTAATTTATATGTATATCTCCTAAAATGTAAAATAATAAAAAAACAAAAACTGCCTAAAGTATGGACCTTGTTAACGCTCGATATATAAGAGCATCTTATTTTAGTCTACGTACAGAACGAGACGTGGTAGACTATGCGGGTAACACTAAAGATGTTTGGTTTCACACAAATCTCGTGTTACCAGTATAAAATAAATCATATAAATCAATGGGGCTCTCAACGAGGCGTAATCCTAAGCTGCATCTGAATATATTCACAGGAATCGCAGGATTCAGCTCATATTACTTTGCGGGGTTGATGACTCAAATGCAGGAGCTAATGCAGTATTGGATTTGAAGAGTGAATGCATTGAAGCATAAGATTACCAGCCATGTGAATGAGCCAATTAGCGATTAAATGAATTCAGTTGGCAATAAGAGGATATCATGTAACAAATTGACTACACCTTGTCACTTGATGTTATGTTTGACATTGAAAGACATGAGAGTTATTACATTAGGACGACTGTTACTTCTCAATTTTCCGGTTTTGAATATTCAGGAAGTTAACAAGGAAAACATTAACGGAGAGACCAGAATGGTGGAAAAAGGTCTCTTTTCAAAAAGAGGCAAGAATGGCTCTGAACAAAAGAGGTGTTTGGCGCCAACCGTGATAAAACAATTACTTGATGGGCCACAATCCTAAGCATTGCAGAAACGAGAACTAAAGTATAATGAAAAAGTAAACTAGCCTGTCCCGACACCGAGTCAGTTAAAAGAAACTTAAATATTGTTTGTTGTTCCACGAACGGAAGCAAACTGATTGGCTCCAATCCAAAGGACGTCCGGCTCAACACCACTTGAGCTCTTGTTTTTGCAGAGCGGTCCATCGAAAAACATATCAATATACACATGAAAGTGTTCACTGCAGTATTGTAATAGAAATAAAAACATTTCTTATAGCTTCACAAAAACGAGACACGACATTTGGAAGCAATACTCAATCCTGGCAAAAAATCTTGCGTAACCTTTAACAATAAAAGAACATCTTAATTCGTATTTCACGCAGGTAACATCGCTTGATCGCTTCCACGGGACAAGGTAGAAATAAAACTCAAAAAAATTAACAGTAGCAAGTAAAAAAGGGCAATTCAAAAGGGCCGCAGGTAGCAACTCTTAACACTTTATTATAATTGTCTAGTTGTGCGTTCAAATAGAACACATTAGCTACTATTTCGGCGTTTAAGAAGAGATGATTTTATTGTTCCCTTGCTTTGAAACTAAGTACCCGAAAGTAATAAAGAAAGGTTTACGATGTCCCAATAAAATAATGCAAAAGAAAGACGATATACTGCAGTTATCTATGGATACAGAGAATTGAAAAATGGGATGACTGGCGACTATGCTGTCTCATGAAAAACAGATGTCAATTTTGACTCTTCTCCGGAATCTACAAATTCGTGGGTTCAGATGCAGGGACACACCATGCTGCTCATAAATCATTAAAAAGGTCGGTTTGGGAGACAAATTAAGACATGTGGCTTGCAGCTGCAAGGGTCAGAATAGTAAATGAGCCGTACATTTTTTTTGTTTCCAAACATCGAAATGAATATAGAAGTTCTAATTCAAGTATGGAGTGGAGATCATTCGCACGCGTGACCAAAAGGAAAACAACGTTTAAATATCGCGATCGGTTTTGGTAACGAAGCCGATAAAATCAAAACGATCGTAACCGATCAAACGTGTTACCGTTTCGCAACGAGACACCTCGTAAATGTTTTGTTAGTCATTTCAGTTTTCACTTAACTTATTTTCTTATACATTTTAATATAAAGAACAAAGGCGTCAATAAAAACTCATTTGAGTTTACATTCGATATACTTAATAAAGTTTAAAATAAACGTATGACTTGAATTCGTATGCATCATCGCTACCAAAAATTACGAAGAATATAAAATACTCGGAAAACAGTTGTTCGCTTCCTTTAGATATGAATGCGTCTCCATATAGAAACCCCTACACAAACAAGCATCCATATAACTTACATCTAATCACGAGTATAGGAGATGCCTCGTGTCATATCATGTCACTATCAAATCATATTAAAGCTTAAGCAAACATAACTAAGAAGAGAAGAAACGTATTGTTTACTAGCAATCCCAGATAACACAAGTCGGTAACATGATATTCTTGAAGCCTAGTCATCCACTGTTAATTACGAAGGTAAACATAGATTAGAGACAACTGATGCTGCTGAAGCTATCCAATTTCTCGCTTCGTGAAAAGAAAATAAACATTTTGGAAGAAATTATTCTCCAAGCTGGACAATCCCAGTTCATTTGTTTAGTTAGTAAACTGAGCCCACAATACAAACTTTAGTAAGATCCAATTCATATATCAACTATAACTGTAAGTATAATTTTCCGGTTCTGGAAATATTTTGAATGAGTCGAAAAAGGTCATCGTGTTACCTAAATAATAAGAGTAAAGAATTAAAATTCTACTGTTGATATTGCCTGAATATTTACTCAATTCAGACCATTATCACTTCGCGTCAAATGTAGACCAAAGATTTGAGCATTAGCTCCCATTTGAACATGTAGCCATAACTTAAACATGCTAGGAACATGACATCCATCGCTAACAACTTGAAACAATCTGTCTTCATGAGATCATTTGCATCTGTAATTTATTAGTCGACTTCATAAATTATTGGTGCCTTAGTTCGGTGTTCGGTGACTCCCAATGTTTTCTAGTTGGAGATAGGATGATAGTCTTGAAAGGCAATGAAGAACCTTAATACAATGACGCGAATGCATGTCTCTTTCCTCTTTGCGAGATCTTAAAAATATTGTTTTTCGGTGGTCAATACTTTTATTTCACTATCCGTAATCCTTCTAGTCGGTAAGAGTAAGTTTGTAGCTTAGCCCTTAATTTCTGTCTTGAAACTTGTGGTTTTCTATGATGCAGTAGCAAGATTTCGTCGAAACAGCTTAATATTAATATACAGAAAATCTATTTTAGTATTCCATATTATTCCGCCATCTGCCTCATCGTTCGTCTATTGTCGGATACCAAAACCCAAATTATCATAATTTTCCGCTCGCCACTCGTTCTGCGAAACTCGCGAGACGTTTCGGTCGTTAAATAAAATACCTTTTTAAAACCTCGGCAGTTTGCTCTGACATTTGTATACTGTATATTTTAAAATGGGTCTAAGTTGCTTATTTGTGATGCGTTACAAATTGTGCCTTATTGAAGTTTAACAACCACTTGGCAACTCCTTGAAAGACTTTTTAGTCTAAATAGGTAGCGTCTAATTGCATACCGTTAAAGAGACTAGGAAAATAATTGAATTGGCATAGTGTTCGATCATTTGGAAACTCTCAGAACTCTACTACAAGAGGATTGTTGAAATAATGACGAAAACTATCCAGTGTTTTTGTTCCCAGTTTGGAAATGTCTGCAATAAAATGTTATCTTAAGTTGTTTGGCTTGCCTTCATTATTGTGTTTGTTCTTTATTAGTTTGCCCTTGACGGGCACTACCTTACAGGTAAGAAGGGAAAATAAACATTACTATGGACAGCGTACGGCAATAAATCAACTGAGGCGCTGAATACAGCTTTATGTGCGGAACGTGCGTCCGTCTAGATTAGAAAATGTTGTAGAATCTTAATATTTAAAAATAATTCAAGTTTCAGATTTTATGTTCCATTATTATTCACAGAGCGGCGTCAAAAACACATTTAGATACAGATGAAGTGCAGTCCGAGATCAACCGTCTGGCATATTTTATTTTTAAATTGCAACAGTTTCAACCGTGCGAAAAATTTTAATAGTCATCGGTTTCATTAGCATGCTGAGTTCGATCGTGTATGTCCACTCAAAAGCCGCATAAAATGTCGTATAGCTATCTGTCAAGTGATATATTTACGTCAAACATTTAATAGACCATCTCATTAGTTCAGTACACGTTCGATACAACTAAGGACACGGGAAAGGCGAGGACAATACTGCTTTGCCTCCAGTACTTACTCGATCAATTGAGTTATTTCTATGCGATATCACGAATATGCAAATGTGTTTTACTATGCGATGAATTAACTTGCGATCCCTGTTATTGGTGCTACGTACCGCATTCATTGTATAAATCATGACATGTGTGACCTTAAATCTTACGGTAAATAATCATTCATTACAGATAGTTGTTCTACAATGTATGTAATGACTTCATTCATATCGTGATGTTTGTTTATAGCTGTATTATTATTTCTTACGAATAACAATTACAATTCTTAATTGAAAATAGGTATTTTGACTCTATCTTTCTCTACATATATTATTGGTTTTAAAACTTGTATTGGCTCGTTTTTGCAAATTTCACCTACTATGGTAGATACTATCATAAATTCAAAATTTATTGTAACGTAAATTGTTGGAACCAGTGCATCAGCTGGGTCTTACTCTTAACAAACTAATAAGTGAACAAACAGAATTCCTTCGTCCAGTCTATTATTAGAAACGTTACAATAAAGTTAAAATAAGATAAATGCACGTACAAATCTTGCTTCACCGCTCTCGCCGTAGTCACATGGCTCGTGTTCATTGGAAAGTTTAGAACTCCTGTTTTTGTTAAACTTTTACGATCTCCCACAAAAATATCACTGTTTTATAACGTCACATGAAACCATCACTATATTCTTGAATTTCCAAGTAAAGTTTTATTTACGAACTCCGATTTTCAGTTTAAAGTACGATAACTTGTGGTGTATTTGTTTGCGTTTTGTTTATGGTGGACGCAAAGCCGGGTACGTAGGTACGTTCGTCCGGGTCGCGCGCGCGCCTCCGATTGAGTTGTGTACTTGTGTTTAGAGTCGAGACTTCGAGAGCCCCGCAAGTCCCGCCACACCGCCAGATGACAGCTTCATATCTTCTTCCCTGCCCGACCCCACTCCCACCTCTTATGTCTCGTCGAAATAAACGCTCTCTGAACGAAATAGACTTGTTGCATTTTTATTTTATTTTATTATTCTACTGGCACGGACCGGACAAGTCCGAATGAACTGTCTTCGGCTCTGTCGGATCTGTAGGATTAAAATGAATGATTAGAGGCTTTTCTTGAATTCTATTTGTTGATAGATATAATTTATCTAAGTTATGGAGGATAAATATATAGTATTTCCCATAATATAGCCGTATCTACAAACCTTATTTGAATGTCCTATCATTTTTAAGGTGTCAATTGTATTAAATGTTCACTGCGAATATTTGAAATCAAACCAAAAAAAATAAAAAGGTTGATGTCTTACTTAGTATAGATGTTAATCCTGATTTATCTCTTTTATTTTTAACACTTACGGTCGAAAATCGCTTGCTTTTACAAAACTGTACATACGACTACTATCCACTGTCCGTATGTAACAAGTTCTCGAGAAAGTCATTATTAAGATCTTCGCCGGGGAATATTTTTTGTTCAAGGCGGCCAGTGTTTGTACGGCATAAAAAAAGTTTATTTTAAAATTGCGTTGATTGAGTTGTTATGGGCCGGCTTCGAGTATCGGAGTGATTTCATGCTTGCAGCGTCGCTTTATAAACAACTGATTACGTGTTGATGCGGATGAAATAATTGTGGTGGTAATCTGCGTTGGGAATTTCTTCTGGAGTGCTTTTAGTGTGTCATTAACAGTAATTACAAGTTTTGTTGCGGTGATTGCACTGTGCTTTTAATTCGGGGAGAGTTTGATTAAGTAATTAAGATTGGAAACTCTTCTAATACCACACCTAACATTTCGAATCAATACGATTTATCAGAAGTTAGATAGAACTCTCAACGTGTTTCTACTCTCAGTCGTAGATTTTGGTAAAGCTTTTAGTAGACCTACTTTTGACTGCATTTTGTTTAGAATATTATTATATTTATTAACTTGCGTTCCAAAGACATATCTAGGTAATTAATAGTAAAGATCAATACCGGCTTCGTCCTTAAGAGCTCAATATTTACGTTCTATTGAATATATTTTTTAATTTTTTGTTGGTGTACCATACATAAGGCAGAGCTTTCGGTTTTCTTTAATTTGAATAAATTTCTAGTGATCTTGACAACCATATCCATACCATATCTAATCCATACTAATATTATAAATGCGAAAGTAACTCTGTCTGTCTGTTACCTTTTCACTCCTAAACCACGGAAGCGATTTAGATGATATTTGGTATGGAGATAGATAGTTTGAGACCCTGGGAAGGACATAGGATAGTTTATACTGGAAATCATCCTAAGAGGGTGCAAAGGCGGGTGGAAGTTTGTATGGTGAACTAATAATTTCTCAAGTAAAGCGAAGTAAAAAAATAGGCGGTTCGAAATACTAATGCCGCGCAGACGAAGTCGCGGGCAACAGCTAGTTCTCCCATAAATTAAGAACCTGCCTACGTGGCCATATTTGCCTGTGCATCATTTTTCCAAAAGTATCCTGAATAAAAGTATACTTCCTTCTGTTCCAGGATATTCGTATTCTGAATAATTGAATAACGATCGATTCAGTGGTAAAGTCGTGAAAATATTAGACAACGTACAGACAGACTGACAAAGTTGGGTAAGTATACCAACTTTGTATTTATAACAAAGTAGTATGAATATATGTAATTTGATGGAGCTAATAGTTGAAGCGCGATTTTTTGAAAAAGAGTTCCTTAAAAACATCATGGGGAGCTTAAAATTCAAGTAGTTTAATTGGTTAGTTATGTCGTCAACCATTCAAGAATTTAGGAGTACCACGGATATTAAAAGCGTGTAGCGAAAAAAAAACTGATGATTGTCTTGGTAAAACATGGTCACGGGCACCCAACGCTAAGAAAGATAATTTGGTTCATATAAATTGCACTAGATGGCGTGATAAGCTTCGACTTGTTATTGAGTTTTGTGAATAATAAGATTTTCTAGAGACGATCATAAAAATAAATATGTTCTTGTTTAATTAACTCTCCTATGCACAAAATTAAGGAATATTGGGCACTTAATTACATTTCAAAAATTATTTGAATGTATCATTTCAAATTGATTCCAATAGATGGCGCGGTGTTAAATTTGTGAGGCATCCGCTCGATTTGTTAAATTTGTTTTGTTACACATTTTGGTACAATTAAACTTTAAAAGAAACAGAATTACTAAACGTAGATTAATTTAAAAATAAATAAAAACACGAACCGAGTAAACTCTTTTACTCGCAAGTCACTAACACCATCTATATCCGTGGAACTGAACCGAACGCGATCGATGTTCATTAAAAATAATTAGCTTAATCAGACGAAAAACGCTAGTTACGTGGGCACGGTTTCTTTGTAGGGGATGAGGCATCTGTATGCTAGTATTATAAGTATTATCTGTAACATGGTTTACACACGGATACGATTCCATGTCGAGTCTAATTTGTAATAAAAGTATGCCAAACATAAATTACCTACTTATAGGTACTTGCTTACCCCGATTTTTGTTGCGATATCTCGGATCAATCGATTTCTCTTGTTCCAATAATGCTGCTGTAATTTTGTTTTTTTTGCTTTCCTCTATTTTGTCCACTCATGGGCAAAGGCCACCTCTATTATTTTCAGTGTTTTGCTTCATCTCGCCAATTTTCGAGAAAGCCATCCAATTCCAAGGCTTACCGCGACGCGACCCCGTCCAGCTGTATCAGGGCTCCAGTCTTGCAAAACGAGTCTGCAGCTTACACGGCATTGGCGGAGACCCAGTTTGGCTTCCGCAGGGGGCGCTCTACGGTGGACGCAATCATGCGCGTGCGAGCCCTCACGACGGGGGATGCAGTCGCCCGGGGTGGGGTCGTCTTGGCGGTGTCTCTAGACATCGCCAATGCCTTCAACACCCTGCCCTGGAGTTGCATCAGGGAAGCACTCCGGTATCACCGGATGCCGCCCTACCTCTGTCGCGTGGTCGAGGCCTATTTGACGGACAGGGCCGTCATCTACCCCGGTCACCAAGGAGAGTGGAACCGGCGAGAGATGTCGTGCGGTGTCCCACAGGGATCGGTCTTGGGGCCGTATCTGTGGGACATCGGGTACGACTGGGTGCTGCGCGCCGACCTCCCTAGCGGCGTCAGCGCACATCACACAGCGTCGACGCTGGTCCTGGCACAGGGGAGGTCACACCAGGCAGCGGCTGAATTAGCGACACGCGGGGTTGCGATAATCGTCGAGAGGATCCGGCAATTGGGACTCGAGGTGGCCCTGCACAAGTCCGAGGCCATGTGTTTTCATGGTCCTCGGAATGCGCCACCGCCGGGTTCCGAAATAACGGTAGGAGGGGTTCACATCGGCGTCGGGTTGACGATGAAGTACCTGGGACTCATCCTCGACAGCCGGTGGAATTTCGTGGAGCATTTCCGACGTTTGGCGCCCAGACTGGAGCGGGCCGAGGCTGCCCTCAAGCGTCTTTAACCCAATCTAGGGGGTCCAAAAGCCTCCTGCCGGAGGCTCTATGCGGGGGTCGTGCGGTCCATGGCCCTTTACGGCGCACCGGTGTGGGCGCGTTCCCTGAGGCGGCGACCAGCCCGCTCGTTGAACGCTTCCCAAAGGGTCATGGCCATCCGGCTGGTCCGGGGATACCGCACGGTCTCCGGTGAGGCGGCGAGCCTCCTTGCCGGATTGCCGCCATGGGATCTGGAGGCAAAAATCCTCGCGCACATTTGGGAGTGGCGCGAGGAGGCGAAACGCCGGGGAATAACTCCGCTGCCACGACAAATCACGGTTCGGCGGACAGAGCTCCGGCAGGATCTCATGGCGACATGGAGAGAGCGACTGTCGCAACCCAGTGCTGGGCACGCCACAATTGCGGCGATAAGGCCCCTCTTTGAGGAGTGGCTTGAGAGGCGCCACGGCGTCCTCACCTTCCGCCTGACGCAGGTCCTCACCGGACATGGCTGTTTCGGGAGTTTCCTGTTCCGGATAAGGCGGGAGGAAACGCCCGGGTGTCACCATTGTGTGGATCGCCCGGAGGACACGGTGGAGCATACGGTGGAGGTCTGCCCCGCTTGGGCGGAGCACCGCCGTGTCCTCGTGGAGGCGATAAGCGGTGGCGACCTCTCGCGTCCGGCCCTGGTTCAGTCCATGGTACGGGGCGAGAGGGCATGGGAAGCTGTCACCTCCTTCTGCGAAGCAGTAATGCTCGCGAAGGAGGAGGCGGAACGCATGAGGGAGACGCAACGGAGACTCCCTCGCGCCCCTAGCCACCGCAGGAGACGCCCTGGGCGTCGGCAGTCGCAAGCCGATTCCCGGCCACCGTAGGCGCGGGCTTGCGGACGGCGAGTAATGGGTAGCTCGCCGTCCGATAAGGACCAGGCCTGAGTCGACGGCGCGTAGTGTTCCACTCGCGCCTCAAAGAGATGTCAGCAAAACTGACGGGGTCCATTAGGGCCGATGCCTGTCTGGGTCGCGGATAAATTTGAAAGAGAGTTACCGCGGCCCTGGCAAAAGCAACTGAAGGAACACGGGTGGGTTTTAGTCAGTAAAAGTCTGGCACGCCCTCCTGCTTCACCCAGAGCGGGAGAAGTCATTGGATGATTTCCGAAACAAAAAAAATCTTACACGGCATCCGACACACATGGTCTGCCCAGTCCTTTATCAGTTTTGCAGCTTTTTGAACGTCAGCAATTTGTGTTTGGGTGCGCAGTTTCGTAAACGGTCAGTTAAATTAAAATTAAGAGTTGAGTTTGTACTTCTGGATGTTAGTCAAAGACCAAGTCTGTGTACCATATGTTAAGGTGAGAAGAACATGTAGTACATTAGCTTGCGTTTTATGGGTATAGCATGGGTACCTAAATCACTCTTGAATTGCCTTTGGAATTGAATACTTGCTAATACCTAGTACTCTTTTGTTTTGTAAGCATGCCAATATTAGTTGCTTTCATTACTTCCAAGTTTGTCGGTTCGGGTAACTTACACTAGGTCCTGAAAAACCAAATTACAGAAATTTTCCAGGACTGGATCTAGAATAAATGCTATACAATAGCTTTACCGCGGCAGTCCCCGAGTGCCACACGACTTTTTTTGTTTAGCTAAAATTAAATCTATCACTTACACCTAGGTTAGCTATTTCCTTATAAGCGGTAGCTAACCAAAAGCGGTCCTGGCGAGAGGATTTCCGCTGGTAGTGTGTCCTTGTCTGACCTATTGCTAGCACAACTAATCATTGGGTTTGGTAGAAATTTTTATATTTTCTTTTTATGTTATACCAAAACGAACAATTCATAGACTTTGAAAAGTATATAATATTTCTACAGTTCCTATATTTAATCAATTCGTTGTATTTAAAAAAATATTCATTAATACTGAGTAAGAGTAGTACTTTTAAATGTTTGGGCCTGGTAATACTAAATGTAGGATGGTCGTTCGCGGATTTTTTGGCGGACTTTGTTCGAGTGAAATTCAGCGGCTGTTAATATTATTTGCAAATTGATTCCTAGTGGAATATAATTGGTGTAGTTTTATTTCTCAACTGTCTACGCAACTGGACCATATGTGAAATCATAGAGATCCTTTGATGTATATTTAGCTGCCGGTATTTCAAAGCACCGTCAGAAGACTGCAGGGTCATCTAACGCCTCTCCTTCATGAGCTTGAGAGTAGGATCAGAGAGCTTTTTGTTCCAATCTATACGATGGTCTTGAAGAATGAAACTTAGGATTTGAGGATTATTGAGTCCTCCCCCTCTCTTCGAACTTCAGATAAACCTTTAATACTCCATCGTAAACTGCTCAATTCCTATTCGAGTTCGGTGATTTCTTCGTCGGTCCGGAGTGTGCGCGTGTTGTACGTTGCCAGGTCCAGGCGTCGCGGTATTTGTTGGGGTAGCCGGATCTCGTCCGGGATTCTTAGCACCCCTTGCTATACCGTAACTTCGACCGCTACCGTAGTCGAGGGTACAGGCTGCCGGGCTATGTTTTATTTGTGCTATTCATGGAGAGTGCTTTGCAGGCGGGTTGGCGATCGCAGTATGGTTGTTACAAGTGCACAGAGAACGCTGCTGCCCATTCTCTGGTTTTCCCTTAGTCGCCTCTTACGACACCCATGGGCAAACATGGGATGGTGAAATTCTTTACGCCCGACATACGGTTAGTGGTGTAGATGCCAAAAAATATAAACACCTTTTTTTATTAACTATAAATTAGGTAGGTTTAGGTAGCGCAGTTAGGTAGCATCAACATATCGGAATACTTCAACTATCGTTTTTACAATAAATTTGTCCCATGTTCTGTTTGGTCATGGTCACCTCAAAAGAGACACACTACCAAAGGGAGCCCTCTCGCTCGGACCGGTTTTTGCGCCATAGTGTACAGTCTAGTAGCAGCCCCGGAGCTAAGGGGGGGGGGCAAACCGGGGCACATGCCCCGGGCGGCAGTTTCATTTGGGCGCCAAATCCTTGAGACAAGATTTCGAAATATCGAACAACTGAAGCCTCTTTTCCTACAATCTCATAGGTTTTTATCAAGTAATCGAATCTTAATATAATATGTTGGAAAAACAAAATTTTCTAGCTTAAAGCTTAGTTTTAGCCATTTAAAACAAAACTGCCTATACAACGGACTTTGAGGAGCTAATAGATTATTTTGCAGAAAAGAAAGCACGCCGTGTAAAGTTATAGTCTTTCCTGGTTATATATCTTTTCTGTGTTTCGGTTTTATGTCACAAATTAAAGTTATTAGATAATAAAAAATTTAAATTTATTAAAGGATTATTAATAGATTATTACATATGAAATTGGCGTTTTGTAAGGGAGGAACATAAAGTCGTTTTTTTTTTAATATTATATATTTATTTAAGCGTAGTAGGTATGTACCATTGCTATCTATGCACTTTTGCCATATCATATTTATTTCATCATTATCATTGGTCCCTTTACTAAAAAATCCATTCGGACGGGAATCACTAAAATCTTTGAAGGCGCTTTGGACTGCCCCATCGGAGTTGAATTTTTTCCCTTGCAAGAAGTTATCCAAATTTCGAAAAAAATGGTAATCTGTTGGAGCAAGTTCCGGGGAATACGGTGGATGTCTTAGACATTCCAATTGAAGCTCCTCTAATTTGTGCAGTGTGTGGTCTAGCGTTGTCCTGAAGCAGCAGTGGCCTAGAGCGATTGACCAGCCTCGGCTGTTTAGCAGCTAGCTTTTCCATCATGGTTTGCAGTTGCTGACAAAAGACATCCGCCGTAATCGTCTGGCCAGATTTAAGAAAGCTGTAGTGAATGACACCGGCACTAGTCCACCAAACGCCCACAAGTATTTTTTTTTTGACAATTTTCGCTTGGGGCAGGCTTTGGCTGGTTCGTCAGGGTTCAGCCATTGTGATGAGCGTTTCCGATTATTGTACAGGATCCAATTTTCAACACAGGTAATGATTCGATTTTAAATCCCTTCATTATTGTGCCGGTTGAGTAATGTAACGCAGCAGTCGACGCGCGTTTGTCGGTTTGCTGCACTCAATTCATGAGGTTGACACCTTTCAAGCTTTTTCACCTCTCCAATTTGCTTCAAGTGGATTAAAACAGTTTTATAGCTAACATCAAACCTGCAGCTAACTCGGACGTGGTTTGTTATGGATCCGCTTCCACAATAGCCTTCAATTCTTCATTAACATCTTTGTTCTCCGGCCGTCCACGGGGCTTGTTCTGCAGGTCGAAATTTTCAGAACGAAAATGTTGGAAACAAAAACGCGATACCGTCGCCAAACACATCATTAACCCCTCGAGTCGTTTCTGCAGCACTGGTGCCACGATGGAACTCGTACTCGTAAATAACGCGATATTTCAAGTTTTCCATTTTGTAAACTGACCGGCGCAAAGAAAAACCAAAAGCATGAGTAAAAAGCTGTATAAATTTTTAATTGGAATTCCGAAAACCAAAGAGGAGATATTTGAGATCAAAGTGGCCAGTACGACAAAACGCCAATTTCATAGGTAAGGACCTAATATTTAAACAAATGGTCACAAAAATGCTACTCAATGGCAGTTTTAACAGTTTTCTCAAACACTGAAAGGAGGGGGCGCCACTATCAAAGTTTTGCCCCGGTTCGAAAAAATCGTAGATCCGGGGCTGTCTAGTAGTAAGAAGTATAAGGTCTTTGGGCAGCTCTGACTGGTAACTGACTGACTGGAGTTTTTGGCGGGATTTTTTCGGGTGAAGTTCAGCGGCTGTTAATATTATTTGCAGATTGATTCGTAGTGGTAATTGTGATATAAAATTGGTGTAGTTTTGTGTCTCAATTGTCTACGCAAATGGACAATATGTGGAAATCATTGACAGAAGTGATCTCGGGATAGTGGAGCGGAGAATTTTATTGTAGTATTGACTACCTCCGCAAACCTTACTGGGAAGACTGACTCGATATAATTTCCTGCCAAATACTCCAAAATACATTAGAATGTGTTACATCCGCATTCTAATGCATAATAAAGAATATTAAAACCCATTTATGTATCCGACTGAAAGACTTGTATCTATGGTCATGAATAATAATAACTAAAAAAAAAAAACTGACTGACTGTCAATTGTCAGTGTCATCTCGACTCTTAAGTACGTCACAAATCAAAACTTTTTGACATGTGAACTTTTTTGAAAAGTTTATGAGAATCTTGCCGATTCTTTTTAATTTTATGTAAATCTGGCAAACACAATGGCTTTAAACCCGCGAAAGTATTTAGTAAAAGATTTAGTGAACAAACCCGCCCCGCTAGACGTTTGGTTACAGGGCACGATCGAGCAAACTGTCGGCGCGGATATATTGATAATATTCGATTCAACGGGACGAGCGAAGATTACTAAATGCGAGTCGGCACATGGTATCATTGATAAAACTTCATTACGAAAAGGTACAAGTCTTATAAATCCACATCTTTATGATGATTACGCGAAAAATTGCTTTTGTTACTTAGCTTTTTGCTTAGCTTTTGCTTAATTTCTTTAGTAAACAATCTTTTGCCCGCATGTTTGCTTCCCATATAAAAATAGTTAATGAGAAAGAATGACTACTTAGTGAAAGTGTTATTGTAATATAATTTTCGTTATTGGGCCACTTCTTTCAGACCTTTTGTAAACATACAATTTGTTTTGATTCACAACCTGTATACCGACGGATAACTAGGGCATGGATGACTGTGTTGGATATTGTTTAACTAGTTGTGTGCAATTAAAAAGCCATTGTCTCGCGTGGATCCACGTTTTAGGCACTCAAGGCGTTAATCAATCAGCCTAGTCTTTTCCTTAGAGGTCATATAGGCAGTCGCTGCTGGTAAAATTCTGGTATTCAGCTGAATTCGATTAGACTAGTTGGGAAAAGCTAGTCAGATTGTTGGGGTTGGCTACCAGTCTAACCAAATGCAGGTAAATACCTGAATTTTACCTGGGTAACACAATTCTCATTGAAAACTGGTTATGAGGACTAGACTAGACCTGTATAATGCCTCTGACGCTGCAATAAACGTGGCCACCTACTGCGCTCAAATAGTTTGATCAAATGTACCATCAAAATGAAAAAGAAAGAAAGAAGGACTCGACTTTGGGGCTTCGGCCTACCTGTAACTACTGCGAAAGATCTACAAACGTCTGAAACCAATGGCTTAACATGTTTGTAAATTCATCATCATCCTTATAATTTTCCTACTGCTGGGACATAGGCGTATCTCTGAGAGGTAATAGGCCTTAATCCACCATGCGGGCCCTGTGCGGGTTAGTGAATGTCACATCTTCAAATATTGGTAATTTTTGGCTTATAAATTACGATATCATTATTTGTTTTGAGTTTTTACCACAGCTATTTCATTGAATGCTTGCATAAACATTACTTTTCGCCTGCAAGAAAGTTAGACAATCATTTATTAAGTACTATTTCCAGGTACATATTGCTGTATAATAGGTACTGCAATAAGAACGAAGGGCCTCCCTGAAGTCCAAGCTAGCAAGTTCATTGACTTGACAGCAGAACCACACATGAAAATTGCTTGGGAAGCCGAAGTAAAAGAAGCAGACCTATTTTTAGAAGGAAAACTAATACCAAATATTTAAGTAAATAAAACAAAGGTTAAAAAAGTGGTGTTTTATTCCATCACCATACAAAATAATATACTTCACTTGATTGTGACAACAAACAGGCAAGCCAGAAATTGCCCTCCACTGGAATTATTTGGTCTTCTTCATATCACAGATCATCAATAACAAATCACTTAGAACATAAATGCAATTTCTGGCTCTTACATGATGCCTTTCAAACAAGTAAAAAATAACATTTCCTTATATTTTGATGATTTATTGCTTATAATACTTGGCATCTAATGCTTATTGCTGGTAATATAATATAGCATTCAATTGTAAATTATTAAAATTATATAACCATTTCCGTGACCATAACATACAATATTTCTAACTTAAATCTTGGCGGGAGACTTCAGCAAAGGGCCGAGTTTTTGGGCCAGCATAATGTTGCCAGCAATCTTTAGCTTGCCCTTCATGTAAGCAACCTGTGGGCTGAGTGAGCCCGCTGCGATTGCTACCATGTCATCGTCAGAAACGGTCAGGGTTGTGTCAGCCTTGCCACTCTTTGGTGTGCCTTCATACACTGCGGGGGTTTTGAGGTCCAAAGCTGTAAACAAAAACAAATTATTAATATTGTTTTAAAAAAACTGGAGGCGAAAGAACGTTCGATATCAATATGAAATACTAAATATGACGCTTCTAAAAAAATTCGTTAATTTAAATTATGCTTTTAACTGTATTGAGATTAAAATATCAGTGCAATAATAAAAAACCGGCCAAGTGCGAGTCGGACTCGTGCACGAAGGGTTCCGTACCATTGTCGCGAAAAACGGCAAAAAAATCACGTTTGTTGTATGTGAGCCCCACTTAAATATTTGATTTTATTGTTTTTAGTATTTGTTGTTATAGCGGCAACAGAAATACATCATCTGTGAAAATTTCAACTGTCTAGCTATCCCGGTTCATGAGATACAGTCCGTCTGTCTGTCTGACAGACGGACCGCGGAGTTAGTAATAGGATCCCGTTTTTACCCATTGGGTACGGAACCCTAAAAAGGGTAGCAGTAGTGACCCAGTGGTTAAGGCCCCGACTTACGGGTTGTAGGTCTTGGGCTCGAACCCGAGCAGATGCTTTTCTTTGTGTAATTTATTTCATCACAACTGCTCTCAAAACTGTGAAGGAAAACATCGTGAGGAAACCGGCATGTCTTAGAACCAAAAATTCAAAGACATGTGACATCTACAAATCCGTACTGGGTCCGCGTGGTGGATTATAGCCCACTCCCTCTATGAGAGGAGGCCTGTCTCAGCAGTGGGAACATTAACAAGGCTGATGATTTTGATGATGAATAAAAAAAGCACAACTACTCACTCCAAGATTTAGCAGTCTTTCCATTCTCTGAGATATTATACTGGAACACTCCACCAATTTTCTGGGCCAAGTCCTTGTTCTTGCCGACTTCCTCTTGGATCTTGGCGAAGAGTGCGTCACTCTTGAAGGCGCCACTAGATGGAGCTGAAGCGGGCGCGGCGGAGCTTGAGCCAACGTCACCAGCGACTACGTTCTTTAGATCGACGTAAGCACCTAGAAAACAGGAAGATTCGTTGAATGTTGGCTAACACATCAACTAAAAAAGAACAGGAAGAAGGAACAATTTTGGTTTTCTTGTTACTATTGGGAAAGGTTGGCTGACAGTTTCACATTGTCTATTGCTATTCACTAGATGTCAAAACTTTATACTCAAAATGGTTGTAGTACACCAGGAATTACGTTGCTAACAGTGCTATTTCAACAATTTGCCATCAGTAAGCTCTCCTTTCCCGAATAGCCATGCTCGCACATTAGAACTATAAGTATTTACAAGGCATTTATATCATAGTAGTAAGGCTGTTGACTATACAATAACGGAAATAAATTTAGCTACGACCGTTTTGTCTATCTTAGAAACAATTTTATGGTGCTTTTATAATTTCATAATAAAACAATAATACATACCAGCGATAACAACGTTGCCGGTCTCCTTGACTTTAGTCTGGAAGTGGACACGCTTGCCCTCGAGCCACATCTCTGTGACGAGGGTCTGTCCAGGAAGTACTGGCTTCACGAAGCGAGCCTTCAGAGCCTTGAAGTTGCTGGGCTCATTGCCTGCGTACCTGGGTGATTTAAACATAGGTTATAGACTTGATAGAGAAAATAATTGACTAAGAAGACTTGTATTCCTATCGGTTTATAGGGTTCATCCCAGCAGAAAGTTGTGCAAGGGTGAGATTTACTGTTGTGCAAGGGTGAGATTTACTGTTGTCGAAGGTTTTAAGTCTAAAAATCGTCTGTAGTTTTACTGCCAGTTACCGTAACCAAAACAGCTACAGTATAACTATTTTCTTAATGTCCTTCGGCAAACTTCGTGTTTCGTCAGTCGTCGGATTTCTATCAGTTGGCCCAAAGAGCACTTTTTTTTATATATAGGTAAAAGTTGTGAAAAAGTGGGCTTTACCGTTGTCACGGCTTTTTAAGACTATAAATTCGTCTGTAGCTTTACTGCCAGATAACATAACAAAACAGCTACAGTATAACTATTTTCTTAATATCCCTCGGCAAAATTCTTGTTTCGTCTGTCGTCGGATTTCAATCAGTGCCCCACAGTGTACTTTTTAAATATAGGTAAGTTGCCCTTTGCACTTGGTGCAGACCGGACGCTCTCAATCAACTTGGAATACACTTGCAAGTTGATTGAGAGCGGCAAGTGCAAGGGCAACTGATAGAAATCCGACGAAACACGAAGTGTGCCGAGAGGCATAAAGCAAATAGTTGTACTGTATTAAACAGATCGTTAAAAAAAAAACAATGTGATTATCTTCTTCTTCGTGTCTATGGACAAATTTAAGTGTACAGTAAACAGCGACAGAGGGTAATGGGGTTTATAGTACTGTTGATTTTATGTTCAAACATGATTATTTTTATTAATAACTAGCAGACGCCTCGCGGTTTCACCCGCGTAGTGCCCGTTTCCGTTGGAATACAGGGATAAAAAGTCGCCTATGTTACCCGGGGATAGAGTAGCTTCCCAACGGTGATATAATTTCTGAAATCGGTCCAGTAGTTTTTAAGTTTATTCGTTACATACAAAAATACAAATCTTTCCTCTTTATAATATTAGTATAAGTATATATACAACCGGTACTCACTTAGCTAGTACATGTCTGGCAGAGAATCCGAGAGAAGCCATTCCGTGGAGGATCGGCCTCGGATGTCCACTGGCGGTCGCTACGTTGGGGTCGATGTGAAGCGGGTTCAGGTCACCAGATAACCTGAAAATTAATAAACAGAGTTCTATTAAGGCGCTATATACGCCCCAATGTTAAGGCGCTATATATACGCCCCAATGTTAAGGCACTATATATACGCCCCAATGCCAAAATATCAATATTGAACCTCTTTTTGAACAGTTTTGTTCGCAAAATATTATTTGATTTACATATGCTATGTTAGTTATGAAGAAATTCCAGCCATCAATTTTTCGGTGTAATTTTTTTTTTAAACATCCAAGTCGTTTTGGAGGAGTTTCCAAAAGTTGCGAAAAAATATCGAGTTGTAAATTTTTTTTTTAAACCAAAACTATTAGTTACACGAAAAAACCTAGTGTTCAAAATTATGTACATGAACCAATAATAAATATATAGTTTTTAAAACCTTTTAACCTAGCCGTAACTAAGGAGTATGCTTTACACTTAGAGGACAAACAGCGAAAAAAAGTTACGTCTCCATCAGGTCATCATCTCCGTCTTGAGAGAGTACACTTTCATTGAAATGAAGACATGCAGGTATTGATCAATCAGATACGTCATCGCAACAGTGTCCGCATGTACTGTAAAATACCAATAAGAATGTTAAAGTTACCTGTAAAGGGCTGCCTGGCCTTCAGCAGTGCGTTGTTCAAGCACGGCATCAGGGGCTCTCTTAGGTGCCGGCTGTACTTCGACCGCCAGCTTGCTGTTGCGGGGTCCTTTGAACCCACCCTGGCCCAACACGAAGATGTGCTGCTGTGTGCGGGCTATCAGTTGCTTGTTTTGGTAGATCTCACCTGGGGAATAAGGGAGTAGCAGTTAGTAATTTCATTGGGAAATTATATCGAAATTATACCAAATGAACTTGCTACCTGGGTAACAGTGCTGTTTTAATCCAAGTTAGTTTTAAGCATGTCTGTATAGAAGAAAGTTTAAGAAAGGAGAGGAATTCACGAAGTTTATTAGGTGTTTTAAATAAAATATATACAGTTAAACGTTAAGAAATTTAGGATATTATTATATAAACCATAAAACTTCTAGTTGCCGTTAATCATTATATGCCGTTATCGTCAAACTCAAAAAAAAAAATCAAATTGTAGAATGTTAGTAGGTACACGCAAGTGTATTCTGAAGCTAATGAAATGTGGACGCGACGCGATTGGTCAGTCGATCCTTGGGCTGGCTGACCAACCAATCGAGCGCTCGGAAAGGTGCTAGCTCGTATCCCGCGTCTCGCTTGATGACCAAAGAGACCTTAACCTTTTGAGCGCCACGGTCTTCTATAGAAGACAACCGTTTCCGTGCCCCCCACGCCACGTCTTTATTAGAAGACAATATATAATCTTATCGTTTATTACATTAAAATACATGCACAAATGCTTTGTGCGTATTGCTACTATTGCCTAAAACCCTAAACTTAATGTTTTATTTCAATAGTGGTCTTTGTTTATATAAAAAACAGAAAAATAATACCAGCCAAAATTTTTGCCGTGTCCCAGGCGCCGTCGTCTTTATAGGAAGACGCCTAGTGCTGTGGTTACTTGATTAAGTTTCTAAAGTGTCGATATACACAAAAGTTGAAAAAAACACTTTTATTTCCAATCAAAATGTTGAGTTTTGAAATAAATGCGATCCTTATGGAGAATGTACGTAATTTTGATAGCCCTTACACATATATTTACTTAAATCTTTTAATACACACAAAGCCGGACTTTGGTTAATACTGATATCGATATTAAAAGATCCCGCCACTACGAAACTAATAGATATCGGTGCCTCGTGCGCCATGGACATAAATAGAAGACAACCTGTGACGTCATAGACGTAAGTGCATCAAGGTCAGTTTGAGATAGTGCAGCGCTGTTATGGATCGTTATCGATAAAAAAAAAAAGTGAAGCTAATGAATTACGTTCTGAAGAACTTTTAAAAATCGTACAAGGTGTGGATTAGGAAGCTGAATCCGATAAATACGAGAGTACATCAGACGAAGATTTTGAGTGTAGTGTAAATTACTTAACGGTAAGAAAAATTAAATAAAATATTTTCGTTTAATAACCTCATTAGATTGGCGTAAGTAGGTACCTACATTCGAAATTAGTATGATATCTCAGAATACAGAACATACCAAAAATTGCGTTCTTACTTTGAATGCGATACGCCGAATCCAGAAACGAAGCGCGTAACGTGGCTAATCAAAATCGATAATAATAATATTAATATGTGTTTAGCATAAACACAAACATCGATACACGAAAAAAAAAGAAAATTGAACATACACATCCCTATAAAAATTGAAATTTTACGTGCTGCGGGCGCCACGGTCTTGATTAGAAGACTAATGGATGACGCCAAAAGACAATAGGGATGTAGCCAACTTCTTATGGCTAAATTGAGTTATGTATCTGTTTGGTCATTATCTATAGTGTATTCTGCTTTTTCTTATCACAACTATTGTTAATAAAACAAGGTATCAATATGTGTCATTATTTTATTTATTGTTTTATCGAAATACGTCATTATTTCTATTTTTCGGGTAAATTTATTAAAAAAAAAACATGTGAGTAACATTTATCGATACTATAATTATCCACATCACTACTTTTGTCTATATATTCGTTATACATTTATAGCTTGGCGCTGGGGGACACATCGCATTCGGTACCGCTTGGCGCTCAAAAGGTTAAAAACAGCTTTTTCAACACACTTGCTCATAATGTGTCTCTAATTTCACCGCAATTAGGCACATAATGACACTTGTTATCAAACTGTGACTTTTTCATTACTATTATTCACAAGTGAGATAAACAGTTTTTTTTTTAATTTATTGGTTGAGTTGCTTTGTTCTTAAAAAAGTTTCGATACAAAAAAGATCGTGCTCAATAGTACATATGCAACACATTTCATGCAACTTCGTATTTAAATATGTAATTTCAACTTGTTCGTGTTTAATAAATAAAACGTTCACTTAAATATAACTTTTGTTTTTGTCTGTAATAAAGAAAACTTGAAATTCCCCATTTTGTACGTGGCTAAAACGAAATTCGCGAAAAACCAAATAAAAAAAAATAATTCATTATTTTTAGTCTATGGCCGATCGCCATTGTTAGATGCGCGCGCATAGGAAAACTGATTAATTTTGCCCGCCATTGCGAAAAAAAAATCACAACTCGTTTTCACTGTTGGAAATGATTTTTTTGTATTATTTTCTTCACAAGTGTGTTGAAAAACGTCGTATGATACACGTGTGTATTGATGATTACCGTCCTCGGCTTTCTTAAGACCCTCACCTAACGGCTCGGGTCTCAATGTCGCCTCAGCGGTAATCACCAACATTACACACTTGTACCATAATGTACTATTTCAACACACTTGCTCATAAAGTGGCTCTAATTTCACCGTATTTAGGCACATAATGACACCTGTTATCAAACTGTGACTTTTTCATTACTATTATTCACAAGTGAGGAAAAGAGTTTATTTTTTAATTTATTGGTTGAGTTGCTTTGTTCTTAAAAAAGTTTCGATACAAAAAGATCGTGCTCAATAGTACAAATGCAACACATTTCTTTTCTATATTACTATTTTTTTAAATAGATAATTTCAACTTGGACGTGTTTAATAAATACAACTTTCACTTAAATATAACTTTTGTTTTTGTCTGTAATAAAGAAAACTTGAAACTCCCCATTTTGTACGTGGCTAAAACGCTATCCAAATAAAGCAAAAAAAAAAGATAACTCATTATTTTTAGTCTATAGCCGATCGCCATTGTTAGATGCGCGCGCATAGCAAAACTGATTAATTTTGCCCGCCATTGCGAAAAAAAATACACAACTCGTTTTCACTGTTGGAAATGATTTTTTAGTATTATTTTCTTCACGAGTGTGTTGAAAAACGTTGTATGATACACGTGTGTATTGATAATTACCGTCCTCGGCTCTCTTAAAACCCTCACCTAACGGCTCGGGTCTCAATGGCGCCTCAGCGGTAATCACCAACATTACACACTTGTACCATAATCTTCGAAAACGCCAAACACTTTCAACTCAGTTCATCGACAGTGCTATGATAATAAAAGGAAACTATTTTGAGCAAAAATTGTAACTAACCGCTTATTATGAGATTATAAACAAATCCATGATAAAAATAATCATATCATGTTTTTTATCATATCAGCCATTTAATTTTATAATTTGCTATCACTAGTTACATAATGATAAATTATGACAAATATGTCCGCACTAAGGTTACACAGCAGGTGGTAGCGCCAAGGCGATATCATAGTTCTAGTTCTACCCAAGTATTTAAAACAGATGGATTCAAAGTTAATGACATCTGTGAAGTTCTGTCGCATGAATTTGCTACTGTGCAGCGACTCGCATCGTGGTCCGATCCACCATTGAGTTGATTCTACTTGTACTTTTACTATTGGCTAGACGATACCGGTAGTTTTACTAGAACTGTTTGGAACTTGTAGTAACACGTCTTCCCCTCAATGGTGTTAATAGGTTAGTTTTCAAAAAATAATGTCGACGTAACAAGCATGGATATAGTACTTCTCTCACTTCACCAAAATATAGCCTTTTTATTTTTCTGGTATACCTACATGGTATATTAATCAGAATCTGTTCAGTAGTTTTTGCTTGAAAGAGTAACAAACATACACCGACCCATCCTCACAAACTTTCGCTTTTATAATATTAGTAGGACGTTGTGATCTTACAAAATTCAATAGTCATGCAGGTAACTTCAAATAAAATACCTTCATATTACTAAAATAGGTACTCACTGTTGACGATGGAAACAGCGCTGGATCCCTTGTCCAGTAAGTCGACGACGTAGCTGCGGATTTTGAAGTCACCCTCTGTGCCGGGGAAGTCACCCACGAACTCGATGAACTGTTCTCCGTGAAGGATCTAAACCAAAAACAAATATTTGGTTGTACTGACAGTGTTTCAAATTTTAAAGGTAGCTGTGGTGGAATTTTTGTAATTTTTACTAAGAAACAAGTAAAATTACAAAATGTTAAAATCCCCGTCACATTTTTATTTCATGCTGATAATTTTTCTAGTACATAGTAGATACGCTTCTATTGAAATCTATAATCTATCGAAATCTATTGAACATTTACATGTTCAATAGATTTCCGATCGATTTCATATGAAACGATATCTTGCGAAACTACCCCGATTCAAACAGTAAAACGCCCCTAACTTTTGAACGGCTGAATCGAATTTATTCAAACATAGCTAAGAACACTCTCGATAAAATCACCTTTCAAACAAAAAAAAAACTAAATCAAAATCGGTTCATCCGTTTATGCGTTATGATGCCACAGACATAAACACAGATACACAGCAACACACGTCAAACTTATAACACCCCTCTTTTTCCGTCGGAGGTTAAAAATGCTTCTATGCATGTCGGGAACATTATTTTTACACTACTTACTTCCATAACGACAAATCAATTTAAGACTAAGTTTTAGTTCTTAGACCCCTGTACACAGATATAAATCTTAACTAGATGACGCGATTGTATGTACTTCGCGTGTCATAAAACTGAGTAAAATTACAATCAATGATCGTAATTTGAGCTTTTCATTTAGCATTATCGCCACCGGAAATCCACTGAAATCTAGAAAAATGTATTTTGAAGCCATATTGAGCTGTTTTTCTATACAGTCTGTATAGAAAAAGTTGGCCGAGGCATTGGAAATGTTTTCTTTTAGGCATGGCACGCACTGCGATTTTTATTCGCGCGAATTTTTTTCCGCGCATTCTGTGTCCTATGGAAATGTATGAAGCTGCACGCACTGCGGAAAAAAAAATCGCGCCCAAATAGTACTAAAAAATTCGCGCGAATGAAAATCGCTGTGCGGCTATTCCTTATTAGTTAGTAAATTGTGTGTGAAAAAGTGGCACGCTTGGTTTTCATACAGATGGAGGGACTTGCGTTATCTAGTTAAATTTATGTCTGTGCCCCTGTGCGTTTGGAGCTTAATCCCTCCGTGTATCGGCAAAATCCTTGATTGACTAATAAAGTTGAACAATGAAATTGTACAGGACCTTATTCTCATCAATATTATGACATATGGAATTTATTCACTTACGTTGGTGAAGTCAGCGTGTTTACCGGGTGGCATGGAGTTACCCACAAGTGGGGACTCAATAGCCATACCAGGCAATATGAAGTATGTGGGCAGGGCCGCGAAGCCCTCGTGACTCTCATACAAGAACTTCAGGTCGCTCGGGTTCTCTACTGATGCTCCGACTGAGGAAGAAAGATTTAGATTTATGATTCAGGTTTGATTTGAATGTTTTTATAATTGAGAGTTGTAAGAAAAAATATATAGGATTGAGTATATAAGCGACCACACTAAGAGGAAAATAAATTTACTTGTTAAACCTCTGCTACGAGTACGTCAATGTATTATCAGACCACACTGGTATTAAGACTGAACACTTAATAACCAAAGGACCAAAATAAATTTATTCACTTTTTTTGCACAAAATCAAATAGTTTATTTCAAATAAACCTTAGAGGTACATTTTGAATTGTTAAACAAAAAACAAGATGACTGTAGTTGCAAATTAGCAAGCGTCAGTAGGTAACAATGGATAAGAATTTGCAAGCAACTCCACGGACACTCTTTTCCATCAGTTTTAATTACAATTTTTTGTTACATCATTCTTGTTGAAAACATACATGTATGTGAGAACAATGTAAAAATATGTGCACGTAAAAGCTTCTAGAGTAAAAGAAAAAAAAAAAAAATGTACAATAACAGGCAAGGCAGCAAAGTTTATAACCAATCCCAACTGATGGCGCCCGTTCACGAACATGGCGCATGGATCGGCACCACTCAGCTCAACCATCATGACGTATTATAGATCCAAAATACATAAACTACAACCTAGGGATCTTTATGGCAAGAGACAATAGGTTACTTCTAAGCAATTGTGCTTCACCGTCGACCACATCATCGCTTACCATCAGGTGAAATAGTGGTCAAGTGTTAGTCTATCAATAATCTATACCAATATTATAAAGAGGAAAGATTTTTTTGTTTGTTTGTACCGAATAGGCTCCAAAACTACTGTACCGATTTCAAAAATTCTTTCACCGTTGGGAAGCTACTCTATCCCCGGGTGACATAGGCTATAATTTTGACGGGAGCGAAGCCGCGGGGCTCAGCTAGTCAATAATAAAAAAACAAAGTTTTTTAAGCAACAACACTTACAACTTTCTACAAAATTGAGTAACTTTAGTAGAAGTCTTTAATCGAATATATCTCCAACTAGCGGACGCCTCGCGGATTCACCCGCGTAGTTCCCGTTCCCGTGGGAATACAGAGATAAAACGTAGCCTATGTCACCCGGGGATAGTGTAGCTTCCCAACGGTGAAAGAATTTTTGTAATCAGTCCAGTAGTTTTTAAGTTTATTCGTTACATACAAAAATACAAATCTTTCCTCTTTATAATATTATAATTATAGATTATAGATAGTGATTCAGAGGTGTTGACTTGTTATTTTCAGAAATACTTACTGCCAAGAGCATACAGTGTGAGGTCCTTAGAGTCATATGAGTACGTTGACCAGTGCGATTCACCGTTACCGTCCAACTTGCTGCGCTCCTCGAAATCCTACAACAAACGATGATAAATTAGCAAAATAACTCTACAACGTTTCCTATAAACACACAATAATGAACCGTGTTAGTATGGGTTTAAAGTCCAATGTCAAAACATGAAAATAATAATAACGTTGAAACCTGTTTGGGTCTTATAAAAACGACAACTATTTATTTAATCCGCAGACAGACAAATAGTGTTTCAGTTCTTAAAGTTTGAGCACATGAGATATGCAAATACGACAAGCGTATGACAAAGCATAAAAATACAATGAATTTATTTAACTTGTGTAACTTTATCAGAAATTGACAATTAAAAAAACCGGCAAAGTGCGAGTCAGACTCGCGCACGAAGGGTTCCGTACCCTTATAGCAAAAAACGGTATAAAAATCACGTTTTTTGTATGGGAAGCCCTCCCATACAAAAAACGTGATTTGTATGCCCTTAAATATTTATTTTATTCTGTTTTTAGTATTTGTTGTTTTAGCGGCAACAGAAATACATCATCTGTGAAAATTTCAACTCTCTAGCTATCACGGTTTTTGATACAGCCTGGTGACAGACAGACGGACCGTGGAGTCTTAGTAATAGGGTCCCGTTTTTACCCTTTGGGTACGGAATCCTAAAAATGAAACAATTGATTTGGGGGAAAGGGAAACCTGAACTATGAGGGTAATTGATTCAAGAAAAATGCCCATTTGATTAATTTTATTAGGAATGATGATTCGACTTCGAACTATTAAGATCGAAGCAAGGACATGAAAGTCAAGCCAGAGGAAATAATAAAAAAGATGATAAAAACTTTACAAATCCTATTATCATTATAAATGTAGGACGTAATGATGTAATGGTCACTAACACTAACATTAACATTAGAAGCGGGATATTTACCATGTTTACTGTTTGTTGCGAGTTTCCGATATGATCACGGATAAACGTAACGTGATCATGGTGCTTGCAACAGCACCGAAATATCGGAAACTCGCAACAAACAGTAAGCATGGTAAATATCCCGCTTATAATGTTAATGTTAATAATGATACTTATTATTCCAGTCGCATATTTCCGTGGGAGAAATTTTTCAAGCTAAAAATACCGAATTTATGATACCCATTAAACAATGTAATATTAAAGATGTCTTGAAGATATCATAAGTAAAATGATATCGTAATGTGTTTAGATAAATTGTAATATAGATAAAAATAATAATTTATAAAAGCCCGCTAGTGTCAACCTAGCTGCACTGCTAGTTATCTCTACCTATCTACCTATATCTTCTTCAGTAGAGAAGAACTCAGATTATCCGAACCAAGTTATCCTAGATAACACGGATTAAAAAAAAAACGAAAAGATATCAAGAAGAAAAAAACAATAGTACCTACATTGAAAGTGCTATTTTGAATAATACTTACTGTCGTGCGGTTAACATAACAGACTTTATTTTGAGTTAAGGCGTATATATTCGCCAATGTTAACGGGGTACTGGCTGTGCGCCCGCTTGGTGCCAGAATATCAATATTGGACAGTTTTGTTTGCATTTTTTTTTTGATTTACTTATCTTAGGTAAGATAATAAGAAATTCTACTTAACAAATTTACCGTGTAATTTTTTTTTATTCTGTTTTGTTTTGGAGGAGTATGCAAACGAAGCGAAAAGAAATCGAGTTGTTAATAAAAAAATTAAAGCTAATTATTAGTCATACGAAAAACCGGTCAAGGGCGAGTCGGACTGAAGCACAAAGGGTTCCGTACCATTATCGCAAAAAACGGCATAAAAATCTCGTTTGTTGTATTGGAGCCCCACTTAAACATTTATTTTATTCTGTTTTAGTATTTGTTGTTATAGCAGCAACGGCAATACATCATCTGTAAAAAATTCAGCTGTCCAGCTATCACGGTTCATGAGGTACAGCCTGGTGACAGAAGGTCAGACAGACGGATCGTGGAGTCTTAGTTTTAGTGTCCCGTTTTTACCCTTTGGGTACGGAACCCTAAAAATTAGCTTTTATGACACTCGGCAACAGTTTACTTATCTATCAGTGAATCAATCGGTACATCCATAGATAACCTCATAAAAACAATCAACTATACCTCTTTATAAAATTATAAGTATTTTAGATTACCTGTATCTTCTCAACCAGGTCCACCGTAACTTCAGCCATCTTGTCCAGGTGGATGGCACCATTCATGTTCGTAGCTTCAGGCCAGAACTCCTTTACTGACTCGATGGTCACTGGGTCTGAGGGCTTCTTCCTAATAACAAGAGGATAAAAAAAATTATGGTAGATATAAAGTTTACATGATTTGAAGCTTTCATTAGGACCTCATCTTCTTTTAATATTAAAAAAATACATGTCGAATTGAGAACCTCCTCCTTTTTTTCTCGTCGGTTAAAAATGCTTCTATGCATGGCGGGAACATTATTTTTTACAATACTGCCTTAACGAGAAATTATGCCAAATTTTAGTTCTTAGACCTGTGTGCTTTTGGAGCTTAATCCCTCCGTGTATCGGCATAACTCTTGATTGACTAATAATGTTGAGCAATCCCACCGCACTATTCCCAAACCACTGCAACTCCTGAATGCCAGAATCAACAGTGGTGACCACCAGTAAAGCGCCGAGGCAATGAAGCTCGACGAAGTCCCGGAGAATTAATTTAACCGTCTTGGATCCCGCAACGAAATTAATCAGAAAAGAATAATGGAGGATAAGGACAAAATACAAATCTTCCACTGCCCTCCATATCAAGCAGGAGACAGAACAAACAAGGCAAATAGGCACAAATGGTCATTTACAACTGGGATAAGCCCAGTTGCCTAGCACCACGGATAAAAATTAGCATTTGGGTCCTTACTGGTCCTAACATTGTGAGCTGTCATAATGTTGAGTAATGAAATTGTACAATTGTACATGTATCGAATTTATTCACGTACGTTGGTGAAGTCAGCGTGTTTGCCGGGCGGCATGGAGTAACCCACAAGTGAGGACTCAATAGCTATATCAGGCAATATCTCTTTTATTGCCAAAATGTAATAAAACCGGCCAAGTGCGAGTCGGACTCGCGCACCGAGGGTTCCGTACAAAACTCAGCTTAAAGGTATTATAGACCTGAGTATTTGATATGAATTTATCATATAAATATCAATTTATTACCTCTACGCGTTCATGAGGAAAGGGGTAGTAAGTTTAAAAATATTATTATTATATGATGTAACTAAGAATTTACGGTTTCCGCAATTATTCCTTTATCTGTGCTACAAGACGTTGGGTCGTACCAAATTTCAAGATTCTGAGCTCACGGGAAGTACCCTGTAGGTCTTGATTCCCTTGCGATTGTCAAAAATTTGCGGAAATTTGCGACATAAACGGCTGTATCTTTTGATTGCGTTGGCTTAGTTATTTGATTTTTTGATAGCTTTAAGGGACATTAGACTTGAGTATTTGATACAAATTTCTTGGCTTGATACCTCTACGCGTTCCTGAGAAAAAGTGTCTTGACAGACAGACAGCCAGACGGACGGACAACAAAGTGATCCTATAAGGGTTCGGTTATTTCCTTTCGATGTACGGAACCCTAAAAAGAAACAAAGCATACGCAGAAACTTTCAATTTTATACTGGCTGAATTTAAATTGATGTTCCTTTTTCAAATTGCTTAATGGACATAGGCTGGCCCTTTGCCCTCTATTAAATCAAACATGGGACTTGCAAATAATTGGCGAAATGACCTCATAATATAGGTAGGTAAACCTCTCGTAATCGGCGTGACGTAGGGAGTTTCTTTTTGCTCTTTGCTATAAGAACTACGGATTTTATTCAAACAACTAGCGGACGCCGCGCGGTTTCACCCGCGTAGGTCCCATTCCCGTGGGAATACAGGGGAAAAAGTAGCCTATGTCACCCGGGGATAGTGTAGCTTCCCAACGATTAAAGAATTATTGAAATGGGTCATTAGTTTTTAAGTTTATTCGTTACATACAAAATACATAAATACAAATCTTTCCTCTTTATAATATTACTAGCTGACCCGGCAAACTTTGTTTTGCCATAAACCTACCCTACCCTAAACTACCTACCCTACCCTATCCTACCCTACCTAACCTACCCTACCCTATCCTAACCTACCCTACCCTACCCTACCCTATGTCCGTCTCCTGGCTCTAAGCTACCTCCTCACCAATTTTCAGCCATATCGGTAAAGCCGTTCTTGAGTTATAAATAGTGTAAC
The DNA here is from genome assembly GCA_964057195.1 of Orthosia cruda. Lineage (NCBI taxonomy): Eukaryota > Metazoa > Arthropoda > Insecta > Lepidoptera > Noctuidae > Orthosia > Orthosia cruda. The sequence continues at coordinate 25,178,261 of OZ059835.1, read as the reverse complement.
TAACACGACTTTCTTTTATATATATAGATTATAGAAGTATTGATGATGGCTGGCTGGAGGTTATAATTTAGTCTTCACAGGATCGCCCGGTTAAGCAGTAGCCAATCATTTGGATTGACCTGCGAGACGCAAACAAAAAAAAAACTGATCAGTGTGCTTCTGCCGAGTTTTTTAAGATTTTTGTCAAAATTTATACAAAATAAGAGGTTTCTCCTAACCGTCCCCAGACAGCGCTTATCCAATTTCAATACAAATTGACGTTTACGTTAACGCGATTGAGTGTGACTAAAAACTCGCACTAAGGCCTCTGTACATCCCATTTTATCGTTTTCGTATACCTACGTTTGCCTCATAAACTCATATCTATCAACAAAGGCATTGTCTTACTCAAACTATTATCATAGAGTTTATTTATTTTAAAATAAACTTTAATATCAATACATTATGATTCATTCTTCGAAATTTGAACAATGCACAATAAATTATCATAATAATGTCATTTCTAACTGCGTAGAGTGAGTTATACACCAGAAAATCACAACACATTGTGATAAGACTTCTCAGGTCATTTCCTATAACCATTTACTTATTTACCATAATAAATACATTATAATGTTTTTCAGAAATAATCGGATTTCATCTGACGTAGAACTTAATATGGTGGGATGGTAAACCTTCTTCGTTATTGTTTACCACTTCATAAAGATAACAAAGATACAACTTTTATTTGATCAAAATAACAGCGCTCTTTGCGATAACACCTGGTATTTTTTTTAGGGTTCCGTAGTCAACAAGGAATCCTTATAGTTTCGCCACGTCCGTCTGCCGGTCCGTCCGCAGCTTAGCTCAAGAGACTCTTAGTACTAGAAAGCTACAATTTGGCATGGATATACATACAAATCACGCCGACAAAGTGGTAGAATAAAACCATGCAAAATATTTTTTTAGGGTACCTCCTGTACACGTAAAGTGGGGATGTTTTGTTTCTCGTCTCTCCCATGGTGTTGGGTATCGTTGGATAGGCCATTCAAAAATATTACGGGTCTGTGAAAAAAAAAAACGATTCTGGGATCCGTTTGTGTACAATTAAGCTTTAAATGGCAAATTTTTGTTAGAGTTGTGTGTGTGTCCCTGGTATGGTTGCTTTTAGATATATGAAAAAAATCACAGCAGTAGTATATATAACGAAATTAAAAGGAAAACTATCACAGCAAAGTAGGCTTTACGAGTTTACGAATAATAATCGACTAACTAATACAATTTACTTGGTAAAGTAAACATTGTATATTGATCCATACATCAACAGGACATACAGTTTTCGAACGGCAAAGTTAATTTTGTGCCTTCGTTAGAGCTATGTTCGGTGCTTTCATTGATTAAGAACGTTAGTAATGTAACATATTTATTTTGTTGAATGTAGCTGTTTATACGGAACCCTCTGTGCGCGAGTCAGACTTGCACTTGGCTGGTTTTTTAATGATAGTAAGACCACCTATCGTAGGTATGTTTAATTAAATTGAAGTACCATAAAATTTTATGATTTTATTTTATTATATGGTATATTACTTATGGACGGCAGTGACAAGATATTGGCGCATTTATGTGGCATGAAACGATAAATATGCCAACCTGAAGCAAAATTAGAGTACAGTTGCAAAATTAGCACAGAAAGTATACGCTTCGACAATCTTCATGAAGCGCTTTCATATTTTTATTTCGAATGCCTACCGGTTTTGAAGAAAAACATAATTTGTAAGTAGTACCTACAGTTGATATTGTGACCAGAAATTACCTAAATTGCTCAGCTTTGTAGTTTTCAGCATTCATTGAAGTTACTAAAGTCCCCGCCACAAGAAGCTATACATTTTGTAAATAAAGAACTTCTACTAAGTTACGTAGCGACAATTCAATCAACAACAAATAATGCCAAACTCAATCAACTCGAAGTAACATAGGTGTAATACAAAACTAACGAGCAATTTCACTTGGTCGGGTTATGTTATAGCGACATAGAGCGCTGTCGCCTAATGATTTGTGGTACTGGAACGCGTCTGACGGTCTGATTCATCATGGAACGTTCGTAATTTATAGAAGTTCTTTATTTACCAAATTTATATCTTCTCGTGCGTGTCGGGGACTTTAGTTCTGTAAGAGTTAGACTGGACGTTATCACAACATTGTCAGACCTTTGACGAGCAAAGCAAATGCTAACGCTGTCGACGTGGCTGAACTTTCTTCAAAACAAATTTAATTTAGAATTATCGATACGATGAAGGAGGTCGTTGTTGGTAAACATTTGTCTATTGTTTTGAAAAAAAACCGACCAAGTGCGAGTCGGACTCGCGCACGAAGGATTCCGTACCATTATTGCAAAGACGGCAAACAAAAATACGTTTGTTGTATGGGAGCACCACATAAATATTTGTTATTTTTTTTTTTAGTTTTTGTTGTTATAGCGGCAACAGAAATACATCATCTGTGAAAATTTCAACTGTCTAGCTATCACGGTTCATAAGATACAGCCTGGTGACAGACGGACAGACAGACAGACGGACCGCAGAGTCTTAGTAATAGGGTTCCGTTTTTACCCTGTGGGGTAGGTACGGAACCCTAAAAAAGGGCGTATTATTGCTATACGGGCTAAGTAATGTGTATGAAAGAGGCTCATCGGCAATGAGATACTGGTCGAGTCAAGGATCCAGAGCTTAAGTTAAGGGCCTACATACGCTTTAGTGCCGTAAAACGGTAACTTTCTAAAGCATACTCCTTAGAAACGGCTAGGTTAAAAGGTTTAAAAAAATATATTTTTTATTGATTCATGTACATAATTTGGAACACAAGGTTTTTTCGTGTAACTAATAGTTTTGCTTTAAAAAAATAATTAACAAGACGATATTTTTCGCAACTTTTGGAAACTTCTCCAAAACGACTTGGATGTTAAAAAATATTTTTATACAGAAAAATTGATGGCTGGAATTACTTCATACCTAACATAGCATATGTAAATCAAATAATATTTTGCAAGCAAAACTGTTCAAAAGGAGGCTCAATTTTGATATTTTGTCACCGAGCGGGCGCACGGCCAGTACTGCGTTACATTGGGGCGTATATATCACCTTAAGAGTGAATAGGTTTCTTCTAGGCAAGTGCTTCATCGACGACCACATCATAGCTTACCATCAGGTGAGATAGTCATCAAGCGCGAGCCTATGGATAAAAATAAATAAATAAATAAAATACTTACTTGAGGACAGCGCCGGGTGCCCTGACGTAGTGCATCTTGGTAGCATATCCTAGCGTGGAGTCGATCACCGCGCCGGTGTCAGGGAACGATTCGTGAACCATGTAGGCCTACAAAGAAAGGCAGTTCATAAAACTGATGCTTGGGGAATCGAAGTGAACCTTGGCATATCATGTGGCCCAGTCTAGAAAGACGGCTAATAGTGGTTTTCAGGCAAGGCTTTCGGAACATAATTAGGATACCTTTGACAAAATCCTATGTATAAGGGAAGACTTTCATAATCTTTTTCTTTATACTAATATATCTTACTAGCTTCTGCCAGCGGCTTCGCCCGCGTGGAAGTCAAAAGTTATCCCGAGGGAACATATACCCGGGATAAAAAGTGCAAGTTCTGACTATGATCTATCTCTTTGCCAAATTTCATCCAGATCCGTCCAGCCGTTTGAGCGTGCAGAAGTAACAATCATACAAACACACACTCTCACAAACTTTCGCCGTTAAAAAATATTAGTGTGATTAATATTGTAAATGTAAAAGTTTGGATGTGTGAATGTATGTTTGTTACTTAATTACGCCAGATCGGCTGAACGGATCTGGATGAAATTTGGCACATAGATATATTATAGTCAGGAATAGCACATAGGATATTTTTACCCAGGGAATATGTTCCCTCGGGATAATTTTCGATTTTCACGCGGGCGAAGCCGCTGACAGAAGCTAGTAAGTCTATAATGTTCACACTGTTGAGACATACGCCTCCTCTCAGTGAAGAGAGAATAGGCCACGATCCACTATGGCAGTGCAGGTTGGTGATTGACACCTAACTTCAGTTTTTGGTACTAATACAACAAGCTGGTTTTCTCTCCCTCTTTTTTATCTCCCTCTATTCTATCTATCAGTCGTTGTAATAGATCCCACAGTAGCAGTAAATTATCGTACCGGGTAAAAAAAATCTTACTGGTTGAATATATCGTATCATATATACAAAAATTAAAAAGTTATGGGTTAAGCTCGCCTATGTACATAAGTTTTCCTTTTGTATTTTTTACTGTATATTTTGTGTACAATAAAGAATATGAATATGAAAACTAATAATTACTACTCGGTCAAAATCACTGTGCACCGAGGTGCAAGCGAGCTTAAATGCAACCCCACTACCACCTACCCGCACGTTCGCTTCCTGCGCCAATAGCTAGCTAGAGTCGAACGTCAAAGTGACACGGTGCAGTTATTTTGAGCAAGTACTACTACTTTTCTAAGTGAATACTCACAACAACAGGTGCAATGAGCTCTGGTTTCATGGCCTCGAACATCTCTGGGGGCAGGATGTCCTCTGTCAGGCGTGACGCGGCCGTGGGCACGATAGTGTTGACCTTGATGTTGTACTTCGAGCCCTCGATAGCCAGGGTGTTAGTCAGACCGACCAGACCCATTTTGGCAGCACTAGAGGAAAAGGGATAAGTCAGTGATTGGCATGCCAACTTTCGAAGAACTGAGAACGGAGTTTTTTTGTTTGTGTTTATACTGGTCTTAATGCCACAGAGTCTCTACAACTAACAAAACAAATTATTGATGTGATGCAAAACGTATAAACCCCTTGATAAAATTGTCCCTTTCCCCATGAAACTTGTGCAATTAAAGAGTATCTTTGCACCTATGTTGACTCAGCGTAGGCGTTACGGTTACGCAGCGTAAATGCTGCGCAAGCGTAACGCTAACGCCGCGTACAACCCACATAATTATTCGAAAATTTTACCTGTACGCGGCTAAATTATTCGGTTATTTGCAGACGTTTGACGGTTGAAGTTCAAACGGTGACCTTGAACTTCCGTTTACAATGCATATATTCATTCATAGTACCTATGCATTCGTATTGTTTCATTATAAAATGTGGAAAGTCATACCTATATCTTATCCAATCGAATATATAAATACTGGAACCATACCATTATCTATGTTTTTATAATTATAATGCTTAATTTGTTATCGTCCGCGTTCTGATTGGTTGAGACCGCTGAGACACTACGAATCAGAACGCTGTATTTGCAAAAACTGAGTTTAGTTGAACTAATCGCGATTAGTTTCGGCCGTAAGTAACAATCAAACACACGATTAATGCAAATATCAACTTTAAAAAAAAAACAAACCATTTTGTCGAGTTAGTTAAATGCGAACAAAAATTTTATGAACAGCCGATTTATTTTTCGATGATAAAAAGATAAGCACCATTCTTTGAAGTTCAGCATTTGCTGAATTTCAAAGAATGTTCCAAGCATGCTTTGCTTGCATTCATTGCTTCATATATTTAAAAAAAACATCTCCACGACAGCGTAAAACACGCAATGTATAAATTAAATAGTCAAAATGAAAGCGTGCGTACTTGGATATTTCAATAAGTTACGCAATTAGGGTGCAGATTGTAAATAACCTCCTTTTTTATGAAGTCGGGTAATAAACTGACCTGTAATTGGCCTGTCCAAAGTTTCCAAAAATCCCAGCGTTACTAGATGTCATGATGACGCGACCATACTTTTGTTTCCTGAAAGTTTCCCATGCGGCGTGTGTGGTCTTGAAGGCACCCTTCAAGTGAACCAAGTGGATGAGATCCCAGTCCTAAATGAAAGAACATAGCGTTACATCAAATAAATATGAAAGTATGTCTAATGGGATAAAATTGTCTGACTCTGTCTGTTTCTCTGCTTATTTCTTCTAAACCAGGGGTCACCAAATGACGGGCACGGGACCCGCGCCGTCCTATTTTGTGTGGACATACGATCTCCTCCTTGAGTGCTAATTAGCTAAGACAATAGAAAAAACAATTGACATTTGCCGATTCGGTCAGTTGACCCCTGTTCTAAACCATGAATGAACGAACTGCCCCAGCTTCGCATACACAAACCTTCCTTGGTTTGTGTATGCGAAGCTGGGGCGGTTCGCTAGTTTAACATAATCTGCACAGAAACTAGGCGTACCTATGTCTTTCAAAGACATGAATTTTCTGCAAAAGCCTCTACCAAATTCCTTACCATAGTATTTTTTTACAACACAAATAATGCCCAGAGATTGTAAACACTGCCATAATAATAGCAGTATTCATACAGATCTTAGAGGTCAGTGACAATTAGATAGCACAGTAATAGATAGTAGAGTATTGTAGTGTAGTGTTAGTCTCTCTCTGATAAAATAACACATATCTTCTATACAAATAAATACAATTTAAATGTCGATTTGTAATGTCAAAATAACAGCCTTTTATTTACTAAAATGCATTTGAAAATATAATGTATGAGTAGTTTTTCTTTTTAATTGTCTGTTCTGGCTTATCTCCGAAACAGCTGAACCGACTTTGACGGGAACTGGCAGATAGCTGATGTTATGACGATTTACTTAAGCTACTTTTAAACAAGTTCCATGTAAAAAAATGACATGTTTTTTTTAAGATTTTGACACAAAAAAGTCACAGTCAACAGCTAGTGTGAAATATATCTTGTCATGTTTCGTATCTTCCATATTTTATTATTGCACCTGTAACTAAAACACTAGTAACCTACAGCTACAGATAAAGTAATAGACAATATCTACCTGATCGGACATTTTGGTGAAACTCTTATCACGAAGAATGCCAGCGTTGTTGATAAGGATATCAACCCTGCCAAAGTTATCTAAGGCAGTCTTAATAATCTTCTCCCCTTCGACGACATTGTTGTAATCAGCAACAGCGATACCACCTGTGACATAAGGAAGGTATTAGCATAATACTTACATACACAACTATGTAAAGTAAGGGTTACTTATACCTGAAGGGTTAAGCAAAATGGAAAGGTCGATACAAATGTGAAGGTTGCACATTAATGGACAACCTCTTCATACATTGAGCCTTTTATATATAAAATAAATTTTAAATAAATATTACCTGTTACAATATTGCATTTCTGCAAAAAACATAAATGCTTTGCTGCTTTTTTTATGTTTTGCCACTTAGATAAACTTTTGAACAACATTGATTCTTTATAATTATGAAATTAATTTTATAACAAAGATACTTTGCTATTTGGCTAGAGGTGTTTTGTAAGAAAAGATATGCTTAAATGCATTTTAAAGCAATTATATTGTAACTAACATTTTAGCAAAAAATATTACAATGGAATTAAATATTTTGAATGTATAATGAATCTGATTAACACAGATATAACATAATTGTGAGAGATTTGGATACTTGAAACTAATTATGTTTATATTTTAATAACCGGTTCTTTAATAAAGTAAATTGAAGGTCAAAGTCCCAAATAAATAGTATCCAAAGTTCAATATTCAGAGGAAAAGAGAAGTCCAAAACTGCTTCAATAATCATTTTCATACTGTTAACTTCTCGTAGAGGGTTTTCCGCGAATGCAATCAAAGAATTGAAGAACTTGTACACCGGATATATTGTAAAATAAAATCACATAGAAAATACATGAGCGCAGCCATCAGGCGATCACATTAGCGAATACCAAAGTCATTCTCCATTCAAAACCTATGACAGAAGTATAGAATAAAGAACCATGAATCAAACAGTGACTGCACAAAGAAGGTCAACATTCAACACTTCCCCTCAATCGCTGTTTGAACTCAGACATCACCGCTGGCTCAACTGGCTTAAAAACCTAAGCCCAAGTTCACAACACAGAACTTATGTTTAGGAGCACACAAAGATTTCGTTAATACATCAGCCACCATTTCTTCAGTAGACAAATAACTCAACGTAATTATATGATTATTCACAGCCTCCCTAACATAGTGGTACCTGATATCTATGTGCTTAGTCCTCCTATGAAACACTGGATTGACACTTAGTTTTTGAGCAGACTGATTGTCATTGTACAAATCAACCACTAACCCAGAAATACCAGTCAATTCAGTCACCAAGTCCCTAAGCCAACGTGCCTCCTTAGCAGACTCACTAAGAGCAACATACTCAGCCTCAGTACTTGATAAACTAACACATGTTTGTTTTCTGCATTCCCAGGAGATGGTGTTTCCCCCATACTTGAAAACAAACCCCGAAAATGACTTTCGGTCTCGTACGTCACCACCCCAGTCCGCGTCTACAAACCCCTCAACCTTAGCATGACCCGACCTACTAAACACAAGGCTAACGCTTTGAGTCCCCTTAAGATATCTCAATAAACGTTTCGCTGTCCTCCAGTGTTCCATAGTATGACACGTATTAAACTGGCTTAAGTACGAAACTGCATACGTAATGTCCGGCCGTGTAAATACACTCAGATACATAAGAGAACCTATCAATTCCCTATATGGAACAGTACCTTCGTCTAACACAATCGAATCAGTAAACTTAACATTTGGGTCCAAAGGAGTCTGGACTGGTTTGCATTCCGACATACCGAAACTGTCGAGCAAGCGCTCAACATACCGCGCTTGACAAAGCTTAAGAGTTTTATTCGTCCTGTCACGCTCTACCGCGACCCCGAGAATATGCCGCACCGCACCCAAATGTTTAATCTTAAACAGTTTTCGCAAACTCTCTTTCAGCTCTTCAGCCATGCGTGCATCATTGTAACAGACAATGAAATCGTCCACGTACAAAGCAATGTAAATAACCGACTTACCATTTCGTTTGTAGAAGATACATTGTTCAAGTTGGCATTGAACAAAATCTATCGACAGAAGCACGTCCTTCACCCTCTGATACCAAGCTCGCGAAGCTTGTTTCAGTCCGTAGACTGCCTTTTTCAATCTGTAGACTTTATTTTCTCCACCAGGTGAAATGAACCCCTCCGGTTGATACATAAATATCTCCTCATCTAAATTACCATTGAGGAACGCCGTCTGTACGTCTAGGTGGTCTATATGTAGATCCATATCTACAGAGATCGCCATCAACAGTCGCATTGAACTGTACCGTACTACCGGTGAAAACGTTTCAAAATAATCTTCACCATACTTTTGGGTGACCCCCTTGGCTACTAACCTGGCCTTATACCGGGCTATCTTCCCCTCGGCGTCACACTTAATTTTGAAGATCCATTTATTCCGAACCACATTTTTTTCAAAAGGCGGATCCACCAACTCCCAAGCCTGATGTTGATTGAATGAGTCAATCTCTTCCTGCATAGCTTGCCGCCACAAGTCGCTCTGCCCAGAACACAGAGCTTCCTTAACAGTGCGCGGTTCAGCTGGGATCGCATCTTGTGTGTACAAACCCTTAGGTTGTCTAGATCTAAGATTGTACCTCGGTTCCGGAGGCTCCATCACCTCCTCAACGCTATCTTCAAAAAATAAAGTGTCATCGCCGCCATCATCACCGCTCGCTGACACAACCGGCTCAACATTCACCGTTACCGGCTCATCAGTGACAGGCCCCCGAGCTGCATCACCAACCACCTCACTCTCAGGCAAGCTTGACTTCCTCTTACTAGTGGAATCATCAGCTTCTTCCCCTGAAAGAAAGATTTCTATAGAAGCTGATCCGTGTCCAGTTCCTAGCTCTTTGGCTGGGAACACACTTTCATTAAATATGACATCACGGCTTCTCTTTATAGCATGTGTCTTAGAGTCATACAACCTGTAAGATCTCCCATTGTCTTCATAACCGACAAATATATACTTCTTACTCTTAGGTTGTAACTTATTCCGCTTAAAGTCATCAATATGTACATAGGCCTCGCAACCGAAAACCCGCAAGTGGTCATACTTTACCCTATTACCCGACCAAACCTCCTCGGGCGTCTTGCCACCTAATTTACTAGACGGCGACCGATTAATAAGGTACCCGGCAGTGTTAGCCGCCTCAGCCCACAACTTGTGATCCAAACCCGCGTGATATAACATACAACGTACCCGTTCCAAAAGAGTTCTGTTTAACCTCTCCGCCGCACCATTCATTTGGGGCGAATACGGAACAGTGACCTGATGCACAATACCCTTCTGTCTGAAGAATGCGCTCAGCTCTTTGTTTACGTACTCCGTACCGTTATCACTGCGTATAGCCTTTACCTTGGATTCACATTGATTTTCCACGAGCCTAACAAAGTCTTTGGTGACACTAGCTACTTCGCTCTTATTCTTCAAGAAGTACAAGAATACTTTCCGCGAGTGGTCATCTAGAAACGTTAAAATGTACTGCTTACCTGAGTGGGACGCAACAGGAATCGAACACAAGTCCGTGTGCACCAGATCCAAGCACTTAGCCGCTACATCACGCCCAGATTTCTTGAACGGAAACCTTATTTGTTTTCCAAGAATGCAAATATCGCAATTATTTGCAATTTCTGTATTCTGAAAAACAATAACGTGTGACAGTGACTTCAAGCTGTCATAACTTAAATGACCCAATCTATGGTGCCAAGACTCCTTTGAAACCTCTTTATTTACACTACTTAAAGCTACCGCGTTAGTATGCAGTTTATATACCCCGCCAACAGACCTAACACTAGCTATACAAGATTTATTTTTAAAAATCTTACAAGTAGACTCAATAAATTCCACTCTAAACCCTTTAACCGTTAAACAATTCACAGAAAGTAAATTTACACTCAGTCCCGGAACGTACATCACTTCTTTAAGAGTCAAATCATAATTGCTGAGTTTTAAACACACGTTACCGATACCCACGCATTTCAAAGTCTGTCCACTCGCCACATTTACTTCTACACTTTTTGTAGTAAAATCATGTAACCAGTCTCGCTGTCCCGTCATGTGACTCGATGCACCCGAGTCTACGTACCACGTGTCAGCCAAGAACCGAGACGCGACCATTGCCGCCGCTTTCTGGGTACACTCCTTCTTAACGTGACCAGACTTTCCACAGTTCCAACACCTCGGCTTCTTGTCTTGGCGTCTCTTACCAGACTTATTCGCCGACTTATCAGCAATCAGGCAATCTCCACCTTTGCAATTGTCAGACCACTTTGTATCCTGAAGCAATTTAGCCTTCACAAAATCACTGGTCAGGTTGCTCACACTACTCTCCAAGGCCATGATCATTGGATCAAACCTAGAAGGTAATCCCTGAAGAATAATCGCCGCCAGGAACTCATCGTCAATCGGTTTATTTACAGCCGCCAACTGTTGCGACAGCGACAAACATTCGCTAACATATTTATCCATATCGCCACCTAAGTCGTCCAACTTTACGGAACACAGCATCCGCAAAAGTTTTAATCTTCTGCCTATGCCCTTATCGTCGTACGCTTTCTCTAGGCTCAGCCAGGCATCCTTACTCGTCTTTGCAGTCATCACGTGGGACACGCACGAAGCGTCCACTGACAGGCAGATCTTAGCCAACGCCCTTTCGTCCATACGCCGTTTCAGTTCTGGACTGGACTTATCGTTCTCCAGATACCCGTCGATCGAACACCAAAGGTCGTCATGGATAAGCAGGTTTCTCATATTAAACTTCCAGAGGAGATAATTCTCTCGCCCTTTCAATCGCTCTATAGAAAAACCACTCACGCTTCCGCCTGCTGCAGACATGGATACCATCTCTCGTTCGCTCATTGTATCTTAATACAATTCTTCTTCTTTAAGCGTTCTGGGCCCATAACCCTTGTTAACTTCTCGTAGAGGGTTTTCCGCGAATGCAATCAAAGAATTGAAGAACTTGTACACCGGATATATTGTAAAATAAAATCACATAGAAAATACATGAGCGCAGCCATCAGGCGATCACATTAGCGAATACCAAAGTCATTCTCCATTCAAAACCTATGACAGAAGTATAGAATAAAGAACCATGAATCAAACAGTGACTGCACAAAGAAGGTCAACATTCAACACATACTCATTATTCATAATCTCATATTTCTCAAATTATACTAGGTTCTTTATGTTGAAACATTGTTAGACAGTTAACTTAAAGTTCAAAACACGAATAAATAAAAATTCATTGAGTATGAATTAGCATTTATAGTTAAGTACCTTTATCCTTGATTTCCTTGACAACAGCGTCAGCGAAGTTTGACTTTCCAACGCCATCGCGAGCACCACCGAGATCGTTAACCACGACTTTAGCACCTCTCGAGCCCAACAGCAGAGCGTAGGCCTTTCCGAGACCGCCACCAGCGCCGGTCACCACCGCAACACGTCCGTCAAAGCGAAGCTGATCCATCCTTCACGACAAACGCAACACAAATGAGAAATAACCCAACCGACGACTATTAACCCGGCGTAATTATCAGTCTCAAAGTCCAACTTAACATTCGCTTTCGATAAACAACTATATGCGTTCCACTTAGAAGATAAAGTTTGATAATATTGATCTTTTTGCTCGGATTGTTGTTGTAATTCAACACAGATTACATACCTTTAATCTCAAATTGCCGTGTAATGGTGACGTAAGCAAATTACGATGAATATTTTTGTGGCGAATGTAGAAATACTTGACTAAAGTTCAGTGAACAACAAATGAAAACAAGTTTTTAATCGGCCCTTCTTTCTTCTTCGCCTTTAGACGTCATTGACAGACGAGATGCCAGCAAAAACGTCAGCTGTTTGCCTTTGACAGTTGAAGGCTTCGTTTGACATAACTTTTTTTTCTAATTTCATGACCTGGCTATTTAGTTTTTCCGGCAAGCATCGGCGAAGTTGTCAACTTAGTTCTACTTCACCGAAATCGCACATATTTTATTAATTCCACATATCGTTGTTCAGTTGCGAAAGGACTTGAGATGCAATACTACACCAATTTTACGTCACAATACCCACTAGGCACTGATCTATAATATACCTATATTAATATGAATACTTATTGATAGATTGCATGCTCAAATCTTCAAATCGAGCTGAAAACTGTTTGCGCGATATCTGTCTTCGGAGCGATTTAAGATTTAGTTCATAGGTGGTGACATAGATGCCGCTTCGATAAGGAAGACTTTTTCTTTATGACATTTTTTCGATAGTTGGTAAGTTGGACGATTTTATTTAAATTTGTCCGATTATTGGACGACTACATAATTTTATTTGGACAATTAGGTTATTTTAGTCATCTGATAGTCGAGATAGACAGATAGGTTATTTTATTCTTCCGTTTAGCGGACGACTAGACACTTTTGTAACCTATCTCAATAAATGGAACAGAGTGGAACCATGCACAGACTACGTATGAACCATGTATAATGTACTCTGTGGTGGAAGTTGGAACCGAAAACAAAGAAATGTCAAAGTTAAAAACGTCAAAAAAGTAACCGCCATCAGAGTTTTTGGCGGGATTTTCTCGAGTGCAGTTCAGCGGCTGTTAATATTATTTGCAAATTGATTTATAGTGGATATTGTGATATAAAATTGGTGTAGTTTTGTGTCTCAACTGTCTACGCAATTGGACAATATGTAAAAACGTTAACAGAAGCGATCTCGGGATAGTGGAGCGGAGTATTTTATTGTAGTATTGACTACCTCTGCAAAGCTTACTGGGAAGGCTGACTCGATGCAATTTGCTGCCAAATGCTCCAAGAAACATTAGAATGTGTTGCATCCGCGTTCTAATGCATACTAAAGAATACAAATACTGATGACTAGGCAGCATGGTCTCAGACCTTAGCCTGTTCCGTTAGGAACAAACATATAAAAAAAAAAAAAAAAGTAACCGCCATCATTAGCTTTGAAAATTTATTTTAGTTTATGTTTACCTACGGCCAAAAAATATCTTTAACAATAAAATAGTGAATAACTGAATAAATACTATGTCCTCATATCGCCCAGAACCTACCTGGCAACAGCAGGCAAATAATTCAACCGCCAGAAATGGCGATCCACTTGCTGGTAAGATAATTTTGTTATGTTGTTTATTATAAACAAAGCATTTGAGTTTAATTTACTAAAACTTCGAATTTTTCACAGCTATTTACAATGAAGGGACGTGGCGACTAAGTAAAGTGTCTCCGTTGTACAATTTACAATACAGTACAGTGAAACTAAAGCAGTATGCTTCTAAAATCCGACAAGCTCTTGTGAGTGCTGTAGCAGCTAATTCGTCAACAAAGTATGTCGTGCAAATCGAAGCACAAGCTAATTTAAAGTATTGTGAAGATGATGCCAGTGCTTTGCTCGTAAGTAGTATAGAAAGAGGTAACTTCTTTGCTGATAAATAAGTAATCAAATGTTCTTAAAGCGTATAGTGAGTTTGGCTTACTACCCTGCCGGGAGTACACCTAAAGGACCGCCATTTAGACCGGCTTGGCAGGAACCGGCTCCCCTCAATGACATGGGACCTCCCAAATCAATCTGATGTCCAAAATAGTACTCTAAACCACTTTTATTCCATCCTGTAGGTACTTATTAATTACAATTTTTTAATTTTCAGATAAATGTATTATCATCAAATCCAGACAAAAATGGTAAAAGTAAGATATCCTATGCAGCCATACTGCTATCTTGGGGCACCAGTATCACCATAAACAGTGCCACTCACCTTCCATACATGTTGGAGAGAGGTGAACAAAGGGTTGGAACTGCTGTCAAGACAACTTTACAGACTATATTTGACTGTCAAATCAAACAATTTTGTTTTACACAGGTATGTATACAACTTTAAAAATAAGTAATATTATATAGCAGATTCTTGAAAACAATAGTTAACTATATGTCTAGAACTTCATGGGCTTGTTAACCCTGCTACTATCTTGTTAACAGGCTTAGCTTGTTATGAGTCATTTCGAAGCCATGTCTAGTGCTTCCTTTTTTATTTTTTGTGTTTGAAATCATCCAATGACTTCTCCTGCTCTGGGTGAAGCGGGAGGGTGTGTCAGACTTTAACTGCCCACCCGTGTTCCTTCAGTTGCTTGTGCCGGGGCCGCAGTAACTTTCTTTCAAATTTATCCACGACCCTTGCCTTTAGTGCTGGCAGTAAATCTGGCAACCTGTCTTTCTGACGTATATTCAACAGTTGTTCCATGTAAAATATTCAACTGCATCTTATTAGACTGGAAGCTGATCCCAACACCTTTGAGAATAGGCATCTTCATTTGTTTGTATATCAATTACTTCTTATAAGCTTTCAATTAGTGAAATAATTTTCAAAATCGGTCCAGTAGTTACTGAGATTACTCCCTACAAACAAACTCACAGACTACCTCTTTATGTTATTACTGTAGATGTAAAGGATCAAGGTTTGATACCAAATGCTGCCCAGACAAGGGAGTACTTTCAAATATTTAATAGCATCAATAAATTGATTTCAACAATTCATAAAAAAACCGGCCAAGTGCGAGTCGGACTCGCGCACGAAGGGTTCCATACCATAATCACAAAAAACTGCAAAACATCACGTTTACAGCAAACGTTGAGAATGGGAGTCCCACTTAAATATTAATGTTATTCTGTTTTTAATATTTGTTAATATAGCGGCAACAGAAATACATCATCTGTGAAAATTTCAACTGCCTAGCTATCACGGTTCACGAGATACAGCCTGGTGACAGACGGACAGACAGACCGCGGAGTCTTAAGTAATAGAGTCACGTTTTTACCCTTTCGATACAGAACCTTAAAAAAATATCTAAATTGATGCTAAGAACATTAATTTCAAAGTACTCCCATGTCTGGGCAGCATTTTGGTCCACCTCCCATACATGGTTTGTCAATGTTCTTTACACACAGTCCGAAAGCGGTAATGAACGTCAGATTCCAAGTAGGTCAGATTCCATGTACGTCATTTTCCAGCTAGGACATTTTCCAACTAGGTCAGATTTGGAGTAAGTAATGGTTTCTGGTACACTTACTCACATTATATTCATCGCCAAATGGCTGCGAGATTTCTTTGGTGGCACGGACTTTATAGTCTAGAAATGATGACACTAAATGTATGTTAACTCCATATAATTATTTAAAAATTCAAGATGCAGAGGTACGTAAGCCTGTAAAAAAATCTAGAAGTGTTGACATAAAGTTTGAAGACTCATTGAAAATATTAAATGAAGAGTGCAAAAACGGGCACATAACTGATCCGAATTTTTAAGAAGAGCATCCAAATTAAGTTACAGGAGAAAATACAGAACAGGATACGGGCGACAGTTCTGCAGCCGTATTGCGTAAGTGAATACGGCAACGCAAAGGTTTTGACCGCTATCAATCGACCAATCACACAGATGGGAATCCACATCGCGTCATTCATCTCACATGTGATATTGGTCGAATTGATGGCGCTCAAACCCTTCGCCTTGTCGAATTCACTTGCGCAATTCGGCTGCTGTTAGCGAATCAGAACTTTATCTTCAATTGAAAGTCAAAGTATCGTATCTTTAAGCTCAGATTCGGAGCACAACATTTCAAGCATAGAAGAAATGCTACTGTTCGAATCTGACCTGAATGGGCGCACGGTTGGCGCAGTGCATAAGCGATTGACAGCTGCGCTGCGTGTGGTGGGTAATGGGTTTGATTCCCGCACGGAACAAATATTTGTATGACCTAAAGATAGAAAAATAAACACTACAAAGTCTAAAGACCTTCTTGGAATCTGAGCTCCATTGCCGAATATATTATGCTAATTTAAGAGAATTTTTTTTTTGGTTTCCAAATATAGTAATATGAAAATAAATTACTACGAATAAAATTATTTCTTATTTAGATGGCTTAATTTCATGTCAGAAAATTATGATACTGACTGTATTTTGCATTACAGACTCAAAATCTGACCTAGTTGGAAAATGTCCTAGCTGGAAAATGACGTGCATGGAATCTGACCTACTTGGAATCTGACGTCCATAGCCGCTTTCACAGTCCTTTAATATTTTAAAACTCAAACATACATCTCACGCTAAGGTTATTTGTCTAAGTAGTACAATTCTACATAATAAATTATATTTTTTTATTTCAGCAACAATTACTCTCCTTTGGTTTCAACTTTGTGGAGAATGACTCGTCCCGCAACACGGATCCTTTTACACTGGTGTACAGGACACCGCAAGTTGATCACAAAGATAAGTTGAACTTATCCTTTCAAGTTGGAGACGTCCAGTTAATATGGAATATGTATGTATATTTCAATAGATTTTCAACCTGTATTTTATTTGTGTAAAAGTTTTCAACATTGCCTTCTATACTTTGCCTAGCAAATTTCATAAAAGGTTTACATTTTAAAGTCATCACACTTACTTTTTTTCGGCATTAACGCTTTTCCTCTGGTACATACTGCGTCCATTTGTGCCCATAAGTACTCTATAAAAATATCTACAGTAAAAACATTTTCTTAATATCCCTCGCCAAACTTCGTGTTTCGTCAGTCGTCGGATTTCTATCAATTGTCATTTGCACCACAGAGAAACTAAAATTTATATATATGATTTGCACTTGGTGCAGACCCAATCAACTTGGAAGTATATATAGAGTTGTTAATACTCTTTTAACATAATGTAAATTATTTTAAAAATGGGAGGAAATCTGCTAAAGCTGCTATTTTTACAGCTCTATAAAGCTCAGCTCTAAATATTTAACACGGAAATCAAACAAAACAACAATAAAGTACTTATTTCTGAATTCAAATTATTATACACAATAAATCTAATAATTGATGGACATGGCAATTAGCATTCGTTTGTATTCGGTAATGCGATGATTGCCGAGGGAAATTAAGAAAATAGTTGTACTGTACATTTTTGTTTGCCCAGAAAGTATTTCTCTCTGAAAGTTATCTTCTCATCTGAAGATGGTCAAAATTTTGGGGGGTTCACTCAGCAGTTCCCTCAGGATCCAAGTGAAACTGCAAAAACCTCAGTATTAATTATATTTTTATTTCTATTTCAGAATAAAGAACTATAAAGACAAGAAATCAGATGTGGTGACATTAGGATACCAAATGTTACAGAACCAAATATTTGAAATGATGTTGTTAGATATTACTGTGTTTGATTTGTGTGAAGTGAATTTGCCTAGAGCAGAGGTAAAGAGTAGTGGGTTGGTAAAGATGAAGACTCCAGAGATCGTCAACAGTGTGTTAACAGTGCTCAATGAAATCAACCAGATTTACTCCGATCAAGATTCAAGTAATGCAAGCAACGCCTCAGATACGTAGCAGTATTCAAAGTTATTTGTTAGTGATAGACAGTGCATGTTTCAATCTAATGTTACAAATAAAAAACTACAATATTGTTTTTCAACATTTACTCTCTTGAATTACACCTTACAAATGTGTCTGCATATTGTAACCTTACAAAATATTATATCATTACAATGTGCTAAACTTAAAAATAACCTATTTTGTAATCATGTCTTTCAGTACCTTGCAAGCAGTCCTTTTTTAAGAATTACAATTTCAACACTTCAAAACCATTCCAAAATTGGTATCTTGTGCATAACTATTTATACTAGGCCACCACCTAAAAGCATACTTGGTATTTTGATCTAAACAGCTGACAAATTGGTCTCCAATCTTTGATGCAAGGTATACAAGGTACCAGAAATCAATCACAATTGGATGAATTTAAAACTATACAATGTGTACATCTCGATTTACTTAACAGGATTAAATTTTTCCAATTTGTACAGATGAATCTTCATAAATTAAAATGTTGACATAAATAATAAAAATATTTTCCATTTCACTAATATTCCAATATATTATGTAAACCTAAATATATAATATATGTACCAGTTAGAGTTTGTTGCTTATGCTACAAAATATGTATAATACAAGTAAATGTTTCGACGCATACTTTGATGAACATTCAGTCGCATTCAAATGACGATAAGACGTAATTATCACTCTCCTCGACAATTTCCTATATTGTTACAGAATTTCATCCATCGAGTAGCAACTACATACTCGTCCAATCCATTGTAAACCTTTGAAAGAGTGCCAATATAGGTGATTGTGTAGAAGTGGCAGCATTATACATAGATGCCTCTTCTAAATACCACAACAAGACCATGACAATGAAGATATACAACATATAACACGATCTTTAAATAAATGCCAGATTACAGAGATATTTGTGAAACTTTTATGACATTTGCAAATAAAATATACACAGAGATACATACACAAAAAATTACATAGAAGCTTAATTAATCGTCTGAAGGATCTATTTAATTATTATGTATTACATACGACTAAATTTCTCACATCTGGTCCATTCAGCGTTACCATTACCTGCAATCTGTACTCGCTCCAATAAAATCTATTTTTACGGTAATATAGATAGATGCCTATTTAATGATGAGTAGTAGAATAGATTTTAATTGCCACCAAGTCTAGGGGGCCTAACAGTTACAGCAAAAGGGAATGAGGAATGACTTCAATGCTAGAATTTGATCTGTTTTGCAATGTTGTTCATTTACATACAGGACCTGATTTTGTCTTAACAATGACGGCATTATTTTAAGGTAATTGAATATTAGACGTGCCATAGCGGCGTATTATATTATAACGTGAGTCAGACGCAAGCTATTCTGTAGCATAATATAAAATAATTCTATGAATCCGGCATGCAATAAGTTTCGTACCAATGTTCGTTGCACACAGCTGCACCTCCTCCTGGAAAATACAATGATTATTCAATAAAAAAACTAATTCAGTGCAACACTGTTTTGAATAAAACAATAGTCTCATTATATTAACTACATCTTTACCTATGATATTCCAGAAAACCGGCCAAGTGCGAGTCGAACTCGCGCACGAATAGTTCCGTACCATTATCGCGAAAACGGCAAAAAATCACGTTTTTTTTGTATGGGAGCCCCAATTAAATTTTTACTTTATTCTGTTTTTAGTATTTGTTTTTATAGCGGCAACATAAACACATCATCTGTAAAAATTTCAACTGTGTAACTATCACAGTTCATGAGATACAGCCTGGTGACAGACGGATCGTGGATTCTTAACAATAGGGTCCCGTTTTTACCCTTTGGGTACAATGGGTACGGAACACTAAATACAAAACACAAAGAATTAATGAATAAATAAAGTTTATTTCAACGTATAATTCCAAGCCAAACCGAAGTTATCACGGTTCAAAGTGACCGGTTTTATAAAACAGCAATTTCTTAATTAAAGACGCAATATAAATGTCGATGGTCTTGATTACATTTTAGCTTTCCCCATTCAACAGAACTCTAAATGAGTCTTGTCGCGTAATAGAACACATTACACATAATATTAACATTGATAACGATTATCTATTGGTTACTTGAACTAGATAGGACTATCTAGTTAAAGTTCCCAGTGACCATATTAGACCGAAACTGGTGAGTAAAAATTGTTCGTCTCAAAATCTACTGTCCATTCTATTTCCCACTAGCTTCGCCCGCGTATAGTGTTTTATCATCCCTAGGGAATACAAACTATCCTATGTCTTTCCCAGGGTCTCAAACTATCTCCATGCCAAATTTCATTTAAATTGTTTCAGTACATCCAGAGATTACCCCCCTACAACCTCAGAAACTTTACCTCTTTAAAATATTAGTATGGAAGTATAGATATACTAGCTGACCCTCGGGGCTTCGCTCCCGTCAACTGGCTACCTACTTACCCTGGCTACCCTGCCCCAAACCTGGCTACCATGGCTACTCTGGTCACCCTGGCTTCTCTGGCCACCCTGGCTACCCTGGCTACCTTGCCCCTACCCTGCCTACCCTGCCCCTACCTTGGCTACCCTGAACACCCTGCCTACCCTGGCTACCCTGCCCAAAACATGCCTACCCTGGCTACCCTGCCCAAAACCTGGCTACCATGGCTACATTGCCCAAAACCTGCCTACCCTGGCTACCCTGCCTACCTACCTACAAATTTTTATCTATCATCAATAGTTTACTCAGCGCACGCCAAATAATGTATTTTACAGGCAACATTTTGCTACCTTGGGTTACATTATTGCAATTTTCATAAGGATCTCTAATTTTTTGGAAATATATTGTAGCCTATGACACTCAGGAATAATGTAGCTTTCTACTGGTGAAAGAATTTTCAAAATCGGTTCAGTAGATCCAGAGATTACCCCTTACAACGTCACAAACTTTACCTCTTTATAATATTAGTATAGATATACGATATATCATCATCACTTCAGCCGAAAGACGTCTATTGCTGAATATAGGCCTCCCTATTGTCCCTAAGTGGTGTCGCCATATTGGCTGGTCCTGTGCTTTTCGCATCCAGCGGATTTCCGCAGCCTTAACCAACGCTAATGCGTCCAGTACTATCTTTTAGCCCAAGCGGAAATCGGATATTATAAAGACGATATTCAAAAATCAGATTATACATCTATACTAATATTATAAAGAGGTAAAGTTTGTGAGTTTGTGAGTTTGTGACGTTGTAAG
The DNA here is from genome assembly GCA_964057195.1 of Orthosia cruda. Classification (NCBI taxonomy): domain Eukaryota; kingdom Metazoa; phylum Arthropoda; class Insecta; order Lepidoptera; family Noctuidae; genus Orthosia; species Orthosia cruda. The sequence goes on along the minus strand of OZ059835.1, from coordinate 25,156,768 downwards.
GGGTAATCTCTGGATCTACTGAACCGATTTTGAAAATTCTTGCACCGGTAGAAAGCTACATTATTCCTGAGTGTCATAGGCTATAAAATATTTTCAAAAAAAATAGAGATCCTTATGAAAATTGCAATAATGTAACCCAAGGTAGCAAAATGTTGTCAGTAAAATACATTATTTGGCGTGCGCTGAGAAAACTATTGATGATAGATACAAATTAGTAGGTAGGGTAGGTAGGATAGGCAGGTTAGGCAGAGTAGGCAGAGTAGGCAGGGTAGGCAGAGTAGGCAGGGTAAGCTGAGTAGGCAGGGTAAGCAGAGTAGGCAGGGTAGGCAGGGTAGGAATGGTAAGCAGAGTAGGCAGGGTAGGCAGGAAAGGCAGGGTAGGCCGGGTAAGCAGAGTAGGCAGGGTAGGCAGGGTAGGCAAGATAGGCAGGGTAGGCAGGAAAGGCAGGGTAGGCAAGATAGGCAGGGTAGGCAGGAAAGGCAGGGTAGGCAGGATAGGCAGGGTAGGCAGGCAAGGCAGGGTAGGCCGGGTAAGCAGAGTAGGCAGGGCAGGCAGGGTAGGCAAGGTAGGCAGGGTAGGCAGGAAAGGCAGGAAAGGCAGGGTAGGCAGGATAGGCAGGGTAGGCAGGAAAGGCAGGATAGGTAGGGTAGGCTGGGTAAGCAGGGTAGGCAAGATAGGCAGGGTAGGCAGGAAAGGCAGGTTAGGCAGGGTAGGCAGGATAGGCAGGGTAGGCAGGAAAGGCAGGATAGGTAGGGTAGGCAGGATAGGCTGGGTAGGCAGGGTAGGCTGGGTAGGCTGGGTAGGCAGGGGAAGCAGAGTAGGCAGGGTAGGCAGGTTAGGCAGGGTAAGCAGAGTAGGCAGGGTAGGCAGGAAAGGCAGGGTAGGCAGGATAGGCAGGGTAGGCAGGATAGGCAGGGTAGGCAGGATAGGCAGGGTAGGTAGGATAGGCAGGGTAGGCAGGAAAGGCAGGGTAGGCAGGGTAGGCAGGGTAAGCAGAGTAGGCAGGGTAGGCAAGATAGGCAGGGTAGGCAGGGTAGGCAGGATAGGCAGGGTAGGCAGGAAAGGCAGGGTAGGTAGGGTAGGCAGGGTAGGCTGGGTAGGCAGGGTAGGCATGGTAGGCAGGTTAGGCAGGGTAGGCAGGGTAGGCAGGGTAGGCAGGATAGGCAGGGTAGGCAGGATAGGCAGGGTAGGCAGGGTAGCCAGGGTAGGGGCAGGGTAGGCAGGGTAGGGGCAGGGCAGGCATGGTAGGCAGGGTAGGCATGGTAGGCAGGATAGGCAAGGTAGGCAGGGTAGCCAGGGTAGGTAGGCAATTGACGGGAGCGAAGCCCCGAGGGTCAGCTAGTGTATTATATTAATATAACATTACGGCTTATTTGCTATAGAGAGCAAGAGGATAATATTACACCAACATTATTATCGCCGGACAGAGAAACACGGACTTCATTATAATGACAAGTTTTTTTTTAAATTTTAGAATAGGCTTGCGCTTGACCACTATCTCCCCTGATGGTTATTGTAGCCACCATGAGAGAGGCCTATGTCTAGCAGTGGTAGTCTTTACGCTAAAATGATGATGGGAGGCCTACGTCTAGCAGTGGTCGTCTTTCCGCTGAAATGATGATGGGAGGCCTATGTCTAGCAGTGGTCTACTTTCCGCTGAAATGATGATGGGAGGCCTATGTCTAGCAGTGGTCGTCATTCCGCTGACATGATGATGGGAGGTCTATGTCTAGCAGTGGTCGTCATTCCGCTGAAATGATGATGGGAGGCCTATGTCTAGCAGTGGTCGTCTTTCTGCTGAAATGATGATGGGAGGCCTATGTCTAGCAGCGGTCGTCTTTCCGCTGAAATGATTATAGGAGGCATACGTCTAGCAGTGGTCGTCTTTCCGCTAAAATGATGATAGGAGGCCTATGTCTAGCAGTGGTCGTCTTTCCGCTGAAATGATGATGGGAGGCCTATGTCTAGCAGTGGTCTACTTTCCGCTGAAATGATGATGGGAGGCCTATGTCTAGCAGTGGTCGTCATTCCGATGACATGATGATGGGAGGTCTATGTCTAGCAGTGGTCGTCATTCCGCTGAAATGATGATGGGAGGCCTATGTCTAGCAGTGATCTACTTTCCGCTGAAATGATGATGGGAGGCTTATGTCTAGCAGTGGTCGTCTTTCTGCTGAAATGATGATGGGAGGCCTATGTCTAGCAATGGTCGTCATTCCGCTGACATGATGATGGGAGGCCTATGTCTAGCAGTGGTCGTCATTCCGCTGACATGATGATGGGAGGTCTATGTCTAGCAGTGGTCGTCATTCCGCTGAAATGATGATGGGAGGCCTATGTCTAGCAGTGGTCTACTTTCCGCTGAAATGATGATGGGAGGCTTATGTCTAGCAGTGGTCGTCTTTCTGCTGAAATGATGATGGGAGGCCTATGTCTAGCAGTGGTCGTCATTCCGCTGACATGATGATGGGAGGCCTATGTCTAGCAGTGGTCGTCATTCCGCTGAAATGATGATGGGAGGCCTATGTCTAGCAGCGGTCGTCTTTCCGCTGAAATGATTATAGGAGGCCTACGTCTAGCAGTGGTCGTCTTTCCGCTAAAATGATGATGGGAGGCCTATGTCTAGCAGCGGTCGTCTTTCCGCTAAGATTATGATGGGATGCCTATGTCTAGCAGCGGTCGTCTTTCCGCTGAAATGATGATGGGAGGCCTATGTCTAGCAGTGGTCTTTTCACTGAAATGATGAAAGGGTGGTTTTTTAAAAGTGTTACCTCTTCAGCCCGATCTAAAGGGCAGCGATCCCTCCTCAGTGTGTGCAGTGCAGTACCTAACAACAGCCTCCGCCCGCGGCCCCGCCCGCTCCCGCGCCTCCCGCGCCGCTCGCGCCCCCTGCCGTCGAGTGCTGGGGACCGATCTTGATGCCATTCGCCTGTGAGCACATGCAAAAAATGACAATAAATACTTAAATAATAATAAAATACCTAAATTTTATTAGACTAGTAATGTTCGATCGAAGGACAATTTCTAGCCGAAGCCGATAAATCGGCTATCACCACAACTTTCGGCCAGAGCCGAAGCCGAAGCTTGTGATAACCCTAAGAAATTCAGTTAAAAAAAACGGACAAAAAATTTCTTGTATGGGAGCCTTAAATATTTATTTTATTCTGTTTTTATTTAACAGAAATACATCAGCTGTGAAAATTTCAACTGTCTAGCTATTACGGTTCATGAGATACAGCCTGGTGACAGACAGACGGACAGTGGAGTCTTAGTAATAGGGTCGCGTTTTTACCCTTTGGGTACGGAACCCTAAAAAATATTAGTTTCAAATTCCAGTAGTGTAGGGTCCCCAGACCGATCAAACAAAGGCCAAAGTTTTTATCTCCAAATGAGGCTAATTGAAATTAAACTTATTTCTTCCTATTTCAAATTAGCGTGAGTTCACGTAATGCCCATGAACATCGATCGTAATAATGTCGGTCGAAACAGAAGCCTATTTAATACTCTTGTTATGTGATAAAAACGTTACATGTGTTGCTAAACAGACTGTTAGGTGAAAAACTGTAAGAATCACTCTATTTTGGGATGTAATCATTTGTGATTTGGACTCACACCATAATCGTTTTCAAATTTTCATTAGATCTGAGATAGGGACCTTTTTGGTTCCGCACGTAGTTCTTTTTAACAGACTTCGCAAAAAAGGAGGAGGTTCTCAATTCGACTGTTTTTTTTTTTAATGTGTGTTACCTCAGAACTTGTTACTGGGTGAACCGATTTTGATGATTCTTTTTTATTTGAAAGCTGGCGCTTGTCATGTGGTCCCATTTAAATTTGAAGGTCAAGATCTGATGAAGAACTTCGGAGATTTACATTAGAACTCTTCAATAAATGACAGCAGATCACTCGGGATAGCTGCAATTGGATGTCTGTTTATTGTTTACATCATTTCATAACATAGCATCACACTAGCACGCTTTAAAGGGGTACGCAGGTGTAAACAGTTCACTCTGGTATACTCTAAATCCACCGTTTTTGTTTAAGTTTCATGTTTCTGGGTTAATCTATTCTGGCTTCACTTTGGAGAATTGGTCCGTTATGAAAGTGAAAAATAAAAAAACATTTTAACAAAAAATACAACCGACTTCCAAATAAAAACACCACAAAGTGAAAAATAACTTCAATAACGGAAGTCGGTGTCAAAAAACGAAGATCCCAAAACAGGAACACCGACATGTGTTGCTAAACAAACTGTTAGGTGGAAAACTGTAAGAACCACTCTACTTTGGGATGTAATCATTTGTGATTTGGACTCACACCATAATCGTTTTAAAATTTTCATTAGATCTGAGATAGGAACCTTTTTGGTCCCGCACGTAGTTCTTTTTAAAACACAAATCATTTTATTGTTCTTTCTATGGATCTAAGAATTTAAGTCTGCCCACAAAACAAGAAACCGCCAACTACCGATGCCCCTATACGAGTCGGCAATACAACGTCAAAAAATAATCAACAACTATCGATTAGCAGATAAGCCCTTACAACTCACCTCGTTGTTGATATCGAATACTCCTTCCTGTATTTTTTCATAGATCTCTTTGGCGGTGTTGATGAACGCCTCTTCAACATTGGCTGCAGTCTTCGCTGAGGTCTCCATGAAGACCAGACCGTGTTCGCGGGCGAAAGCCTCACCTTCCTCTTTCTTGACTTCACGTCGGGATTCCAAGTCACTAGAAATTTTGGGGTTGTTTAGAATGTTACAAAGGTCAGGCATAACTCGGTTTAGGTCATAGATTTCCTCTAATCTGTGGCCTAGATATTTGCTTTAGAACTCCAAAGATAAATGTTGGGTTTAACAAAGACATCCCTGATTGAAAAGTGTTCTGATTGGCTAATATTTTTCAGTACGCTATCAGTCAGCAATTTCGAAAAACTAATCCAAATTTAATAATGCAGTGACAAGAGGGCACTGGAGTCTGCAGAAGTACAAAAAAAAAATACGTTTCGAGAGAAAGTAAATGACTGCCGTTTTCTTGTTACTTTTGTGAAAGCGTAATTACGAAATTAAGGGCGACCGGAAAATAAAGGTAACTTCAGATAACAATACAGTGCGATATCCGTTGGGAAAAGTTGTGAATTCGTTCAACTAACGGTGAACTAACTCGAGGTACGACACATCTGTTTAGTCACAAAAGATAACGGGAATATGAATGAACACAATGCACTTTGTTCACACGGTCATCTTCTGCAATATAAGATTTCAGGTTGACTTAAATATCTATATATAAGTTAACGTACGGTCTGAAGAAGACTTTTTTCACAATTTCAAGCATTGTGAGCCATTGTTGATCAAACTTACATACTGTTTAGCATACTCACTAAATTATGCATCATCAGATAATTAATTAGATTTCACAAGAGATATAGCTCTCACCAAACTTCTGGGTCGCCCTGAAGTAGGCTGCAATGACTGCGCAGTAGTAAATCTCATACAAAAACAGCACCGATCCGTGCCTTGCGCATCGGAAAGCCAACTTCAGGGCAGCCAAGAAGGTTGGCAAGAAAATAGCTGGCGTCGCCTAAGTATCTGACGATCCAACGAACTCCAGAAGTTGACTGACTGCTGAAAAACCAGACAATAAAATAATAGAAGATGATATGGCTCACCTCTTGTTACCAATCAACATGATGACCATGTTAGAGTTGGAATGCTGACGCGCGTCTTCAAGCCAGGTGGTGAGGTGGTTGAATGTGTCTCGTCGCGTGATGTCGTACACTAGCAGTGCGCCCGCCGCGCCTCTGTAGTATGATCGCGTGATTGATCTGCAATTAAAAATTTTAGGCGTATTAGCAGGTGGTTTGGTGCCACCATAGATCAGGTTTGGTGCCACCGTAAATCAGGTTTGGCTAGGGTTTTTCCCAATTATGTTGGGATCGGCTTCCAGTCTAACCGGACCCAGCTGGTCTGTGCCACCATAGATCATAAATTAAAATTTTGTTGTCTATGGTTGCTGCAGGTCCGATTTCACTAGATAGTATGGTCGGTTCTTCTCAAACCCAGTGCGAGTGTGGATCTTCGCCACAAGGTATGCCGTAACATGCCCGTCGTGCACAAATACCCTATAGGACTTAAATGAGGAGAGAATGCCCAGGACCACCAATAGTCATAAAATGAGGAAGTTCTAGTTACACTTAAAAGAATTTGAGATTCTTCAGAACAGCTTGATTAAGCGTAGGTATTATATATAATTGCTATGCAAAATCATTATTAAATATTTAAATTTTTAACCGACTTCAAAAAAAGGAGGAGGTTCTCAATTCTTCGGAAACTTTTTTTCTTTTTTGTATGTTCCCCGTGTGTTGTGGAAAAGAAAGTTATTTTTTGCTTTGTAGTTTTTTTTGTTCTGGAAGTCGGTTTGATTTTTTGTTAAAAAGTTTTTTTTGAGGCAGACTGCCCAACAACATTTCTCTATCTATTCAATATAAAGTCAGTCAGATCAAAAATGCCATTTATACATCAAGCGGAGCAGTCTATGATGTCATTCCCATGACGACGAGTGGACTCTTATATTGGCAATAAAGGATACACATTTAAGTCACCGGATTATTGCAAACACCGTAAATTTGTAATAAATGTTGCGAGATGATAATATCTTAACATACATATTGTGAAAAGATCATTTCAAAAACCGGCCAAGTGCGAGTCGGCCTCGCGCATGAAGGGTTCCGTACCATTATTGCAAAAAACGGCAAAAAAAATCACGTTTGTTGTATGGGAGCCCCCCTTAAATATTTATTTTATTGTTTTTAGTATTTGTTGTTATAGCGGCAACAGAAATACGTCATCTGTGAAAATTTCAACTGTCTAGCTATCACGGTTCATGAGATACAGCCTGGTGACAGAAAGACAGACGGATCGCGGAGTCTTAGTAATAGGGTCCCGTTTCTACCCTTTGGGTACGGAACCCTAAAAAGAAAACGCATTGTAGCTCGATAGTTTACAATATAGGTATCCGAACAGACCCGGTGACATATACATAACATCACGCCTATAATCCTCAAATGGTTAGGCAGAGAATAAAGGATTTTTATACAAAAAAGCGAACCATCTGTTTTCACTTTGATAATAAAATAAACATCTCCAATATAAAAAAAAAAAACTCTCCCATGTGCCTATATCACAAATCCAATCAATATTAAACGTTTAAGTACCTACTGTATATAAGACTTGCATGATATATGAATACATTTTTCATTTAAAATCAAGGTCAAAAGAAACAATGTACATTTGAACAGTAAGTTAGATGCTGATAATAAACTGATAGGTATGTGTTTCGGCAGGATTATGGACCAGTTAAATTATAACTAAGTGAATTAATTACTAAGCGAGTAGGTAATATGCCGCCAGAATAACCAGTTGTGTAAATTGATGAAATGTAGATGGTATTTTTCCAGATCTGCATAAGAGCAAGGGTTAAAAAAAATGCAGATTATTACTGAAACTCAATATTATAAACTCTTTGTTGTCTATAAATCGGCCAAGTGCGAGTCGGACTCGCGCACGAAGGGTTCCGTACCATTATAGCAAAAAACGGCATAAAAATCACGTTTTTTGTATGGGAGCCCCCCTTAAATATTTATTTTATTCTGTTTTTAGTATTTGTTGTTATAGCGGCAACAGAAATACATCATCAGTGAAAATTTCAACTGTCTAGCTATCACGGTTCTTGAGATGCAGCCTGGTGACAGACAGACAGACAGACGGACGGACCGCGGAGTCTTAGTAATAGGGTCCCGTTTTTACCCTTTGGGTACGGAACCCTAAAAATTAACCAATATTTGTGCTGTGTGCATCTAATAGCAGTCAAGTATTTAAATTATTAATATAAAAAAATGCAATTAAGTCACAGTACTTTATCAAGTTTTCTATCTAGATATCTTAAAGGCAAAACAATTTATTTCATGCCCAGTTAAGCATGAAATTCGTTATAATTACATCTATAACATTCTCGCTTACAAACACTGAATTTAACCAGCATAAAATCTAGGTTAACAGCACAATAGATTGAAGTTAAGTTATTCTATTTTTTTTTGTTCTAATTGCTCAATGTTTTGTTAAGTGAAGCTTGTGATTTTGTATGTATTTGTGGCTCACACTTCACTGATTCATTTGCTATCAGTACCTAGCTAAGCTGACTCATCACAGGATAAAAAGCTTATGTAAGAGTTGAATTATTTTTAGTCATTTGAATTATGATCTTTAGTCAGAAGAGTTTTTCCTCAGTAAAACACATGGTTTTTTGTTTAATCTATACTTAATATTATAAAGCTGAAGAGTTTGTTTGTACGCGCTAATCTCAGGAACAACTGGTTGGAATTGAAAAATCTTGTTGTGTTGGATAGTCCATTTATCAAGGAAGTTTATAGGCTATATAACATCACGCTACGACTAATAGGAGCGGAGCATAAATGAAAAATGTTGCAAAAACGGGGCAAAATTATTCCTTTTTGAGCTTCCGTTGCGTGCGCTGCGTAAACGGTTTCAGTTACGCAACAATCATGTATGTAGGGTAGATGGGTAGGTAGGTAGCCAGTTGACGGGAGCGAAGCCGCGTGGGTCAGCTAGTAAGATATTATATAACTGGTACCTATCTAAAATATTATTTTTATTCTTCGAAGCAGTCTGCAGTATTTATTTCTAAGCGATTGAAGCCAAGGCAAGATAAACTTGCTTCCTGTTACATGTTGACTTAATCATAACTTGCAATATGATGGTGTACCTACTAGACTCATTAGTCTACTGCTTCAGAAAGCTCAGCATAATATGAAATACTATTTGCTTTCTGTACAGACAACGAAAATAAACAAGGTTGGTTAGTAATTATATTGATTGATTTATATGTAATCCTGATTTAGTAAACTAAAGTTGGAGAGGTAGGAGAGCACTTAAATATAAACACTTAAATGAGGACATAATTGTTTCTAAAATAATGTTAAGTACAATAATATTATTGAGTGCATTGGACAAGTATTGAAATATCAAGTAATTGATAACAAATTATGTGTTTGGATTTATCATAAAATCAAGTCTAGGATTTGTTAGATACTGGCACATCATATTGAAATGAGGTTTTAGTTATCAAACTCATTAAGTCCTGGCTAAACAGAATATATTATGTTTATTCTTTATTTACAAGCAAATGCATGTGTCAGTTTTAAATTGAAGACTGGTGTGTCAATCATGTCTTCACATCAAATCGAGTTTTCACCTATAAAACATATCGTTATTTATATATGTACTTGTTAACAGATTACCACATAGTCATGAGTTTTTGAATATATGTCTATCACAGCATACCCGGAGTTTTTTATCCCCTTTAACACATCAGAGATCAATATACCAATTAGCGTAATTTTTCTCCACTGCATTAGGGTCGTCTTTCAATTTAACTGGATGCAGCTGAGTATGATTATTTTTCACGGAGTAACTGCCTATCTGACCTGTCCACAGGCCAATAACTGGGTAATACAATACCACTATGGCAAGACTGCTGTCAATTTGCCAGGCTTTTAACTATACGTAACAACTTTAAAAAATGGTCAAATGACAGTTGGCGCCAAAGCGAAATCTCGGTATGTTAAGATGGTCACCCATCTACGGACCAACCTCGGCAAGCCTTGCTGTACCTTGAAGATCAACCTGTGCGGCTATTATTTTTTAGCCACGAGCTCCTCAGAGAACCTTTATGAAAAAAGTAAACCCATTAAAAAGATCCATAAATATTCTTACCTGAAAGCTTCCTGTCCAGCAGTGTCCCATATCTGCAGTTTGATCTGCTTGCCATCAATGGTGATCATGCGAGCACCAAACTCTACACCAATTGTGAGATCGTGAACGGGCTGGAATCTTTTGTCGGTGAACTGGAGTAGTAAGCATGACTTGCCTACACCTGTGAACAAATTATAGACCATAGATATCTAGAACTGGCAGCATAAACAACAAATGTAATAAAACCTCTTTTTTTTGTACAGATCATGTTTCATCTAAGTATCAAATGACATTGTTTTCTTACATTAGATATTGTATTTTGGTTTGTTTCTTTTGTTATGTTTTAGCTAAAATATCAAGTTACTGTTATCACAATAACAAGTCCTGTTCAAAATAAGTAGGTATCTATTACAATGTCATTATGTGGGGTGCCTACAAGTCCTGTTCAAAATAAGTAGGTATCTATTACAATGTCATTATGTGGGGTGCCTATAACCTATAATGCAATCAAACAAAGGAAAACAGGTGATGTCTTCATAAACAAATCATTAACAAGACCAACAAGAGCTTTGAACTCTTATCACTCATATTAATCAGTCCATATTGAGACAACAATGTCCTACAAAATAATGAGTTAGGTACTTTACATCTAATGTGAATATTTTTGAGAACACATAAATAGTTATTCTAATAGACAAGTTTTATAGATGAAATCTGTACTACAAACAAACAAAGAAAGTCCTTGAAATAGCCTCAAAACAACAGACAAATAAACACATGTTAGTATCACTATATGGATCCATAATGATTTATTTATTTACAGTACAATGAACATGAATTCCACAATTTCGAATGATATGCGCATTAGAGACCTAACTTGACGTAGTTACGAGACGGCGTAGGCGGAAAAATAGACTACCACAAAATATTATTATTCATAACAATGAAATATTGATCGATTTAGCACAGATGAATGCATGCAACTTAAATTTCCACATTAGCACCAAAAAAACAGCATGATTACACTGCACAGTAACAGAAAACGTTTAAATAAAATATCAGGAAATAAAATCAATACCTGTGTCGCCGATGATGATGTATTTGAACAAGTAGGCGTATGCCATCTTCTCTGCAGGTCTTTGTAACTATTGGAAAATACAATCGACAACGATGGTAAACAAAGGTTTAAGGGGCGAATTTATAATGTTACAAATACGACGCAATTTTTAGAAATCTCACAGCTGGTTGAATCAATTTGTCATTGTAAATGTATGAGAAAATTTGACAATCCTACCTACTCACTCAGCCTAAAGGTTGTTACACACAATAGCTTTTTAATCTGTCATTCATTATTTGTATGATTTTTATTTTTTCATCTTGTAATGTATTTCAGCCGTGTCAATTTCTTCCTATCGTTAAAATTAATAGTGTAAAATAAACAATTTATGATTAAATTAATAAATAATGTTAAATCTCTCAAACTGAAGACATTAGCTTATTAGCTTTCATGTATACGACTTTATATCCATAAACAATGCCAAAGACTAACATAGATTTTATAGTGTTACCATAATTTTCATTAAATAAAATTGTAAATCGAATAGAATAGATTCTCGATTCTGAATTTCAACTCAAACTTTTCTCGATTCTCAGATTCAACTGTCAATTCTGTCAAATGTCAAAGTAGGGGTTTTGATCTGAATATTGCGAATTGGTTTGTTATTATTTCCTTTTACAGATTGTGTCCTATAAATCCAGTGTTTTATCGTTTCCACTTAATATTTGTTCACACGACTATTAAACTTTAGTTTAGTGCCTTCTTTATCGCCTCTATTCGAAGCAACAAGCCGTTGGTAACCTTAAAAAATTAAGTGAACAATGCCGACTTCTACGATGTATTTGTAATCATGGATTCTTCTAAAGATTCTTCGTCTATGAGGAATCCTGTAAAACTTGATGGCGAGAGTGAAAACAATAGAAACTTCAAGAGTACCCCTAGCCAATCAGGGCAAAGAGATAACGCTGAAAATCTATTTACATCGACCTCGAATCCAAGCTCGAGCTTTGTTCCCTTGAATGGACCTGTGGCGTACCACATGCATTCATTACCTAGCAATGAATTAGGTCCTCAAACCAGCCGGTGTAGCGGAAATAATCCTGAAACGAATAAAAACCTTAATTATTCTATCCAATCACAACAGTGTAACAAAAAAGTAACTAACTCGAATGTTGAACAATCGGATCCTGCGGTTGCGGGCAGCAGCAGGACTGTAACTACCTGGTATGACAATGGCACAGAGTCTAATCAGGATAAGCAGACATGTCAGAGACACAAAGTGTGCTTGGACAAGGGAGGAAGTAGCAGCCTTCCTTCAACAAGTGGCACTAGCAGATCTAGTGAGAACCCAGAGACCAGCTCTTTCAGGGAGAATAGGAAGAGGCCATCAAGTCTGAAGCTAAACAGGCCTAACTTAGGTGATGACAGCTCCAGTGATACTGGCAATGATGACTATTCTTTGGGCTCAGAAGATGGGTGTATCTACACATACAGAGGTGGTGAACATTTGGCTGACTTGCCAAGCTCATTCTTTAGCCTTGACATGGGTTTGCCTTTAGACAAGCATCTTCCCATGCCCAATTATGTGGGGCCTCAGCAGGGTGCTGCTGCAGGCAGGGAGCAAGCTCCTAGGCCAACCAGCCCTGAAATGGATTTTTTGGAAATGGACTTTGATCCTGGACCATCATGTGAAGCAGATACTGGTGATGAATCCTCACCAGATGCAGAATTGGAAGCTGCTAATGACATGCCTGAGGAGATTGAGCCTGTACTGGCAAGAGGCACTCCAGAATATGTTCCTCCTCCTGTTAGGTATGTCCCTGTGATCCCTACTATACCTGTAGTCTGCCCTGCAGCTACAACATCTGGTTCGGGAGCACATGGAGATGCTGATTTGTATTCATATAGTGTGCCATCAACAAGCCGAGGGGTTCCTACAGGCCAAGGGGATGCTGCAGAGGGCAGCAGCAGTGGTGCCCAAAACTATGTGGACCAGAACTTTAGTTATGGTCCATACATCACCCATGTGAACTCACGAGGAGAGCAGTTGGTTGTCAGGAGAACAATGTCACATGGACCCATCATTTACCCTGGCAATCTGCATTTCTCCAGTGGAGAATTAGTGTCACCATCAGAGATATTGAGTTGTAAGTTGTTTATACACAATCTTTTTTTTTTTGATTTTTTGCTGCTATGGTTCAAACCATTTTGCTGTATTAAAAATATAGAGATAGTGCTAGATTTTAGTGCCTTATAATTGAATCTATTGAAGGTTTTTAAGCAAAAGAAGTATGTAGGGATCGTAGCAGGTGGTTTTTCGTGGCGTTGCATGGCGTTCTGTAGTTTCTGTCACCCCCATTGGAAAAAGGTGTGAGTTTATGTATGAAGGTTTTTTTGGATTTGCATTATCAAATATAAGCTATGTCTGAAGTGTATGTCACTACTGTGTGCTCAATTGGATTGAGGTCTGGCGATTGAGCAGGCCACGGCAGAATGTTGATGCGAGCATCGGCAAGAGAGCATGTTACGACTCTAGCCATGTGTGGACGTGCATTGTTGTGCATTAGTATAAACAAATCACCAAACCGACATCGCAAAGGGATGCTCAGTTCTGAAACAATCCTCTCCGCATAAATGTGAGCATTGAGGTAGCCCCTGATCCAAATGAGATTGGTTCTTCCACCAATCCAAATACCAGCCCAAACCATTATTGTTCCCCCTTTTGGAACAATAATGAATGAACCTCCTGACATCATTTCAAACATTCTTGACGTCTAGAGATCCTCCAAACTCGAGTATGTCTTGCATCCGGCCTCATACCTAAACGAGATTCATCGGAAAAGCAAACACAACGGCGGTCTTAATCCTCCCAATTTATTTGTTCGTGAGCCCTTTGTGAACGGGCCCTGCTATTCAGTTTGCTATGGTGGAACTCTCAGCAGCCTTCGGGAACGCAGATTGACTTCACGTTACGTCACTATTTTGTTAGCTTATCAGCAAGTCTGAATAGCTGTGGAGCCTCGTAGCCAACATCATGGCGATCATGGTTCGATTCCGTCTAACTGTATTTTGGATGTACTAGTCCTGTCTGCGAGTGGTGATGCGAGATCTTCTTTCATGTCGGTTGGCCATGCTGCCTGTGATACGATAGCGTGTCCAGAAGCGGCTTATGACGCTCTGTGTGCACTACACAGAGCGTCATAAATTCATAATCAAGAGACACTTTTGATGTGTGTTTTTGGACATAATAATATATCAGTGCTTTTACTGCACTACTGATCTGGATTCCATACTTTTTATGTTTTAGTGACACTAACCCCCAGTTTCCCAGCTCTAAATTATCGCTCGAATTAATTCTCCGATAATTTAGAGCTGGGAAACTGGGGGATAATTTTAATTATTTTATTCTGTTATTATTGTTTGTATGTAAGTTTAACTTTCTACTATGTGTGAATGTCTGAAAAATGTTTTAATTTGCAGATGATGATGAACACATAGAAGCATTTGCTCATCAAGTCAACCAGTCAACACATGACACTGTAGCTCTGTCAGCAGCAATGTTTCATGCTAAAATGGCTACAAAATTGGTTGCTGATAAGGCTAGATTGGATGCTGAGAGCCAGGCTACTGCAAAGGTATAGTTAATTGTTTAAGCTTTTGACTACAAATTCTTTATTATTCTTTGACGACACGATTCGCGCAGTGGTTGAGCGATTGGCTGCTGCGCTGCGTGTCGCGGGTTCGATACCCGCATGGTACAAATATTTGTTTGGCCTACAGATAGTTGTGCCGGATCTGGCTGTTTGTGAGGGTTTATTTGTTGTAAACGCGAGAAATTCCTACAGTAGGACAAAGTAAAAACAAAAACTGGTTTTGGACAAGAAAATTCAAAATGAAATAATTATTTTCAGCATGGGGCTGTTAATATGGCACATAAAATTTTAAAAATTCTTCGTAAAGGGCGCTCTTCGAAGCCGAACTCTAAGGTACCAACTTCGCACAGGCATGAGTGACAGACAACCGTATCCATCATTCATACCTCTGTAACAGTCTTCTTCCGAATCTTGATGTGCCATATAAACGCCCACTAAGGGTACTGTACATGTTCAGCGACATACGAACATTATACAGAGTGTAACTGAAAGGTGTGTTCATATTTTTGAAACTTCTGCACATATAAATGAACAACTGTCTCCAA
Organism: Orthosia cruda; assembly: GCA_964057195.1. Classification (NCBI taxonomy): domain Eukaryota; kingdom Metazoa; phylum Arthropoda; class Insecta; order Lepidoptera; family Noctuidae; genus Orthosia; species Orthosia cruda. Next base: position 25,141,747 of record OZ059835.1, on the reverse strand, counting down.
GGAAGTCATTGGCCCGGATTCTGGACGCAAAATTAATCTGACAAATTGTCAAGCACGCCTTATCTGTTGTGATTGGTTGAATGAATTTTCAACAGCCAATCACAGCAGATAACCGGCAATTATTCGTCCATTACGTTAACAGCTCGATATACGAGTTTTGAGAAACCGGAGGCCTTAGTGCGAGTTTTTACTCACGCTCACTCGTGATAACGTAAACGATCGCTTATGTCAAAATGTGTACAAAAAAGAGGTTTCTCCTTACCGTCCCCAGACGTTGCGTATCCAATTTGAATACAAATTTACGTTTACGTTAACACGATTGAGTGAGCGTGAGTAAAAACTCGCACTAAGGCACATTTTCTCAACAAAAAAAAAATTGTATCTGCCATACAATCAGCCACCAAGACAGCAGCAACCTTATTGCGTAATGAATTCGGCAAGGTAAAGGGCCAAGAAGGAAAAAAATGAAAAAAAAGAAAGAGAAACATGCGAAATGAAAGACACGATGTGGATTTCCGTCTATGTGACTGGTCGTTTTTAGGGTTCCGTACCCAAAGGGTAAAAACGGGACCCTATTACTAAGACTCCGCGGTCCGTCTGTCTCTGTCTGTCTGTCTGTCACCAGGCTGTATCTCATGAACCGTGATAGTTAGACAGTTGAAATTTTCACAGATGATTTATTGCTGTTGCCGCTATAACAACAAATACTAAAAACAGAATAAAATATATATTTAAGGCTCCCATACAACAAACGTGATGTTTTGCCGTTTTTTTGCTCGATTTTAATAATGGCAACAGGTAGACGATTGAAATATTCACAGAATATTTAGTTGTATTTACTCTTGAAAAAATAATAATAATTAAATTAAAATAAAATAAATTAAGGGGGGCTCCCCTACAACAAACGTGTTTTTTTGCCGTTTTTTTGCTGGATATTAATAACGGCAACAGGTAGATGCTTCAAATATTCACAGAATATTTAGTTGTATATTCACTTCAAAAAATTATTATTATCGAAATAAAATAATATAAATTAAGGGGGGCTCACATACAGCAAACGTGATTTTTTGCCGTTTTTCTCGATCATAATAAAGACAACAGGTAGAAACTTGAAATATTTACAGAGTATTTAGATTTATATTCTCTTTAAATATAAATACCTACTTAATTCAAATAAAATATATTCGACAGTACTGGGACTGCTATTCGTAGTACAACTGTTAAACTTGATGCGCTTCTATCTGTATACAGTCGACAAGCCCATCAAGCAAAACATGTTAACTTAGAGAACGCGGCCACGCTGATTAAATTTCCATTGACCTATGAACTTGAGATTTGGTGATTATGTTTATTATTACGTATATTTTACTAACAAATACCAATATATTGATAAATCAGATTTTTCTTTAAAATTTCCTCATTTTCCCTATTACAACCAAATTAATATTGCGGTTAGGTACGGAACCCTAAATGTGCGAAGTCCGACACGCACTTGGCCGGTTTTTTTATACTCTTTGCCTTGCCGAATTCATTACGTTATAAGGCTGCAGGTCAGATAACGTCTTTGTATGGAAAATCCAAATTACTTATTGGGATTTGCCTATAAATTCTTTGGAAGAAGTTGTTCAATTAGATGGGCCAAAGCAATTTTACAAGCTTTTTATTGACTTGCAATGTATGTATGTATGAGTGTCCGGTTAAAATCTTGTAACTGTATTTTAAAGCAGTTATCCTCAACCGAAAGACAAAATTTTACATACACGTTTGGTTTGGGTGACAATGCACGGAGCTAAAACCCTCGTATAAAAAATAAAATAATTGAAAAGCTTTTTTTGAAATATGACCACACCTTTCCGTTACACCCTGCATGATTATTCTTAGAACAAATTAAAATGTATAACTACGTTAACAAACTTTTAAGTGCTTCTCAAACGCAGCTGTTTAGTAGATAATTGTAAAAAGCTTTTCACTTCTTTCTTTCGCTTTCTGTAGCAAATAAAACCACAGAGCACGTAAAGCCGGCAGTAACTAAATACGTTATTGCTGTGCAATTGCGCTGAGCACAAGTTTCGGCATCATTGCCATATTCAGAATTGACAATTTCTATGAGTAAACTGCAACACTCACTGACATGCTTGGTTTTTAAGGATAGTTTTGATAATGCCTTCTATAGCTATGGCCAACGCGGTTTCTTGGTACTCTGTGACTATCACTTATTATGGACGCCGAGAGGGCCGTGCAAGGGGCTGCACTTGCACCCCCTTGCCTTTCAATAAAATATACTAGCGGACGCCTCGCGGTTACACCCGCGTAGTTCTCATTCCCGTGGGAATACAGGGATAAAAAGAAGTCTGGCATAGGCCCGGGGATAGTGTAGCTTCCCAACAATGAAATAATTTTTGAAGTCGGTCCAGTAGCTTTTATGTTTATTCGTTACATACAAAAATACAAATCTTTCCTCTTTATAATATTACTATAGATATAGATTATAATGTTATAAAATATATAAAAACCTTAAAAAATCCGAGGCGTGGCGCTGAAATTTTCAAGATCGCATCACTCCGTGAGCTCGTTCTTATCACACTAATATTATAACGGCGTAAATTTGTGTGTGTGTTTGTATGTTTGTTACTTCTTCACGCTCAAACGGCTGGACGGATCTGGATGAAATTTGGCACAGAGGTAGATTATAGTCAGGAATAGCACATAGGATACTTTTAAAATATGTAATATGTTCCCTCGGGATAATTTTTTGACTTACACGCGGATGAAGCCGCTGGCAGAAGCTAGTTATTTTATAAGTCTCATACTTTTTTTGATAAGTTAGTTCTGTCTTTGTACATATTATTATGAACCCACTCTATTCCAAGTCGGGTACTGAAGATGCACTCCCCAGAAAATAGTCTTGCCGGCGCCCATGCCACATATTATTGTTTATATGTAAAATAGTTTTCAGAATTTAAAAAAATAATCTTATCTCCCTATTATAAAGATGTTGTGTCTCTAGGCAAGTGAAGCAGCGGCGAGCACCAGTACTAGCAGTGCGGCGTGTGTGGAGCCTCCTAGGTGCATGATCTGGTCGGAGTCCGAGGCTTGTGACCGACAGGTCACGCAGATCAGCACCTCTGCCTGCGGAGTGACAGCTGTTGTCAATGTTTTTGTATGTATCTGACGATTTTTAGTTAATTTTTACGACACGGTCAAAATTACTGTGCATCTCGCCGGAATGCAAATTCGCCTCGTGCACCAATAGCGAGAGTCGATCGTTAGAATGACGTAACAGTGCCTGGTGAACGAATTCTTTGATCGATTAGTGACTATAATAATAGGAAGAGATGTTAGAAAGAAAATAAAGAAAGAAAAAGCACATTACTCTCCTTCGGCAGTCCGGTAAAAAACGTTTATTTGCGCCAGGCACGATGCAAACCATATATAATCTTATATATAAAATTCTCGTGTCACAATGTTCGTTCCCGTACTCCTCCGAAACGGCTTGACCGATTCTCATGAAATTTTGTGAGCATATTGAGTAGGTCTGAGAATCAGCCAACATCTATTTTTCATACCCCTTAGACCCGGTAGGGTAGGTTAGGTAGGGTAGGGTAGGGTAGGTTAGGTAGGGTAGGGTAGGGTAGGTAGGTTAGGGTAGGGTAGGTGAATGTTTGGAGTTTTTATGGCAAAACAAAGTTTGCCGGGTCAGCTAGTATATATATATAAATATCAAACCAAAAAATATTTATTACCAATAGCCGCGTCCAGACCGGCTGAGCGCGGCTAATAGTTCGGCCGGTGTGGACGGCGCTCGGGCTTCCTCGGGCACGTTGAGCGGCGCTCGGCCGAGCCAACGTGTGCCCGAGGAAGCCCGAGCGCCGTCCACACCGGCCGAACTATTGGCTCGCGAGCGGGACTCGCGAGCCGCGCTCAGCCGGTCTGGACGCGGCTACGATGAATCAATTTTCGCAGGCATGGTCAACCTTTTTACCCGACTGCCGAAGGAAGGTAATGTGTTTATCAGTCTATGTAAGTATGTATGTATGTATGTTTGTTCCTATGTGGCGTTCCAGAGACGCGTTGGCCGATTTTGATGATTCGTACGTCAATCGATGCGTCTTAAACCTGCGAGTGTCACTGGCTACATTAAAATTGATAAATAGAAAAATGGCGGCTTTTGGCCGCCATATTATGGGGGCCAAATTTTTTTTTCCATCCTATCCCATCGTGTGGGGTATCAAATTTAAGGCTTTTAAGAGGCAATTTCAAAAATATATAACACTTATATGTTTAAATGTACCTGATTCGAATAAAATGTTAACCAAAAAGTGTTAAATAAAAAATTCATTCAAAAAATCAAAACACCCTTAAAAAGCGAACTAAAAGGATGTAAATCGTTCGCTTTTTAAGCAGTCGGGTGTTTTGATTTTTTGAATGATTTTTTTATGTTTTGGATTAACTTAATAGACATCAATTGTGCCATGCAATAAATAAATAAAAGAAAATGTTTATGCACCACATTGAAGTTACATTATCCAGGCAACCCTTATTTTTAGGGTTCCGTACCCAAAGGGTAAAAACGGGACCCTATTACTAAGACTCCGCGGTCCGTCTGTCTGTCTGTCTGTTTGTCTGTCTGTCTGTCTGTCACCAGGCTGTATCTCAAGAACCGTGATAGCTAGAGAGTTGAAATTTTCACAGATGATGTATTTCTGTTGCCGCTATAACAACAAATACTAAAAACAGAATAAAATAAATATTTAAGGGGGGCTCCCATACAAAAAACGTGATTTTTATGCCGTTTTTTGCTATAATGTTACGGAACCCTTCGTGCGCGAGTCCGACTCGCACTTGGCCGGTTTTTTTGTTTAGTTGTATCACGAAGAGTTGTGTTTTATTTTGTTGTAACATTGTGGGTCAAGATTTTAAAAAAATGTACTTAAGGTTGCCATAGTCGATCAATCTTCCATAAAAACTTAGTCTGGCGATTACTCCACTGTTTGACGGTGTACATTCAAAAAAAAAATTATATCAATTTGTCTTACTATTATCTAGCCCTGTATGGAAACAAAAAAATAAAAATATATGAAAGTTACGAGCGTGGATAGTTCCATATTTCAACACTAATTTTAACGCATCTTTGGGCGCAAATAAATACCATAAGAAGAAGGAAATGGCCACCATACAGGGTTAGATAAGTAATTCAAAAATACAACTAATATTATTTTGAATATAAACTTAGTCGTTTTTTCATATATCCATAATCTCAAAGGAATGTTTAAAAAAATTTGCGCACTCGTTTTTGTCTTATATTATCATCCAATTCGCTACAAATTTGTAAAGTGTGTATTCGTACGCGAACTAGCTTCTAACTGCTCTTCACAGCATCTATCTCTTTCGCACGTGTTGTCGGATGAGATAGCATGCATTTTAAACCCGTGCACAAAATAGTTCGTGCCGTCGACTAGTGCACCCTTAATAAGAGCAGCACAATGATAAAAAATCAGCATGACATTGTATTGACGAATTCTAAGAAGCGATACAGTGAAACATAAAACAATACAGTCATTTGTTAAGTTGATTACAATATTTAGGTCACAAGTAACAATTTGAGCCTTATTTTTAATTCCAGAATGCTTTGGGTATGCCTGTCAATTTGGAGAAGATCAGTTCATCTGTTGGTATACGACATAGAGCTAACAACGCGCCCATACCAAGGTAATTACTTGTTAAGCTAATAAAAACTAATGACTCTATTGATTATTTAATTACTTCCTCTGCCTCTAATTATCATCGTTTAGGCGAAATACATTCACCACAGAACCTGAAATCTTATTAGATAACATTAGATTACATCTAGGTTGCCTGGAAGAGATCGCGGCTCGCGATAAGGCAGCCTGGATTTCGCGTAAGTGACAGATGTATACAAGTCATATACATCTGTCCCTTACACACACTCAAAATAACCTTACTCTAAGAGTTTATGGTAACCACCCTGTTGTATATACGTTTTTGTTATAAGATGTTTTTTTAAATTATTTTTATCTTGGTGTACATTAAAGTATATAATAAACTAGCTGTCCCACGCGGCTTCGCTCCCGTCAACTGGCTACCTACCTACCCATCAACCCTACCTACTCTACATACATGATTGTTGTGTAATTAAACCGTTTACGCAGCGCACGCAACGGAAGCTCTCAAAAAGGAATAATTATGCCCGTTTTTCCAACATTTTTCATTTATGCTCTGCTCCTGTTGGTCGTAGCGTGATGTTATATAGCCTATAACCTTCCTCAATAAATGGACTATCCAACACAAAAATAATTTTTCAATTCCAACCAGTAGTTTCTGAGATTAGCGCGTTCAAACAAACAAACAAACAAACTCTTCAGCTTTATAATATTAGTATAGATAAATAAATTAGTCCCTCCTTCTGTATAAAAGCGTGGGGTGCATGATGTCAATTTTATAATATTTTGTCGACAGTTATTGGTAAAATTACACTTTAATTAGACATTTTGAGGATATCTTACAAAGCACCCCACGCTTTTTTACAATAAAATACTTATTTTTTTGTTAATCACACTATTCTTAATTTAAATTTATTGAAAATTATTTTCTACTTTTTAGTTTGGTTTTCTATTATAGTATGTCTTATAGTTATTTTAAACTATTTTTTTTTGTTTAATTGCTTATCCTGAAGATCTTGATAAGGATAATGGGAGACTTGAATAATTTAAATTATTGCATTAATTAAGCCAGCGTTTTAAAGCGTGTTAAAAACCAAGCGTGCTAGTTTTTCACATACAATTTAAGAAGAAATTTACTTACTGATGAAAGAAAATGTATCTATTGTCTCGGGCAATAATTTTTTTTTCTACTCAATACGGCATAATTAGGCATGTACACTTAAATAAAAAACTAACTAAACCTAAAAATATACAATTCTAAAATATGGCGTCAAAAAACTCCTCCACATCGTTGTCCACTGGTGTTGTGCCCAAAATACTGGCAGCATTGCCACGTTGTATGGCAATGCTTATCCTCTGACGAAGGTGAAAGCCAGCCCTTAGGTCATGCGAATTGTGAACTTAGGCGTTTAGGCAGTTCTTTAAATAATGCGTGAGCACTCGGACCCCACGGACCAAGAGTTAAAACCACAAACTGCTCAAAAATTCCGACGAGGTTATTATATTGCCGCCGTTTGAGGTTCTCTGCAGCCGCAGCGGCAGCTCCAGCACATTACGACGAGCTAGGAAGATACTTGCTCGCCGGGCTGATTGTGTAGTGACATGAAATTATAAGTTTAGTATTTTTGTTTTTCGGTATCAATACCTAATTTGGTCGCTTAAACAATCTAGTAAGCCAACCATACCTTTTCCAGATACATACTCTCCCGCGCCGTAGCCGGGTGCACGGCTGCCGACCTGGTCTCCGGCATACACCGGGCTTCAGATGGACTGGTGACCGCGCGGTTCTTCCCCACCTATCCTGAACGAGCTGTGTCGCTGTCACACTGGCTGGCTGACTGGATTACTGTTGGTAAGACTGTAGAAAATATGGCATCTGCAATCTAACTTTTTTAATACTTAATGAACAAGAGATCAAGAAACATTGTTCCTATTAGTTTTGGGAAAATGAGACTTCACAAAGATCAACGTCGAGTTTCTATGTATGTACACAAAACACTTAATAGACAGAGAACAGATACAAATAAGAAACAAAAAGAAGAACAGAAAGTCCAGCAGTCTTGCTTGACCTATGTTTTTAGGGTTCCGTACCCCAAGGATCCAAACAGAGCCCTATTGCTGTCACTCACGAGTCCGTCGTCTGTCACAAAATTTTGTCCCGAAGAATTTTTAACTTCTCATTAGCCGCGTCCAGACCGACTGAGCGCGGCTCGCGAGTCACGCTCGCGAGCCAATAGTTCGGCCGGTGTGGACGGCGCTCGGGCTTCCTCGGGCACACGTTGGCTCGGCCGAGCGCCGCTCGGCCCCGAGCCATGCGTTGTCGGTTTTTGCCGATGCTCAAAGGCGGCTCAGTCTGAGCTGCTCGCCCGGTGTGGACGGACGTAACGACACTCGCGAGCCGGATTATACGGAGAGAAACTGAATGCTCAAACCGGCTCACCTTGGTTTGCGAGCCCGGCTCGGAACTTTTCCAAATTAGCTCGGGTACCACGGCTCGCCAGCAGGAAGTCTGAGCGGGACTCGCGAGCCGCGCTCAGCCGGTCTGGACGCGGCTATTGACCTATGAACTCGAAATTTGGTGATAACGTTTATTTTTACGTATATTTTACTAATAAATACCAATATAGACTACATGTGGTGTTTGCATCAAAGACAGCAGACACAGATAATATAGCCACAGATAATATAATACTAGCATACAGATGCCTCATCCCATTCAAAGAAACCGTGCCACGTAACTAGCGTTTTTCATCTGATTATACCGATTATTTTTTGTTAATCGATCGCGTTCGGTTCCGTTCCACGGCGATAGATAGATCACCATCTAATAATCAATCGATATCTAAACATAAATCAAATAATCAGAATAATCAGTACAGTACGTCGGGACAGTTTCTTTGTATGGGATGAAACACCACTGCTACGGATAAAAAACTGGGCCTAAGTGAGACACATCAATTACTAAATTGTGCGGTCTGATTTAAAAAACAAAGCCTCTATTTTGATCATAGCTGAGTATTATGGTACAAGTGCGTAATGTTGGTGATTACCGCTGAGGCCCATTGAGACCCGAGCCGTTAGGTGAGGGTCTTAAGAGAGCCGAGGACGGTAATCATCAATACACACGTGTATCATACAACGTTTTTCAACACACTTGTGAAGAAAATAATACAAAAAAAATCATTTTCAACAGTGAAAACGATTGTGAAATTTTTTTCGCAATGGCGGGAAAATTTACTCAGATTTCCTATGCGCGCGCATCTAACAATGGCGATCGGCCATAGACTAAAAGAATGAGGTTTCTTTTTTTTTGGCTTTTCGCGGATCGCGTTTTCGCCACGTACAAAATGGGGTATTTCAAGTTTTCTTTATTACAGAGAAAACAAAAGTTATGTTTGAGTGAAAGTTTTCTTTATTTAATACATACAAGTTGAAATTATCTATATAAATGCATGAAATGAGCAAGCAATAGGTACATTAATTTATTTGTAATAATGAGCACGATCTTTTTTGTACCGAAACTTTTTTAAGAAAAAAGTAACTCAACCAATATATTAAAAAAAAGCTCTATAACTCACTTGTGAATAATAGCAATGAAAAAGTCACAGTTTGATTACAGGTGTCATTATGTGCCTAATTGCGGTGAAATTTTATGAGCCACTTTAAAAGCCACTTTATGAGCAAGTGTGTTGAAAAAATAGTAAAGTAATAGCAAGAATCACAAGTCACTTAATATAAATTTAAATAATGCAAGCAATTTGTTTGCATCGACAAGCAAAGTAATGCTACATTTACATATATTATGTAAATTATGTGCATGCTTGAACGTATTAGATTGATGGTCATTGCGGCAGTACATAACTTACGCATTATAGCTGTTCTTGGCAAGGTGATGAGGTGAATTGTGATTGAAATTGAAGTTTTTTTTAATCCTTTTTTTTGGGTTCTGCATCCAAAGGGTAAAACGGGCCCCTATTACTAAGATTCCACGGTCCGTATGTCTGTCTGTCACCAGGCTGTAACTCATGAACCGTGATAGACAAAATTTTCACAGATTATATATTTCTGTTGCCGCTATAACAACAAATACTAAAAATAGAATAATATAAATATTTAAGTGGGGCTCCCATTCAAAAAACGTGATTTTTGTGCAATTTTTTGCGATAATGGTACGGAACCGTTGCGTGATTTTCGTGCGCGAGTCCGACTCGCACTTGGCCGGTTTTTTTACTTCTTTTTAGTTCGCTTCTTTAGCAGTCGGGATTATTGCATTTTTTGTTGAAATTTCGTATCAAAAATATGTGTTGTGGGCTGATATTTTTGCTATAGAACAGCAGCCTTATTGCGTGACAAATTCGGCAAGGCAAAGGGCAAAAAGTATGAACCATCGAACAATCACTGACGGAAATACACATCGCGTCTTTCATCTCGCCATGTGATTGGTCGATTACTATGTCCATGATGATGATCACGATAGTTTTTGTAACCGGTTGCCCTAATCAACCAGGTTGCCCTAATCAACCAGATTGCCTAAATCTGGTTTCTGTTTTTTTTCTACCCGGGGTATTAACAAAAAAGTTTTCAGAAACCTGATATAAATTCAAAAGCTATTTGGAAATACTTAAAAAAACTCAATAAACTGGTGGTTAATTTTGACAGACTCTTAAATAGAAACCCTCTCTCCTCTCTTAGAATTGAAACCAGTAGATTTCCTCCTGGTTTACGTAAATCGCTGTTAACTCTCTATCATACAATTTGCAGGTGCAGTACCGATCCTGACTCTCAACCTACAAGCAGGCTACGAGCATGACATTCCCGACGCGTGGCACCATCAGATGGTCTTCGGCGTGTCCCCTCGAGGGGTCTACCTCTGCAACCCGGTGGAGTGCATCCGAGAAGCGACGCTGTGGCATCATCTCACGTCACCGTCGACACTTCTCATTAAGGCCATAGATATACTGACTAGGTTCACTGCGGATACTGATCTGACTCCGCTGATGGCTGTGCCTGATCGACGCTTTCATACGTTCAATGTTCTTGGTAAGTTTGCAACCATATATATTTGTTTATTTAATATTTTACGCAGATAAAAGAGACGGACAGTGCCTGAGGCATTTTCTACCAAAAAATCTTTGGGTGATGCAGGGACAAATAGTGGTAGGTGCAATATTCAGATAAAAACCAGCCATGTGCAAAGAGTTTGTACTCGTACACCGAGTGTTCCGTACAAACAGCTACATTCACCAAAGTAATAAGTATTTCTAAAGGTCATAAACTATGAAATCACCGAAAATTGTTCTAACGAAAAGATAAACTGGATATATAGGATCGGTAATTATTGAAAATAAGGTGTTTTCGTTTCTTCGTTTTTTGACACCGACTTCCGAAATTGAAGTTATTTTTCACTTTGTAGTGTTTTTATTTGGGAGTCGGTTGTATTTTTTGTTAAAAGTTTTTTCACTTTTTAGTTGTGGTACATAATGAACCAGTTATATAGGCTAGGTACCAATAATGCCCAAAGTAAAGTCAGAATATATTAACCCAATAACATGAAACTTAAACAAAACCGGTGGAAAAAGATTACACCAAGGTGAACTGTTGACACCTGCGTACCCCTTTAGACCGTTCCAGTGTGATCTTATGTTATGAAATGGTGTAAACAATAAACAAAAATGCGATTGCAGCTATCCCTAGTGATTTGCCGTCATATATTGAAGAGTTCTGATGTATATCGCCGAAGTTCTTCATCAGATCTTCAAATGTTTACTCTCAAAATTGGTTCCCAAGATACAGGCTTGCCTAGTTTGGGGCCAATGTAAAAATCTATATAATACTGTTCTTTAGTAAATAAAAATTTTGAATTTGAATTTTGAATTTGGATTTTAGATCTTGATGAAAATTAAATGGGACCACATGACAAGCACCAGCTTTCAAATAAAAAGAATCATCAAAATCGGTACACCCAGTAACAAGTTCTGAGGTAACAAACATAAAAAAAATACAGTCGAATTAATAACCTCCTCCTTTTTGGGAAGTCGGTTAAAAATGGGTGGCAAACAAGCAGATTAATTACCTGGTGGTAAGCAATTAGGTTATGGATACCAGCAGCCGAATTGCGTAAGTGAATTCGGCAAAGGAAACAGTTTGGAACCTTCAAAGAGTTAGAATCATTTCTTTTAACTTTTTTCGGTATTTCGAAACTAATTTGGAAAGAGTACGATCATCTTCCTGATGATTTATTTCCAAATTATTAGGACATAATTTAATTTTTATTACTCACAACTAATGGTCTTCTAATGGTTTTAATTGAAAATGTATAATGGTTCCTTAAAACTGAAAATAGTACATTATGGTACAAGTGTGTAACGTTGGTGATTACCGCTGAGGCGCCATTGAGACCCGAGCCGTTAGGTGAGGGTCTTAAGAGAGCCGAGGACGGTAATCATCAATACACACGTGTATCATACGACGTTTTTCAACACACTTGTGAAGAAAATAATACTTAAAAATCATTTCCGTCAGTAAAAACGAGCTGTGATTTATTTTTCGCAATGGCGGGCAAAATTAATCAGTTTTCCTATGCGCGCGCATCTAACAATGGCGATCGGCCATAGACTAAAAATAATGAGTTATTTTTTTTTGGCTTTTCGCGGATAGCGTTTTAGCCACGTACAAAATGGGGAATTTCAAGTTTTCTTTATTACAGACAAAAACAAAAGTTATATTTAAGTGAAAGTTTTATTTATTAAACACGTACAAGTTGAAATTTTCTATTTAAATACGAAGTTGCATGAAATGTGTCGCATTTGTACTATTGAGCACGATCTTTTTTGTATCGAAACTTTTTTAAGAACAAAGCAACTCAACCAATAAATAAATAAAAAGAAACTATCTCACTTGTGAATAATAGTAATGAAAAAGTCACAGTTTGATAACAGGTGTCATTATGTGCCTAATTGCGGTGAAATTAGAGCCACTTTATGAGCAAGTGTGTTGATCCTTTACAATCAATTCTACGTCAAAATATTGGTCATGGAAAGATTCATCTCCTTTCCTTTTCAGAGTGTAATATGCAATACGTAAAGTCGTTATTGTGAAGGTTCCAAACTGTTTCCTTTGCCGAATTCACTAATGCAATTCGGCTACAAATCTAATTGTCTTTGCTGTTGATAATTACAATCAACTCAGTAATTTTAGCATTTTCCATATCTAATGAAAGTCGTTAATTGACGGCAGCTTTGTAGCATCAGATCAACTATACTTACGAACTTTACAATTGTTCACAGGTCAAGTAATAAACTTGATCCGCGAATGGCGATTTGCTGGCTGGGGAGATTTCTTGACCAGGACCCGATACATTCGGATCCCGGCGTCCTACCAAGCAGGGATCACCGTGGCTGCTCTAACTGGATCCGAAGCACATCGGCGACTCAACCTGGCGCCACAACTCCCCATATTAACGCAAACTGACCCCGCATGAGGAAAGTCATAGTATTACACTAGATCACTTTTGAAATCACACGTGTATAAAAATATGGCGAGTATAAACTTGAAATTGGCCCAGCAGAAACAGTGCGCCGCCACAAAAAAGAAATGTCGGGAGTTCGAAATTTGAAATTGTCGATCGGTTGACAGGTAAGCGGCTGAGTATTTTGCCGCGCATTTTAAGTGTTCACTTAAGGAAAAGGGTTGTTGATCCGCGTTGTCGGATATGTGATGTTACGGAAAGAAAGAAAATTGTAATTCTTAGGGAATATTTCAATTGATTCGTGTACGGTTTTCCCATGCACACAACTTAAGCTGGTATTAATGGGTGATGTTTGTGTGTTCTAAAAATTTTTTAGGGTAAAGTGGCTTTCATTTCGCGCGACGATTTATTCAGCTAAAATCTTCTAAGGGCCAATTTCACCAATTAAACTAATCGCAAGCAAATACAGCGTTCTGATTGGTGCAGACCGCTGAGAAACTATCAATCAGAACGCTGTATTTGCATAAACTGAGTTTAGTTGAACTAGTCGCGATTAGTTTCGTTGGTGAAATCGGCCCGAAGTTTATCTTGAGAGATCGGCGAAAACGTAATAATGTATAATATTGACTGAATTGGTAAAACTGAACTAAAAGACGTTGTATTTTCTCGCTAATCATATCATGGTTATGACGTTAGAAAATTATATTCCGCTCGTGACTGATGTCTCTGTTTGGTATTTAAAATGCCAATTTGTGCACGCCAAATAGATGTAGATATACTTATATGGACGTAGTAAATAGTGTTTTTTGGGTATGTTATTTAGCATTGGCAACACTGACATGTTCGGTACGAGCGAGACGGCACTATCCATTAGCTTAGCGTGAAAAAGAGAACGAATATCCATTAAAATCAATCCGTCATTGCTAAATAATCTACCTTCCTTTGTTTATTTTACCCTATATATTCGTGTACAATGCATAATCGCATGAGAATAATATTTATAGAAAGTTTCAAAATTATGTCGAATAATAAAAATAATACTTTTAATTATTCTGGGGAACAGAAATTGTAGTATTGTTGTAAGAATCAAAATGCAGTAACACTTATTTGCGTATATCGGAACATAGTAACGAGGACCACCGAATTTAACAATTTATTAGAAATAACTCGATCTGATCACAATATTAATATCAGAATAAGATAATGGATATCGCATGTACATTGGCAGAACTTGGCGTATTTGCACAAACATTTGCGCTATTTCGTTAATGCGAAATCGAACTTTATGACGCAAGATATAAAGTATAGTTTTGCGATCGCCAAATATCGGCGCCAATACGCCAAGTGCCAACAAGAGCTTACTCAAGTTTTATGACACTCGCAAGCTTTTTATTTTTATGTAAATACTTTATGTATTATTTTCATTTAACTTGATTATTTGCATGTTTTTTATTCAATGTACTACTGTAAGGGGAAAGTTTATTTATTGAAAAGGGCTCGTTTGATTTTTAATAATTATTTTGGTAGCTGGAAAATGAAACTAGGATTTGATAAGTTCTTGAACTCACGATGATAAATAGTTCATTTGAATTTAAACCTTATTTATATCAATTATATAGATTCAGATTTAGTTGTGAAGTAAAGCCACTGAAAATTAAACAATCTGGTGGATGCGCCCCCATTATTTTCTGTTCAGATCCTTTCCAACTGATACCTGACATTATTTCTAATTATTTACTGCCTAGCAATATTATACACTTATATGTTTAACCGTACAAACTAACAAGCATACTATAATAATTATACCGTAGTTACGATTATGCACAAAACAACGTATTTTATTGTTATGTAAAACACGGTCAAGTTAACTGTGCACCTGGTGCTGTGACGTCACTGACGTTCGACACGTTGTACAGTTAAGTTGACCGTGTTGTATGCAAATGTTTACGTTTATAGGGCCACACTTCGAACGTCGCTCAAACATAAATTTGATAATTTTCACTGTATATTAATAATAGTTATCTATTTAGTAACCGAACGTTTTCGTATGAAGCTGTGTGATTGGCTAAATTTTATTAGCCAAATAAGATTGTACATAGATTTTGTAAGGGATAAATATTGTTAGTCAATTGGTGCTTACTAGTCAAAATTATATTAGCACGTACTATAGTTTGCTATTTGAGTGGGAAACACAAAATTTAATTTGGTTTTTGAATTTGGTATGTTAGGCTGGTTGTGCGAAGTTTGGATGTAACGTTGAAGTGCCTCTTTCGTTGGTGATATTTAAGGTGAACACGCAACTAAACGTCCTGCAGAAGAATAGAAACGTCTTTATGTTGGGAATTGTACCCAACACTTCGGGCGGCCGGATCTAACATTGGTCCTTCGAGCCGGATTCAATGTTAGCTCGTGGGTGTAGAAATGAGTGGACTTTATACTTTAGGTGAATGGTTTTAATGCCGTTATATTCGAAATACAATTGTCCCGACAAACAATAAAATACAATAAGGTACAATTTCCTAAAAACACTTTATATGAAATCATTTCTAACGTTAGGCACCCTAGGTATACAGGGTGTAACGGCAAGCTGTGGTCATATACTAAGAACTTCTGCTGTCCATGTAAAGGAACAACTTTCTCCAAGTCACAGTAAAACTTTAAAAGCAGTGGTGGCCCTGTGGTAGCAACCGCTTTTAAGTTGTGGGTATGGGATCGAGTCCAGGCAGGCGCTTTACTTTGTGTAAATTATTGCATTACCACAGCTCTCAAAACGGTGAAGGAAAACATCGTGAGGAAACTGGCATGTCCTAGAACCAAAATTTGAAGACATGTGACATTCACTAACCGGCACTGATGAGCCCTCGTGATGGATTACGGCCCATCCCCTCTCACAGAGAGGTGGCCTGTGTCCCAGCAGTGGGAATATTAATAGGCTGATGATGATGATGACAACTTTGTATGGAAACTCCAAATTGTTTTTAACCTACTTCAGTAGGAGGTTCTCAGTTTGACCTGTATGTTCGTTCGCGATTTTTTAGCGTTCGGCTGAACCGATTTTGATCATTCTTTTGAATTGGTTTAAGTATCTCTCAACTTAGGTCATAGTGCAAGTTTCATCAAAATCGGTTTGACAGTTTTCAGGATGTGTGTGGAGTATACAACCGAATCCTTTAGCGACAAACAGCACGAATGTGTAAATTGAGTTATTATGGGTATATTGTCAATCCTGTAGGTACCTTACTATGGAGCTTGCTTAATTTGTAGTGATGGTGAGCCACAGATTACCTCCCAATAGATACCGCATGCCTACTGTATTGTTTGATTCCGAGTTCACCAAATCTGGCGGAAGGCACGGGTTGCGCGGGGAGTGACAAGTGCGCCGTGATTGGCTATTCAAGGTCACGGTACATGTCGTAGTGACGGGACATGCGCATTAAATGTCGATAAAAATATCGATATTTATCAAACAGAATGGTATTTTATGTAAAATTTCTTAGCTGACGATTTTAAAATTACTTTAATAATGATAAAAAAAACCATCGATCGAGAAAAGATTTAGATTTTGGCCTAAAGTGATTTAATTTAATAGTAATCCTATGTAAACAGGGCCACTCTGAGCTCTGGTTATGAGTAGAGCACAATTAGTTCAAAGTAAAAATAAACTAATTTGTTAATTTTTAAATAATGAATTAAAAAAAAAAAATATTCTCCTTTATACCTAATTTAACATCGATCATCGATACTTTTCGATAAGCGAAAAACGTATTTTTCTCAACATTTTTACTTCTGTGGGAAAAAGATAGCAATATAATAATTCCATAAGAGTGAAAGGGACTTTCACAAAAGACATCAACGAGCGCTACTGTAAAGTGTGCAATTTTGATTTGTTAACCATTATAACTTGACCTTTCTTAGATTGGTAATTATTTATTACTTTGCCTACTGGTGGAATGTTATCCCATCTTTTTTTGAACTTGAAGGGCTGGTTGATTTTCCACACCATTTTACTGCATATTTCGTCATTTTTTTAAGGCAAACCGTTGATAACTATTTTTTAAACAGAATTAAAACTAGAAATCGCTTGCGTCCCTACAGCTCTAATGTCTGGTCGACACTAAAGAGATCATACCGTGCGCTGAGTTATATCAGCCTAAATAGGCTGATGTGTGGTGCGCGTAAGTTGTCTTCTATGCGGAATCTATTGGGAGGTAATCTGTGTGGTGAGCCAAAACCAAAAAGAAAAAATAAAAACTTGTTTTGCAAAAGAATGTACCGACTTCAAAATCAAAACACTAAAAAGTGCAAAATAACCTTCGTTTCGGCAGTCGGTGCCGCAAAACGATGAAAACACGAGGTAAGAAAGACACCGACTTCCGAAACGAAAGTTATTTTGTAGTTTTTAGTGTTTTGTTTTTGAAGTCGGTTCATTCTTTTGCGAAAAAGTATTTATTTGGGAATTGGCTTTGAATCCGTGGACAAAATTGTTAATTTACATAGGCAAAAACTGTTTTTTTAAATATGACCACACCTTCAATTACACCCTGTATATTGCTCTCGAAGCGCGTTTACGTTTGCTTTCACCTTTGACTTCCGTGGACATATTTTTTAATTTACATAGGCAAAAACTGTTTTTAAAATATGACCACGCCTTCAATTACAACCTGTATATTGCTCTCGAAGCGCGTTTACGTTTGCTTTCACCTTTGACTTCCGTGGACATATTTTTTAATTTACATAGGCAAAAACTGTTTTTAAAATATGACCACGCCTTCAATTACAACCTGTATATTGCTCTCGAAGCGCGTTTACGTTTGCTTTCACCTTTGACTTCCGTGGACATATTTTTTAATTTACATAGGCAAAAACTGTTTTTAAAATATGACCACGCCTTCAATTACAACCTGTATATTGCTCTCGAAGCGCGTTTACGTTTGCTTTCACCTTTAATAATAATAATAATAATAATAATAATCTTTATTCAGATAATAAAAAGGTAAAAACACTGTATGAATCTTAGATAACTAATGTAGGTATAATAATGGAAGATGCCTGTACTAGGTAATCCTGTATCACAGGCAGTAAGGAGCTCTAAAAATATGCTTATGTTGGAACAACAGAATTTAAACAATATTTAACCCAAGAAATTCTTAAAATAGTAACAAGACTAAATAAATTTCGAAAAATAAAAAATAAAACTAGTTTACTTAAACACTATAAACATAGAACAAAATTACTAGGTCATAATTATTTATATAATTAAATGTCATATTTATCTATATTGTTAAACGTGCACTATGATTACACACAAATAAATTAGTCGCATAAGCAGAATTGTAACAGCCAATATTGTAAAACTAAAACACATAATTTTTACGGTAAGTAGGTCACTGTGGTGTCAGCAGCAGACGTTCAACGCGTGTGACCTTGAGCATGATATAAGAATATTATGTGACGATCTTAGGTGCCCTCATAGTCTATGGAGTTAATGTAGTTGGTCTCTGCATATTTACGTGCTGGACAACTTAAATCACCAGTTGGATGGTCACATTTCCTCTTAAACCGCTTGCACGTCGCACATTGAGGGGAAGAAGATTTGCCGCTGCATTCCTTCAAGGAGTGTCCAGTTTCTCCACAGTGGCCGCACGTAGAACTGCTTTCACGGCAAAACTTGGCTGCGTGGCCAAACTGCTGGCAATTGAAGCACCTCGTGACTATGGTAAAGTCTCGCACAGGGCATGAAGTCCAGTTAATAAAAATTCGGCTTTGGTTTATAAGCACTTTTCTTATGCTAGCGGATAGTTCAACGATGTAGTTGCAGGTAGGAAGGCCCTTCTTTCCCGATTTGTGGCTCAACTTGATGTTCTCGAGGAAGGTCTCTCGACTTGTATTGGGCAATTTGTCTGACAGGTTTTGCTCGTAGATACAGTCAAATACCTCCTTCTCTGTAAGGGTTACGGGAACTCCAATGACTGCGACTCTAGGGCGTCGTTTAGACGGCTCTTCTAAAATCAGGTCTGAGGTGACAATTTTCTCGGACTTTTTTAATTTTTCAATATCACCTTTGCTTTCCGTGCTAATCAGTACGCCCCCGTTTTTCACTTTCTTTAGGCCACGGACTTGGATCTTAAGTTGTTCGGGCGAAATCAACTTCTGAACGAGTGACTTGGTGTCGTCACTCGTTTTAGTTTTATCACTCGGATAAATGGCGATTGAGCTTAGGTTAGCAGGACGGACGAAGTTGTCGGAGCCTTTCTTCACCATACTGGCATAAGAAGTGGAGGGATTCAATTTCGATTCAAAAACCTCTTTGAACTGTTCCAGTGAGTTCACCACGTTCTGCTGAAGTTGTAGGTGCTGGACGGTACTGTGGCTCTGGATCATCTTCTGCTTCAGCGATTGGTAAAGGACTGCCATCTGAGAAGTCCCACTTGAGACCTTTCGGCAAAGAGTTGACACACGGAGTTTCTGTTCAGAGTTCATTTTACCATCACCGACAATAGTGCTACACTTCGTTCAGAATGCTATCTATAGATCCTAACCATTTCTGGATATCTGGCGTGCTGATAACTTCACTCGGCAACTCATTCTCCGCTGGTGCTGGTGGGTTTGGGTTTCTCGGGGGCAATTGTTGGTTAGGCGTCAGCGGAGGACTTCGTATTTGGCTAAGACCAAACGGGCTCGATCCTGGGATAGACATACTACCCGCAACACTTTATATAATGTAGAAAATAAACAATATTTCACTTCATCTTGCACATAAAAGTTGGAAAAAACTTACTAGTCATACGTGACACACTTAACTTTGGACGCCGCAAAATAATAATTTGTTGCAATTGTTTATAGATATTTCATTTTAGCAAGTACAAATAAACACGTCCGTCTAGTCTCGCGACAGGCCGAAATATCAATTGACTTCCGTGGACATATTTTTTAATTTACATAGGCAAAAACTGTTTTTAAAATATGACCACGCCTTCAATTACAACCTGTATATTGCTCTCGAAGCGCGTTTACGTTTGCTTTCACCTTTGACTTCCGTGGACATATTTTTTAATTTACATAGGCAAAAACTGTTTTTAAAATATGACCACGCCTTCAATTACAACCTGTATATTGCTCTCGAAGCGCGTTTACGTTTGCTTTCACCTTTGACTTCCGTGGACATATTTTTTAATTTACATAGGCAAAAACTGTTTTTAAAATATGACCACGCCTTCAATTACAACCTGTATATTGCTCTCGAAGCGCGTTTACGTTTGCTTTCACCTTTGACTTCCGTGGACATATTTTTTAATTTACATAGGCAAAAACTGTTTTTAAAATATGACCACGCCTTCAATTACAACCTGTATATTGCGCGTTTACGTTTGCTTTCACCTTAAGTATTGTATTTTTTGGGTGTCAATGAGTCTAATGCATCAATTTGTCGATATTTATGATAATTTAAAACTTATCATCAGATTGAAATCGCGATTATTATAATAATCTTAAATAATATGGTATGCACTTGCTTTTGTTAATTTTTGCATCGCGTAAGAAAGTATTTAAATGGAACCTACATAAAACAGTTCTATAGGATTTGAATATCTTCAAATAATAGTAGATGATAGGGCAATAAGTTTTGTGTTTCATATTTGTATAGCAGACGGATTGTAGTCTTTTCAACACAACAAATTTACCTACTTTTGTAAACGTTTTTGCACTCGATGCTAGCGCTTGACTCTGTATTATATATTCGGTATAGTTACTGTTATTTATGTCACGAGGGCTTTTACGAGGTAGTGCTAAATGTTTTCGAATGTTTTACAAATAATTACGAATCGTTTCGATTCTTTATGGACAATACCCAATATTACCTGGGCAACACCGAATATTTCATGTGTAATTCCGTATATTTCCTGTGTAATTTCAAATCTTTACTGTGTAATTCTGTCTTTCCCAAATATATCAAACAAATTAATAATTATAATAGTATAATTGCAAACGTATTAAATAGTTATTTTAATAATTTTGTTGAGCTTAGTTTCAAGTCAAGCAACTGAACAATAATGCTTGACCTTCGACAGTTGTATTAATGTTATTTATTACTAGAGGACGCCTCGCGGTTTCACCCGCGTAGTTCCCGTTGCCGTGGGAATACAGGGATAAAAAGTAGCCTATGTCACCCGGAGATAAAGTAGCTTCCCAACGGTGAAAGAATTTTTGAAATCGGTCCAGTAGTTTTGGAGCCTATTCGGTACAAACAAACAAAAAAATTTTTTTTCTTTATAATATTGGTATAGATCAAATATATTTAAATAATAATATATTCAAATAATATTTATTTTAAGGTATATTTTATGCCTTATTATTCCCACAACTCTGATCGAGACTATACCTTGCTTAATACATAGGCATTTACTAATATTATTTATTATGTAATGATATTTGTGAGTTTAACTATTTTTTTTTTTGGCCTCGGGCCCTGAAGAGGTTATGATACGATCCCTGCCTGCCTGCCTGCCTGCTTCTGTGATAATCTCCTTTTCCATTCTTCACAATACCAAGCTTCCTCTTTCAAGATCGTAAAGGAAGTTCCATAAAGGAGCCCAATTCGGCTGTCTTCTTCCTTCGTGGTTTGTAGCGATCCCACCTCGTTGGTTTGGGGAATGAATTTGGTTCAGCAATCGGCAGACATGTCCAGTCCAGCCCTGTCCCATTCAAGTAGGACAGCAATTTATTCTTCTAAAACATTTCAGCACCACCTCGTACCAAGCAACTCAAATTATAGTGTATTATAATTATTTTGCGAAATGGTTAAGTTTAAATTTAGCATTTTACTTAGTACTGCTGTTTATGACGGGTCAGTGACCCCTTATATACTCGATTATATAAAGCAATGTCATGTATAACATTATATTTTTGGAATATACTATGATAGTACCCAGGTGTGAGTTTGATTTTTACGAGTGACGTCGCTATCAGACATTGTCCGCTCCTAAAAAATATCAAGGTTCAAGGTAATAGTCATTTTATTTGCAAAGGTCAAAGTTTAAAAGTCTTATGCTATAAATGTCTATTACCTATACTTAGACTAATAAATAAAAAAGAAGAAACCGGCCAAGTGCGAGTCGGACTTGCGCACGAAGGGTTCCGTACCATTATCGCAAAAAACGGCAAAAGAATCACTTTTTTTTATCCAGTTTTTAGTATTTGTTGTTATAGCGGCAACAGACATACATCATCTGTAAAAATTTCAACTGTCTATCTATCACGGTTCATGAGATACAGCCTGGTGACAGACAGACAGACAGACGGACCGCGGAGTCTCAGTAATAGGGTCCCGTTTTTACCTTTTGGGTACGGAACCCTAAAAAACAGTCATGGGCCTTCAAGGTAAACTGGAAGATCTTTTCCCAACAAATTAGATGCCAACAATGATCGTACATAGGTTATACGAGTATAACCTCCATTGAAAAGGACTTTGATGGACGGGACCTCCATTGACAAGCGACCTCCTTCGACCAGGCAAGTATGTCGTTGTGGCCTAGAGGCCGCGGTATTTATTTTCATTTTATACAAAGGTACATCGTGTTATTTTCATAAAATATTAAATAAAATAATTTTTTTTTTTTAATAAAGTGATTATTTATCTATATTATGTATAAAAATGAATCCCTATTTTCCTTGGTCACGGCATCACGCGTGAACGGCTGGACCGATTTCGCTAATTCTTTTTTGTTGTGTCTGTTATTATTAGGAGAAGGTTCTTATGGAAAAAAAAAAAACCTTACCTACATAGTTAATGTAGGTATGTAGATAGGGTAGGGTAGGGTAGGTAGGGCAGGTTAGATGAACGTTTGGTGTTTTTATGGCAAAACAAAGTTTTCCGGGTCAGCTAGTTTACAATATATATGTCGCATCAAGGGTGGCCGATAGATGCAAACCGTTGGGAAGTCAGGATGTATTCCCTTAGGTTAAAACATCGTGTGTGGGCAGGTCGGTGGGTACAATCGTGAAAATGAAATCGCACAAATTATTCGATACTCTGGGTTTATTCCAATAGTCACTGCTCACAGTTACAATCTTGTTTACTAATTTTACGGATCGACACTGATTCTACGATGTCTTAGCTCCAAGGCTGTCAGTACTCCTATTATAAAGTAGTTTTATTTTCTCTGTGACTCCTATATTCTGCTGTCCCCACCACGCAAGTTGTTAGGAAAAGCGCGCCAATGCGTAGTTGTTCTTGATTTTGTCGCCAGGGGCGTGCTTGTGATTTGTTTTGACGTCCATATATAAGTAAGTAAATTTACTTACGGTAAGCTTCCATAATTTCTAAGAAGACTTGTTAATTTTTCATACACCTTATCAATTTGCAGTTCGTAGTAAAGCTGCTTGATCCGCTTCACATGTTCTGTGTGTGTCTTTGCTGCCATAGTATTCTTTGAAAATGGCACGCCGCGCTTCATTGCAGCACTGTTAGGATATTCAAGTTATTTTTTCTTCTAGAATGTCTGTGCCTACCTTGCCCGAGTTGGCTTCGTCCCAGTACATGTCTTTGTAGTCGTTCTGTTAAAAAAGTTAAAGATCCAGATTTGGTAGCAACATAGGTACCTAAGGCACAGATAATATAATACTAGCATACAGATACCTCATCCCATACAAAGAAACCGTGCCGACGTAACTAGAGATTTGCCTCTGATTATGCTGATTATTTTTGTAAGTACTTCGATCGCGTTCGGTTCCGTTCCACTGCTATAGGTGGTTTAGCAGCGACTTGCAAGTAAAGGGGTCTCGATTCGCGACTATTTTTCTCTTTAAATACAGTCACGATTTGTTTTATAGTATTTTCTTGCACGCTTTTACAGTTTCACCATACCAAAATGTGTAACAATACAAATTCAAAAAATCGAGTGGAAATTTACCAAGTAAAACCGCGCCATCTATTGGAATCAATTTTAAATGAACCGTTAAAATAGCCTTTGAAATGTGAATTAAGAGCCCAATATTCCATAATTTTGTGCTTAAGAGAGTTGATTAAATAAGAACATACAATTTTATGATCAATTCTAGAAAATTTTAATTTTATACACATCTAGCTGACCCCCGGGACTTCGCTCCCGTCAATTGGCTACCCTGCCTTCCCTGCCTACCCTACCTACCTACCTAATTTTTTTTTATGTATCATCAATAGTTTCCTCAGCGCACGCCAAAGAATGAATTTTACAGGCAACATTTTGCTACTTTGGGTTACATTATTGCAATTTTCATAAGGATTTGAAAATATATTATAGCCTATGACACTCAGGAATAATGTAGCTTTCTACTGGTGAACGAATTTTCTAAATCGGTTCAGTAGATCCAGAGATTACCCTCTAAAACGTCATAAACTCACAAACTTTACCTCTTTATAATATTAGTACAGATTCAATAACAAATCGATGCATATCGCGCCATCTAGTGACATTTATTTGAACCTAATTTTATTTGTTATCGCTGGGCCCTCGTGCCTAAGGCAATAATATTATTATATCGGTCTCAGTTACCTATACCAGGTTCTTCACATATTAATCACAGGTAATATAATGATGGTATCAAAAGAGAAAGTCGGTAGAGATAACCATCTCTATCAACTTAGAGCTTCTTATAACTTACAGCAAAAAACTGGCCAAGTGCGAAACGGACACGCGCACGAATGGATCTGTACTATTATCGCAAAAACGGCAATAAAATAACGTTTGTTGCATGGGAGCCCCACTTAAATATTTGTTTTAATATTTGTTGTTATAGCGGCAACAGAAATACATCATTTGTGAAAATTTCAACTGTCTAGCTATCACGGTTCATGAGATACAGTCTGGTGACAGAGAGAAAGACAGACACGCAGATAGATGGATCGTGGCGTCTTAGTAATTGGGTCCCGTTTTTACCCTTTCGATACGGAACCCTAAAAACATCATCTCATTTTGCACTAGCGATGGGCGATTGTTGCAAAAAAAACAATCGACTGAATCGAAAATTATGCTATTGCTCATTCGATTGTCGATTTAGTAGTTCCTTTCTGTTATTATTCGAATAACAATTGACGAACTACTAACTACTAACATGCGGTGAACTGCTTAGGTGCGTAACTGCGTACGGCCGCGCGGGGCGGTGTTGCGTTGCGGCAATTGTTTATGTTTAAGTTTATTAGTATTAGTAGGTACTTCAATTCGTTTACTTTAGTAGTTGATCTTCAACTTTTTTAGAGCAAGGTCACGGGCGCGGTTTATTTATATTAAACGCTCGACGTGATGCCTAAAAAATCGTTAAGTGTGTTTTTTTTTGACAAAAACAAAGAAGGAAATATTGAAAAAGTTAAATGTAAGTTGTGTTCACATTCTGTAATCTATCATAAAAATACAACTAACTTAAAGGACCATTTAAAAAGAAAACATCCCGTGCAATTGGCACAGCATGAACAAGAAATCAGACCCCAAGAAAATGTAGCTTCAACAAGTGCACCTGCTGCACCCCAGCCGTCAGGCACTTTGGAGACTCAGAACGTGGTGGCACCAATAGCACCTCCAGCAGCAAAAAAACCGCGACAATTGAGACTGTACGCGGCGTCTACTAAGGAGATAGATAGAAAAAATTATGACAAGGGTTTAATCCGGATGATAGTAACTGACTCAGCCTTTTTTTTCTGAAAGACCGTGTCAGAAAAGTCGCTGCCTAATGAACACCAAATAATTCACAAAAACTTAAGGGATATGATAGAGACTATATTGCATTTGGCCATAACTACTGATTTTCGTAATAGATGTTCCCTCAACTGATGGAGAATTGGAGATTAGTAGATATATTGAATAATCTATTAGCTACAATCGCATAATAGCGTCGTCACAACTTTTTTTAACAATTGATTTGTAGCGCAGCGCACGCCCGCCGCACCAACTTACCTTTTGTAATTACTGATTTAGTAGTACGACTACGCACTAACGCAGTCGCACGTGTATAGTAATGGGTGCGCTGCGCTGCGCCTGCGCTACAAATTAGTAGTTACAACAATCGATTAACATCAATTGTTATCGACTTTTATCGACTAAACTGAACAATCGACTGATTCGATTAGTTTTAGTAGTAATCGCCCATCACTATTTTGCACTAGTATACTCTATATCTCATTATGAAATCATCATCTCTGTTCGGGTTCTGTCTTAATTAGGACTCAGTCTCGAGACTTCACAAAATAATGATACTTATGAGGATACAGTCGTTGATCGCAGAAGTGCTTACGTTTGGTTGGAGTTACCAGCATGGTTTTCTACGACGAGATGTTGAAGCGTCTATAATATCGTCTGCTGCTAGAAGGTATCCCTGTAACAGTTGAAAAATTATAATTAGCAGTTTGCAATCGTAATTACAAACTGGGGCAGCTTAGACCTTAAACAACGTGTATTTTCATATTCGGTTATAACACAAAATTAACAGTTTTCAGGACCACTCACAATTTCTAAACTCTATCCTCAAAATCGAGCTGTGTGCACTTTTTCTTCCGTAAAGTATTTAGGGTAGGTATTCCATCTTTTGTTAAACAAAGGGTACAGCCAGTCCTCTGCCTTGTTTGCCTCTAACCCCCAGTTTCCCAACTCATAATTATCGGAGAATTAATGTGACAAATTGTCAAGCACACAAGCACAAATTATCTGCTGTGATTGGTTGAATTAATTTTCAACAGCCAATCACAGCAGATAACTTTTACTAGTTAGTATTGTGTAATTTAACAACTGTAATAGTTATTTGTGCAACAAGAGAGCAAAGTCGTTTTTTGCTGCGGTTGCTGATTTTGAATCCTGAGTGTGGCGAGGGATTCAAAGGCACGAGATGCAAAAAACTTTGCTCTCGTGTAACACACATAACTTTTCGCTTCAGCAGCGAGAACACTTTAGGATAAAATAATAAACAGGAATAGATTGAAATAACTACCTATTTATTGTGAATCAAAATAATTAACATTTTAGGTGGAGGTACCAATTCAATAAAATGGAACATTTTAAAAATTAGAAGTAAAATTACTGCAATTCTGCAATTTAAAAGTAACAGGTTTATTTGGCAACGTTATATTTGCATTGAGTTGAGTTTGATTATCTGGGGTTAAGGTTTCTGTTTCGGTGGCGGATTGAGAAGGAACAACTGTGAACGTTGGTGACTTTGATCGGCTTTCTGTATAGTACACTGTGCGTCGTTGGAAGTGGATGGGCGTGGGTGAGACCAAGGATCTGAGGTCGAATTCAGACTTATTGTTTCCACTATACGCTAACAGATTTTCAACTTTTTTTCTATTGAGTCTTCAATATAGCCTTCTGCAACCGTATTGGACTTCCACCCGCTGTGACGTTTTAAAGTGGTGAGATCGGCTCCGGAATCAGCCAAGAGCGTTGCCGAAGTTCTCCGAAAGCAGTGACCCGTGTATAGCTGAGGCTCTTCCAGTTTTAAGAAAGTGGCAATTTCTCGCGGTGTAGCACCTATTTTATTTACACCCTTATGCTGTCTTGAGCATTTATTATTATGGTATTGCATGAAAAATCGGTCGGTTTTTATATTGGCTGGACGTAAATTTTGGTATTTTTCTACAATAGTTACTACTGTTTTAATATAGCATAATTTACGACACTGCCCGGACACTACATTACAACAGTCTCCAAAATGGAAAAAGATTACAGTCTTTCAGTCGCCAAGTGACAGATTTGACCGCAGATCTCTGATACTGCTAAGGTGCACTTTGAAGGAGAGGGAGCCACCTGTTCAGATCTTATAGTGTTTTTCACCTTGGCTTTGGTAGGAGTCCGCCACTGTTAGTACATCTATAACTAGAGTGCGAGGAACAAGTGCAAAGGATTTAGAACTCTTCGCTCCCTCGCGTATGTATCAAATTTATGCGTAACCCGCTCTAAACCTTCAACGAGCATACGGTGGGAATTAAGTATACTTAGTATAAGAGAAATCAATAAAAATACAAACACCTTAGTTAAAATAAAACATTTATTGGTTGAAATTTACAATTGGGTTCTAGCAAACAAATCCTAGAACGAAATAAGGTATCAACTTAATTTCTGCGACCACAATTTCATATTAGGATCCGAGATAAACCTGTTTTCTTATACCTAAATAATGTTCCTGCGATTCAATTCACCCGTTTATAGGTGGCCTTTAAAATTCCTAAAAGAAAAAGCCTATCTCCTTCATTTGGTAAGGCGTGTATTCGGCGCATTAAGTCATCATATATCGTATGTTCATACTGTGCATACATATGAGCTAGATGCAATTCGTCATAAAGCTGCTTGATACGCTTCACGTGCTCTGGGTCTTTGCTACCGTAGTATTCTTTGAAGATAGTACGCTGTGCATCGTTGCAGTGCTGCAACGCTGTTACAGCCACCCAGGTGCATTTACCATCTTGGATATCTCTGCCGGTCTTTCCAGTGACCTTTTCGTCGCCATAAGCGTCCATATAGTCGTCCTGTAAATAAAAACAGTACTTAAATAGGTATAGGAACTAAAATTTTCCTAACGTGCCATGTCCGAATTTCCATAAGACAGTAACCCCCAGTTTCCCAGCTCTAAATTATCGGAGAATTAATGTGACAAATTGTCAAGCACGCGTTATTTGCTGTGATTGGTTGAATGAATTTTCAACAGCCAATCAATTCAATGACAATTTGTCACATTAATTCTCCGATAATTTTGAGCTGGGAATCTGGGGGTAAAGGTAAGAAAATCTATCTAAGAATTTCTCACACATTGGTTTTTTGTGAACATGTGTCACATATATATTTGAAAATATCGGTAGGTACGTACTTTGGAAGTAGCTTGCTGAAATTAACCTTACAGCACTGTGCTCAGGATTAAACTCTCGAATCTGATTCAATTTAATTTAGACGTGAGGGCCAAAATTGTGAGTGTTGTCAAATATTGGTGATTCTTACCTGACATTGCATCAGTCTCCCAAATTCAAGACAAATAGTACTTAGTTCTTCGGTAGCTTTCTTTTGCCCGTTCTTGACTAAAAGCAGAGGTATAAATATTGGCAATTTGAAGGTATAGTATCCTGACTTGTTCATGGCAATAGCGTTAATTAGGTCCATGTTGAATACATCGAGGTTTTTCTTTTCTTTGCTGTAGCTCGACCATAAATCTAAATGCTGACCCATTATCGCTCTGTATACTGACTGTAAAATAATAATATTTTATTATAATCTAGGTAGGATGTGTGGTGTCAATGATGTCCAATTAAAACTTATTAAGTGAAACATACCTCATTAAAATTTCTTATCAAATCAGCGTAAATATGCGTTTGACCGAAGTATAGATTTAGTACTTCACACATAGAATGGTACATGAGAAAAGCGTCATTGATGCCGGAGAGACCCACATTTTGGTGGAGGTGCCAGCACGGCTTGCCCCGCCTGATGGTTGCGCCGTCTAGTATATCATCATATACCAAGAAATTGGCCTGCATCTGTTGAAATGACATTAATCTATCAAAAGTTAATTAAATCTGTACCTAAATAAATATTTTCTGATATATCCGAAATTATTATTTTATTTATTACCAACTCATATTAGCAGTTTACACACACCGACAAGTTATACTTAGGGCCGGTTTCTGAAGACGATGTCAAATCTCAAATCCGCTGACAATTTGACACATATTAGCCAGCTCTCCCATCTTCAAAAAAATACGTAATCGCTTGTTACATTAAATAATCGGCATCAATTTATAACGGTTGGCTAGGGCTACCCTAGCTGGTATGCATTCATTTCATTCACTACTACAAGTTAATCAGTAACTTAAATAGTATTTTATCTTGAGCGGTTGGGTTGGTGTAGCCGCAAAGTTAAGCAAAATTTACCAAGGACGATTTTTGGATGGGTAACCACGTTTTTTATGGTTTTCTTGTTTTTGGATAGGTGACCTCACACAGGTTAAGCAACACTTAGGTTAGTCTTTGGAAGGGTGACCACTTTTTTATAGATGGGTATTTTTTTTGGTTCGCTTGTTTTTGGATAGGTGACCCAGCACAGGTTAAGCAACTCTTACCAAGGTTAGAATTTGGACGGGTGACCACTTTTTTTTGGATGTTTGTTTTTGGATGGCTAACCCCGCCAGGGTAAGCAACACTAACCAAGGTCAAGGTCAGTCTTTGGATGGGTGACTACATTTTATGGTATGCTTGTTTTTGGATGGGTGACCCTGCTAGAGTGAGCAACACTTACCAAGGTCAGTATTTGGATGGGTGACTACTTTTTTTGGGTTCGCTTGTTTTTAGATGGGTGACCTTGATAGATGTTGTTTCACCTAGCGGGGTGACTAGGATGGGATACCAATTTTTTTGTGGTGTTTGTCTGGCGGGTTCAACTGTCCAATAACAAGCGGACGCAAAAAAAAGTGGTCTCCCATCCAAATACTGACCGTGGTAAGTATTGGTTAGCCCGGCGGGGTCACCCATCCAAAAAAAAGTGGTCAACTATCCAAAGACTAACCTTGGTAAGTGTTGCTTAACCTGTGCGGGGTCACCTGTTGAGTTGGTTCTACGGGTCTTCGGTAGGGGCTGTTGTCCAATCATTATTTTTCGTTGGACACTGGCACCTAATCCAGTCCCGTGGTCCAACTGATTTATTTATATTATTGAATTATAATTAAGTGTATCTCCTTGGTGTAATCACTATATTGGTTTGATGCCATGTGCTAGTTGTTTTGTAGCATTGGATGTTGTCTTTTATTTATAAACTAGCGGATGCCTCGCGGTTTCACCCGCTTATTCCCGTTCCCGTGGGAATACAGGGATATAAAGTAGCCTATGCCACCCGGGGATAGTGTAGCTTCCCAACGGTAAAAAAATTGAAATCGGTCCAGTAGTTTTTAAGTTTTATTATTATTCGTTACCTACAAAAATACAAATCTTTCCTCTTTATAATATAACGAGCAGTAGATATATATATAAAAGCAAATGATTATTACTGAATACTGCTGCTGGCAGTGTCACTGTACAATATTATCTATTAATGGGTATTCTTACAATCATAATTTTTACCCGACTTCCGAATCCAAAATCCATAACCTTTCCGGTTATAATTTTAGCAGTCTATATATGTAAGTATTTACGTAAGATCCTTACCTATTCATCCGATTTTGATGAATAAGGTGTCAATCGATTAATTATTATAGCCCAGATAAAATAGTGTAAACAACCTTATTTGGGTTATATTTTTTAAACATTTGCTTGTTGTGCTTTAAATAATTAGTTTCCTATTGCTTTTTCGTCTGGCAAAAAGCAAAATTAAACCTTTTTTAATTGACTTTAATTTAATTGGAATGTGTATATATCTTTATTACCCGACTGCCGAAGGAGGGTAATGTGTTTATTAGTCTATGTATGTATGTATGTAAGTATGCATGTATGTATGTTTGTTCCTATGTGGCGTTCTAGAGACCAAACGCGTTGGCCGATTTTGATGATTCTTATTATAATCGATTCGTCTTAACCCTGCGAGTGTCACTGGCTACATAAAAATTGGAAATGAAAAATATGGCGGATTTTGGGCGCCATTTTGTGAGGGAAAAAAAAATCTTAAAAATACGCATCGTGTGGGGTATTAAAAGTAAAGTGTGATAAGAGGTGATTTCAAAAATATATAACACTTACAAAAAAGTAACTAAAAAGTTGTAAATAAAAAAAATTAATTAAAAAAATCTAAAAACCCGTTTTTTTTCTTGTTTACGTTTTTTTAGTTCGCTTTTTTATAAATCTATACTAATATTATAAAGAGGTAAAGTTTGTGAGTTTGTGACGTTGTAAGGGGTAATCTCAGGATCTACTGAACCGATTTTGAAAATTCTTTCACCAGTAGAAAGCTACATTATTCCTGAGTGTCATAGGCTATAATATATTTCCAAATAAAATAGAGATCCTTATGAAAATTGCAATAATGTAACCCAAGGTAGCAAAATGTTGCCTGTAAAATACATTATTTGGCGTGCGCTGAGGAAACTATTGATGATAGATAAAATTTGTAGGTATGTAGGCAGGGTAGCCAGGGTAGTCAGGGTAGCCAGGGTAGGCAGGTTTTGGCCAGGATAGCCATGGTAGCCAGGGTAGGCAGGTTTTGGGCAGGGTAGCCAGGGTAGGCAGGTTGCGGGCAGGGTAGCCAGAGTAGCCAGGGAAGCCAGGGTAGCCAGGGTGATCAGGGTAGCCAGGGTAGCCAGAGTAGCCAGGGTAGCCATGGTAGCCAGGGTAGGCAGGGTAGGAGCAAGGTAGCCAGGTTAGCCAGAGTAGCCAGGGAAGCCAGAGTAGCCAGGGAAGCCAGAGTAGCCAGGGTAGCAATGGTAGCCAGTGTAGCCAGGTTTGGGGCAGGGTAGCCATGGCAGCCAGGGTCGGCAGGGTAGGGGCAAGGTAGCCAGGGTAGCCCGAGTAGCCAGTGAAGCCAGGGTAGCCAGGTTGGCCAGGGTAGCCAAGGTAGCCAGAGTAGCCAGGGTAGCCATGGTAGCTAGAGTAGGGGCAAGGTAGCCAGGGTAGCCAGAGTAGCCAGGGAAGCCAGGGTAACCAGGGTAACCAGGGTGGCCAGGGTAGCCATGGTAGCCAGAGTAGCCAGGGTACCCACGGTAGCCAGGGTAGTCAGGTTTGGGCCAGGGTAGCCAGGGTAGGCAGTGTAGGTAGGTAGGTAGGTAGCCAGATAACGGGAGCGAAGCCCCGAGAGTCAGCTAGTTACCCTATAATCTTACAGGCCAATAAAATCGCCATTCACCTGTTGACCTTAGCAAAACAAAACGAGACAAAATAATAGTTTCATTATGTTCTTTTTTGCCTTTCTTACCTAATGATAAAATTTTATTTGGATGGGAATACATTAAACTGGAAAGTAATGGTGGAGCTACAAAACTAATAAAATATATAGAGATACTGGATTAAAAACGATTTTGACCAATTCAGTAAGCTGAGAAGCGTGTTTAATGAAATACAATCAACTAATAATGTTTTCGGATGCAAAACTGAGTCAAACTATTTTAAACACGAAAAAAACGTGTTAGAAAAGTAACAACCCTTGTAAAAATCAGAGAAGTTACAAAAAAGGTAGCCCTTTAGACGAAAATACCAAATTGAAAATGATGATTACATCATGGAGATACACAGGGCCGGACCTAGGGCAAGGGCCAAGCCGGGCAAATGCTCAGAGCAGGCAAAAATGAGGGGCGGCCTAACTGCAGTACGAGTAACAGCCCTTTTTATTTCATCAGAAAACCAAACTTATTCGTAGTGTGGTGCAAACATTTTGAAGCTCGCTTCCCTATCGAACGTTATTGGTTCTTGATGCAAATCCGCCGTTAAATAACTTAACATTCATAATGTTGCAAACATTCTTAGGTGAAATTTTCGAGTTCAAGTGAACTCTATAAGAAAATATTTTTACAAGTTAATTAAAGAGAGCCTAGATGATTGATAATAATGTTTTTTAAATTATAATTCAATAATATTAATATTTTTTCAACACACTTGCTCATAATTGACGTGGCTCTAATTTCACCACAATTGGGCACATAATGACACTTGTTATCAAACTGTGACTTTTTCATTGCTATTATTCACAAGTGAGTTATAGAGCTTTTTTAAATTATTTATTATTAGTTTTTTTTGAGTTGCTTTGTTCTTAAAAAAGTTTCGGTACAAAAAAAGATCGTACTCAATAGTAAAAATGCAACACATTTCATGCAACTTCGTATTTAAATAGATAATTTCAAATTGTACGTGTTTAATAAATAAAACTTTCACTCAAATATAAATTTTGTTTTTGTCTGTAGTATAGAAAACTTGAAATTCTCCATTTTGTACGTTTTCACTGTTGGAAATGATTTTTTAGTATTATTTTCTTCACAAGTGTGTTGTGTATGATGTGGTGTATGATACACGTGTGTATTGATGATTACCGTCCTCGGCTCTCTTAAGACCAATGGCGCCTCAGCGGTAATCACCAACATTACACACTTGTACCATAATGTACTATTATGTCTTATTTAGCTGTTATTTTCCCACTGCTGGGCACCCATATATTTACAAGTGCTCTTTTCGAGCGACACTTCAATTTTAGTTATTTATATATTAATATGAAAAATCTGTTGGACCACTATCAATCTAGACCAGATTAGGTGTTCATTCATTTCATTCAACTAAACATTATGATTGGACAACTGCTCCTACCGAAGTCCAACTGTTTCGACATTATAGTTGGACCACGAGGTAAACGAAAATCAATATAAAATACAATTTACTGTCCATGACAGGTATATTTTGCTGGATGTGGCAATGGACTGGTACCGAGAATTATTGTTAGACAAATAAATTAAATAAATATTTATGTAATATATGTATCGTTCTCTAGTGGGTAATCCAGTAATAAACTAGCTACTGAGTAAGACGGTCGTTTCATTGCACCTTGAATATATATTATCTGGCGACGAGGATGGGATAGGTAGCTCATTGTTGCTCGGACCGAGCGTTTCACCAGCGCCACCGCTGCAGAATCCGCCCCCTCCTCTCGGTCAGAGCCAA
Organism: Orthosia cruda; assembly: GCA_964057195.1. NCBI lineage: Eukaryota > Metazoa > Arthropoda > Insecta > Lepidoptera > Noctuidae > Orthosia > Orthosia cruda. The sequence continues at coordinate 25,107,029 of OZ059835.1, read as the reverse complement.
GCACGACCCGCGATGCCAACGACGGTATCTTATTCACCTTCTGTTTTGGCCACCGACGTGGGCGGGGAGGGGATGCCGGTCTTGCCAGATAGTGAGGATATGATAGTGTCGGCTACAGATGATAATGGGGTAATGTCACAGAGAGATGATGATAATGAGGAGTGGGCGGAGGCTTGCGAAATTGTCAGTAATGATTTGGAACCGGCTGAGGTTGACGTTAATCCCAGTGTTGAACTTGGCTCTAGTTCTGTGAAAGTTCCTTCGATTGGACGCACCCAGAGGTCGCGTAAACCTGTTAATTATAAGCAGTATTTCTAAGTTAATTATAAGATCGCTTTGTTAAATGTTTTATTATTGTGCATATATTATACCTATTATTGTCCATTGTTACAGGTTTCCAAATTAATGTTGGAGGGATGTAATATATGTATCGTTCTCTAGTGGGTAATCCAGTAATAAACTAGCTACTGAGTAAGACGGTCGTTTCATTGCACCTTGAATATATATTAATTTACCATTTCTAAACACCATCCTAAAACGCGAGCAGAATGTTGCATTTCTTCTGAGAAGTGTTCGGGTTCTTCAAACATTCTGTATCCAACAGAAACCATTAACCCTCTGCCAAGTTTCCCTCCTCCCAACATGTATTCTAATAACTGTAACAAACATAAAACAAACATCCAATGGAAATGGAATCTGGAATCATCCTTAAATCAGCAGAATATGCGGTTGGAAGTGTAGGCAAAATGTGGACTGTATTCTATTAAGCCAATAAAATTGCGAATCACTGACACAACTGACTTTTCACAACATGTAAAACAAGTAAATCCCCCGTGTAGCGATATCGCAACACCTACTGGGGCCCTTCCAGTACGGCTAATCTTCTAGCGGGCCTCTTCTGCGTTCCGCTTCCCCATAGGTCACACTCCTCGGGTTAGGTCAGGATCCACGACTAGGACAACGTCATCATCATTTAATTAATAGTAATTTCGTTTTGCTAATACTTTTATTGTGCGCACAGCTAAGGAGTGTAATGCTCTGTCTTTGTTTCCTGATAGCTACATCCTTGGGGTCTTTAAGTCTAGAGTGAATAGGTTACTTCTAAGCGAGCGTATTATTATATTTATTATAATTCCGTATTATTATATTACTCTTTGGCGAGCGTGTTTCACCGTAGAACTCATCATCGCTTACTATCTGGCGAGATAGTGGTCAAACGCGAGACTAAATATTAAAAAGTACATTTTTTTTTCGAATGACTTGAACATATAAGTGGTTTATATTTTTGTAATCACCTTTAAAAACTCTCCATTTTAATAACCCTCTTGATTGGTTTGGAAGAAAAAAAATTGTAACCCCACAATAAAGCGCCCAAAATCCGCCATGTTTTTTTTTTTTTTTAATGCCTTTTATCTAAGAACATTTTGGCGGTCAAGACCTATCTAACGATGTCTTATTTATAAAAATCCATCTAGCGGTTCGACAGTTAAGAGGTAATAAAGAATATTACATATATACAAACAAACAAGATACGCGCAAAAAACATAACCCTTCCCTCCGCCGATCTTCCATTCGATCGCGTCAACTGCACCCCCGGGGCTTTTAGAACTTAATCAATCGCAATAGGTTGCCGCTCGCTCACTTTTGCGCGTCTACCGCAGATTACTACAGCTACGTATATTCGCGACGAATATCCCTACAATTTGGCAAATTATTTAAACCTAGTATCATTTTAGAGCTGGAAACCCTTTATTGACGTGAAGTAGCACTCAATCAGTCAATCAGGCATTGAGTAATGCATGACATATTAAAGTAGCCAATCAGAAACCAGAATAGCGCCTAGAAAGAACGACACACTTTCGAGAATATCGCCATCCCTTTTCCTCTAACGCTATCCCATAAGGCTCTCCCACTCTAAACAGCTGTTTATAGATAGTAATTTCGCGAAATTTGTAGAATGAAAATTATAGGTGCGTCCTTATATAAGTGTACGCAAGAAAAAGCCACGAATAATAAGATTTTTGTAAAGAATATTATTCTTCGTGGCTTTTTACAATGTTACTTTGACAATTTTGGTTCAGCTTATAGCATATTTTATTCATTAAAATATTAATAATAATTGGAATTGATTTTAAATATTACTTTGCTTCCTTTTTTTACCCCGCCCCCCAGATCTCTTAACCGCCCCCCGGAGAATTTTTCCTGAAAGAAACACTAATCAAGAGCTTAAATTTTATCATAAACCTAAACAAGTTCAGGGTTTTGATAAAAAAAAACTGGCTTTTCTCAGGTTTATGATAACAGAAGCTTAGGACGGATAGGTTAGCACCAGGAATCACAAAATTGAGAAAATTGCGGCACTCTTGGGCGTGCAACAAAATTGACTCCTTATTTAGCCACCCATTGAAAATAAAATATGTTCAATATACTAACCTTTTTTGTCCAGCTTCCAACTTCAGGCAGATCAGCTAGCTTAGGACTCGTAACGACAGAGTTAATAACATCAGGCAGGACATCTAGAAAGGCTTTCCTTTCCGTGTTTATATTAAAATCTGGTACTCTAGATCCATCAGTCATCATCATCATCATCATATCAGCCGAAAGACGTCCACTGCTGGACATAGGCCTCCCCCAAGCGTCGCCACTTTGACCGGTCCCGTGCGTCTCGCAACCAACGTATCCCTGCAACCTTCACCAGGTCGTCGGTCCACCTGGTGGGAGGCTTTCCAACGCAACGTCTTCCGGTTCGCGGTCGCCACTCCAGAACCTTTCTGCCCCATCGGCCATCCGTTCTGCGAGCAATGTGCCCTGCCCACTGCCACTTAAGTTTGGCAATTCGCCGGGCTATGTCGGTAACCCTGGTTCTCTTGCGGATCTCTACATTTCTGATTCGATCACGCAAGGAAACTCCGAGCATAGCCCTCTCCATTGCCCTTTGGGTGACTGTAAGCTTTCTGATGAGGCCCATTGTAAGCGACCACGTCTCAGAGCCATAAGTCATCACTGGCAACACACACTGGTCATAGACTTTCATCTTGAGATACTGTGGTAAGTTAGACGAGAAGATACCGCGCAACTTCCCGAACGCTGCCCAGCCGAGTCAGATTCGACGGTTGACCTCTTTCTCGAAGTTGGCCCTACCCAACTGGATCGTTTATCCCAGGTAGACATAGTCGCCCACAACTTCGAGTGTATAGTCTCCGACCTTAATAGGAGTGGGTGTAACATGGTTATTCAGCATCACTTTGGTTTTGTCCATGTTCATCCTAAGACCCACTCTTTCGGAAGCTCTACTGAGGTCATCGAGCATTATATTGAGGTCCTCCATGGTCTCAGCCATAACCACTATATCGTCGGCAAACTGAAGGTGAGTGATGTACTCGCCATTGACGTTGATGCATAGCCCTCTCCAGTCCAGAACTTTGAAGATGTCCTCCAGTGCAGCGGTGAACAGCTTCGGAGATATGACGTCTCCCTGTCCCACACCTCGCCGCAAATGTACGGGTTCCGAGGTCTGATCCTGAAGTCGAACTGACATGGTGGCGTTTTTGTATAAACACTTCAACACCTCGATGTACCGGTAGTCAATTTGGCACCGTTGGAGAGACTGCAGTACAGCCCAAGTCTCGATCGAATCGAAGGCTTTCTCGTAGTCCACAAACGCTAAAAAGAGAGGCAGGTTGTACTCTTCGGTTTTCTGTATAACCTGCCGCAGCGTATGTATGTGGTCTACGGTGCTGAAGCCTTTACGGAATCCGGCTTGTTCGGGAGGCTGAAAATCGTCAAACCTACGCGCGAGACGATTCGTGATGACTCTTGAAAACAGCTTGTAGACATGGCTAAGAAGTGAGATGGGCCTATAGTTCTTCAGTAAGGCATTGTCACCCTTCTTGAAGAAGAGTACCACCACACCCCTGCACCATGCCTGTGGCGTCCTCCCCTCGAGTATGACGGAATCAAACAGCTTCTGAAGGGCCTTAAGGACCGGTTTCCCACCCGCCTTCAGGAGTTCGGCCGTGATTCCGTCTAAACCCGGCGCCTTGTTGTTCTTAAGCTGTTTCAGAGCCATCCTAATCTCATACAGGCTGACGTCCGGAATGTCTTCGGTATAGTGTCGGGTCAATCTAGCTCTAGGGTCATTGGCTAGATTTGCGACGGGTTTACTAGTTGACGTGTACAACTGCCCATAGAATCTCTCGATTTCCCTCAGAAGCTCAGGTTTGGCGGATACGATCCTGCCATCATCGGTCTTCAGTTTCGTGAGCTGGCTCTGCCCAATAGACATATCTCTTGCAAAGACCTTGGAGCCCTTATTCCGCTCAATCGCGTCTTTACTACTTTCGGTATTAAAGCGGCGGAGATCGCTTTTCAAGGACTTTGAGATCCGTCTATTTAGCTGCCGGTATTTTAACGCATCGTCTGAAGACTGCAGAATCATATCACGCCTCTCCTTCATGAGCTCGAGAGTAGGACCAGAGAGCTTTCTGTTCCTATCTGTACGGCGGGTCTTGAAAAAACTTAGACCCGACCGTATGGACAGCTTCCACGAACCCATCGCTGTATTCGTCCACGGAACTCCCTAGGCACTCGAAACGATTCTGGAGTTCGAGTTGAAAGTTTTCGGGGTTTTGGACCTGGATTTATGCTGGGCGGAGCGTGGACTTCATCAGTCGAGACCTTTCAAGCTTGACATTAATGTTCAATGTGCCTCTTACCAAGCGGTGATCGCTCCCGGTTTTCACCGAGTTGATCACAGAGACATCATTGAACATTTGCTTCTTGGTTGACATGATGAAGTCGATCTCGTTTTTAGTTGCACCATCGGGGCTTTGCCAGGTCCACTTCCTGTGCTCACGCTTTCTGAAGAAGGAGTTCATCATGTAGAGGCCCTCCTTCTCCATAAAACTGGCCAGTAGGTGACCCCGGTGGTTCCGACGTCCAACTCCAAATTGCCCCACTTGCAGCTCATCCTCGTCTCGTTTGCCCAGTTTCGCGTTGAAGTCCCCCATGACAACGGTGAAGTAAGTTTTAGAACCATGCATGGCTCTAGAGATATCCTCATACATGGTCTCTACCTCGTCGTCGGGGTGTGCCGAGGTCGGGGCGTAGACCTGTATGACCTTTAGCGAATATCTTGCGGATATTCTGAGTATAAGGTACGCCACCCTGGTTGACACACTCTCGATCTTCACCACGTTGTCCACAAGGGACTTGTGGACGATAAAGCCGACACCACCCTGGGACTGCCGGTCACCCTCTCGGAAATAGAGCAGGTTACCGGATTTGAGGATTATCGAGTCCTCCCCCTCTCTTCGGACTTCAGATAACCCTATAATGCTCCATCATAACCTGCTCAATTCTTCCTCGAGTTCGGCTATCTTCTCGTCGGTCCGGAGTGTTCGTGTGTTATACGTTGCCAGATCCAGTCGTCGGTGTTTATTGGGGTAGCCGGGTCCACTCCGGAGATTCTTTGCACCCCTTGCCACGCCATCACCTCGACCGCTACCGTAGCCGAGGGTAGACGGGCTGCCGGGCACTCGGGGCCGTTTTTTTGTTGTGCTATTCATATTGATTTGGGGGGGTTTGCCATAATCGCCACGCTTGGCAGACGGGTTGGCGATCGCAGTTGGTTGGTAAAGTGCACAGAGAACGCTGCTGCCCATTCTCTGGTGTGTCCCTTAGTCGCCTCTTACGACACCCACGGGAAGATATGGGATGGTGAAATTCTTTACGTCCGTCACCATACGGTACGATCCATCAGTGCTTCTATGCAACTGTCTTAACTGGGTGTAAAGCACTTTGTTACGACGGATTAACGCAGCCATTGATCTTTCTGGGTAATGAGGATAAAATCGATGTTTGTGAAATATATACTGAGAGCCCTAACAGTAATTTAATGGTCCTACTTACTATGCATGAACCTTATCAGTGGCGGCCTTCTAGGGTGGCGAGCAGCGCAATTAATAAAAAAGCTAGTGAACAACTCAACACAAGCAAAACAAAATATCTCCGAGGGTACTTCGGTGCTGGAGACGGCAACGCGACCAATACGCGAAGCCCACACCGAATGTGGGCTTCGCGTATTGGTCGCGTTGCCGTCCCGAAGCCGCATCGGCCATCGCTGCGAACACTGCGAACGCTCGGAAACGAACTCCCAAGCCCGCTCCCACTACCATTGGTCACGAGGCGATGTCATCAGCGGTGACCCCTACTCCGAGTGCGCCGTCAACGCCACAACACATTGGTATCGAGAACGCTTCTACCAGTGCGCCGGCAATAGATAACGATGCGCCGAACGCGAATGAGTGGATCGAGGTGAGACACCGGCGTAGTCGACGTTCGCTCGAGAATGTAATCCGAGGTACGGCCGTCGCTGAGTCATCGACGTTGGTAACCGCCGAGCGTAAATCGTACCTACATTTATATTATGTTAAAGTTGGAGCAACGGTTGATCAAGTGACCGCACATTTGAAAACAATATGTTCCGAAGATTTCTGTTGGGCTGAGGCTTTGAAACCGCGCGGTGATTACGCTCTTTTAAGTTGACCGTACCTACCAAGCATGTTAGTGTGTATATGTCCCCGGAGAACTGGGTAGAGGGTGTGCATATAAAGCCATGGCGCAGTGGGTTTCGAAAGCAAATCCACAAAAATTCAGAAACCTAAAACATATAACATTTTTTATCAGAACGTTAGAGGATTGCGTTCAAAGTTAGATGTGTGCAAACTAGGAATTTTGAATGAGTCAGCTGACATATATGCGCTAACTGAAACGTTTTTGATGAGCAGTGTAGGTACATGACGCGGAAATATTTTCCGATGGTTACAGTGTCATAAGAAGAGACCGTGTCAATGATACTGGTTGGGGTGGAGTGTTGTTGGCAGTGCGGAGTCAATACACTGTGAAACAAATTGTTGACATTGACGGCTACGCCGACGACATCACAGACTACTTAGAGATACTACGTGACGACATTGAAGTAGTGATGGCATCAGTTTGTTTAAGAAATAAAAAAAAAATTGGTTTGTGTTGTCTACATTCCTCCCAGTTCTAATGTAGATAATAGCTATTTATGCAACTGTTACGTTATGGACGGTCTTTTAATACGAGTGCCATTTTTCGGTACAAGCGTAGCGCGTACCGAAATAGGTGGGCACGAGTTATTAAAAGACCAATAACGTACAGTTGCATACAAGATTTTATCTACGAAGGAAGGAATAAAACATAGATATAGACAAATAAGTATTTCAGGAAGTGTGTTTATGTATTTCATTTCTCATATACGTGTCTTGATTTTTCTGGTAGTAAATTATTTGTAGCCGCAACTGCTATATTTGTTATATCTGGTGGAGTATTTTCAATATCACTTGATTTTAAAGACATTTTTAATTAAATTTGGAATTAAATTTCACTCAGATTTTTTTTCATGCGTCCACTTTTTATTATTTAGTCTTTATTAGGTATAAGACAAAGATCTTGTAGCCGCCACAGCCAAATACACACATCAACACGGTCTAGGGATATTTCATACTCAATTAAATAACTCGAAAAGTACTGGCCGCATTGGAATCTTATACACCGATTTGTTTGTAATTTATCTCAGACTAATTCCAAATTCAAATTTTTGAAAATTATTTTGTTTCGGTGGCATAAAAATGTCTTGATGTGTAGGAGAGGGAATTTTCATTTGTGCGAAATTTAGAAAACAATACGAATTACGTTTAGTTACAGTTTTTTTTAAATTTTTAAACGAAAGATAAAGTTAAAATTGAGGTATTGTAGCCATGCAACGCCAACATTTGACGAGGGCGGAGATGTTACGAGCTGTGGGAATGCTGGAAGCTGGGTCTGTTCAGCGTAATGTTGCTGAGGCCATAGGGACCCACCAAAATGTGATTTCAAGATTGTGGACACGCTATCGTGCCACAGGTGAAGTAGCGGAGAAGCACCGGGGGCCAAGTCGCATCACTACCCCCAGACAAGACCGATTTTTGCAAATTACTGCGCGAGCTCAACCAAATGCAACGGCGACTCTATTGGTCCAAAGGCTGCGAGTGGAACACCAAGTGCTTGTGAGTGACCAAACTGTAAGAAGGCGACTGCATGAAAGCAATCTGCGCTCTCGTAGACCACTCCGGGTCCCACCTTTACGGAGAGGCAATCGTGGACGACGATTAGAATGGGTTCGGAACCACGTGGACTGGGGCCGTGAGCAATGGTCCAATGTGCTGTTCACGGATGAATCCAGGTTCGGCTTCCATCCAGATTCACGAAGGACGCGTGTTTGGCGAGTTCCTGGACGATGGAGCCGTCTTCAGAACCCTCAGGAAGTTCACCCATACCAAGGAGGAACAATTATGGTTTGGGCAGGAATTCGTCTTGGAGGACGGACGGATCTCGTTTGGGTGCGGGGCAATATGACGGCAGAACGATACGTCCAACAGGTGCTGGGGCCCGTAATCTTGCCCCACAGAACACAAATGGGGCATGATTTCCTGCTCATGCACGACAATGCCCGGGCACACACGGCGAGAACGGTAGCAGCTTGGTTACATACACACAATGTTAGGGCCTTAGACTGGCCTGCTCAATCGCAAGATCTAAATCCCATTGAGCATGCGTGGGATATGCTGCAAAGAAGAGCTCTGAAGGAAGTTCCTGAAAATCTGGCTACAGAAGATCAACTTTTTGCGCACCTCAGAAGGACATGGGACAATATTCCGCAGCAAGACATTGACAACCTTGTTCTGAGCATGCCGAATCGTTGAACATCATGGGCGCTTTCTCAGACTACTAACTTCAAGTTTATAAACACAATTTTTTTTTTTTTTTTTTTTTTTTTTTTCGGTTTTACTCATAAATTAAAAGTTAATTCATATACGGTTTCCGTCTATGCTTCATTTTTTTTCCATAAAATCCTGAAATTTTAATCGAAGTACCTTAACCATTATTAAAAAATGGTAGAATATTAAATAACGTATCTTTTAAATGTATACATGTCATATAAATAATTACAGGTCTAGCGCCTAACTGTGTCAGTTCCTGAGGTATGGCAGCGGTACGGGAGGGGTGTGTTTACGAAACGTCAAACGACGCGTAACTTCAGTTGGGCGTCAGGCTTGCTCACAGAGTACTTTTATTATTTATACAACTTTACTTACTTTACTTTTTACTTTTATTATGGGCTTGCTGTCGTCAACACGTGTTAATTGGACAGGTCGCTTCAAGTAAAACGCACACGGTATTCGCAACCAAAGATGAGTCCTCCAATAAGGTCTCAAACTGAACAAGTTGTTTATAAAGTGTACAGATATTTTAAAACAAAAAAAAATTGATCCCTATTCTGCTGAGTTTAAAGATAACATTAACATACATAAAACAGTTGCCAAGGCTACAGGGCAATCTTAGTGACGAGATCATGTTTCAATTTATTATAAATTTACGAGATGGGGAATCAGATAATGAAAGTGATTCGAGTCATACATATAGTGATTCGGGTAAAGACGGCGATATGGATTCAGATTAATCTAATTTAAAATTTCTGTTGGAAATAATAATATTAAAAAAATATTATTATATAGCCACACGTTATTTATTTATTTACTATATTTTTTTTATTACTTATCAATAAGCTTGGAGAAAACAGCGAGACTCGATTCCAGAACTACCTATTTATAATATTTACCTACAAATTTGTACCCTTGGTAGGCGAGTCCGACTCGCACTTGTCCGGTTTTTTTGTTTTTATTTTCACACGGCGATATATTAATCAATTTGACTTAGGTACACGCTCTTAAATATCATAAGCATATCGTAAGATATATCTACATTAAAATGTATCACGTGTATAGCGAGACAGTTAGGACACGTCATGCCACGTCACTTGTCACCCCTCCCGTACCGCTCCCATACCTCAGGAACTGACACAGTTAGGCGCTAGACCTGTAACACATTGATAGTAATTCGCTTTTTTAAAAATATCCCTAGATCGTGTTGATGTGTTTAGTATTCGATACTTTTATTCTAAACTTGTTCCATTTTTAAAAACATTTATTTATTTTGTCTCGATTTCGAAGTAATATTATAGGTACCTGGCTGTATGTTCAGAATGTCTTTGCTTGTGTTTTAGAATTTATGACGATTCGCATAATGCAACCCGATGTCGTTAAGGGTATCATAATGAAACCACTGTCAATTTTGTAATTCGAATATAACGAAACCGAAGTAGATAAATATCTTAATACTTTTATGGTATTGGAAAACCTAGTTAGAAAATACCTAGATAATGACATTATAATATTAGGCGATTTTAATTTGAATTCTTGCAATCAACATGTCAAAATGGAGTTTGCTCATTTAGTTGCATTTTGTAAATTGACGCAGTATAACAAAATTAAAAATAAACACGGTAATATGCTGGATCTGGTTCTGAGCAGCCTGGGTAGTGAGCATTTGCTTATCAGAGGGGATACGGAGCCGCTGGTGCCCGAGGACGCGCATCACCCCGCACTCGGGGTGACGCTCAGTGTGCCCCAGCCTGCGGCGCGCACGCTTGCACCTTGCTTACTGCCACCGCCCGCGCCTACGTTGCATGACTCACCACCTCAGTGGAATTTTAGAAAAGCTGATTTTGAGCAGTTATATCAAACTATTGCGGAGATAACATGGGATAAGATCCTTGAAACGAATGACGTTGACAGAGCCGTGGATGTCTTTTACCAAAAATTATATGATTGCGTGCGTTTTCATGTTCCTGTGAAAAAGCAAAGGAAGTTTGGCTCGAGGTACCAATATCCAACATGGTACACTCCTGACATAATTCAATGTATACAGACGAAGTACCCCTACCTAAAAAAGTCTAGGGAAGTATTAAACAATGAGTACTACAAATCAATGTTCAAATTTTATAGGCATCATGTTAAAACTTCAATAAAGCTTGCTTATGATAGCTACATCAAGCGAGCAGAGATGGATATAAGGAGGGACCCGAAAAATTTCTGGTCTTTTATTAGGGAACAACGCTCAACTAGACATAGCTGTCCAGAGTACGAATATGAGGACAAAAAGGTGACTGGTTTGGACGCCGTAAATGCTTTCGCAAAATATTTTGAATCCGTTTTTTTACCAGATACGCCCTTGCTGTCTCACGAAATATCTGAGCAAGGGAAGTCAGTTGTGTCATCACCCCGCATTGCGCTGGACAGCATAAGTAGTAAAGATCTGCTGCAAGCTGTCAAGCGCTTGAAGCCCCATACATCCACCGGGCCAGATGGTATTCCCCCGTTTTTTGTGAAAGACTGCATAACAGCTTTTGAGATACCCTTATTATTTATTTTTAATCTTGCTGTTCAAAGCGCAATCTATCCATCGCTTTGGAAACTTTCTCGTGTGACTCCCATACACAAGGATGGCTCAAGGTCGCACATCTCAAACTACAGGCCTATCGCTGTCCTATCGGCCTTCGGCAAGTTATTCGAGTCTATATTGAACCGACACATAACCAGACAGATCGGACCGCTACTGAGCGATTGTCAACATGGGTTCAGAGCCGGTAGGTCAACTGCAACCAACCTAGTCAATCTTGTAGATTATGCTGTCACTGAGATGGACAGCAACAAGCAGGTAGATGCAGCTTATTTTGACTTTAAAAAAGCTTTTGACCGTGTCGATAATGACGTGCTATTGCATAAATTTTCGGCCATAGGATTTACGCCTAAATTATTAAAGCTATTCTGTAGCTATTTTGGTAATCGAAGGCAATATGTTCAGCTCGCCGGTTATCGGTCTGAAACGTATGTAACGCAGTCAGGAGTAAGTCTGGGAAGCACTTTTGGCCCAACCCAATTCCTTGTCATGGTGAATGACTTGCCGGAGGTCATTCGGACGGCGAAGTGCCTCATGTTTGCTGATGATCTAAAGATCTACTTTAGTATAGGGACTGCGGCTGATTGTGATGCTTTTCAGCGGGACATCGACACTGTGGTAGCCTGGAGCAACCGCAACCGCTTGGAATTCAATACATCTAAGTCTAAGACCATTACATTTTTTCGCCGGCCGCGGCGCTCCCCGCATGTATATACGTACAGTGTGTCGGGCACCCCGCTGGAGCGCGTCACAACAATCCGATCTCGGTGTACTGCTGGATACCGGGCTGACTTTTAATGACCACATAACCACTCTGTGTAAACAAGCACACAAATCTCTCGGGTTTGTCATGAGGCAGTCGGCTCGGTTTACCGGCAAACATGTGGCACTTTACTTCGCATTTGTCCGCAGCAAACTTGAATTTAATTCGATTGTGTGGGATCCACACGAGTTAAAGTACAATCTCCTGTTGGAGCGGGTGCAGCGGAAGTTCGGCCGGTACCTGTACAAAAAAATGTATGGGTATTATCCCTACTTGTATCCCTCTCTGTTCGTATCAGGAATGGTGGGTATTGATACCCTCGAGCTGAGACGTAAATGCGCACTCCTTCTGCATTATTTCTTATTACTCAACGGCAAAATTGACAATCCTACGGCGTTGTCTCGCTGTGGACTATCCGCGCCGGCTGAATACACGCGACTGCGCTCGCGTCCGCTTTTAGCGACATCCAGAGTCCGGACTCGTACCGCACAATATGCAGCATCAAATCAAGCTGTTTCATTGCTCAACACCCTGACTGCTCAGCATCCGGATGTGGACATATTCCACTCCAATGTGCGTGTATTTTTGAAGAGTTGTAAAGAATGTTTAAGCGACTAAATGAGTTAATTGGAAATTGTTGAATTATTATTATGAAATTGTTATTGTTAATTTATTACTGAATTTAAATTATTATTATTGATTTTTTATTATTGGACTGTTATTATTATTTGTTGAATTATTTTTTATTGAATTATGTTTTTGTTTATTAATGTTGGTTTAATTGATTTGCCTGTCTGTGTTTAATCTGGGTGAATTTTAAATTATTAATATAATTTGATTTATGTAATTCTATAAATATTGACTCTCTGCACGTGTTGGGTGAAACTGTGAGTGCAGAGAGTAAATGCAATAAATAAATTGCCTGGGATCTGGCTCTTGCAAAGGCCTCGCGCGACAACTTACAAAGCTTACAATTGAAACTTTTTATTTTATTCTTAGCAAACAGTTAAGTATTCGTAACTGCGTAACAATACATTAAAGTAGGTTATGTATTTTACAGTAAAGTATTAATTATAATATATGCCAAGTTTTGCATTTCTCTCCTATCATCACTTCATCGCATACATTGCAAAGATAAGATAAGATAATAGTACATTATGGTACAACAACACACTTGTGAAGAAAATATTACAAAAAAAATCATTTCCAACAGTGAAAACGAGTTGTGAATTTATTTTCGCAATGGCGGGTAAAATTAATCAGTTTTCCTATGCGCGCGCATCTAACCACCACAGACTACTTAGATATACTACGTATGTTTCGTCCTATGAAGATTACCAGCCGTGCATCTAACAATGGCGATCGGCCATAGACTAAAAATAATGAGTTATTTTTTTTTGGCTTTTCGCGGATGGCTTTTTAGCCACGTACAAAATGGGGAATTTCAAGTTTTCTTTATTACAGACAAAAACAAAAGTTATATTTAAGTGAAAGTTTTATTTATTAAACACGTACACGTCAAAATTAACTATTTAAATACAAAAATAAAAAAATCTTTTTTGTATCGAAACTTTTTTAAGAACAAAGCAACTCAACCAATAAACTAAAAAAAAAACTCTTTATCTCACTTGTGAATAATAGTAATGAAAAAGTCACAGTTTGATAACAGGTGTCATTATGTGCCTTATTGCGGTGAAATTAGAGCCACTTTATGAGCAAGTGTGAAAAGTGTGTGAAGTGTTAAAAAGATATTTTATTTCAACTAGGCCACAAAGCGGCACTTTGAACGTTAGATACATTAAAATTTACAAGGAATAAAAATTGATTCTACCGTGCATTCGGAATGTAGCTTGTTATGGAGAAGAACGCACAAGAAACTCCATACTTACTCTTTTAAAAAAATATATATGTTTTTTTTTTACAATATTTAGGTACATACATTAATAAATTTATATGTGTGAGGACAATGCTCCCAGAATCACTACATACTATACTACTTACAGGTACAAAGTATTAAAAGTACTCACACATGTACTGTGCAGTTACATAACAGGTAATAGAAAAACACTAGCATCCGAAGCAGTTAAGTAAAGACCAATCCCAACTGACGGCGCCCGTTCACGAACATGACGCATGAATCGGCACCACCCAGCTCAACCATCATGAAGGGAACCGAATGATCCAACACACGCGCCACCATCAGAGAGACATTTGAGAGAGCATGACACACTCAACTGCCAGGGCAAACACAAGTCAGCGAACGACACCAAGGTACAGCAAATGGTAGATTTACAGGAAATTGAGTCTATATAATACAAATATATTCATACAGTCTTCAGCAGGTCCAACAATTCAACAAAACAATAATGTTCTGCATATCACTTGTTTTTGCGCCCTAGTGGTTGTGGAGCAAGACTAGCATTGAGCCAAGCATTTTTATCAGTGATGTAATCCCCCAACTTACTCGTATAATATGCCTGCCTGCATAGTGTGCGTTTTATACAAGTTTTAAATTTCGTCTCATTCAGTTCTAGAATGTGGGGAGGAATTTTATTGTAACATTTTGTACAGTACCCCATGAAAGAAGAGGCTACTTTAGCCAGTCTGAAACCTGGTTGAACTAATTGGTTCCTATTTCTAGTAATGTAATTATGTCTATCTCCGTTTTTACTAAAAAGATGTAAATTCTTTCTCACGTACATGATGTTTTCGTAAATATATTGACAAGGAACCGTCATGATGTTAATGCCCTTAAACAGTTCCCTTAGAGAATCGCGCCGGCGAAGATTGTATATCGCTCTGATGGCTCGTTTTTGCAGAATAAAAATTGACTCAATGTCTGCAGCCCTTCCCTTAGTAAAATACCGTACTATGAAAGTAACTAAAATAGACCAGCCTCGTGGTATCTACATCACTAAATTGACGAATCTTTCTAACAGCATAAGCTGCCGAACTTAGCCGCCCTGCAAGTGATATTAAATGAGGACCCCATTGTAATGTTGAGTCTAGCGTGATCCCCGAGAAAACCGTTTTATCGACGAATTCTAGCTTCTCCTTGTTTAATATAATGTCACAATCAGTACTTTTTACATTCAGCAAGGAAAATTTTACGCACTTGGTTTTTTTACCATTTAAAACTAAATTATTGGCAGTGAACCAATCCTGAACCTGCCGTAACGCGTTATTTACGTCGTAAACCTGACAAGTACGTCTATTTATTTAAAAAATTAAAGATGTGTCATCAGCAAATAGCACCATGTTTAGTTTGTTTTTCAATAAACGGGGTAAATCGTTTATGTATATTAAAAATAAGAAAGGACCTAAAATTGAGCCCTGGGGTACCCCCATTTGCACGTTTAACCCCGACGAATTCACACTGTTTATTTGAACTAATTGCTGTCTATCACTTAAATAAGATTCAACCAAACTTAACGCTGATTGACCTAGCCCGTAATGCTCAAGTTTCAGAAGTAAAGTTTCATGATTAACGCAATCAAACGCCTTCGACAGGTCGCAGAAGATCCCTATGGCATCCTGCGACTCTTCCCACGCATTAAAGATGTATTTTAATAGGATGACACCAGCGTCAGTTGTACAACGTCCTTTGGTGAAACCATACTGTTTATCATGCAATTCGTATTAAAATGAATGAGCATTTGATTTAGCATTATCTTCTCAAATACCTTGCTGAAAACCGGCAACACGGAGACTGGTCTATAATTATTTGTGTCTTTACTTTCCCCGGATTTAAAAGTGGTATAACCTTACTATATTTCATTAGATCCGGAAAGACTACTTGATCCACACACAAATTGAAAATTACAGCTAAGTACGGCGCTATAGTCTGAATAATGGAGGTACAAGCTTTGATGGACATTCCCCACAGATCTTCAGTCGGTTTGATCTTGATTTGTTTAAAAGCTTTTATTACTGTTATGGGGTTTATATGTGAAAAGTTAAATACATTCGGGCAGGCTGAAACGTTCGCGTTTAATAATCCAAAAGCAAGCGCGGGCGAAGAATTTAAGGTTTCATTAGTTTTAATTGGGATGTTGGTAAAGAAATTTACAAATTCTTGCGCAACTTTTTTGTTATCTCTAATAAGTCCGTGTGTGGTCTCAAGCGTGTAATCAGTATTATTTATTTTATTCCTGTTCGTTTCATTATTTATAATTTTCCAAACCGTCTTGATTTTATTTTCTGCTAATTTAACCTTATTTTTAATGTACAAGGTCTTAGCTGCCTTACATGTATTTAAAAAAAATCTCGAGTAAGTAGCAACATACTTATTAAACGTTTCAGTGTTAATACAAGCAAGGGCGGATCCAGGATATTTTTCTGCCTGTCCGCCCCTTGTGCCCACAAGGGGCACAAACTTATCTTTGAGTGCCATCTTGCCCTGGAGAGTATATCGAAATCCAACGAATCACTCTCCAATGGATCAGGGGCATAGTGGATCCCTAGGCAATGATGCCGAAGATGAACTTGCTAGAAGGGGCTCCGAGATGTTAGTGCTAAGCCCGTACCCACTTATCCCCTTGCCTTTCTCGCAATTTCGGGCGTGGATTCGTCAAAGATCAACAGAACTACACAATAACAGATGGTCACGGGCAACAGACTGTAGACAGTCAAAAATGGGTTTGCCAAACGTACACCCGCGTCTTACAAAAAAACTCCTCAGCCTGAGTAGAAATAACCTCAAAATAATTATAGGGACAATAACGGGCCACACCTTTCTTAACAAACATTTATTCAACACTAGCTGTGCCCGCGACTTCGTTCGCGTGGTTGTCGAGAGCAAAACAACGTCGTTTAGATAAGAGTATATCACCTTTTTGATGATTTAGATAAGAGTCCTGACTTTGGTATAGTTGATTACGTTAATGCTTCTCTATATACTATGTTAGCGGTGGAATTACCCGGAGCATATACAAAAAGGTTGTTTGGGTTGCTAACACGTGATAGAGAAACATAGAGTTGGCCGTGTGAAAAACAATCAAAAGTAAGGTCTACACCCGCAACGGATAACGTCTGGCCTTGGGCTTTATTAATAGTCATAGCGTAACAGAGGCTTACAGGAAATTGCACACGTTTGAAAGTAAACGGAAAATTATTGGGGATAATGGGTATCCTGGGAATGAAAACAACATCACCGGAGCCGCAACCTGTTAAGATTTCGGCTTCGATGACATTTCGTTGGAGATTTGTTACTCTCAACCGAGTTCCATTGCATAGTTTTGGTGGGCTTAAATTTCTGAGTAGAATGATTGGTACTCCGACTTTTAAATAAATTTTGTGTGCTGGAAGACCTGGTGTATTTAGAGAGTCTAAAAACTCTACTGGATAGTGGGTGGCATCTCCTTCTTCTAAAACCGTGTTAATAGATAAATATTCCCTACTTTCTCCAGAAACATGTACCAATATTTGAGAATTTATTGCTGCTGCTTGGTCGTTGCGAGGTGCCAAAATAGCTCGTTGGCATAGCCAAGCAGCGTCATGGTTCGAGATCTCTGATGGATCTCCGTATACAGAGGAAATGAGTTCCTGCTGTGAGGCAACAGAAGAACACAGGCTTTCGACTAAAGTTACTTTACCTCCTTCTTGAGTCGGGTATGTGCCGTTACCAATTTGAAGTAGTAAATTTGAGAAAACCTGCGCGTTTGCGTCACCTCCCAAATATGCTCGCATATTAAAGCTCAAATTAGTTAATATGACACTACGCCATAAAATAGAGCTCTTTAAACAGGCACCTATTTCATCGGCCCTCGTTCCTCTGGGTATTATAGGGAGTGTCTGCCTGAAGTCTCCACAGAATAGCACCGTTAAGCCTCCCATCGGTCGGTCATTTTGTCTTATATCTCGCAACGTTCTATCTACAGCTTCCACAGCTTTACGATTTGCCATCGTACACTCGTCCCAAACGATAAGGGCGCAATCGCGTAAAACCCTTGCTTTATCACTATTGCGAGACACGTTGCAAACAGGGTTTTCTGTGCGGTCCAAGTCGATTGGTATTTTAAATGTTGTATGTGCAGTTTTTCCTCCTGGTAATAAAGTGGCAGCTATTCCTGAGGAAGCGACGGCAAGGGCAATTTTGTTTTGGCTCCTTATTTGAGCCAAGATAACTTTAGTGAGGAAAGTTTTACCTGTTCCACCAGGTGCATCTAAAAACAGCATTTCTCCTAATGAATGTTCTACACTACAGCATACTCTATCAAAGATTTGACGTTGTTCTGACGTCAAATTTGAACAGCCATTTCGCAATATTTCTGCTAACTCTTCGGGGTTGTAATTTATTTCAGATGTATACTCCCTATTAATTCGTTCCCCACCAACTGTCGGTGTCGGCAAGCCGTATTGACTGAGGGGGTTCCCTCCTATACTTGTAACTATATCTTGTATAGCCAGCAAAGCCCTATTATGGCAGCTTTCACGTACTTGGTCAGAAGTTTCACTATTTATATTTTGCTGTCTCAAAAAATCTTCGGCAAACGCGTCTTTATATTTTTGCCACAACTGCCCAGCGTCCGATAGGCCACAAAATGTCAACAAAATGGCAAATAAATGGCGCAAACGATGTGGACTATCACTGACGCATGCTTCGGCTAAAGCATCATCCCAATGCTGATCGCCATCTAATAAATGCCGTGCGCGGCAAGCAGCTTGAAATGTGGGATATTCTATATCGTCCACTTTGCGGAGCTCAGCAAAAGAAGTAGGTCCTCGCACTGTGTGAAGAAGAAGGCGTAAATAATAACACTCTGCATTATTTGGGTGCACCGTGTATACTCTTCCAATCACGTGTTCTTTAAAAATGCCGGACTCGCCTTCTACAGCAGTTCCACGTCTCCTGCGATTAAAAACACCTTGCTGCTTGTTATAAGTATAATAATGTGGCACTTCATTGTACAACAGAGACTTAGCGAAATTGTCTCTTTCGCAAAGGCGAAAGAATGCGAGCAAGGTGGTTTGTCTTGGGTTGTTCATTCTTTCTGCCACATTTTCTGGCTGAAAGTAAACTCGCTGCCCGCCTTCCAGGTGCACGTCAAGATGGATGACTGGCGGATACCTTTCATGAATAGGGAAACTCAAAATGCGCCAAACTGCCTCCGAAGAGCTTATGTATCGGCCAGATTGATACCTTGTCACTTCATCAAATTGGTTGTTATTTCTTAGTGCTATCATGGCTTGATCACTACCTTTATTAACATATTTACATATATATTTTATAGATTCGACGCTATTACAAATTTCAACATTAATGTGTGCTTGAAAAGCGTTTGACAAAACTGGAGAATACGGTACCACCCAACTATTATTTAGAATTATTTCTTGTCCACGGAATCTGACAGTAGCTGTGAAACCACCTTGTGACGGTGATCTTCGCCGGTATTGCGGATACCCATTTTCCCCAGCCATAGTTAGTTCTTTCAGTGCTCTGGGGTATTTTTTTGAGCATTGACCATCTTTCATGCACGGTGATTCCCTGTTTAAGAGGCCACATGGCCCGTGAACCATATGTGTTTTTACTATGTCATGCAAAATCGGATCTGCATTATAGTCCGGAAATTCTGCACTTATGACACTGTCTATAGCATCGGGACGAATTTTTTCTTCCAGCCACAGAAGAATGTGCGCGTGGGGTAAACCACGCTTTTGCCACTCGACGCTATACATAAAACAAAGAGTTGAACCGAAAACTTTCTCCTTTGTAAGTAGATTAATCAAGACTTTGAGTTTTAAATGAAAAATCCTAGCAATAATGTCATGTCTGTCGTATGACGCCTGTCCTGTGAGAAGTGCCTGGCAAATCTCCGTCCACTTTGGATTTGTTGTAAATGTTATAAAAAGGTCCGGCCGGCCGTATTTACGGACGTAACAAAAAGCATCTTGCGTTCGTTCGTGCATATACCGCGGACCGCCTGTGAAACTGGATGGCAAAATAACCAATCGACCCAAGTTTTCGACGTTATTATCTGATTGCATGGCGTCCCGCAAGTGCACGTATTCTTCAGCGCGTAACCGTCGCTGGTTAGTGCGAATATACACTAAACGTTCAGTTTCTATTTTTGCGTACATGTCCACAATAAATTGGCTGAACAAACCACGAAATCGTTGCAAATATACGAAACTGTTTTGCCTTATTTGTAAAAGGTAGGAATAGTATTGTTGAGCAGATATTTTTTTTTGATAATTAGTGACTCTCGTAGTAGGGTTCACTTGGTACAGCCCAAAATTGTACCCATCTTCACCATGACAATAGATTAGTGGATATTGCAGGGCGTCGTAAGCTCGGTGGGTTTCCAAAATGCGTTGAAGGCGATCGTCGCGTGTACGCAACACGATATCACGTCTCTCACACTCCTGGTCGACTAAAACAACTGCAACTTCATCTGCGACGGGTGCATTGTGTCTTCCACGGTGTTCACCCACAGGACGTCTATCGGCACTTATAACAATTTTGAAATCATTGCTGCCTTGTGGAATTGACTCCAATGCAGCTTTGAATTCACGAACGTACTGGTTAACGCGATGCAGCAATTCTTGAAGTTGACCCAAAAGCTCAGCATTGAGCTGGGGAAAATTGTGATTTCTAACATTGAGCTGTTGCGTGTAATCGGATACAAAATAAATTTGGAGAAATTTGGGTTCATTTTCTGGCAGCAAAGATCCAATAAGGTGATAAACTTGACCTTGTACTTTGAAGGTTGGCATGAACGGTCCTTCCGTTATTTGTTTTGCCCCAAAGGAAGTCATTTGGAAAGCACTGTTATATAAACGAATATTATCCAAAAAACGGTTCGACTGGGGATGATCGCCATTCAGGAGACTTATAAGTAAGTGTGGTGGATCTTGGAAATTTGGAAGAACAATTTTTCCATTTGAGCAGCACATTCCATCTGTCTCTTTCCTCCATTTCAAAGCATGACAAAAATTACAAATTTCTCTCATGTCACCCACGAAAGTAAAGCCAGCATAATTAATTCTAGACGAATATGTGAACCCTGATTTTTCCCTATTGTCCCAAGGTAATAAAATATTTGCATCGTCATTTTCCATGGACTCATCAGCTCCGCTATTTGTTTCTCTATTCATATGGTATCGAGCTCGTTCTATTTCTAGGCGAGATTGACGTTGTTCTGCTGTTTCTGCTCGTCTTAGTTCATCTATTCTTTCCCTTTCAGATGCAAGATAACTTTCATTGTTTCTTTGTACACCTACATAGTTATGTCTAGCTATTTCTAATCGTTCTTCTCTTTGGGAGAGAGATTCAGACTCGCGCGAGAGAGCGTGTCGCTCTCGGTCAGATGACAGACGTGCTTG
Source organism: Orthosia cruda (assembly GCA_964057195.1). Classification (NCBI taxonomy): domain Eukaryota; kingdom Metazoa; phylum Arthropoda; class Insecta; order Lepidoptera; family Noctuidae; genus Orthosia; species Orthosia cruda. Next base: position 25,085,578 of record OZ059835.1, on the reverse strand, counting down.
GCGTTCCTCGATACTCTCTTGAGAACGCAAAGTCGCGGTCCGAGTTCTTTGCGAACTTAAGCGCGACTCCCTTTCTGTGAAAGTCTCTGACTCGCGTGAGAGAGACTGGCGCTCCCGATCAGCAGACAGCCGAACTTCGCGTTCCTGGATATTCTCTTGAGAACGCAAAGTCGCGGTCCGAGTTCTTTGCGAACTTAAGCGCGACTCCCTTTCTGTGAATGTCTCTGACTCACGTGAGAGAGAGTGGCGCTCCCGATCAGCAGACAGCCGAACTTCGCGTTCCTGGATATTCTCTTGAGAACGCAAAGTCGCGGTCCGAGTTCTTTGCGAACTTAAGCGCGACTCCCTTTCTGTGAATGTCTCTGACTCACGTGAGAGAGAGTGGCGCTCCCGATCAGCAGACAGCCGGTCTTCGCGTTCCTGGATACTCTCTTGAGACCGCAAAGTCGCGGTCCGTGTTCTTTGTGAACTTAAACGTGACTCCCTTTCGGTGAACGTTTCCGATTCACGTGAAAGAGCGATGTGCTCTCGGTTAGCAGATAACCGTGCTTCACGATCTTCTTCCGATTCCTGAGACCTACAAAGTCTCATCCTTTTCGCATTTCGGCTACGCAGCGAAAGGTTAGTTTTTTTTCTTTGAGGCATTTTCAAGGAAAATTAAAGCAATAAACAAAACTAACAACACTTATGACTGAATAGCCTACAAACTTAAAAGAACGGTGCGTCGAACAGTCTAGTGTGACAACGTATCGTCTGTTCGTGGTCGTGACTCAACGAATTGGCAACACTAACTTACTGTATAACGATTGGCACTATTGGATTCAAACTACGAAGTAAATCAAATACAATCTTAACTTCGTACTTCAAACCAATGACCAAAGTTGACCAAACGAAACCAATAAGATAAGCAAATACTTTTTTTTCGACCAATTTAGAAAATCGATAAACCAAGCAACCAAAGAACTTTTACGACACACGCAAGAACTTTTAAGACACCTAACGAAACCCAATTTGCCTAGTAAACACGGTGGACGTCATCCTCGCGCGGAAAATCTTAACACCGCGATTCAGAAAATGACGTCATTTGCACAACGCCATCTATCGGATTTAGATTTCAACTATCAACATTAGTTCTATTTTTAGTCTTAAGATGTCGTTGCAAGTACTATACTTAATTGCGTAACGTAATATTTTACTTCTTGAACTCACTAAATTAATCATATCTTTTGATAGAGTGAACCGATTTCGATGAAACAAAAACTAAGTTAAACCTCAAGTTGCGTATAATTTTTGTATATAAACATTGTCAGCATTGAATTCGTAGATTTTACGTGATGTGCGCACAAACAAACAGACAAACAGACAAACAGACAAACAGACAAAAATTTCAAAAATGATGGAAATGGGTTCTGTTACTTATCTTTTCACACGCTGGCTATTTTTTGTTTCAATTTCTTCAATGTACAAAAATGACTTTTCTACAGATTTATTATATGTATAGATATGTGCCATGGACAGCCCACTTTGCAGGGGCTGTTTTAATTTAACGCCGAAGAATCAGCCACCCACGTAATCCTGGAATGCGAGGCCGTCGCATCTCAACGCTAAGAAATCCTCGGAACAGTGAGGTCGCTCCATGAAGCCTTTGAAGTTCGCAGGAAGCTTCTATGCTTTTGGTCGGAGCTAAGCTGGCTATGTTAGCCAGTACCCCCACGCACAACGGACCGAATGGGAGTCTTAGTGCGGAAAAGGGAGTCCCTACTACTACTACTGGAATCGCCACAGTACACAAAATACCGTCTGGGGGGGCACGGGGGCACGTACCCCCCCCCCCTAAATCCGCCCTTGAATACAAGGCTTAAGGCCATGTAGCTCGTAAAGTCTTTCCCTACTTTTTCTAAGTCCTGTAGTCGCCCAGTCACTGAATAAAAACTTAGGGCATACAGTTTTAGTTATCTTCTTAAAAGTGTTATTGAACTCTTTTTGAACCACTGAAAAAACTTCATCATACAAAATATTACCATCATTCATTGTGAGGTCCTGATCGCTTAACTTACCGATTAAAGTGCTGTTAAATTTATTTAATTTACCGGATGTTATTGGTCTGGATTGAATCTGCACTTGTTTTATTAGCATATTGGACTCAAATGTCACAAGTAGCCCACTATAATCCGAAGGCAAATAATTTATAATGGCCAAGTAGTTGCAGCAACAAAAAACATTATCAGTACATGTAGCAGAAGTCAGTGTAGTTCGGGTTGGTTCCGTAAACACATGTGACAAATTAAATGATTTAAAGAGATTTAATAACCTACTGCTATCTGAATTATCTTCTAGAATATTAATATTAAAGTCACCACAAACAATTACAAGTTTATTACCTATTGCGAGTTTAAAGAGGAACAAAAGGTACAAGGGCCTCGCAAATATAGATAAGCCACCCGCCCGGAGTCTCGTAGTGGTTAATGCCGCCCCTGAACCTAATAAATGCATAATGCATCCACGCGGAGTCATTAAAGTCAATCGTGAAACTCAAAGTCATTTAGTTGTATTAAATGGGGTACCGTTATGTCCGTTTGGTAAACGGATTCGTACATGTCTTGAATGAGGTTCACTTAATATTCAGGCACTTTTTGTTGATTGAGAGCTTCCAAGATCAGATCTCGTGGTATGTGGTCGAATTCTTTCTCTAGATCAATCATAATCATATGCAGATTTTTATAATATGACTTTCTTTTCTAGCTTTTCAGACTGTCTAGATTGTGTTTGATAAGCCTTCTGCGCCACAAAGCCGATTTGGAGTTAATGATATTATGTGATTCAATATGTTGTTAAGGTTACACTAGTCGAAAATTCTTCCATACAAACGTAGTCTGGCGATAACTCCACTGTTTGACGGTGTACGTTCAAAATAAAAATGATATAAATTTGTCTCATCATTTTTTATTTTTTGTTTTTTCTGTCATCTAGCCCTGTATGGAAACAGAAAACTAAAAACATACAATATTTGAAAGTTAAGAGCGTCGAAAGTTCCATATTTCAACACTAATTTTAACGCATCTTTGGGAGGAAATAAATACCATAAGAAGAAGGAAAATTGCAAACCGGCCTCCATACATGGATAGATTAGTAATTCAACAATTCAAATAATTTTATTTTGAAACATTTTGTAGTTTTTTCATGATATCTAGACTCCCAAAGGTCTGTTCATATAATTTCGCGCGCTCGTTTTCGTCCTAAGTCATCATCCATTTCGCTACAAATTTGCTAATTCGTACGAGAACTAGCTTCTTACTTACTTACGAGAACTAACTTCTTACTTATCACAGCATCTATCTCTTTCGCACGTGTTGTCAGATGAGATAGCATGCATTTTAACCGCGCGCACAAAATAGTTCGTGCCGTTGACTAGGGGAACCTTAATAACGCGTTCGCATATCTTCATAATGTGCGACATTACTTTGATATATGGCACTATAGTTGTTGCACACACATCACCTTTGCCTTTATAAAATGTTATTAGGAAGTCATTTCGCCATGATTTGGGAATGACGTGGCCCTAAATCAATTTGTTGAATAGTTCGTATAGCCATTGAATGCCCTGCTCCTCCAAATATTTCCAGACTTCGACTGGTATTTCATCTTGGCCCGGATATTTGTTGCTCTTCATTTGCTGTATTGCCCTCTTAATCTCTTTTGGTTCGAAAACGAAAATTAGCCCGTGAAATGCCTTTGTTGGAAAGTAATTTTGGTTTCTGGGACCTATTATGTTGAGGACCTCTTTGTAGTAGGTATTCGGTCCATCTACATATTTTTGATGTGATCATCTCGGGTCAAAAGTGTGATTGTTTTGTCGTTTATATTTCGACATGGTTGGTGCATTTGTTGAGCGATCGGCTGCTGCGCTGCGTGTAGCGGGTTAGATAAATAAATAAAATAAATAAATCGTTTATTTCTCATCACAAACCAAGTAGAAAACAAAAAAATATTATGTTACATTGTAATTTAAAACACCTGCAGAGTTAGAGCAAGCGGTTACATAAATGCGTACAGTGAGGATGAACCACAACGTGACTAACGTCAGATTAAACTTAGAACGTTGACCAAGGTCGGGGGTGAGCATAAGCTCTTAGAGCAAGGTTATTTTCAGTGTGCGTAAGGGACATATGTATATGACTTACTTGTGTGTGGGTCTATCTGGCAGGCCCCAACGAGATTTATCAACAGGTGATAGCTTTTCATAAAGACATTATTTTGTACCTAAAGAAAATAAATAAGATATATTTTGTACCTCGACAGTTTTTGATTGAATGACGTTTTTATGAAGTGTCTAGCTAGCGGGCCCCTTATGATTATTTTTGTTGTTATTATACTTTTAGAACGCCCAATAGTGCTCGGAGTTAGAAACTATTATGTACCTTACAGATCCAAAATTTCGACTTTCTGTGAGCTACACTTCAGGAGATATTCGTTATTTAAACAAACGTCTAGCCAGCGGGCCCTTTTTAAAATACTACTCTTTTATAACATACAATAGTGTTAGTAGCTTGATACTATTTTGTACATTACAAATCCAAAATTTCGACTTTCTGTAAGCTACACTTTAGAAGATATTCGTTATTTAAACAAACGTCCAGCCAGCGGGCCCTTTTTAGAATACTACTCTTTTATAACATACAATAGTGTTAGTAGCATGATACTATTTTGTACCTTACTAATCCAAAATTTCGACTTTCTGTGAGCTACACTTCAGAAGATATTCGTTATTTAAACAAACGTCTAGCCAGCGGGCCCTTTTTAAAATACTACTCTTTTATAACATACAATAGTGTTAGTAGCTTGATACTATTTTGTACCTTACAAATCCAAAATTTCGACTTTCTGTAAGCTACACTCCAGAAGATATTCGTTATTTAAACAAACGTCCAGCCAGCGGGCCCTTTTTAAACTTTTTTGAGATAGACTCACACAATAAGTATTCAACCAACAGATCTAGTTACACAAGTTATTCACAAGTACCTATCCTCGTAATTTAATTATAAGTTGCCTCCAAAATTAACATAAACTAGACACACCTATGTTACTATACTTACTATTAAGCATTTATTATTGTAAGTACATTACAGAAAATAAATAGTTATTTGTCCTTTTCCTGTAAAACAATCAGCCAAAATAAAAATTATTTAGTAATGCAAATGTGCATAACAAGCAAAGACGATTACGTATTGTGCAAATTGCAAACGCAAATTTAAATTGGTACGTTGGTTGGAAACGAATATCTTCTAAAGTATAGCTCGCAGAAAGTCCAAATTTTGGATTTGTAAGGTGCATAATAGTATCAAGCTCCTAGAACTGTTGTATGTTACAAAAGAGTAGTATTTTAAAAAGGGCCCGCTGGCTGGACGTTTGTTTAAATAACGAATATCTTCTAAAGTGTAGCTTACAGAAAGTCGAAATTTTGGATTTGTAAGGTACAAAATAGTATCAAGCTACTAACACTATTGTATGTTATAAAAGAGTAGTATTCTAAAAAGGGCCCGCTGACTGGACGTTTGTTTAAATAACGAATATCTTCCGAAGTCTAGCTCACAGAAAGTCGAAATTTTGGATCTGTAAGGTACATAATAGTTTCTAACTCCGAGCACTATTGGGCGTTCTGAAAGTATAATAACAACAAAAATAATCATAAGGGGCCCGCTAGCTAGACACTTCATAAAAACGTCATTCAATCAAAAACTGTCGAGGTACAAAATATATCTTATTTATTTTCTTTAGGTACAAAATAATGTCTTTATGAAAAGCTATCACCTGTTGATAAATCTCGTTGGGGCCTGCCAGATAGACTCACACCTTACTTGTACTCGTATACCTCTGTCCCTTTTTTACAGTCGTTTGATGATAGTTTTGACACGTCAAGGGCACGTTCGGGGGCTGAAGTCGAGCTGTCAAAGTTTGTTACGTAGGTACCTACTACGGGCGTGAAATCTAAGTTTACATTTAATACCTTATACCACTGACATTCATTAACTAATAACACATATTTGCCATAACTAATATGAGGTATTGCAAAATATCCATAATAATAATTTATTTAGGAAATACCTGGCCAACTCACAACACAAGCAGCGGAGTTTGACGTAAGTATTAGATACCCTACGCTACACCAGTGCCTCTAGCGAATTCATACGCGGTAACCCCCATTAGTTCAATGCATGGACTCATTCTAAAGGCGCAATGAAGTATGATAGCATTATAGTCTCCGAGAACGTTTTCTCGGAGACTATTAATGCTATCATACTTCATTGAACTGTCTAAAACAATCAAGCACACTTTGAGGCATTTATTTGATGCTAAAAGCCATGTTCAAAACAAAAAACAACATTGACATACATACATTCTACCAATAGACAAGAACAATCATGTTTTTTTTTTATTGAAAACCTGGTGAGTTATATCTAATGTTTGCTGCAGCGCTAAAATATTTATGTTGTCTAATCAAACCATATCATGTACCGCAAGTGTAACAATGTCTGTAATGTTTAGTGTGGTGAGAAATAAATATATACATAAATTGATTAGCCAATGAATCGGCACAAATCTAGATAGACTCCAGAAGAAATTCATGTTATATATCTAATTAAAACTTTCCCGACCCGGTCATTGAACCTCACACTCAGCAGTATCAGTAACAAGTACTATAAGACAAGCAGGCAGCCAATTTGGGTATGTAACAGTTACTCTGATTATAAGACGTATCTCTACAGTCGAATCTTATGTTTGGAAAAGGCTATACTATAACAGATGATTATAGACAGATAGACGCTATAATCATCTTCTGCCTAGCCTTTCCCCAACTATATTGGTAGGTTGCAAGCTTGTTGCAAGTGAACATCGCAAGAGACTAAGGTTACCGATGTAGCCCGAAGAATTTTCGAACTTAAGTGGCAGTGGGAATAAGTTCTAGAGTGGCGACCGCGTACCGGAAGACGCAGCGTTGGAAGGCCTCCAGGTGGAGCGACGACCTAGTCACGGCTGCGGGCGTCCGGTGTATGCAAAACGCACAGGACCGATCAGTGTGGCGACGCTTGGGGGAGGCCTATGTCCAGCAGTGGACGTCTTTCAGCTGAAATGATGATGATGATGATGATGATACCCACTCTCCCCTTCACCTAACGATTACCATTTCCCAACGCCCGGTCACTTTTTGATATGGCGTGCCCTAAATGCATTGCCTGGTCAATCGCTCGAGCACGAGAACCAGAATAGCCTTCAACGTTACATGAAGCTTGAACCAATTCTGACTACCCCTAATGACTGTCAAAGATGTACATATGATAACCGAAACCCACGGATTATCATGCTCGCTTTCCAAGACACGTAGGAGTCTCGATATGTAATGGAAGGTCACATTTTCATGAACCAACCTCGGCAATTGTTGCTTAACCTTGAAGATCGGGCCACTCTGCTGGTATAAAATAAAGCCACGGCCTGAGGTACCCGAAATGGCAACCCCAATGAGATGACAATGATCTAGATGCATGAAATCCATTGCAGAAGCATTTACGAATATATTATTATTATTAATGCTGAGGATGTTATAAACATCAAAGGGGCAGTCGATCCGTATGTGTTATGCAATTAATAAGGCTGTTTGTTATGACAGATCATTCAAATATTCATTTGAGTATGGCGCTTCTTGTCTAAGCAAGCGCCGCCATGATTTGGCTGGGATTGATGACTGCAACTGCTCTCGAAATAATACCATTTTCTTCAATTCAATCAAAAATCCACAATGTTCGAAGATACAACTTTATTTCTTTGTAAACACACAAATATATTTAATTTAAATACAAATTTAATTTATTATTACGGTGAACGGGTTTTCTGTAGCCATGTCAAATACGTTTTCCGAGGGCATGTCTTCAAATGGGCTGATTGTCGAATAGTCTGACAAGTTCTCCAAAGAGCTCCCTACAGAGTTAGTTGAAGATTTGTCTAATGATTTATCCGAGTAGTTTTGCGACGACGTCTTTATTGGCTTCTCAATCTTTTCTGTTGCATTCTCTACTGGCTTCTTTGTAGTCTTCTCTACTGACCTCTCTGTTGGCTTTTCTGCTGCCTTCTCTACTGGCTTCTTTGTAGTATTCTCTACCGACCTCTCTGTTGGCTTTTCTGTTGCCTTCTCTACTGGCTTCGTTGTAGTATTCTCTATTGACCTCTCTGTTGCCTTCTCTACTGGCTCCTTTGTAGTCTTCTCTACTGACCTCTCTGTTAGCTTTTCTGTTGCTTTATTTACAGACTTCTTTGTAGTCTTCTCTACTGGCTTCTCTGTTGACTTTTCTGTTGCCTTCTCTACTGGCTTCTTTGTTGCCTTCTCTACTGTCTTATCTATGAGCTTTTCTGCGGTGAAAGGCTTGTCTTCAGTCTTGTCCAGTAACTTGTCGATAGGTGTGGTATTTGGAACATAATGAGCTCTTGTAGGGTACCGGGAACCGTACCCATAGCAGTTCCGGAGACTGGGATGGTAGCCATACCCGGACATGGATGGGTAGTCATGCCCGGCACTGCGAAGGTAATCGTGCGCGGAACAACGTCTACAGTGACGAAAATTACGCCACGGATGCGCCCGATCCACACCTACCCACGCGCGGTATCCAGGTCTACACTTGCCATTTGGGCCATATGATGGTAAGTAGGATGACCTTTGTCTGAACGGTCTATGTTGAAGACGATGATGATGCCTATGTCGGTTCCTCGTGCTAGAGGACGGTGCACCTGAAATCAATTAGGTTTGTCAGGGCCGCTGATCTTGACGGAATTGCAACATACGTGATCAGAGGGACAATTCCCATATTTCATGAAACCGTTAAACAAAAGTAATTTCCCTTTATTTTTAACCGACTTCCCAAAAAGGAGGAGGTTCTATGTTCGACTTCAAGTCTGTTTTTTTTATTTTTTTTATTTTTTTTTTGTGTTTGTTCACCGATTACTCCGTCAATTGTGGACCGATTTTGAAAATTATTTTTTTGTTTGAAAAAGTATGTTCCGAAATTGGTCCCATTTTAATTTGGTGAAGATCTGATGAAGAACTTCGGAGATTCGGAACTCTTCAATAAATAACGGCAAATCTCTCGGGATTGCTGCAATCGCATGTCTGTTTGTTGTTTATAACATAACATCACGCCAGTTCACTCTTAAGGGGTAAGCAGACCTCTCATTTCACCGGTTATGTTCAAGTTTCATGAAATCTATTCTGGCGAAATAGTTCCCTTACTAACTTGCCTATTAGGTACGTACAACTAAAAAGTGAAAAATAAAAAAACTTTTTGCAAAAAAATACTACCGACTTCCAAATACAAAACTACAAAGTGAAAAATAACTTAATTTTTTGAAGTCGGTGTCCATAACGCATAAAAATGGTACCTACGAAAGACACCGACTTCAAAAAATTAAGTTATTTTTCACTTTGTAGTTTTGTATTTGGAAGTCGATAGTATTTTTTTGCAAAAAGTTTTTATTGTCAGACTACGATGTGAATGCAAATGTTCTTTTAAAATTACGGTAAATGAGTTAATTTACAATCGCATCCTTCCGTTTGTTCGTATCTCAATAAAAAAATAACCATTAAAAATATACGGTGACTCTCATTCAGTGCCAATATTATAGGGTGTGAAAGTTCTCAAAAAAAAATAACTTATATAACTTTCACTACGGACCAAATCACTTCATTATGAAAAGAAACATCTGTTCTGTTCATTTATGTTCGCTTAGCTCGGTAAAATATATGCAACAGCAATTTTTCTTTATTTTTCAGTGTTGATCTTACCGTAAATATTCTTTATCATAATCTTAGTACATGAGCAGTCACTCCCTATCAATGATATTCAAATAAACAGATATGTTATGAGTGCGCGCATTGTGAAGACTCGAATAGGTCACAATTGTGACTTTTAGTCTTTAGTTTATGTCACGCATGGCGAAGAGCGATAGGCTATGTTGAAACAAACACAAAATATGCCATCGTATGTATTTGTAATTTATTTAATTATTGATTAAAATAAATATTTTTTAATGCCAGATGAATGAAAAGTGTGTATGTGTGCTGCCGTTGCTGCGCGGAACACTTTTTTCAATTGTTTTGTGAGTGTATAACGTATCTGTTTATTTGAATATCATTGCTCCCTATTTACAGATTTCTACTTTGTACACAAAGTTGTGCAGAACTTGCTTAATACTAATAAGATCATAATAATAAGCATAAAGTGTATATGTTCATTGTTACCAAGTGAGTATTTAGAGCTATAATCTAATCATATTATTGTCTGTAACTATTAAAACAATAAGTTTGTACGGACAGTGGTGCTCAAACATGGCATAGTGTATCTTGGGGATCTGAGATGTGATTACATTATAATATTAAATTTACAACATAAATCTAATATTTCATTTGGTGTGGTGGTAGTGGACATGTGTATTCTACAAGTTTTAACAAGCAGGTTCTTGTAATCTACGTAATAAAAATGTTACTTACAGTTGTATTGTTCTACAATCATCACGATCACGAACAAACATACCTGAAAAAATAGAAATTGTCTGTTAGTAAGATTCTCACAATAGAATCGGATGGAGAAGTTTAAAAAAATGTGTGGCCAACGCGAATCCTAACTATAGTTCTCGCCAAACTTATTGGCTGCCCTGAAGTTGGCTACAACGGCTCCGCAGTAGAAAATCTCATACAAAAACAGCACCGTTTCGTGCCTCGCGCATCCGGTAAACCAACTCCAGGGCGGCCATTAAGTTTGGCGAGGGCTATACTAAGCACAAAAATGTGTAAATCACCTGGCAACTGTCAATAGCCAAGTTAAAAGCGTATTTTTATATCGAACTAGAGGACGCCTCGCGGTTTCACCCGCGTAATTCCCGTTCCCGTGGGAATACAGGGATAAAAAGTAGCCTATGTCACCCGGGGATAGAGTAGCTTCCCAACGGTGAAAGAATTTTTGAAATCGGTCCAGTAGTTTTGGAGCCTATTCGGTATAAACATAACAAAACAAAAAGATCTTTCCTTTTTATAATATTGGTATAGATGAGTCCATTTCAAACCATTTTTTTTTTTATTCTTCCAAAAAGTGACTACGAAAAATTCCTTTATAAAAATACTATTATTTTAGACAAAAACCCACCGGCCACCACACGTGTGGTGTGTGGGTTACATTTACAGTTATGTAGACAAGCAATACATGAAATAAATTATTACAATGAAAAATTCAGATAACACTATGGAGTAGCCACAATCAGTTTGTCGTATTGCACATTAATTATGCAACTACAAACCACTTAAAATAGATAATTACGAAAAAAACACTTACGAGTAACTTCATCGTCACAACACAAATAGTATTAAACACACTAGTAGTTGAAAAGATCTTCTCTTACTGGCTGCTGACTACTGATATTCGCTGTTCCTTATATATAGTTTTATTATTAACATTACAATCTTTACCGTTGACCTACGAACTCGAACAAAACATAAATATTTCCAATCTACTGGGAATTAAATATTACGCTGTAATCTCTTATTTTTATCTCTTGTGTACAAAATATCCACTACTGCTACTATTATGTTATTCTTAATATTTTTATTGGAAAATACACATTCTGTTATGATTGTAAAAGGTTTTTCTGTCAAGTAATTCTCAATAGCAGAACTCGAAACATAACTGATAAAAATATGTACCAAAACATACGCTTCCTATGTAGATTTGGTGAGTTCTAAGTGTTCTAGACGAAGTTACATACTGTGTCCCTAGTTTAGTTCCAAGCAAATGCGCAGCACCACTAAGCGGTTTTATCTAGTCTATCTGATATTAAGATAGACTTAACTGGTCGACTTGTGTACCGTCTTGTCTAACGACCTGTCTACCGACTTGTTTATCAACTTGTCGACACACGACTTTTCGACTGTAGGTAGCCATAGCAACCCTTCAACCAGACAAGATATCACCATCATGCTTGGGCTCCTAGGATGTGTATTGACAAGAGAAATTAAGCACGACAGTTCAAAAACCTAGTTTTTATATATATTTTTACTTAACTATTATTTATCGTGATCTATTAATCTTTGATGATAGCTCGTTGAAATATTAGTAAAACGTTATCTGATAACGATTTAATTTTTTTCTCAGCGCACCATTTCATAAAATCGTCGTACGATTTTAGGTATCTTTATTTATTTATTTTAGCTGGTAAAAGGTTTTCCACTACTGCTTTAGCCTCTTCTCTTATGAAATCAGGCGTTAAATCCATATCAGAAACAGATGAACTCATTGCTTTTTTTTTTTTTTATATGTTTGTTCCTAACGGAACAGGCTAAGGTCTGAGACCATGCTGCCTAGTCATCAGTATTTGTATTCTTTAGTATGCATTAGAACGCGGATGCAACACATTCTAATGTTTCTTGGAGCATTTGGCAGCAAATTGCATCGAGGCAGCCTTCCCAGTAAGCTTTGCAGAGGTAGTCAATACTACAATAAAATACTCCGCTCCACTATCCCGAGATCGCTTCTGTTAACGTTTTTACATATTGTCCAATTGCGTAGACAGTTGAGACACAAAACTACACCAATTTTATATCACAATATCCACTATAAATCAATTTGCAAATAATATTAACAGCCGCTGAACTGCACTCGAGAAAATCCCGCCAAAAACTCTGAACTCATTGCGTTGATACAAATCTGTGCTATACGGAAGTATAAACAAACTTCTACAACACGAAAAAACAAATGAAGGTCGGATTGCCACTTTCCTGCTCATTTTTTTTTCTGTGGCCGGCCAGCTATTCAACAATTATTTTTTATTTTCATTTTTGAAAAAAATGGTAAATGTTTTGCCCAAATCTATGTTATTTTAAAGAAATAGTTGAAAGTAAATTATAATAAAGTCATTAAAAAAATATATTCTTTAATTACCCGACTGCAAGGAAAGGGTTATGCTTTTTGCGCGTATCTTGTATGTTTGTATGTATGTGTTATTCTTTATTACCTCATATCTTGCAAACCACTAGACGGATTTACATAATTAAGGGGCTGAGGACGAACAGTTGACAATCGACATCTGAGGTTCTGACCCCCAGTTTCCCAGCTCAAAATTATCGGAGAATTAATGTGACAAATTGTCAAGCACTCTTTATCGGCTGTAATTAGCTGTTGAAAATTCATTCAACCAATCACAGCAGATAACGCGTGCTTGACAATTTGTCACATTAATTCTCCTATAATTTTGAGCTGGGAAACTGGGGGTAAGCCACGCCCACTGTCATCGATAGTTTAGGGGCAAACTTAAACTGGAGCGAAAAGTATTTGAAAATTAAATACACAAGGCCAACCACAGAGGCCCGCATCATAAACGGACTCTTCGGATGGTTTTTACAAAAATATGACCGCGCAAGTTCTTATTTCAAACTGGCGGCTAGCATCTGACATCAGATCGTTCACTGTTATTTTGCCTATGCATGCAACCTTATTGATACGAAAATAAAGATCACTAAAATAGGTAATCTGGCTAGTTTCGCCGTGCAAATTGAATAAATATTATAATTATGTCTGCTTCTATGCGACTGCCACATATAAGAACACAGTACGTGACATTTTTTTTATAATGGTTTTATAGCCAGATAATTTTATTAATATTATTTTAATGAGTTCTACTATACTGAAATGGACTGTGTAATGATGACTGTGTAATTGAAAATTTGAATTGAGATTTCGTGTTTTCATTAATCAAATTAATCATTATTTACAATAGGAAAGTCCCATCAAATTGCAAAACACCTTAAATTTACAAATATCCCTAACTTACTAGGTTCGGCATTGTCTTTTTTAGGCATATTTAAAATAACTTATAGAATTTAGGACACTATTAATATCATTTGTATAATTCATAGGTTCATATTCCTTGTTTAGTATTCTCTTAAAATATTAAGATGTCATTTAGTTACTAGTACAACATGACTTTCCATAGCCTACATTAAATCATAATATATTTTTGCGCTATCCTGGAATATAATAGTTTCAAAGCACCTACTGGGTTTTGATATACACCAGCCCTCTGGGGTGAGGAGGTCACGTGGTGCCGTTTTTGAGATAACATTAGTTCTATTTTTAAAGAGGTTTAATTACTTTTTAGTTATGGACTTTTAGTAAGTAAACTAAACGACATGAGTCGTTTATAATACAGCAAAAATGTAAATGCTAGTGACAGCGTTAGTGCCAGAGAATAAAAATAATACAGAGTTTGACAATATTTCTCGTGATTTCGTTAGTTCCAATTAAAGCCACCAGGCTACAAGATCTGGCTGCATTATACCTGTTTTTTTTGACAGATTGAACTGACGAAAAATAAATCGAATATGTTTTTGCATTTTGCGAAAAAAAGCGACATACGTCCTCCTAGCAACGCCATAAAGCGATCACTGTCGAATTGCACTGGATGGAAAGAGAAGCACGATGGAATTTGTATGGATTTTTTTATAAAATATAATAATATGAATTACTTAAAAATAATGAATGAAATTTCAAAATATACGACAGTGAAGTTTTGCGTCCTGTTATGATACGATACTGTTGTTAATTGTACAAATGTACGCTGGTCAGTATTACCGGAAAATTTTTTTGAAGATCACGGTAAGAGGTTACTTTGCCATTCAATTGTATCGAGGTTTTTGTGCGTAAACGTGTTTCGGCCACAACAAAGTTTTCGGAAATATGATCAAGAATAACATATCTTTTTTCAGCTGCCACATCTTCAATAGATTTGGCAAAAAAATGTTTATAAGAATGCCTATTTTGGTAATTCAGCCCCATAAGACATCGATAGATAGTAGATACGTCTTGAACGCCCAATGTTCTTAGATCCCATCGATACCCATCGAGTTGGGTATCAAAATGAAGGGTTTTTAGAGGTGATTACAAAAATGTATAGGTACCACTTATATATTTAAGAGTAATTTTATTTTAATACTTAACTTTATGTTATTGAAATTTTACAACGCGCTTTATAGATATTTGGAACATGGTTCAATAGAAATGTGAAAAAATAACTAGTTATTTTTATAATTTGACAGTTGAAAACGATTTTTCCCTAGGGCTGAAAAGCAACAGGCAATTTCTGACCTACTTGCCGAGTATGAGTAATGAAAAAAGCTTTTTGTTCGAAAGAATTTTATTCGGAAATGTTCCCATTTAAATTTGGTAAAGATCTAATGAAGAACTTCGGAGATGTACAACAGAACTCTTCAATAGATGACGGCAATTCTGTCGGAATTCCTGCAATCACTTTTGTTTTTGTTTACACCATATCATAATATACCATCACGCCAGTACGCTCTAAACTGGTACGCAGATGTGTCCTGTTCACCCTGGTACACTCTCATTCCAGTGGTTATGTTCAAGTTATATGTTATTCGGGTAATCTATTCTGGCATTACTGTGGCCATTATAGGTACCTTACTTTATATAGAACTTGTCCATTATGTACCACTAAAAAGTGAAAATAATTGCAATTTTGGAAGCAAGTGTCAAAAAAAGAAGAAACGTTAACAGGAACACCGACTTCCGAAATTTCAGTTATTTTTCACAGGGCTTTTTTTATTTGGAGGACGGTGGTATTTTATCGTAAATTTTTTTTAAAGAAAAATCAATGCCTACTATCTTCTCTCTATCTTCTTGGACATAAATTAATTTTTCAACACACTTGCTCATAAAGTGGCTCTAATTTCACCGCAATTAGGCACATAATGACACCTGTTATCAAACTGTGACTTTTTCATTGCTATTAATCACAAGTGAGTTATAGTTTTTATTTTTTATTTATTGGTTGAGTTGCTTTGTTCTTAAAAAAATCGATACAAAAAAGATCGTGCTCAATAGTACAAATGCAACACATTTAGTTTGTTTATTTAATAGATAATTTCAACTTGTACGTGTTTAATAAATAAAACTTTCACTCAAATATAACTTTTGTTTTTGTCTGTAATAAAGAAAACTTAAAATTCCCCATTTTGTACGTGGGTAATAAATACGCAAAAAAAAACTCATTCTTTTTAGTCTATGGCCGATTGCCATTTTTAGATGCGCCCGCATAGGAAAAACTGATTAATTTTGCCCGCCATTGCGAAAATATTTTCACAACTCGTTTTCACTGTTGGAAAGTTGTTGTTTTGTTTAGTATTATTTTCTTCACAAGTGTGTTGAAAAACGTCGTATGATACACGTGTGTATTGATGATTACCATCCTCGGCTCTCTTAAGACCCTCACCTAACGGCTCGGGTCTCAATGGCGCCTCAGCGGTAATCACCATCATTACACACTTGTACCATAATGTACTATTTCTCAAACATGCATGAAAATGTTGTCATTATTTTCGAAAACAGAACTGGCGAAGTATATGCATGTACGCCCGAGACAACATTTGCTATCAGCATCTTCGTAATCTTTAGGTTTTTAGTGCTGTGGGCATTGGTGGACACAGGGCTGGATATCATTATCTACGCCTGTGTATCGTTCGCACAGCGGAGATCAGGAGACAACTTGGCCCACAGAGTACCTCAATGATGCAGGTGATGCGGCGCAGCAGCGGTACCCTACCGCCCAATTAGTGTTACTGGGGGACTTCAATGTCCACTACCAGGAGTGGCTCTTCCCATACCAGTGCACTGATCATGCTGGACGAGAGACGCGCAAGCTTGCGCTAGCGTTAAATCTCACCCAGCTGGTCCAGGGGGCAACGAGGGTGCCAGATGTTGATTCGCACACAGCCAATTGCTTGGAAAGGTCCAAGCAATTGGCTGTGTGCGAATCAGCATTCTGCATCATCAGCATCTGCTGACAACAGATCCGGACCGATACTCAGTGCCGATATCTTCACCTTTGGGTAGTTCCGACCACTGTCTGGTGAATTCTGTGCCCGTCTACTCCCCGCCCGATCCCAGCCTAAGGGGCACTCGGCGGATATGGCGGTACAAGTTAGCAGATTGTGATGGGATGCGATCTTTCTTCTTGTTGTGCGGGATGCACACAAATAGTGATAGCTCCGTGCAAAAAAAAAACTATAAGTTATAATTACGAAAATTTATCATTATAATATAAACTAACCGAAGTGAAAAGTGTCAGTGTAAACGATGCAAAAAACAGAAATGAACTAAATCAAATGGTGAGTGAATAAACAACAAAAATCAACAAATTTATTAAGTGACTCAGTGCTCAGTGTGACTCACCGCAGCGACAGTGCGTGATATGAGTATTCGCTACCTTATATGGTCATCTACGACGACTCCAGGCGATGACTTACAAAAAATTCGCTCCACGCTAGAAAAGATTTTTTCGAGCTAACATTTCGTAACGCCGTAGCGCGGTGGTTAAGTAGGACGCTCTGAGTTCAGAATGCAGTTGCTTTTGTTTTGAATTTTTAACATCGAAAATACATTTAAATACCAAAATAGTTACTCTGAATACTAAAAAAACAGTGATTAAAATCCATTAATCTCTTTTAAACCTTCGACGACACCACAATGGATTTAGAAATAGATAACATTACTATCTGGAAACCATTAAGGGCCAGAATAATGCCACATTAATGAGCTTGCCAAACACCTCGCTGAATGACAGCGAAATCGATAGCTACAAGGACACAATCAAAAGACTCACCACGGAACTAGAAAGCGCTCATTTGGAGATCGACAACCTAAATAGTGAAAATTTTCGACTGAAAATGGATATCTGACAATACCAGAAAGTTGAGACATATAAAAAAGTTAACATATTAAAAACAAAGTGCCTTACACCAAAATCTGCACGCAAAAATAATATTATAAGAACGAGCTATTTGTCTACTCCGTCCAAATTGTTTCTTCCTCCTACCAGTGACGGTATTATAATCTTAGTAATAGGATCTAATGACAAAAACCCTTACTCTTTGATAACTGAGTTGTGTAACGTCCTTTATAAGAATGCGAAACAATACTGTAATTGTTACTAACGTACAATATAATCCTTACTTAAGGACGCTATTACATTTTTCTACAAATAACAGTGCTTTTCAGGTACAATTTTAATGTATATGCAATCACAGATGTGAGGATATCATGGTCTTAATTTATGGATACTATATTCAGCTCCAGATTGGCATCAGAAAAATTGCATGACATCATACAAAATTTTCGCACAAATACGTTTTGCCCATCACAATAATCGCAAAAATATTAAAAAAGTAGGGTCCGAATAGGTCCCAGTTTAAGTAATTTTACAGGATATTTTATCTTCAAAATTATGAGAAATTGCGGTATATATAGTCCTTTACAGGTTCAGCGAATTATTTTGTACCCAAATCAATATATTTTTTAATTATTAGCTAAAATAAAAACACTTGCCGACTTCTTCATACATTTTGCACTCGAAGCCAGTCGAAGCTCATTATTCCGCGCTCAGAAGCGCTCGTGGAAGGACGAGCGTATCGCTTTTTCGCAAGAAATAAATACGATAAAAGTAATAGAAAAGATTGTAGTGTGCACTCAGATCAAATAAAAAGTCAAGATGGAACGTTGCAAACAACAAAGTGAAGCCGGTTCAAACTAAGCCTTGCCGTACAAATACACAATTACACGCACTCACGTACAACGAAATTACGCCTTAGCTTGTCCTTCGAGTTTACAGATCAAATAATAAAGCTCAACTGACAAGCTAAGAGGTAGTTTCTTTATACGTGTGCGCGTATAATTGTGTATTTATACGGCAAGGCTTAGTTTGAACCGGCTTCACTTTGTTGTTTGCAACGTTCCATCTTGACTTTTTATTTGATCTGAGAGTGTGCATGCGTGAGTCGTTTGTCGTGATCGAAAGGAGTTGATATTTTATCGGACCGAAATAAAAGTATGTTACAGTTTCCTATTATTAGGATGTGATTTAGAAATTAAATGTTGGGTAAAATCGGGATTTGGATGGGTTAAGCAGTTGTTGACAAGGTTGAGACAAGGATGGGCGGGTTTAAGCAGCTCTTAGTAAGGTTAGGATTTGGATGGGTAAGGTCAAGCTGTCGGCGGTGAAGGTTAGAAGTGGATGGGTGGGTGGAGATTTATGATTTGAACCGGTTTGTATGTATGTATGTATGACGAATACGGGGTCAAAATAAAATACAAGATGGCGCCGAGGAGGGCGCTTTTCGACATGGGTGTCATTGTCATGGTTTTTGGGGTCGCTAAACCAAAATACAAGATGGCGCCGACAAAAATCAAACATATTTTCGTCATAAAAAAATTACAACTTTTCTTTCATGGGTGTCATTTTCATGGATATTGGAGTCGGTTATATCGAATACGGGGTCAAAACCAAAATACAAGATGGCGCCGATGAAAATTTTACATATTTTCGTGATGGGTGTCATTTTCATGATTTTTAGGGTTTTTAGTAATGAATATGGGCTTTGGTTATGACCAAAACCCAAGATGGCCGCCGATAAAAAATGACCACTTTTCGTCATGGATGTCGTTTTCATGGATTTTGGGGTCGCTTATATCGAATACGGGGTCAAAACCAAAATACAAGATGGCGCCGACGAAAATTTTACATATTTTCGTGATGGGTGTCACTTTCATGATTTTTCGGGTTTCTAGTAATGAATATAGGCTTTGGTTATGACCAACACCCAAGATGGCCGCCGATAAAAAAAATTACAACTTTTCGTCATGGATGTCATTTTCATGGATTTTGGGGTCGCTTATATCGAATACGGGGTCAAAACCAAAATACAAGATGGCGCCGACGAAAATTTTACATATTTTCGTGATGGGTGACATTTTCATGGATTTTGGGGTCGCTTATATCGAATACGGGGTCAAAACCAAAATACAAGATGGCGCCGACGAAAATTTTACATATTTTCGTGATGGGTGTCATTTTCATGATTTTTCGGGTTTCTAGTAATGAATATAGGCTTTGGTTATGACCAACACCCAAGATGGCCGCCGATAAAAAAAATTACAACTTTTCGTCATGGATGTCATTTTCATGGATTTTGGGGTCGCTTATATCGAATACGGGGTCAAAACCAAAATACAAGATGGCGCCGACGAAAATTTTACATCTTTTCGTCATGGGTGTCATTTTCATGGATGTTGGTTAATGTCATTAATTGCTGCTCAATATGTAATGCTACAAAAATTTTAGATAGTAATATTTTATATGTTCCATGTAATGCAAAATGTTCAAGTAATTTTTTAATCCTTGTGACCGGAAATTATTTCGTTTTAGGTACTTATTTCACGTAGCGTTTTTTTAAAAATACCTACTTACTACAATAAAGTGAAAACTAATTTTCTTTTCGGAAGTCGGTGTCGGTACCTATTGTTTTTCGTTTTTCGACACAAGAAAGTTATTATTTTTCATGTTTTAGTTTTTGTTGGTACCCCATATTGGGTATACTAAATACATCTGTTTACCCTGTTAAACTGTACGAGCATGATGTTATATTAGGGTATGGTGAAAACAAAACATAAACAAACGATCACAGTAATCGCAGGTCAATTGATGTTTGTTATTGAAGAGTTCCATTGTCTATCTCCGAAGATCTTTGTCAGATCGTAATAAATTATACAATAAAACCTTCCCTGAAAACACATACATTTATCGACGAAAACCCGATCAGTATCGGATCAGTAGTTTTTAAGAAAACTGCGGATACATACGGGTCGAATAGATAGAGTACCTCCTTTTTTTTGAAGTCGGTTAAAATAATAAGTTACTTTTTACGACGACGCGACGGTTTGTAACAGTTATCAAATGCATATTCGAAGTGCCAACTAACCTTCCTGAATCAACTTCGATAAATTAAAAAATAATATCAAGGACCAATATTATTTGAGTGGTGTATAAAATCAAGCGCTCAGTAGTTTCAATGAGTGCGTGCGCGTAATGTTGCTGTGTGCGACTAGATACCTAAATTTGAGTTTGTCGAAAATGTAACAGCGTCCTTAAAGGAAAATACAATTAATTACAACCTAGAATTAATAATACAAAATTATAAAAATTGTAAGTACGTAAAAATACACAATTTAGAATACATAAATAGCAGCAACGAAAGGTCTATGAAAAGTAAACACCAGGACTATCTATCACATTTATGTTTGAAGTTGAACACAAAGAATTGACTACAAGAAATACCAGACTGAGTTTCTTAATCGATTTAAAAATAAGCACATTATCCAGCTGAACAAGACACATACAACACCGCGAAAAACCAAACAAACCAAAATTACTACCTTATTTGAGAAAAAAAAAATAAGTTGGTAACGAAACCAAAACGGAGTTTATCCGCCAACAAAACTAATTACACTAAAATCACGGTAATCCTCCAAAATATTGCTGAGTTCAATACTTGAACAAACAGGAATTAATAGAGGAGGCCATTTTAAATTTACAAAAGGAACTGGGTCCCGTAGATATTATAATTGAAACTTTCCTAAAAGGTGGTTGTGAAAAAAACCTTAGACTTAATAACTATAAACTGGTATCCTTCTTCTCTCGAAATAACCAACGACGGGGAGGCTCGTGTATATTATTAAAAAACAACCTACAATTTAAAGAAATAAAAAATTTACCTGTCCCCATTCCCTTTCAATTTGAATGCTGTGCCATCGAAATCATTAAATATAACTTAATTATAGTGTGCATATATAGAACACCTACACGTGATGCCACAATATTTTTTAATAATTTGGAACTTTTTACCAATAATCTATATAAAAGGGGTAACAAAAAAATTATCATCTGTGGCGACTGGAATATTGATACACTGAAAACAAATAAAACATCCAATGACTTAAATTCTAGAATTATAATTATTTAATTAACCACATAAAAAAACACACCTACGAGAAAATAGTTGATTATTAACCAAGGGGATAAATCAGTGTCTTCTGTCGCGGGTGACGATTTAAATCGCGAGCGTAACGAAGGACTCGAGGTTTACTCCCGAGCGTAGTGAGGGTGTTAAAAACTTAACTTAACTTTGTTTTGTTCGCTTTTTGTGGCATAGAATGTCACTTTTTTGAGCAAGTGGTACGAAAAAGGCATGTTTGGACTTAATAGTAAGTAACATCCACGACGCTAATCCTGCGCTTAATATCTAGCGCTCAGACCACAAATCAGGACAATCAATAACGGTTAGCTTAGAAACTGATCTTCAAGTAAAAGACTTTTATAGCTTTTGGTTTAAAAGTGTAAGAGCTCAGTGTCGAAAATATAGTTAAGTTCAATAACTGCCTCTCAAGTCTGTCACTTCCCGAAGTTTACGAAACTCAAACAACAAATGACGCCTTCGATAGACTCCACGATATAATTACCCTTTCCTACAATCTATGCTTTCCTATAGTTAAAGAGTATAACCAAGAGTATAAAAAGATGCTGCATTAAAAAACGAACATTATATTTAAAATACCATCTCTAGAAACATAACAAAAAACAAAACAAAAAAAAGTTCCTTGTGAAGAGATTTTTTTTTGTTTCAGCTGATTAATAGCTTAGATTAATAAGGCCAAAAATACGAGAAAAGTGGCTTGAAACATGATTAAAACAAACACAAATAATATGACAAGTAACTCTGAAGTTGACGCAGTTATTGCTAACAGTAAAGCTTATGACAATCCAAATCAAATATGTGACTTATTTAATTATTATTATATATCCCAAACAAAGATGACCAATAAGGCTCATAAAAATGTGCAATATGACATGAGACTAACCAGTCCTCAAAATCCTAAATGCATTTTTTTGCACCAGTAGGTGAATCAGACATTAATAAAATAATTCACAGTCTAAGAAACACTAACTCGACTGGATATGACGACTTGAGCACTTAAGTGTTAAAAATAAGTGCAATGACTTTAGTGTCTCCCTTGACCTATATTATTAACCTGTCTCTTACAGAAGGTAAAACCTCTCTTTAAGAAAGGTGCAAAAACTGACATGAGCAATTATCGCCCAATAACTTTAATCCCAGTCCTATACAAACTATTTGAGATAGTTATGTGCATTAAAATAGTGAAATTTTTAAAACCTTGTGATATTCTTAAAAAAGAACAATTCGGGTTTAGGTAGGGCAGTTCCACTGCTAAGGCATGTTTCGCACTAATAAAATACATAACTGAAAGTTTGAATCAGAAATCGAAGATTAGTTGCGTGTTTCTAGATATAACAAAAGCCTTTGATTTTGTCTGCCATAAAAACTCTCAAAGCTTGAGCATTACGGAAGCCGGGGTAAGGCCAACCACTGGATCAAAAGTTATCTTTCTGAAAGAGTACAATGCGTGGAAATAACAAAAACTTGTCAAAAGGAATAAGAAACCCACAACTCTTTCTAGTTTACATCAACGACATTCCAGAGGCGATAGGCAAACCCAACGTATTCGTCTACAACTTCGAGTGTAGGCTCCAACCTTGATAGGAGTGGGTGTTACATGGCCATTCACCATGACCTTGGTTTTGTCCATTTTCATTTTAAGACCCACTCTTTCTGAAGCTCTACTGAGGTCAACTTTGATGCCGAGCCCCCTCCAGTCCAGAACCTTGAAAACATCCTCCAGCGCAGCAGCGAACAGTTTCGGAGAAATGATGTCTCCCTGTCTCACGCCGCGCTGGAGAAGGATTGGTTTCGTGGTCTGATCCTGAAGATGGGCTGACATGGTGGCGTTTTTGTACAAACACCTCAATGTACCGGTAGTCGATCTGACACCGTTGGAGAGAAAGCAGTACAGCCCAAGTCTAAAGCCCAAACGCTAAACAGAGAGGCAGGTTGTACTCTTCGGTTTTCTATATAACCTGCCGCAGCGTATATATGTGGTCTACGAAGCTAAAGCCTTCTAGGAATCCGGCTTGTTTGGGAGGCTGGAATTCGTCAAACCTGCGCGCCACTCCGCCACTGTAAGTAATTCTATAACTAGAGTGTGAGAAACCTGCGCGCCACTCCGCCACTGTAAGTAATTCTATAACTAGAGTGTGAGAAACCTGCGCGCCACTCCGCCACTGTAAGTAATTCTATAACTAGAGTGTGAGAAACCTGCGCGCCACTCCGCCACTGTAAGTAATTCTATAACTAGAGTGTGAGAAACCTGCGCGCCACTCCGCCACTGTAAGTAATTCTATAACTAGAGTGTGAGAAACCTGCGCGCCACTCCGCCACTGTAAGTAATTCTATAACTAGAGTGTGAGAAACCTGCGCGCCACTCCGCCACTGTAAGTAATTCTATAACTAGAGTGTGAGAAACCTGCGCGCCACTCCGCCACTGTAAGTAATTCTATAACTAGAGTGTGAGAAACCTGCGCGCCACTCCGCCACTGTAAGTAATTCTATAACTAGAGTGTGAGAAACCTGCGCGCCACTCCGCCACTGTAAGTAATTCTATAACTAGAGTGTGAGAAACCTGCGCGCCACTCCGCCACTGTAAGTAATTCTATAACTAGAGTGTGAGAAACCTGCGCGCCACTCCGCCACTGTAAGTAATTCTATAACTAGAGTGTGAGAAACCTGCGCGCCACTCCGCCACTGTAAGTAATTCTATAACTAGAGTGTGAGAAACAAGTGCGAATGATTTAGGACTCCTCGCACTTGTCCCTCGCAAAATAGTTCAAATGTATGTGTCAGTCGCTACCTCCAACAATCATACGTTGGGAAGTAAGTAGGTAGTAACTATAAGGAAAATCAATGAAAAAACAAATTGGTTAAAATAAAACATTTATTAGTCGAATTTTACAATTGCGTTCTAGCAAACAAATGCACTTATTTTTGGTTCATAATTTTATATGTATTAGATAGGACGGTATGGAAAACGAATACGTGTTGCGCCGACCCCAAGCAACAAGGGGAAGGGCAGGGAGATGATGATGATTAGTATTAACTTGCTTTCTGCGAAAACAATTTCATAATAGAATCCGAGATTAACCTGTTTTCTTAGAAATTACTTTCCTGAGATGGCGATTCAATTATCCCGTTTATAGGTAGCATTTAAAACTTCCAGAAGAAAAATCCTATCTCCTTCATTTGGTAAGGCGTGTATTCGGCGCTTTAAGTCATTATATATAGTACGTTCAACATGTTCATACAATCGCGGTAGATGCAATTCGTCATAAAGCAGCTTGATTCGCTTCACGTGCTCTGGGTCTTCGCTGCCGTAGTATTCTTTAAAGATAGCGCGCTGTGCATCGTTGCAGTGCTCCAACGCTGTCACAGCCACCCAGGTGCATTTACCTTCTTGGATATCTCTGCCGGTCTTTCCAGTGACCTTTTCGTCGCCATAAGCGTCCATATAGTCGTCCTTTAAATAAAAACAGTACTTAATTATAGGAACATATTCTTCCTAACGTACCGTACATAAGTACGAATTTCCATAAGTCACTAAAGATTAAGCAAATCTATCTATTAATTCCTCCCACATTGAGTTTTTGTAAACCCATGTCACATATTTTTTTATAGTCTATATGCTCGCGCTTGACAACTATCTCATCTGTAAGCGATGATGTGGTCGACGGTGAAGCACGCTTGCCTAGAAATAACCTATTCACTCTTGACTTAAATACCCCTAGATTGTAGCTGTCGGGAAGCAGACTCCGGAAGGTATGTCTGCTAGTTAGTTAGCTAGCAAACGTTTAATATATAATGATGAATATATAATAAAAATATATAATGTCTACGTAAAGTTCTGGAATGGCAACCGCGAATCGGAAGACGATGCGATGGAAGGCCTTCTGGTGGACTGACGACCTGGTTATGGTTCCAGGAATGCGCTGGATGCAAAACGCACGGGATCGCGGTCAATGTGGCGACGCCTGGGGGATGCCTATGTCCAGCGTTGAACATCTTTCGGCTGAAATAATGATGATGATATTTCCACCATGTACCGATGATGCATCACCGTACGTCTGGTAGTCCGATGATGAAA
This sequence comes from Orthosia cruda, assembly GCA_964057195.1. NCBI lineage: Eukaryota > Metazoa > Arthropoda > Insecta > Lepidoptera > Noctuidae > Orthosia > Orthosia cruda. The sequence goes on along the minus strand of OZ059835.1, from coordinate 25,059,593 downwards.
AGGGCTAGATGGAATTAGGTCGTGCAATTCCATCGCACACTCCCTGCAATGTAACCGATAAAAAACCGACAAGCTGGCAACTCGGTGATGATGATTGACTTGATCAGTGCCACATTGCCGATGATCGTCTTGGCCCACTTTTTGATCGTCTCTAGTGCATCAAGCTGGTATTTGGCAGATCCTTCCAGAGATGAGAACATGCATGATCGAATTTTTGCTTGATACACGTTGAGCAGCTGTTCAGGCGTGAAGTACCTTCCCACCTTTGCAAGGATCCCCAACTTTTTGGCAGCCAGCTGAGCCTTTCCCAAAATTGAGAGTCAATTGCAACGTAACGCCAATAAGCTCAAGATGGTCAGTTATTGGCACGGTCATATCTCGGAAAATTGGAGCCGGGTGAAATGGGCTCTTATAGCGGAAAAATACATGCCTGGGTTGTAGCAGCATTAACCCTGACATTGGCATCGCCCTATTTGACAGACTGCCTACAAGAACAGGTTCAAACGCTCCGCCATATTCTCACGGAGAGACTGGATCCGCGGCCCGGTAGCCCGTGCGTTGGAATATCTCTCAGCAACAGTGCTGTCGTCTGCATACCCAAAGGAAAGCAGATAATAAGATAGATAGGATTTAGCAGATCGAGATTAATGAGCAGCAAGAATAATGTTGCTGAGAGTACCGACCCCTTAGGGACCCCGGCATTGATATCCAATTGGTCCGACGAGCAGCCATCGATAACCAGTCGAATGGACCGATCTCTCAGGAAGTCTGAAATCCAATCACACAGACCACCGGCCAGATCGAATGAAGGCAGCTTACCAATAAGGCTTTCGTTCCAGACCCTATCAAAATTTCAGCCTTCCAAATGTCGAGGGAGACTGTCTGGCCTCACTCCATATGGCATACGACTGATTTCCGCGGACGCCGTATTAGAGATCACTAAGGATATCGTTAGTTTCTAGGTACGCCAGGAGTTTAGTGTTAACTACACGCACACAGAGGTGGGAATGAGATGGGGATGTCATTACAGAGATGGGTCTGTAGTTGGCCGGGTAAGCTCAACTGCCCTTCTTGGGCACAGGCTGTACGTTAGCTTGCTTCCAAGCATTCGGCAATTTTCCAGTCTCATACGAAAGGCGGAATAGGCGTGTCAAGATTGGAGACAGTTCAGGTGCACAGGTTCTAAGAACTATTGCTGGTATTCCGTCAGGGCCTTGTTCACATCAAGGCTACGAAGCAGCCTACAGACGTCCTTTGAATGGATGCGAATGTCGGTCATACATCAGGAGAAGGAGGAGATTCCGCAAAAAGAGAGGCCAATCAATTTGCCTTCTGCTTAGTAGAGTGAGCCCGCGACCCATCGGGTTTCAGCAGTGATGGTAACTCGACAACTCGACCGACTTAGCCAGGGACCAAAACGCTTTACTATCTGCTGACTAACAGGCAAATTTGGTCCCTATTCGGCCAATGTGTTCGAACCGAGCCCTTCGCAACACCATCTTGCAGGACTTGGAAGCCCTGTTGAAGGCCTTCTACTTATAGCCCACGTCACTCTATTTGCGTGATCAAGCGTCGACCCATACCAGGTACGATATCATTCGGTGCCAAACCATGGCCGGTCAACGCTATACATTGTAACGTCAGAAAACGGAATGTAGTACTCCATTTCCTGACGCAACACATCCGTCACAGCGTCCGCACACGACGTAGACCGTGTCTCAAATCCCGCAAGAGAGAAACTTAAACCTAAAAATATTTCGAACTAAGATTTCGATATATTTTTTAGCTTCCTGCTCAATTTAATGCAATTCAAACACTTTTCTTTCCAATTTTTACCTTCCCTTGTTTACGTAGATTCGAAGAATTGCGTGCATAGTGAAACTTTGTAATCCAAGGTATTTTTCGAGTCGAGCATAGAGGGACTAGCTAGAGCATGGGGAAGTAACCGATAACGAGGTATGTGAAAATCTCGGTAGGTACCTACTTTGAAAGTTGCTTGCTGAAATGAACCTTACAGCACTTAAGTGCTTAATTAGGATTAAACTCTCGAATCTGAAGATCGTTCAATTTAACTTAGACGTGATATGGGCCGAAATTGTGAGGGTTGTCAAATACTTAATGGTGTTTCTTACCTGACAATGCATCAGTCGCCCAAATTCGAGACAAATATTACTTAATTCTTCGGTAGCTTTCTTTTTCCCATTCTTGACTAAAAGCAGAGGGAGAAATATTGGCGATTTGAAGGTATAGTACCCTAACTTGTTCACAGCAATAGCGTTGATTAAGTTCATGTCGAAGACATCAAGGTTGTTCTTTTCTTTGCTGTAGCTCGACCATAAATCTAAATGCTGACCCATTGTCGTTCTGTATTCTGACTGTAAAATAATGATATTGAATGAATATATATATATATGAATACTTTAAAATAATCTAGGTAGCATGTGATGTCAGCGATGCCCAATTTTAACTTAGAAAGTGTAACATACCTCATTAAAATTTCTTATCAAATCAGCGTAAATATGCGTTTGGCCGAAGTATAAATTCAGTACTTCAAACACAGATTGGTACATGAGAAAAGCGTCGTTGATTCCGGAGAGACCCACATTTTGGTGTAGGTGCCAGCACGGCTTGCCCCGCCTGATGGTTGCGCCGTCTAGTATATCATCATATACCAAGAATTTGGCCTGCATCTGTTCAAATGATCGAAAGTTATATATATATATAGATAATCTATCAAAATTTAATTAAACCTGTTTTCTCAAATAACCGAAAGTTGTATTTTATTTATAACCAATTATATTAACATAAAATGTAGAATGTAGAACACTCTTCCAAAATAGCATCAGCAATTTTTTTTTAGGTAGAAGAATTTCAACATTTCACAGTAAATAGGTATAATATAATCATCAGCATTGCCATTCAACGTGGCAATGCTGCCAGCGTTCTGGGCACGTTTCCCATTGACATCGATGTGGACGAATTTTTTGATGCGCAATAAGCTTTTTTTTGTTTTTTTATTAGTCATAAGATTAGACATATTTAATTGTATATAATATTTGAATTAAAACGTTGAAATTTATAGGTACAATTACCTGGTATAATCTATACCTACAACATATTAAATCTGTTGTAGATAATTTAACTAATAAAAAATCAGAAAATAAAATAGTAAATATTAGAATTAAAATAACGTTTCAACTAAAAATTATACCGATTTCCAAAACAAAACACTACAAAGCGAAAAATAACTTTCTTTTCGAAATTCGGTGACTTTCTTTGAACCTAATTTTTAGGGTTCCGTACCCAAATTGTAAAAAAGGGACCCTATTACTAAGTCACCGCAGTCTGTCTGTCTGTCTGTCACCAGGCTGTATCTCATGAACCGTGATAGATAGACTGTTGAAATTTTCCCAGATGATGTATTTCTGTTGCCGCTATAACAACAAATACTAAAAACAGAATAAAATAAATATTTAATTGGGGCTGCCATGCAACAAACGTGATTTTTTTGCCGCGTTATGCGATAATGGTACGCAACCCTTCGTGCGCGAGTCCGACTCGCACTTGGCCATTTTTTTTCGTAATTGACACCGACTGCCGTAAATAAAGATATTTTTCGCTTGTTTTGGAAGTCGGTAATATTTTTTGTTACCTAGTTTATATTTTTCTCTTTTTAGTTTTGGTCCTTTATCTTATATTACCATGAAAATCATTTATACTAGAGGGCTTCTCATAACAATTCCAACAAGCCTATACACGACTGGGATACATTATTGGTACCGGTGCCGGCTTCATCATAAGATCAGTTCGAGGGTACCATTTTCATTAAAACCATTTATTTAAATTTGCCCCATCACAGTCATTTTAACTATAGGATATATATTGTACCCAAAACATACTTATTCTGTGGTCTCCTGCATCAGTTCCACTTCACCAAATGATACTTTCTGAATGCAAATGCTTGCCATGTTGATGTAAATACCAAAATCACTATGAGTGCCCTCGATTTCCATGGGATTCCGTCATCAGATCCTAACTTGGTGACAATGGGACCATCTCAAGAGACCACCTCACATCAAAAATCGATCCAAAAAATAAGACGAAAAGAAAGAACTATCAAAGTCGAATATAGAAGCTCCTCCTTTTTGGAAAGTCGGTTAAAAATATTAGTCACGATAAAAGTATGTAAGTATTGTACATGACAAAGATATTGTGCTGGATGTGGTAACGAAAAGCAAAATGGCAGCAAAATTAACTAAATAATGATTTACCATTTCTGAACACCATCCTAAAACGCGAGCAGAATGTTGCGTTTCTTCTGAGAAGTGTTCGGGTTCTTCAAACATTCTGTATCCAACGGAAACCATTAACCCTCTGCCAAGTTTCCCTCCTCCCAGCATGTATTCTAATAGCTGTAACAAAAATAAAACAAACAGCCAATGGAAATGAAATCTGCAATCATCCTTCTATGCGCAGAATATGCGGTTAGAAGTATTATTCCAGGTCTGCATGATATGTATAGCAGAGTTCCTATACGGTGCTGATTTCTAGAGTAACCACCAGGAATCACAAAATTGAGAAAATTACGGATTTCTCGGGCGTGCAACCAATTTCACTCCTTATTTTGTCACCCATTGAAAAGAAAAAATGTTCAATATACTAACCTTTTTGTCCAGCTTCCAACTTCAGGCAGATCAGCTAGCTTAGGACTAGTAACTACACCTCCCCGGTGGATACCCGCATTGTCGAGGCGGGGGGCTCAGTAGTCGTGGCTTGGTAACCCACGGTGAAGCGAAGAGGAACCCCAGGAGGAGCCGCTCGTCAGGGCTTTTGCTGATTAAGCCGACGAAATAGCGGCCAACAAGTAGGTTGCGGTGCCGCTTGGTAACAGAGGTGACATCGCAACTGAGGCGGGCCGCGATGTCGTTTGGAGCTTCCTCCCATACGATATTGTGTCTGAGGGTTGGAGGTCGCGGCGGGAAAGGACTGCCGGTATTGCGGTGTGCCGCTCTACCTGACGCGTGACGCGGCCCCACCGCAGAGGAGGTCCCTATCCCCTGCGGCCGAAAAGTGATAGGTGGCGGGGCACTGACCTGAACCGTCACAGGGTGACCAAGGATGCCATACACGGGGTCATCTGGCGCCCATGTGCTGATTTTGTCCCTAGGGTGGTCATGGCGTGTAATGTGTTCTGGTGCGCCGGTGAGAGGGGTACCCCCCAGATGAGGGTCTGGTGACTGACAGCCACGGCGGGTTCGCAGTGAGTGCTAACGCGTGCCCGTGTTCCCATCATAAGCGGCACAGAAGGACACCGTGGCATTTTAGTGGGTTGGAGTCCCACATAACTGCACTATCTCCCCGTGGTAGCGCAGTATGCATGAGCTTACTCCATGCAAAAAAGACTTGTAACGACAGAGTTAAGAACTTGAGGCAGGACATCTAGAAAGGCTTTCTTTTCCGTGTTCATATTAATACTTGGTACACTAGATCCATCAGTATAGCAGAGTTCCTATGCGGTGCTAAATTCAGGAGTAACCATCAGCAGCCTTATTGTGTAATGAATTCACCAAGGCAAAGGGCATTGTATTGATATTGTGATTGGTCGATTGTGCATACTCTGTGCCCTTTGCCTTGCCGAATTCATTACGCAATTAGCCTGCAGGAATCACAGAGTTGAGAAACCAATTTCACTCCTTATTTTGCCACCCATTGAAAATAAAATATGTTCAATATACTAACCTTTTTTGTCCAGCTTCCAACTTCAGGCAGATCAGCTAGCTTAGGACTCGTAACTACAGAGTTAATAACTTCAGGCAGGACATCTAAGAAGGCTTTCTTTTCCGTGTTTATATTAATACTTGGTACACTAGGTCTATGCAACTGTCTTAACTGAGTGTAAAGCACTCTGTTACGACGGAATAATACAGCCATTGATCTGTCTGGCCAGGATAAGTCACATGCAAGAAATGAGGATACTAGCATTTTTTGTAAAATATATATTGTGTTCCCTAACAATGCGTTTATAGGTCTATCTACTCCTACTACGCAAGAACAAAAAGGTGCGGGTTGCCGCGAACGCGGCGCTAGACCGACACGCGCGACCGAGGCAGGCGACGCCTATTGTGGGTCGAGCGAGACCGAGAAATGTGTCTCACACAAACTCTTGTCGACCTTAGTTGTTAAAGTCGAGGAAAATATTGTTGAAAAAGATTATGCCACATTGAAATGGAAATCCAAGTTATCAATTTAATGTTGGAGGAAGAAGATTAAAATGCTATTATATTACTATTATAAAACTAAAGAAAGATTGTCTATCTATTACTTATATACAACTAGAGGCTAAAAAGGATTGATTTCAATATAGGTGTCTATCAATAAATGGTTTATTGATTCTTTAATGACAATATATTCAAACTTTTTGAGCGAGACGCCGAACACCATTCGTCCGGGAGTGAGACCGTGTAGCGGTCTTTTGTCGTGGTGTCTCGCACAAACTCGCGCCCAAACAAAGCTTGAGGAGAAGCAGTGTCAAGCGTCTCCTGTCTTAGTCATGCGTCTCGGTCTCGCGTCTGCGCCGCGACGCGAACTCGCACCTTTAATCATGTATTATTCCACGCGGACTCGTTAAAGTCAAGAGGCAAAGCCATTTATTTATATTAAAAGGGATACAAAATAATTGAGTTTGTGCATTCGTACATGTCTTGAATGAGGTTCACATAATATTCAGACACATAATGCATTTGCTGCATTCCCTCACATCACCTTTGTCTTTTTATTGCCAATTAATTTAAGAAAATATTATGTATGTAAGGAAAATAACTAATATCTCTTTAGTAAAGTTAGTAATAGACACAGTTGTAATACTTGCTAGAAATAAAGATAAGTTAGATCAACCATCTTATAGATTAGCTAAAGTACACACATCTTTCATGGGGTACTGTGTTAAATCCAGAATCAACAGTGGCGACTACCAGAAAAGCGCCGAGGCAATGAAGCTCGACGAAGTCCCGGAGAATGAATTTAACTGTCTTGGATCCCGCAACGAAATTAATCAGAAAAGAACAATGGAGGAGTAAGAAAAAATACCACTTGCCTCCATATCAAGCAGGAGACAGAACAAACAAGACCAATAGGCACAAAGGGAGAAGGAGAGGGGACTGCTAATGAACGCACCGTGCAATTTTGGTTTAAACGCTTTCGTGATGGAAAGTTTGATTTGAAGAACGAACCACGTGGAAGACCGCCCACACAGGTGAATAACAATGAATTGAAAGAAATGGTGGAAGCCGATCCTAGCCAAACTACCCAGGAATTAGCGGCGTGGTTTAACGTTACCTTACTAACAATATTGACCCATTTGAGTCAAACCAATAAAATAAAAAAAATATGAAAAATGGGTGCCTCATGATTTGACTGATCTGCAGAAAGAAACGCGTGTAAAAACGCGTGAAACTTGTGTTGCCTTGTTGAATCGATAACCGTAAGCGGCAAATGCAATGGCTGACACCAGGTCAAACGCCGCAACGGTGTCCTAAAGAATGTATTTTGTATGTCCGCAAAAATCGAGGGCTTTTCAAAACTAGAAGCGACTTCCATCATTTAAATACACGCAGTAAGCACGAAATTGTAATACCCAAATTCAGATTAAACAAAACTAGCAAGTCTTTTCTTATAAACAGTATATGCTTTTATAACAAGTTGCCAAAGTCAGTTATAGAACTGACCGATAGAAAGTTCCAAAATCACATCAAACGTGTCCTTAATAAAAAAGCATATTATAAAATCAAGGACTACGTTGAAGATAAAATTTTTGGCTTTAGCTCCTTCTGCGCATGCGGCTTCCCCGGTAACTCATCTCCCTCACTCACTCAACGGCACAAATATGTGGATGTCTCTAACTATTCTCAATCAATTTTTGTCTCTTTTTTTTGTTTTTCTTCTTTTAATTAGACTTTTTACAAACCAGTACAGTGAACCACTCAATCTTCTTTATAGCCGTTTGCTAAGGATCGTTACAGCACTGATAACAACATTTGTACCACATGTTAAATTTATGGCCGGTTTCTGAAGTAACTAAGTATGTGCTTATCTCGATTTAAGCATCTGTCACCCTTGATCATCTGCCACTTTAAGTATTCTGCGATGCTGAGCAAGGTTTGAGTATACGTCGTCAAGTCATGCCAAAGTATACCTTATGTCATACAAAAAACCTTCATTGACGTTCAATTGGGTTTCACAACTGAGAAAAACACGTTTCATCATTCTCAAATTCTCAAACCGTTGTCAACGTTACATAATCAGTGTGGCCAGATTGGGCGACTTTTCGCCATTTAGGCTTAGACTCAGAAGGGTGGCCGAGGCGACCAATTTTTACGATCGGCGACTGATCGCCAATTAGGCTACCCTAAAAAAACTGACCAAGTGCGAGTCGGACTCACGCACGAAGGGTTCCGTACCATTACTTAAAAAACGGCAAAAAAATCACGTTTGTTGTATGGGAGCCTCACTTAAATATTTATTTTATTCTGTTTTTAGTATTTTTTGTTATAGCGGCAACAGAAATACATCACTGTGAAAATTTCAACTGTTTAGCTATAACGGTTCATGAGATACAGCTTGGTGACAGACGGACAGACAGACGGATCGTGGATTCTTAGTAATAGGGTCCCGTTTTCCCTTTGGGTACGGAACCCTAAAAACATGGAACTATTTTAGGCGATTTCGGAATAAGAATGTCTAATCCTCAGGAATGATGAAAATAACTGGAAATCAAAATGCTTTTTACAGTTCATCTCTTTTTTCATTATACTTCAGTCGTGACAACACAGGGAAAATAAAGAAATGCTTAAAAATGTTTTATGCGGAACCAATAATGATTATTGTGTTGAACGCATTAAAGTTGATATTAGATTCTAGGGTGTTCAAGGCAACAATGGAAATTTACGTTTCGTAAAATGTTTCGTGGTTTTAATGAATAGTGGTCGTCTTGAGTTTTTTATAAATGGAAAACGAAATTTGCGGCGACTTGGGACTCGTCAAATCTGGCTACACTGGTTACATTTAGCAGTTGATAGTTGACAACCCCTTGCTTAAACTTTAATCAAGAGAAGTAAATATAAAATAATATATAAAAACTTATAAAACGAGTGATGAAGATACATCCTTGTCTTCCTTAGAGATGCCTCAACGAAGACCGATGCGTGGCAGAAGAGTGTTCGACCTGAATTATCGAAAACATTAGATTGGATGCAAATATTTCACGCCTGATAGATCTCAGTCGCTCGAAGAACGGGTGGTCGATGGGGCTGAAAAGCCTCCCCCTACAGACCGAAAACCAGGTTGAGGTCGTGGGCATCCAATGTATGAAAGACGCACAGCACTGGTTGATGTGGTGACGCTGAATGCTGAGTGCCGGGAAGGCCTGTATCCAGCAGTCTTTCGGCAGAAATGATTATTATGTTGAGTGAGATCCTCAACAAAAATATTTGAAAGTGCTAGTTTTTGTGTTTGTGGTTGCCAGTGGCTTTACCTGCGCGAAAACCGAGAGTTATCCTACAGGAACTATGTGAAAAGTGAAGATGGACCGGTCAAATGATTCGCGATAACCAAAGGAAATGGAGAAAAGCACCAAGATGTAGGCACAAAGTGTAAGCGATGGCGCGCTGTGGTATTGGCGAGTAGTTCATGAGAGACCCCAGTGGAAACTGTTAGTAGAGGCCTAAGCCAAGAGGCTCTTAGATTAGGAACTTTTTATAAACTATAAAGATGTATTGCATAGACCATTGAGGTAATAATGTACTACGCACTAGAGAAGTCACCACACATCACTGCTGTGTTCAGTTCATGTGGGGTCGGCCGGCCGCACTTCACTCAGTTGCTTGCTAGATCTTGAGCGCCTATGTCATTGTTTGTTTTTAAACGAAAAAACGTTCAAACGCATTAAATATCCTGTCGTGTGTTTTAAGATATTGCACTTATAATTCAACTAATACGGCGAAATGCAAAGGAATAACTTTTCGTCAATGAGTAACTAGAAAATCATTTTTAAATTGAAATATTTGGTGGACGCCATGTTGCCTCATTTCTCATATAGACTAAAAAACAAGATGTGACAATTTGTGTAAGAAGTGTAGGTAGAATTAGCTGACTTTGGTTTTTATATCGGAAAATAACAATCTTAAGTATATTCAGAAAGGAACTGACTGTGGTTATTCAAATAAATAGTTTAACAAATTGGTAGTTATGATAGGTGGGTAGGTGTCTAGGGTAGGGTAGGGTATGTAGGTATCCAGTTGATGGGAGCAAAGTCACGTGGGACAGCTAGTATCTAAATAATGGGACGACGTAAATTACTTCAAAGTCAACGTTTAGCTTTGATATTCTTATGCAAAACAAACAGGACGGTTAGTACTGAGACTGTGCGGGACGGACGTGATCGTTCAAGGCCCCAGGCTGACTGGAGGTTGTAAGGCTCCAGCTCGAACGCGTTGACGCCCCTTGCACCTATAGTTCGTTGTCTTCGAGCAAATACCGACCCTGCAGTGGTTGGAAGACTGCCAAGGATGTTGAGGGGAAGGCGTGATGTCCAGTTCAGAAAAAGACTCAGGTTTTCATGTCCAAAAGCGACGTCTCTTCATGGTCTTCGTTACGCAAAGTGACGTGGATTTAATATTTAGAAATAATGGCTACAATTAGGACGGTGTCTCAGCGCACTATCCTACTACCACACTTGACCGTAACGAGGACCTCAAAACAACGACCGCGCATAAACTTTAATTAACAAATTAATTATTATGACTAGTCGCTGAAAACCGACAGAAACTCCCCTTCTACTGAACCGATTTCGATGAGACTTGTGTTTCTGGATAGGTCTCGAGAAGACCTTCCCTCCGGACCTTGGTCCAGGTCCCTAACTGCTACCTTCAGGGAGCTCTTGCGTGGAGAACGCCTAATAAGGGGAAGTTCTGTCAATTTATAGCTTTACACGCTACTTTCTAATACAATGGTGCACTTTAGTGCCAGGGTACCAGCGAGGGACTTGTAGCCCTACTCCTGGACCATCGATCTGTGACAGTTCCACAGCTTCATCTGTCACCTTCACGGGCACAGCCACGTGAAAGTGCGAAAACATAGCTTCAGTGCCTGTTTTCGGCATATTTAGCGATTTTGTACTCGAGCTGGTGGGCGGATCCGCATTCACCAACCATCATCGGATAGCCCTCGCGATGGGCTACCCCATGGTGGAAGTCCGGTGGATACAGCTCCAACCCTCGATCCAGTATTCACTCTGATGTGGTCGACGATGCGAGAAAACCATGGAACCTCTTACTATATTAAGTCGGTTAGTTCCCTAACCACCAGAGCTAGGCTCCTTCCAAAAATGTGGTTGGGAAGCTGGAGAATTGGGCTATCGAATGGTGGTACCCTGATGGGTGTACCACCAGCCCTTCTGGGACTTCTGTTGCCGGGAAGCGGCCGAAATAGTAAATATCGTGTTGTTCCACGGCTTTAACGCCTCTGTGTGTGTATGTGTAGCTATATATTAGCTATGTGTTGTGACTGAGTCCAGGCGTGTGCCCGAGGGTCCCCAAAGGTAATGCTTCCGATAGCATATCAATAATCCTTCAGGCACCAAGTGTGTCTGAAGGTAGTGGGCCCTCTGGCAGACGCGTAGAAACGTCCATGCTGGCACATACAGACACATTATTTCAAGCAAGTAAGATCCATGTACTAGAATTACATAGATGCCATCTATATATAGGGCCTGGACACAGTTCCAGGTCACCTAGAAGCGCTAAAACGCTTATAACCAAAATTCTATTTACTTACTTGAGCAAAAATGCATGTATTTACCATCTCAGAGTGAAACTGTTTTAAACCTGGCTATGTACTGTTATTATGTACAGTTTTTCAGTCATAGCACCAAGGTATACTATCTAGAACACCTAGATGGTGTTTCCTAACAAAACAAATGTGTAAGGTAAATAATACGATTGGTAGGTGGGCAGAGCGCACCTATCGATACTTGCGACCCGGCCATTTTCGGGGGGTCCAAAATAAGTAAACAAATATTTTTTATTTGCTTAAAATACTACTTACACATTTTATCTAAAGTATATTAACTCTAATAATACTAGATAACCGTATTTTAGGTACTATAGGCTATTATAAAGCCCTCAAAACGCTATTCTAAAATACCAAATTTGCCTGCTTACGCGCCAGACTATATATATCATGAGTCGCCATCTGACTGCTGTTGATAGAGCTCGTCAAGGACTTGATGTCGGACGATCCCAGTCCGCGTCATGAAAACCAGGCCCGTTTCAAGATTATTCTTGCCTCCCTTGCCAGATGTGCACCGTACAGTGCCCCTGCCCCCCCGCCCTATTCTGACTTTAGTCATCTCCCTGAAAATGCGCAATACGCCATTAAAACAATTAAGGAGAGGTTCGCTCAGGACTGTCATCTCCGAGCTAGACTCGCCACTCTTTTTGGCACAGTGTTAGAAACCCTAGTACCAAACATAAATCCGACCGTGGATGATGTACTGGAACCCGAACCTAGCATGGCCCCCGTGCCATGTGAGGAGAAGGACTCTCCCAGATCACCCACCCCACCCGTCAGGCCCACTTCCGGGCCTAGATCACCCACCCTTTCCCAGGGCGAGGTTAGAAAGTCAGATCAAATTCCCTCTGACCGTAGCCCCCCAGACTTCGGCTACTAAGCCTCCTCCTCGTAGGAAGTCCGACCGTCTCCAGTACAAAAAGTACAAGGAGCGCATAGCCGCTTTTCACGCGGACACTAAGTCCAGATCCAAATCTTGGGTCGATGAGGAAGGTGACTCTCCCATCGATATGGACACAGCCCTTAGTACCGACGATGAATGGGCAGCAGTAGCTGACCACATCGATCAGGTGTTACCAATTGACCCCAATAAGCCCGATTTGTCAGAGGAATATGCCACCATGTCCTCTTTTTCTGACCCTGATGACAGAGACTTCATAGTCCACTCTGGAGGAAAGAGGAAAATGAGGAAAAGTCCCCCTCACGCTACCAAGGCCAAAAAGCCAGTAGCTAAGACCTCTCCCCAGCCAGTTCTGCCGCCGGCCTTGCCCGACAGGCAACCCTCCCCCGCCCCCGCCCCCGCTAGTCCTTCTCAGCGGTCAAACCGTTCGCCTAGCCCTATGGTAGTAGTAAATAATACTACCACTAGGAAGCCTCCTCCTCCTCCACCCATTTATCTTCAAGATAAAGGGAAATGGAGCGACATTTCAAGCGCCTGTGTAGCGCGTAAAATTAATTTCACCAAGGCCACTGCATGCCAACAAGGCATCAGAATTCAAGTCCCCACTCCCAATGATTATCGAGATTTAACTCGTTTTCTAAAAGACAGGAAAGTATCTTTCCATACTTACTCCCTTCCGGAGGAAAAGTACACTAGAGTTGTCATTAAGCGCGTTCCGAAGGAAATCCCGACGGAAGAAATCCGAAAGGATTTATTAGCGCAAAAAGTCCCTGTGTCAGAGGTCCACCGATTGCATAAAGCAAGAGGCGGAGATCTCTACGACATGGTCCTTGTCGTGTGTTTCCCCTTCCAGGCTCACAATCCCATTTTCAATGTCAGTACCGTATGTAACTTGTCAGGTATTTCCATTGAAAAGCCATACCGTCCCCATCTCGTTGATCAGTGTCACAACTGCCAACTCTACGGTCACTCTCAGACCAATTGTTTCGCTCCTCCCAGGTGCGTTAAGTGCTTGGGAGAGCACAATACCAAGGACTGTTCCCGTCCAAAAGACCGATCACAATGCACGGAGCCTCCCAGCTGCGTGCTTTGTGGACAAGTCGGGCACCCGGCTAATTACCGTGGTTGCCCAAGAGCCCCTAAGCTTGCGCCTAAAATGGCCAGGCGTAATGACGCGCGCCAAGCCCCTACCACTCAACTCCCCCCCAGACTAGCCCCTCAGAGGCCTTCACCCTGGGGCAAGCTGAACCACCAAAGTGTAGCTCCTCAGTCTTGCTCCCAGCCGATTCCAGCGCTGATGGCTACTCCCATCGCAGCGCCAATTATTATCCCCGACTCAATGCCCCCCGCCGCCCCTATGGCCGCCCCTATGACCGCACAAAGCCAGAAGGTGGCTTCCACCACCCCTGCTGCTAAGTGCCAGCCCCCTGTCGCCCCCTCCGGGCAAAAGCCATATGTATGCGTCGCTAAAAATATAATTAGCGCGTACTCCATTTTCATGACCCCTCAAGCCCGTGCTCTGGATACTGAAATCCGGAATGCGGGCTCTCTCCTTCCCGCTGAATGCGCCAACCTCTTTTCGAGGTATGAGTCCATCACTAAGGAGCTCGATAGCCTTGTCTACAAGGACGGTCAGTGGGTTCGTAAATAGTACGAACCCGCCGTTCATACAAGATTAATGTACATATTCGTTCCGTCCTCACCGCAGAGGCTCGTCGCGTAATCCTTTTCGATTCTATAAGCTAGCCCGCGTGCTGAGCCATAGTTAAATACCAGTCAGATATTATTGGAGTTTCTTGTCCGTTCTTCTCCACGTAGGCTTTTCCGAACGGATGGTAGAATCACTTTATCAGATCCGGCCTTTGCCATCCCCCAAGCGACGCCCTGAGCCGAGGTCCGACCCCAACTGGGGTAGCCCTTAGTGCTGTCGCTTTAGGTTTAGAAACTTTAAGCCTGGCCGGAGGCTACATAGCTTAGTCTCCACAGGTTAGTCCGGTTAAGCAGAGGACGGCTACTTTGGCCGAACTGCGAGACGCCACGCATAAAAAAAAAAAAAAAATACTGACTGCTCATTTCGAACTAAACGGTCGTGGCGACCGGTCGTTTTTACGGAATTTGACTTGTTTTGATTTTGCTTTCTTTCCGTAACTACCGCATTTAGTATGTATTTTCTAATTTACTCTTTAGACCCCATATTTACTTAATACATACTCATATACACTAAAACATAATGTTTAGTGCCTCAAAAAGTGGTCGAAATTTTATGTTTGAAAAAACTATAAAAGAAAAATTCTCGTCTAAAACTTTTTAGTACGAGCTCGCGCGCTGGGGTAAGCAGACGTATGTTTTGTTTATACTATTTATATCTAAAAAACTATTCTAACATTTTTGTGACGCCTCGTCGCGAACAGAGACCTTACCGGTACTTGCTTGAACGATGTGCTGCAATGTACTATTCAGCACGAGAAACCATGGACGCGGAGTGACCGTGTGAAAATCTCTAGATTATTTGAACCACATATTGACGTCTGGGAGGAACTTTTATCCGAATGGCAATGTAGGTGGGATAATTCCATTAAGGGCCGACACCTCCACCAATTCTTTCCATCCGTTCGCGTGCGGCTGGCCAGGACGTGGCTGGAGGTGGATCACTGTGTTGCCCAATTTCTCACAGGGCATGGTAACTTTAAAATTAAATAATTTCCTTCGAGCTCGTTGCCTCGCCTTTATGTCAGTATTCTACATCTGACTGCGAATATGTACAGTCTGCACATCATATCTTATGGGAGTGTATTCTTTGGCAGAATGAAAGCAATACTATGTTGAATAATGTACAGGCTGCATCAGAAGATGTTTACTATACGGATCTTGTGGTAACTAGAAAAAATTTCCGTGCGATCAAGCGTTTTTGCCATACCTATTTTATTTATTATTGGAATCAAATATACGAGTAATACCTCACAATGTTAGGACCCATTAATATTAATGCTAATTTTTATCCGTGGTGCCAGGCAACTGGGCAGTTGTAAATGTAAATGACCCTTTGTGCCTATTGACCTTGTTTGTTCTGTCTCCTACTTGATATGGAGGGAACTGGAAATTTTAATTTTTTCCTACTTCTCCACTATTCTTTTCTGATTAATTTCGTTGCGGGATCCAAGACAGTTAAATTCATTCTCCGGGACTTCGTCGAACTTCATTGCCTCGGTGCTTTTGTGGTGGTCGCCATTATTGATTCTGGCTTTCAGGAGTTGCAGTGATTTGGGAATAGTGCTGTGGGAATGTCCCAAAAAAGAAGTACATAAATATAATATTAAATTAATTATTACTTTATTAAGGGTATTTCAACTAATATTTTTTTTGTAAAAATGTGTGAACTCTAATGAAGCTTGTTAGGTATAAAGCTATGTAGGTACCGCTTCTGTAGTCAGTCAGCAGTTTAGTCTATATGAGTGACAAGTTGTTGCAGAATGTTGAACGAAACGCGTAAGCGCCATGAAAATCACGGCGCTTCCGACTTTTTGATCGCGAGAAAACTATACCTTAGAAGCGCTCTAGCGCTGCGTGTATACACTGTTTTGTTAGACGGCTAATTATTGTTTCAGCGCTGCAGCGAAGTTTATTTATTTATTTATTTAAAACTTCATGCAACATACAGATACATAGGCGGACTTAATGCCTGAGGCATTCTCTACCAGTCAAACAAGGGTGGTGGAGAGATAACATGGCAGGTGCATAAAAATTTAGAAATTAAATTGAATAACAATATATATAAGTATAATAGTTATAAGTTTAGTATAAACTCTTGTCAAAATGGAGCATGTCCTTTACTTAGGATAGCTTCTCTAGTACCAAAGAGTAAACTAAAATATACGGTCTAGTACATAATAACTCAATGGCATAGACTACAGTTTTATATCTCTGATTTCAGAATAAAAGGCTTTGTTATTCCGTTTATTTATTATTATATCTATTTTTTATTATTAAATCATTTTATTATTAGTCATTGGGTAATTGTATTCCAAATGATATATTATCAAAAACGTTCAACCATTGAGGTGTGATTAACCAATATCTAAACATACAGACTTTCATACCTATATAGAATATTAGTAGGATCCTTACGATAAGAAAAGGTTACAGCGATGAAAATGTGTACAGAATTTGGCTTTTGTATGATACGATTTTGGTATCAGTACCTACAATAAAGATGATAAAACAGCATGATAAGTCTCATTTATTTATTATTTTACAAAATAAGTAGGCAAATAATGAATTGTTCGTTAACATATATTAAAACACAGTCCTCCTTCAACGGCACATATCTAATGGCACCGACCCTGGCTAATATTGTTTTCCTTCGGAGGCTCTTCAATGCCTTTGGTCTTGAATTGAAAACCCAGGTCACTCATTACAAATTTTATCACAAAAGTCCATATTTGTTGGTAAATCACAATTGCAATCAGATTCCAATGCAGATGCACGAATTCTGTGTGTGTGTCGGTTCTCTTCCCACTTGAGAGATCTTATGAAATTCTGAGTAAAATATTCTGTAGTTCTATGAGGTTATCACAAGAACCAGCAACTGCTCGCTCGGAACACATTCACTTTTATTAATTATAAGCTTAAATTCTTGATTTTGGCAATAACAAACTATATTAGATATTATTTTCTTTCGATAAGACATCTTTGACAAAATAAATACGGTTGCTATGACAATCTTGAAGTAATTGACTAGTGTCTACGATCCATTTCATAGTTTCATAATAAGGTTGTATACATTTCAAATAGATATCTATTAAATTGCTTAATTATGAAAAATCAAGTAATTAAAGATTATAACACATTTAATAACTTGTTTTTTTTAATCTTGAATGAAGTAATATAATACTAACGTACTGTTTATAGCTTTATAATATTTATATTAGTAAATTTTATGCAATCTTGTGATGTCTCGGATTTCTATTGTAAAATGGAACGTAAGGGTGAAAGAGAAAATGAACGGATCTTTGACAGGTCCATACTTATGTAGGTACTTAGGTACTTACTTAACTGAGCTAGGTAGATACTCAATTGTGAAACGTAAAAAACTCAAACGGTTCCTAAATTATTTGACACTGATTTGACAATACTCAACTGATTATTGCTGCTTTACTCAAATCAGAAACCAGCCATTGTCTTGTTATATATTTTTTTTACCTTTGTATAGATTCTTTTACCGATTATTTTGTGAATGTGAGAACATTGTAGGCCTACTAGATGCTAGTTATCATTTGTTAACTTTTTATATATTATATAATCTTATTTTTTTTAGTTTCTTACGACTTATTGTCGGGCCTACGTTGTCCCCCATAGTACTAATGCTGTAACATGGACGTATTGTAAAACCAAACCACATCTTAAAAGAGTAACCTTGGAGTTTCTTGCAGGTTCTTCTCCATAGGAAACGACCAAACCGAACCGTGCACCTTTTGTCGACGTTTTATAAGTGCCCATGTAGGCCTATGTGAAATAAAAAGTTTGTTTTTTTTTATTTTAGAAAAGCTTACCTAAAAAAAGGTAATGGTAACTGTTTGGTGGTCTCAGCATGATGTTATTCACTATAGCTTTCTCCGATCTGGTCAAGCAATAACGGCAGATGTCTACTGTGCCGAATTCCGAACAATGATAGCAAAACTAGCAGTGAAACAGCTCCGACTCGTGAATCGATCTTCACCATTATTGCTCCATGATAACGCGAGACCTCATACAGCACGAGAAAGTTTTAACTCTAGAAACTGCAATTAGAAACCATTCGTCACTCTCCGTATTCGCCAGACCTTGCTCCAACGGACTATCATATTTTTCGTGATTTGGACAATTTTCTCCGTGATAAAAGTTTTCTTCTCAGGAGGCAGTACAAAATGCTTTCACACAGTTTGTCGAAACTAGATCACCAGAGTTCTATCGCAAAGACATAAATGACCTTCCTATTAGATGGCAGCAATGTATAGATAATAATGGTAATTATTCTGATTAAATAAATATGTTAAATAAAATAAAAAACTAAGTTCAATTTTTCAGTACAAATCGGCAATTTCATACTTTAACCCCTAATAAACACATAAACACGGTCTAGGGATATTTTTAAAAAGCGAATTACTATCAATGTGTTAATTATTTATATGACATGTATATATTTAAAAGATACGTTATTTAATATTCTACCATTTTTTAATAATGGTTAAGGTACTTCAATTAAAATTTCAGGTTTTTATGGAAAAAAAATGAAGCATAGACGGAAACCGTATATGAATTAACTTTTAATTTATGAGTAAAAACTGAAAAAGTAGAAAAATCTTTTTTTTTGTGTTTATAAACTTGAAGTTAGTAGTCTGAGAAAGCGCCCATGATGTTCATAACACATCGGCAACGATTCGGCATGCTCAGAACAAGGTTGTCAATGTCTTGCTGCGGAATATTGTCCCATGTCCTTCTGAGGTGCGCAAAAAGTTGATCTTCTGTAGCCAGATTTTCAGGAACTTCCTTCAGAGCTCTTCTTTGTAGCATATCCCACGCATGCTCAATGGGATTTAGATCTGGCGATTGAGCAGGCCAGTCTAAGGCCCTAACATTGTGTGTATGTAACCAAGCTGCTACCGTTCTCGCAGTGTGTGCCCGGGCATTGTCGTACATGAGCAGGAAATCTTGCCCCATTTGTGTTCTGTGGGGCAAGATTACGGGCCCCAGCACCTGTTGGACGTATCGTTCTGCCGTCATATTGCCCCGCACCCAAACGTGATCCGTCCGTCCTCCAAGACGAATTCCTGCCCAAACCATAATTGTTCCTCCTTGGTATAGGTGAACTTCCTGAGGGTTCTGAAGACGGCTCCATCGTCCAGGAACTCGCCAAACATGCGCCCTTCGTAAATCTGGATGGAAGCCGAACCTGGATTCATCCGTGAACAGCACATTGGACCATTGCTCACGGCCCCAGTCCATGTGGTTCCGAACCCATTCTAATCGTCGTCCACGATTGCCTCTCCGTAAAGGTGGGACCCGGAATGGTCTACGAGAGCGTAGATTGCTTTCATGCAGTCGCCTTCTTACAGTTTGGTCACTCACAAGCACTTGGTGTTCCACTCGCAGCCTTTGGACCAATAGAGTCGCCGTTGCATTTGGTTGAGCTCGCGCAGTAATTTGCAAAAATCGG
The DNA here is from genome assembly GCA_964057195.1 of Orthosia cruda. Lineage (NCBI taxonomy): Eukaryota > Metazoa > Arthropoda > Insecta > Lepidoptera > Noctuidae > Orthosia > Orthosia cruda. Next base: position 25,039,656 of record OZ059835.1, on the reverse strand, counting down.
TCTTGTCTGGGGGTAGTGATGCGACTTGGCCCCCGGTGCCTCTCCGCTACTTCACCTGTGGCACGATAGCCTGTCCACAATCTTGAAATTACATTTTGGTGGGTCCCTATGGCCTCAGCAACATTACGCTGAACAGACCCAGCTTCCAGCATTCCCACAGCTCGTAACATCTCCGCCCTCGTCAAATGTTGGCGTTGCATGGCTACAATACCTCGCACAAATGAAAATTCCCTCTCCTACACATCAAGACATTTTATGCCACCGAAACAAAAGAATTTTCAAAAATTTGAATTTGGAATTAGTCTGAGATAAATTACAAACAAATCGGTGTATAAAAGATTCCAATGCGGCCAGTACTTTTCGAGTTATTTAATTGAGTATGAAATATCCCTAGACCGTGTTGATGTGTGTATATCACAAGGTATTATGTTATTGAATTTAACACAGTACCACATGAAAGATGTGTGTACTTTAGCTAATCTATAAGATGGTTGATCTAACTTAACTTTATTTCTAGCAAGTATTACAACTGTGTCTATTACTAACTTTACTAAAGAGATATTAGTTATTTCCTTACATACATAATATTTTCTTAAATTAATTGGCAGTAAAAAGACAAAGATTATGTGAGGGAATGCAGCAAATGCATTATGTGTCTGAATATTATGTGAACCTCATTCAAGACATGCACAAACACAATTATTTTGTATCCCTTTTAATATAAATAAATGGGTTTGCCTCTTGACATTAACGAGTCCGCGTGGAATAATACACGATTAATAATTATAATATATTACCATAGCGAAGAGTTTAAATTGCCTTGTTTATTATAGGGCGGCATTATTATGTGCAGGTTGTGTGGGGAACATACGGAACACATGCACATGCGATGCACTGGCTGGTAAGCGAATGAGTCTTAGGGGTTGGATATCCAAGACCAGAAGACTATAGGCTCATATCGCCCAGTCTCGTTGTAAAACTCATGAAAAGAGTTTTGAACGAGATTGGGGAGGAGTAAGTTATCTAGGGGACCACAATAGATCCCAATGGGTCGAAGTGTCCGAGTTTTCTCTCGGCCCCTCCACAAGATAAGATAAGATAGGGCGGCAAATCCCTTATGGCCTGAGCCGCCAAATCTTTAAATACGCCACTGCGTTAGAGCAATGTTCGGTGCTTTCACTTTTTATGAACTCCAGTAATGTTACCTGATTATTTTGGTGAATATAGCTGTTTGTACGGCACCTTCGGTGCGCGAGTTCGACTCGCGGACGCGAATCGCACTCGCGCAGTACTAACTTACTAAGCTCAGTTGGCATCAGTGTAAAGTTTGAACTGGAGATGCATAGGTGCATCAGGATTTTACTCTTAGAACACTGCCATTCAACATCACAATAGAAACAATGCCAGCAAGCAGTTCCTTGGAACAAACTGTATATCTACGGACGATGTTGGTTTGATGTCGAAACATACAGATGAACTTGATTTAGCAAAATTTCAACGCGCTTTTCTTATAGGTACCTATCATTTTCATGGTTTCTAATAATCTTCAAAACATTCGTCAAAGAGTGAACGAAGCGAGCTCGGGAACTCAGGGTACCCTGACACGTATTGTTTAGTTTCTAAGGGAATGACGGGAGCTGGAGTGAACGAGCAAACTAAGCTCCCATCATCTACTTCATGTTAAGCCCTGCAGACAGAAATAGGAACCCGCTCCGTCGACTTACATTACCTACTTATTATAAAAATGTTAATTTAAACAATTAAAAAAACCCGACTGCTTAAGAAGCGAACTTAAAAGATGTAAATAAAAAGATGCATGCTTTGCATTTGGACCAAAGACCGGAGTTACTTGGCTTTGATTCGGCTGATAAGTCATATCGGTTTTGGTCAGTCAACTTTGTCAGTGTCAGTCAGTCAGGTTTATGAACTTTGCTGAATTAATACATAATAATAATAGACATAGTGATGATAGACCGACTAGAGCGTCGCGCAATGATTGTTGATATAGCGGTCCCCCATAACGAGAACCTCGTGAAGGCTGAGAGAGATAAGAAAAGCAAGTTTCACTATCTATGAATAAGTGCGAAGATGTTTTATTGCCTACTATAAAGGTAAACATAACTGACAAATTAGGTCAACAATTTCAAGTTAGGGCTCTTTGTGACTACGGGTAGTCAGGTTTCCTTTGTGTTAACAGACCTAACAGAAAAAAAAAATTGTAGGAATATGTGGTCAATCCAACACAGTTCCTCATACTGCTATTTTTATTTTTAACATATCTTCTACTCTCAATACTTACAACACTCAAATAGCATGCTGTGTTGTGCTAAGTGATTTACCTCAGAGTGAAATAGATACAGATAATTTAATAATTCCGTCATATGTTATGTTAGCTGACACGAAATTTTACAAAACTGAAAAAATAAGTATCTTACTAGGTTGTGACGTTTTCTTTAAAATATTATTGCGTGAACAACTACCTATTATCCCTAAAGATTTGTATTTACTTATCACCCACTTTGGGTATATAGTGGCTGGAAGGGTGAAGAATAGAAGTTGCTCTCCGGTAAGTAAGCATACCACACATATTTTACAAAAAAGTGAAGGTGATAGCATTGAAAATATAGAAAGGACTTTAGAGTAAAGTATAGAAAAAAAAGAAAGAAAAGAGATAAAGTATTATAAAACACAGATAGCTGTGTCGCTATCATATTATTTTTCTATTACAGCCAAGAATTTGGCTAAACAACTTGCTTCTATTGAGCAATGCCAAGGAATGTTCAGCCAATAATTTGGTATCAGAAATTGATAGTAATTTAAATTAGAAATTAGGACAATAGGGATAACCTCTTGCAAAAGTATACAGGATAAAAATTGCAAAGTAAAATCAAATAAAAGTTTAAATTCGGTAAATAGTACTAATAATAAATAAACCTGGTGCATCAAAATATTCAAGGATTTATGAACAAAGATTTAGAAGTAGAATTTTTTATAAACTTTAACAGTATTGATATTCTTTGCATAACAGAACATTGGCTTAAAAGCCACCAGTTATTGTTCAATTTTAATAATCACCAGGTTGGTAGTTCATTCAGCAGAGTTAATGCTATACAAGGTGGCTCATTGATTTTAGTATGTAACCAGCTTAAATTTAAAGACCGCAAAGATATTGTGAGCCTATCTGTTGAGCGGACAGTTGAAATATCTTGTATAGAATTGGAGCAGTTTATTGTATTAAGCGTATACAGACCCCCTTCAAGATTGTATGACTGCTTTGAAAAGGTAATGGAAGTGTTACACAAGATTTGTAACTCGAATAAATCCATTATCACTTGTGGTGATTTTAATGTTAATTTATTAGAAAACTCAGGTTCTTGTAGTAAAATAATAAGTCTGTTTCAGTCCTACAATCTTGTAAACATATTTTTGGAGCCCACAAGAATAACCCCTTCTAGTGCTACATGCTTAGATAATATTTATACTAATGTTATACCAGTCCACAAAGAAATTATAAATTTACTAGATTCTGATCATTGCGGGCAGAGGATTACTATACCAAACCAAAACAACAAAGTGGCTAAAAAGGATATCACTGTTAACCCCAAAACTGCAAGTCGCTTGGCAGCTTTTAAAGTTAAACTCATTAATACATTACCAATTTTGTCAATTGATGCTGATCCTAATCATCTATATGATGATTTTTTTAGTATATACTGTAAACAATTTAATTCGACTTTTATTCCCAAGACTATCTCCGTTAATAGTAACGCATCATTCAGTGATTGGGCTACCATTGGTATTCATAAAAGTAGAACACGGCTTTATGAGCTGTACAGTGAAAGGACTTATGTAAACACTGCTGAATTTAATTTATATGTTAGAAATTATTTAAAAAAGTTTGTTCTTTGGACAAGTCGCGTTATTTGAGCTCGTAGATTAAAAACAGTAGTAATGTTATTAAAACGACTTGGAATATTATTAATAGTGAAACGGGAAGATCTGGTAACCGAAATATTGACTACAGCCTGTCTATTAATGGCAATATCATAAAATCAGACTCACAAGTCGCAGTGGCCTTTGAAAATTTATTTTCAGATATTCCCATTTCAACGACTAAATCCTTAAACGCATCACCATCTGTTGCTGAGTCTTTGCTAAAAGGAAATGTTAATATTTGCGATTCGGTTTTTTTTTGAACATATTACTTGTAAAGACATAATTAAAACCTTTCACACTTTAAATGTTAAAAAGACTGCAGATCTGTGGGGTCATTCTGTAGAAGTTGCTAAGTCTATTATTGACATTGTCGCACCTAGTTTAGCTATTATCTTTAATAATTATATCGACTGTGAGGAGTTTCCAGCCCTTATGACAAATAGTAAAATAATACCTTTGTTTAAATCAGGTAGTACATCAGACCCTACAAATTATAGACCTATTTCAGTACTACCTACGTTTAGCAAAAGATTTGAGAAATTAATTTTAGAGCAATTGCAAAGATTTTATAATAAATATAAATTATTACATAGCAAACAGTTCGGTTTTGAGTTGTGTTGAGGTTTTAGGACATATTTATAATGCATGGGAAGATAAGTGCGATGCCTTGGGAATCTTTTGTGATTTGTCCAAAGCATTTGATTGTGTTTTTCATGAAACGCTAATCAGGAAACTCCGCCACTACGGGATCCGGAACAGCGCTCTGGATCTTCTTACTTCATATTTGAGTAATAGGACTCAGACCGTTGACGTTAATGGAAAAAGATCTCCTGGATCTATGGTAACAATGGGAGTCCCACAGGGCTCGATTCTTGGTCCTTTCTTGTTTCTTATTTATATTAATGACTTGCCTTACCTCATAAAGGATAACCATAATATAGTGTTGTTTGCGGATGATACTTCACTTTTGTTTAAACTTAAACGTCAGCAGCTAGTTACTGACGATGTAAATAGCGCGATCTCAAAAGTAGTTCACTGGTTCAATGTTAATAATTTACTTCTTATTGAAAAAAAAAACCAAATGCATTAAGTTTACGCTACCTCACGTTAGGCAGGTGAAAACCGATGTGATGATAAAGGGCGAAGAATTGAATCCTGAAAATAGCACAGTATTCTTAGGCTTAACTTTGGATGCTAAGCTTCAGTGGGGCCCACATATAGATAAATTGTCAAAGAAGCTAAGCTCCGCAGCATATGCTGTTAAAAAGTTCGTAATTTAACTGACATAGAGACAGCCCGTTTAGTATACTTTAGCTATTTTCATAGTGTAATGACGTACGGTATTCTGTTGTGGGGAAATGCCGCCGACATCCAGACTATCTTTGTTTTGCAGAAAAGAGCTGTTCGATCAATTTATAAATTAAGCCCGAGACACTCTCTCAGAGAGAAATTTAAGGAGATTATTGTAATGACTGTGCCTTCTCAGTATATTTATGAAAATCTTTTATATGCCCATAAAAATATAAAATTGTTTAAAAAATACAGTGATATCCATAACATAAATACTAGGAATAAACACAAATTTGTAGTACCTACAACAAAGCTCAAGAAAATAAGTGGCTCGTTTAGATGTCAATGTGTACGCTTTTATAATAAGCTTCCAAGCCACGTACAAGATCTAAGCTTAATAAATTCAAATCTTTTATTAAACGTAAGTTGTGCCAGAAAGCATTTTATACAACTAAAGATTACCTTGAAGACAAAAAGGCTTGGGATTGAGCTGCTCCAATTAATTTTGTTTTTTTATTATATTTTGAACCGTGAACTTTGTTACTATATTTTTTTTTTTTGGTTGCAATGACAAGAATATTTACTTTTTAAAGTATTATATTATTTTATTTTAATTATTGTGAATGTGAAGACTATGTGGATCATTCTTTTTAGTTTTTGTTTTGTTTTAATTAAAATTTATCTTAGTTTTTAATCATGGTCTGGCAGTTTGAGTAGTTTATGCGGCCTACCCGAATGTCCTTTCTTTGGTATTGTTCGTCGAATCGTGGAGCTCCATAAATTCTGAGTTGAGCTGCTCGGTTATTGAAAAATGCGTGCACTGACTGGGCAGGTCCACTCGATCTGGCTAGTTCTTTCCTCAAAAGACCATTTCAGACATCAGTCTATATGGTCTTCACATGATCTAACCAATATTTTGTCTGGACTTTAAATGAGACTGTGACCTCTGAGTTTGTTTCGGCCTTTCTTCTCAGAGTAGTCAGATAGGAAACGCCGACCTCATCTAGTTTTAAAAAATATGTTCGACATGTAAAATGTTTGTACAAACCAACTTACATGTTACAGATTTACATGTCTTTGAAATCAAAATGTAAACAAACCAAATATTTGATGTTTTTGTTCTAGAAAGTTTTTAATTATGGACAAATCTGTTAATATTATTATTGTAAAAGTAAGACGTGGTCAAAACCTATCTTTTATGCCCAAAATTGTAATGATTATGTTAAAATTTGAATAAATTACCCAGCTCCAAAGATTTCGGCTAAGAGAAAATGAACGTAAAAATGGTCTCAAAACGCGCGGTCGTCAATCCGGGAACGACGGGCGATATAAAAGAAAGTGAAGTGAATTCAGTCGCAGCTCAGCCATCGAAGAGGCAACAACTAGTAGGAAAGCCGAAATCTGCGGAACACTTTTCAAGAAAAATCGCAAGGCTCAGGAACGCACGTCAAACATTAGTGGGATACTTTCCCAGGGGGCGTGGGTACTTACAACACCCAGACACCGTAACGCCACCGCAACAGTTGGTCCTTCGAGCCGGATCCCTGCGAGAAGAAGCCAGAAGAACCTAGAAGGAGAGAAGATGTCGGTCACGAGGTCACAAAAGGATGCTCCCTCACGTCCTGTGTCCCGTCCTATCGAAAGGGATGTTACAGAAGGAGTGCCAGGGTCAGAAGGGGTCACGTCTGCGTCAGGGTCATCAGCTACTACGGGTACAACGGATTCAAACATTTCTTCGGGCACGGCGACCACTCAAGAAACCACGACTACGGGTGCGACTGCGACCACAGTGGCGTCTGAGAAAAATGGACAGAAGAAGAAAGAAGCCGCAGAGAAGATGACCAGAAAAACCCCAGAAGTCCCGGACCAGGGTGTTCGTGGCTCAGCCACAACCCTGCGACCAAAGAGGGTTGGTCGTCGAACCAGGTCCATGAAGACCACGAGTTCTTCAGCCAGAAGACGCGAGCTGGAAGCCAGAATTGAAGTGGCACGCAGCGAACTGGGGCAAGCACAGGCTGCGGCGAAGCTAGCCCGCGTCAGATTAGAGATGGCACAATGTGAAGATGAAGACTCCATGGATGAAGACCTGGAAGATCAAGAAGAAAGAACAACACAAGCGCAGAACTGGATCGAGACATCTGGTGTATTGGAAGACAGCAACGCAAGACCACCCGAGCAGCGAGGTCAGCACCCCCAAGAACCTCAGAAGGTGAAGCCTGAAGAGAACTCCGCAACGGAAAGTGCTACGATCGAAATTCAAACGCTAGCGACGGTGTTGAAGGAAGCCTTCGCCACGCGAGGAGGACCAGCATCGCAGCCGAAGTACGTCCACGAGCTACCCTACTTCGACGGCAATAGCAGCGAATGGCTGGCCTTCAAGGTTGTCTACACTAATATGGCACCAATGTTCAACGATGTTCAGAATATGGTGCGTCTTAGAAGAGCGCTGAAGGGCAAAGCAAGAGAAGCTATCAAGAGTCTGCTGTACTCCGAAGCCTCTCCAGTGGAAGTGATGCAGGCCCTCAAGAGAAGATATGGAAGACCTGATGCACTAGAGCTGGCTGAACTGAACAAGGTCAGAGCACTACCAACGATCAGCGAGAATCCAAGAGACATATGCATCTTCGCGAGGCAGGTCAAAAACAGCGTAGCAGCAATCAAGGGACTGAAGAAACCACAGTACCTACATTCACCTGAGATGGTGAAACAAATAATAGAGAAGATTCCGACGGTCCTGAAATTCCGTTGGTACGACTTCACTGCAGCAACAGAAAAAGGCGAATTCTCCGACCAAACGCTGGTATTCAGGTTCCTGAACATAGAAGCAGATAAATGTGGTGCTTTCGCAACTTCAGAAGAGAAAGGCTACAGAAGAACCCTTCGTCAAGCGGCGCACTCAACTAAAGAAAAGGACTTCAGAGAAAAGGATTCAAGAAATTCCAAGAAGACTTGCCCACTGTGCGAGGGTGAACACCTTCACATGGAATGGCAGAAGTTCCTGAAGGCGTCAGTACAAGATCGTTGGGCAGCGGTCAAGAAAAGTCGCGTCTGTTTCAAGTGCCTACAAGGGAAGCATAGGAAGGAGAGCTGCAGGAAGCCGTCGTGCAAGGAATGCCAGAGGTGGCATCATCATCTGCTGCACATCGATTCAGGAGAAAGGACCTCGAGTGAGAAGACAAAAGGAGCATCACAAGAAGTAGCTAGCGTCACTGGTTCGGTGAACGCAGTCAACAACGCGTGAGCATACCTAAAGATAACGCCAGTGGAAGTCTTCGGGACAAAGGGATCAAAGAAGATACTGGCCCTCATTGATGAAGGGTCAACTGTGTCACTACTGGACAAGGTGGCAGAAGAGATCGGCGCTCAAGGACAAAGGGAGGAACTGGTCATTAAGACAGTGGGCGGAAAGCTGATAAAGAAGAAAGACTCTCAGATGCTGGACCCAACAATAAAGGGAGTTCACCAGGAAAACAAGAAGACCTTGAAGAGAGTTCGGACCGTCGTCGATGAATTAAAGCTTCTCACCACAGCGCAGTTTCTGGACAAGAAGAAGATTCAAGAATACCCGCAATTGAAAAAGATCGCCGATTCTCTACATTACGAAGGGGAATCACCGCAGCTGCTCATCGGTCAAGATAACTGGGAGCTGATCGTGACTCAAGAAATAAGAAGAGGGTGACTAGGTGAACCAGTTGCTTCAAAAACAGGGCTTGGTTGGGTCACAGATAATATAATACTACAGTACAGATACCCAATCCCATACAAAGAAATGTCACCTCCTTAAGTCGGCCTATTTTTCTTTCTCCATATTTTTAACAGGCGGCAGCACCAGTGACTCACTAATAGCCCGAGACTGTGGCTTTCTAACGCCATCTAGTAGTTTGCCTAGATACTAAATCATAAATGGCATTTTCAGCAAGAAATCGCATCATGTACTCAGAGACGTTATTTGCCAGTTGTCCTTGAACGCTTACTTTGTATTCGTAATAATAACATCATGTATGATCAGGATTCAGGACAGACTCCGCTCCAGAGCGCGGTAACTGCCTAACTGGCCGCATTGTGTAGTGAATTTCACAATATTCACGAATATTCCAAATCAATCAAAACTAGAAAGAATCCTCCTTGTAGAATTAAATGTAGGTAGGTAGCTTGCTTCCGCGGCAACGGAATGACATGAAGTAGGTACTGTAGAAGGCGTAGACAGAGGTTGTTAAATAAATTACCAAATTACTTTTATAGTTTATATATTTTGTAAGGATTTTACAATATGCCTGCCTTCTGGGCGGCTACACTAGAATTGACAATCAAAACATATTCACTTATTTTCTATTCTAAATTCATTTACCTTTCAAGTAATACCAATTGCCAGTATTTTTATAGGCAAGTAGGTTGCCTTCTAGTTAAGCAGAGTCCTCACATGAGCTACGCCCCTACGAATAGACGCGCAGAATCATATGAAGTGCTTCTATTCTATGTCTTGAAAGGTTACATGAATCCTACCTTACCCTAACCCGAGCATTTACCTAATAGGGAAATCACATTTACAATTGAGGTACGACCCTTAAAAGGGGAAGGCTTAATCATGACAAACGAGTTATCGGACGCTCCGATATGTGCTTTTAACTTCAGTTGGCGTGCACATACGCACTAACAAATCAACGCCGTCATGCTTGAACCTCCTTGACCAAAACCCTAAAAAAGGGACAAGGCGTCCTCCCAACACAAGAATGATGCGTCAACTCACATCGACCCGGATGGGGTTTAATCTCAAAAATTCAAATAAGATACAATTGTTCGATCTCGTGCGTTTATATATTCTCGATCCAGCCTTTCCTTCTCTGGCCTACCAGAGAAGGAAAGGCTGGATCGCATCGAATTTCTAATCCTATTCATAGAGCTTGCACCAGGGTTTATTATTATAAATGCATTTATTTTTTAAACATCAGACATAAACTGGACCAATGATGTCAACTCGACATCCTTTGCAAAGGCTATGCCCCGTTAGCAAAGTCGGTTTCAGTTATGACCATTACTTTAAGAAACCCCCGGGGTTATGCTATTACCCTGGCTTGTGCCTATGCCTTAATCGCATAACCAAAAAACATTTCTTCGATGCGTGGCCAACGTTGCCAGCCTCTTCTTCCCCCTGCGGCTCACAACTCATCAGCACATCATCAGCACATGCAACGGAAAGAACTAATTTAATTATATATATCGATACTACTTGAGAATATCGATAAGAAAACTATCGATACATTTTTTCCTACTTTCCCATCCCTATTAACTTCAATATGTCAGATTTGATAGTTGTCATTCATATTTTTTTTCTTTTATTTGACAACGGCCTCTTCCTTTATGGAACCTTACTAACCTTAACCTATTCTTACCTATTTAAACCTATCTCTTATCCTACTCTAACATTACACTATGTCCCTAAATCGCCTAATAATATTTTTATAATTACATAATTTACATCATATGATCTAACTATTCGGTATGGGCCTTTATACAACCTACATAGTTTAATACTTCTATTTGTGGTCCGGCCTAACTAATCTGTGGCTAATACGGCGCATAGAGTAAAATTAAATTTAATTATGGTGTGAACACTGTGCTATAATATATTGTTTATGGCATTATGTGTCAAACCAATTCTTATAAGCGCGCATCGCAAATTCCTTCTAAGTTGGACCGTATTCATTTGCATGACATGAAAAGAAAACATTGGTTATTAAAGCACAAAATATAAGACACAACATTAAATAAATGATTTTGCATAATACAATATTTACAACATTTTATACCTGATCTTCTTTCTATAAAATTTCCAAAATTTGCATTTTACGAGTTCGAATTGCTTTATGTATTCGCAATGCAAAAATCTTTGTATAATGTTACATCTAAGGAAAATATGAAGTGAATTTTTCCTTGCAACAATCATAGTAATCTTACTTGAACCAAACCTTGCTCCCCAAGAAGTTTTATTAAAAATTCTTTTGAATTTAATTCGAATAATTTTTTTATTGATCGCCTTCTTTAAATTTATGTTGGCGCAATAAGAAATCTTACAAAAGACTCTTTTGAATTTCCTATGGATCTCTTTCGGTTTATTTCGAGCATTTTTTTTTTAATGGCTGTCAACTTCTTTCTTTTCAAAATGACTTTTATAAAATTTTGTTTTAAGTCAGATTGAGAAATTTCAATATTATTTTCAATTTTATGGTTAAAATCAATTGGATTAATGTGCATGTTAACATCCGATACATATTGGTGTCCCGATGGAACCACAACTAGTTGTTCCGACAAAATCTCATCACTGTTCTCTGCAAGACAAATGGAATTAGTTGAGTCAATTGGACTGGAACGATACATCACAATACCCGCGTCCGCGCACTCGCTGTTGGATAGGGAGTCCAACTCGTCGTCAGCCGGGCCGTCCGCACGCTTGTCCTGGAACACAGACTCCACCTCCAACTGGACATCGACGGGGCCGTCATCTCCGCTGGTCTGGTCACCATCGTCTTCGAACGTGCAGCTCCCTCCGTCGGTGTGATCGCCATCGCCATCAACTGCGTCGCCTTCTCCGTCAACGTGGTCAACGCTTTTTTCACTGCACTGTATATTGTTTTGTGTTTGTTCGTCCTTAATCACGATACTAGAAAATAAATGTGCATTAACATCCTCACACAATACATCAGGTTGATTTTTATCTGCTTTTATTATAGCAATTATTATGCGCTGTTCGCAATAACGGCATCTGCGGTGAAATATAGAGAATTCACTCCTCAAGCGATCGCATAACACTTCAAAGTCCATGTCATATTTAAAAATCATACGGTAAAAATAATATGCAGCCCCCTGCAGGAATCCTCCTAAGATCAGGCTGTAGTCGCTCTCTCTCCATTCATTTATTTCGGCCACTGACTTGAATTCGGTTAAAAATTCCTCTAGACAATACCCGTTCGTTCCCGTGTAATAACTATGCATCATGCTTGCTTTATGCTCAATAACACTAAATAATAAGACCACTTAGCTTTATTCCGGCTCTTCCTTATATTTCCATCCGCTTAAGAGAGGGAATAAGAGGTAACAACCCTCTCTGTTAAAACTTATCTCGCTTTATGTACGCCGATAGGGCTTCGTGCACTGTATATCGCCATGCACACGCGAACTTCTGTCTTCAAACACTTTCCTCGTTTTTCACTCACTTACTACGTATACTGTACGCCGTATACACGCGTATTTATTTTTATCTTCTGGGATTCTGTACCCGGCGCCTCCACCAAATGTAGAAGGCGTAGACAGAGGTTGTTAAATAAATTACCAAATTACTTTTATAGTTTATATATTTTGTAAGGATTTTACAATATGCCTGCCTTCTGGGCGGCTACACTAGAATTGACAATCAAAACATATTCACTTATTTTCTATTCTAAATTCATTTACCTTTCAAGTAATACCAATTGCCAGTATTTTTATAGGCAAGTAGGTTGCCTTCTAGTTAAGCAGAGTCCTCACAGTACCTACTTCATGTCATTTTATTATTCACTATAAGGGTTATCCTGTTTTACCCGGCTGCAAAGAAAGGGTTATGTTTTTCGCGCGTATCTTGTATGTAAGTATGTTCGTATGTATGTATGTAATATTGTTTATTACCTCATATCTTTCAAACCACTTGACGGATTTTTATAATTAAGACATCGTTAGATAGGTCTTGGCCGCCCAAATGTTCTTAGATAAGTGCCGTTAAAAAAAAAGAAACATGGCGGATTTTGGGCTCCATATTGTAGAGGTTGCAATTATTTTCTTCCTATCCCGTCGAGTAGGGTATCAAAATGAAGGGCTTTTAGAGGTGATTACAAAAATACATACCACGTATATGTTTAAAAGTATTTATAAAAAAAATATTCACTAAAAAGTTGTAAATGAAAAAGCTAATTTAAAAATCAATAACCCGACTGCTTAATAAGTGAACTAAAAAGCTGTAAACAAGAAAAAAACATGCTGTGCAGTCGGAGGATACATATTCGCGAACTGCCTGATCCTCCGACTGCACAGCACGATTTTTACTTGTTTACAGCTTTTTAGTTCGCTTCCTAAGCAGTCGGGTGTTTGATTTTTAAATTAGCTTTTTTATTTTAGGTTGGTACTTAGATATATAAAGAACAAGATTTATTACAAAAATGATTACTTCTAATACGTTAGGTACGTAGCATGGGCTACTTGAACAAATTTGATGTAGACTAGAATCTAACTTAATGGCAACTCGCAACTGACACTGCATATTAAAAAATAATTGTACCAGCGGTGATTAGGTGTGCGCAGCGACTCATACGAGTGTTCCAAGCCGCCATTAAGTTTAAATCAAACTTTACGAGAAGTGGAGCCGTGTAATCACAAGGACAAAAAGTAATTTATGTTATTATTTACGTATTTACTAACGGGACGTCGATTCAAACTTAATGATGTTTTAAAAATAAACTACTCGCTGCGCAGTACCTACCCTACCCCTCACCCCCGCTGTCACATGAAATTGCTAACGCGTAGTGGCTCACGAAGTATTTCGAGCCGTCATTAAGTTTGAATCAAACTGTACCTACTATGCGACGCGTAAACTCGGACGGCAAGCGGCACACGCTTCGCGTTATCTCTTATTTTATAACCCGTGCGATTTGAGTAGGCCCTAGCGCAATACGAGTCCTGTTCCAGCGAGGTATCTAGTTAATTCGACGTTTAAACAAGCTTCACAAAAAGTGATTTTAAATAATAGACCAAAACTTTAATATTTAAAATTACGCCTATTATAATTAATATATTTTAAATTACGCCTATAATAAATAATAACTGTCTTACAAAATGATTTTTACGATCGATATATAGTTTAGGACAAATTGTGAAAAACGCCATCTATTGCAAAGAACTCAAAACAAAACGGGAAGTCGATAGCTACTTTTAACTAATTTAACATACAAAGTCTTCACTTATCTTTTTTGTTCAAAAAACCTGATTAATGAGTGTAAATGGATAAATTAACATTAAAGAAGCAACTGTTGGTTTTTACTAAACTTATTTAAGCCTAAATCTGCTGTTAAACATTTTTAAGTGATTGTTACTTTCACATTTGTTACCTATGCTGCCATCTATGATCTTTTTTTAATACTAATTATAATTTGTTTGAGTTGAGACCCCATGGTTGGGTGCTCCATGGGACTGATGGCGGGGATACAAGACCAGTGCACTTCTTGAACATGAGCTTACACGTGAACACACCCGAAGAAGAAATGCATCAGGCCATTAAAGAACATTTCGCAATTGAAGCGCTCGGCGTGCAACCCAGAAGACCTACTACGGACTCAGAAGGGAGATCACTCGCCATCCTGGAGAAGACATGCCGAAGACTAGAAGACGGTCGATTTGAAGCTGGACTCTTATGGAAGAATGAAGAAGAACCAATGCCAGAGAGTTACACTGCCGCCAAGAACCGCCTCTTCAACATTGAGATGAATATAGACAAGGACCCTCAATTGAAGGCGGAGTATAACCGGCAGATCCAGCATCTAATCGACAGCAAGTATGCAGAAGAAGCACCTGATAGTCTAGAAGAGTCCAAGAAGACAAGGTACCTGCCTCCTTTCTCCGTGGTCCACCCTCTAAAGAAGAAAATAAGGATTGTCTTCGATGCTGCAGCCAAATCCAAGGGAAGAAGCCTCAACGACGCTCTACTACCAGGACCAGATCTACTGCAGTCGCTTTTCGGAGTTCTGCTGAGGTTTAGACAAGGACCCTTCGCAGTAGCAGCCGACATCAAGGAAATGTTCTTACAAGTCAGCATTAAGCCAAAGGATAGAGACAGCTTGAGGTTCCTGTGGCGAGGAGATCGTCGCGACGTGTTGCCCAAGAAGTACAGAATGATATCAGTCATCTTCGGGGCCACAGTCATCATCTCCAAGCACAGCGATCTACGTGAAGAATAGGAACGCGGCCGACTACAAAGAACGGTACCCAGAAGCAGCACGGGCAGTTGAGTTAAATCATTACATGGACGACTACCTTCACAGTTTCCACGCAGAAGAAGACTTCAGAAGAGTGACAGCAGAAGTGAACTTCATCCATAAGCAAGCGGGCTTCGAGCTCAGGGGTTGGGCCTCAAACCGACCAGAGCTTCTAGAAGAAGTGAAAACGGAAGTGACTGAGAAGACAGAAGTAGACCTTGGTGAGAAAGAAGAGAAGACACTGGGGATACGCTGGTTCACAGAACGGGACTCGATCGGATTCAGGGCAAACCTCCGGAACACACCAGAAGAAATAGCCAAAGGGTTCCAAGTACCTACCAAGAGGGAAGTCACCAGTGCAGTTATGTCGACCTTCGACCCATTGGGACTAGCATTGCCGGTTCTCGTCCAAAGAAAGAAGCTACTTCAAAGCATTTGGCGAGGCGGCGTCGGATGGGACGACGAGATAGAAGAAAAATAATACGAGGCATGGAAGAACTATTTGGAGAAGATAAAGCTGCTCCAGGACCTGCAGATACCGAGATGCTTGGCGCCACATCGCACCGAGGGGGAGCTGCACACCTTTACAGACGCCAGTGAGACGGCATATGCAGCTACAGTATATTGGAGGACAGAAGACCAAATTGGGACCTACCACGTAAGCTTAGTGGCAGCAAAAGTAAGAGTCACTCCTTTGAAACCGGTATCAATCCCAAGACTTGAGCTGCAGACAGCCCTCCTAGGGAGCAGACTAGCAGTCGGAGAAGAAATGGACCTGAAAATAAATAAGAAGACATTTTGGACCGACTCTAGCATCGTACTTTCTTGGATCAAGAAAGACCCAAGGACCTTCAAGACATTCGTGGCTCATCGATTAGCGGAAATAGAAGATCTCACCAAACCTCAAGACTGGAGATGGGTCCCTACAGCGCAGAACCCTGCAGATGACGCAACACGCGACGTACCTGAAGATTTCAACTGTAATCATCGTTGGTATACCGGGCCGAACTTCTTAAGAAGAGAAGAAGTTCATTGGCCAGCGGCAAAGACCTTCAAGAAGGAAGCCACCGGTGAAGAAAGGATAACGGACGTCGCAGCAGCAACGAGCGTCACCCATTCATCACCTGATCCTGAGAGATTTTTTTCATGGCCGAGGCTATGGCGAGCAACAGCACGAGTACTGCAATTTATAAAGCTCTGCAGAAGAAAGGAGAAGGTCAATGTCAGCAAGGCAGATCCTAATTGGCGAAAGACGTCAAGAAAACCCAAGAAGAACAATTCATGGCGACAACCGACGTCAAAAGTAATGAAGAATTACATAGCGTTAGAAGCAAACCTACTAGAGCAAGCTGAAATTCTACTGCTAAGAAGAAATCAAGAAAGAAGCTTCAAGGAGGACATCAGGTGTCTCCAGAAAGGAAAGCAAGTAGAAGGCAGCAGCAAACTGAAGAGGCTCGACGTAGTGTTAGAAGATGGACTTCTGCGGCTAAATGGAAGAATCGACGCGATACAGGGCGTAACCAGAGAATACAAACGACCCATCGTGCTCGACAGCAAGGATAGGACTGCAAGACTCATCATAGAAGAGTTCCACCGCCGCTATAACCATGGGAATCACGCAACCGTTATGAACGAAATAAGGCAACGCTTCTGGGTCAGGGATCAAGACAGTTCAGCATCAATGTCAGTGGTGCAGGACAAAGAAGGCAAGACCACAAGAACTTCCGACGGGCAACTTACCTGCTGAGAGACTGATGGACAGTAACCCACCATTCACGTGCACCGGCATAGATTACTTCGGGCCGATGACCATCACAGTAGCAAGACGTCATGAAAAGAGATGGGGCGCTCTGTTCACATGCTTAACAACTCGAGCTGTGCATATCGAGCTTACTCCCTCACTCTCTACCGACAGCATGATCATAGCGCTAAAAAGATTTGCTGCACGAAGATGAATGCCGAAGACAATTTACTCCGACAACGGGACTAATTTTGTCGGAGCAAATAAAGAACTTAAAGAAGCCTTAAATACGCGCTTAGACGTGGAGTTGCGGACACCAGCCCGTCTTAATCTAATCTTATCTAAAGAAGCCTTAGACAGCATTAAGCAAGAAACCCTCGCTACAGAAGCTAGGAAGATCGGCGTGCAATGGAAATTCATCCCTCCTGGTGCACCAAACATGGGCGGTGCATGGGAGCGTCTAGTGCGATCCATCAAAACCGCGCTAGACGCCACACTCCACAAGAAGCATCCACGGGAGGAAGTACTCCACACCCTCCTCCTAGAGGCCGAGCATATCGTTAACTCTCGCCCTCCCACTCATCTCTCCGAGAGCCTTGAGGAGGAAGCGCTCACCCCAAACCACTTCCTCCTCGGGCGGTCCTGCGGCGTGGCAAGAATCGGCAGCTTTGAAGATCACGAGCTTGTGGGCAGGCCCACTTGGAAGGCCACACAGCGGCTTGCCGACCATTTCTGGCAACGCTGGCTGCGAGAATACCTGCCAAGAAAGACTGCGAAGAGTACAAACGCCACAGACCTGCAAGTCGGTGACATCGTATTGATCGTCGACCACACCCTACCGAGATGTACTTGGCCACGCGGCAGAATCCAGCACGTGTACCCTGGACCTGATGGGCGAACCAGTATCGTCAACGTCGAGACCAAAGGTGGAGTGCTGCGCAGACCCAGTTCGAGATTGGTGCTGTTGGCGCCGGGAGTGTTGCCGAGTCTGGAGGACGGTGCGACGCACGAGAGGGAGAATGTCGGCGACGAGACATTATCTGCAAGCTAAAGTAGGAAAATAAAGAAATTTAGGCAATACCTACTCATGAAAGTACCTTAAGTACATATGTAAAGTACATAAGAACTGTATAAAAAGTGATAGTTAAGTATATCTAATAAGATTTCAACTAATAAGAAAGAATAAGTAAACAAATTGTAAGCGAGTGACAAGTACTTAGTAATGAATGATTATTTCTTAATAGACCCTAATTAGTGTTGTAATTGTTTTATTTTGTGTCTGATTAGTATGTACAATAGTACGTACTCATATTTTTAATGTTAAAAGTTAATGTATATAGTTTTTAAACGAATTGATAAGAGATATCATACACGTTGATAATTACGCGAGCAACTTGATACATGATTTTTTTTTATGGAGATATTTCAATAAAATTAGTGTCGAGTCTAAAACTAAATTATCTGTTTGAATCATGTAAATCGGTCTACGCGTTTTCGAGATATTCACATGTCTTTGAAATCAAAATGTAAACAAACCAAATATTTGATGTATTTGTTCTAGAAAGTGTTTAATTATGGACAAATCTGTTAATATTATTATTGTAAAAGTAAGACGTGGTCAAAACCTATCTTTAAAGCCTAAAATTGTAATGATTATGTTGAAATTTGAATAAATTACACAACTCCAAAGATTTCGGCTAACAGAAAATGAACGTAAAAATGGTCTCAAAAAGCGCGGTCGTCAATCCGGGAACGACGAGCGATATAAAAGACGGGCCACTGGCCCGGTGAATTCAGTCGCAGGCTCGCAGCTCAGCCACCGAAGAGGCAACAACTAGTAGGAAATCCGAAATCTGCGGAACTGGTTTTGGTCCATACCGAGCCGGATTGGTAATCACATGAAGATTTGCTAAAATCAGTGGATTTGGATAATAATTACCGAGGAGTTTTACCGAGGAGGTTAAAAGCCGGCAACGTGACTGTCAACAAAGGACTTCAAGCAAACTTACGGTGTTAAGAATATTTTAGTTAAAATATCATCACCCAATACTCGTTCAGGTAGTACTTAGGCATTTAACCATAATTAAGGATTTAAAAGGTTAGTGTTTAAATACCTACCTATATTGTTCAAATTAACATTTTACCTATTTGGATTGTGAATAGTTTTCTAGTACGTATCATATTTGATGATACTTATTTTGCAAATACGATTATATTATGCTCTTTTTTATTAAGTTCAGTAGATATTTGCTACATTTATTATTGTATAGCAGTATTTTTGTTAACTATTTATTTAAATAATTATGAATATGGTGTTAGATGGATATTGCAAGTCTTAAAGTCAAGTTATTCAGTTAATTAAACCGTATTAGTCAATTAAATTGATTATTATTGTAAATGTATTTCTCTAAAGTTCGACGTTAGGTAATTTAGTGTTCAAGTTTTGAGGAATTGTAGTTTAAATAGAAGTTTTAATTAAAATCTCATTTTGTATTCACATCATGTTTACAACAGGTAGAATTCACACATATTTACAATATCAACATTGTTGATTAAATTGTTATACCATAGTAGCTAAACGTAGGTAACTTTAATTAAGTTATTTAAGTATTGTATAAAAAGATACCTAAGTTGTTATTATACTAATTCCAGGTTGACTACATTCGATTCGCAGTATGTCCGAAGAAAGAGAACTAGTCAAAAAACGAGGAAGTATCAAGGCACGCTTAACTGCATTCATCAATTACCTTGATGCATCGAGTGACAAGGAGTTAACCAGTTGTGAGGTCAAGGAGTTGCAGTAACGAATTGGAAGAATCGAGTCTTTGTATGAGACATACATGTTTGATTAAATATCAGCATTTTTGGAGTTTCCTTGAAGAGTCACCTAAAATTCACCAACCACTTTTCAAGAAAAGCCGCCTTTTATTTCTTTGACTGTCAAAAACGTGGGTCCTTGGGTCGTCCTCGTACAACCCTATGCATTCAGGGGTGCGTGGTGACCACCAGCGGAGTCGCAAGGCTCAGGAATGCACGTCAAACATTAGTGGGATACTTTCCCTAGAGGCGTGGGTACTTACAACACCCAGACACCGTAACTCCACCGCAACAGTTGGTCCTTCGAGCCGGATCCCTACGAGAAGAAGCCAGAAGCTAGAAGAAGAGAAGATGTCGGTCACGAGGTCACAAAAGGATGCTCCCTCACGTCCTGTGTCCCGTCCTATCGAAAGGGATGTTACAGAAGGAGTGCCAGGGTCAGAAGGGGTCACGTCTGCCCCGTGGTGTCAATAAAGTCTGTAATATTAAAAAACAATAAATTTCAAGTTGACTTGCCTTTGAAACAAAATTTAGATAAATTAAACATGGGAGATTCATTCATAAGGGCTTTACAACGTTTTAACAATTTGGAAAAAAGACTTCACAAAGATGCTGCACTTTTTAGAGGTTATAAAGACTTTATTGACACCAATGATATTCAAATAAACAGATACGTTATACACTCACAAAACAATTGAAAAAAGTGTTCCGCGCAGCAGCGGCAGCACACATACACACTTTTCATTCATCTGACATTTCACTACAAGTTTAAAGGGATGGCTTGATAAAACCAACAAGAAAAAAGTGTTATTTAATATGCAAATTTTGTTCAGATTACATAAATATGTGTTATTTACAGTATATATTTTATTAATGTGCCTTGTGCTTCAACTTAAATACAGTCCACTATATCATCCTTATTTATGTGATTGTATTACCAGCGTCTACCACAGCTAGGCTATTGGTTGAAGAGAGATGGTCAGGTTATATTGAGCCTCTTTTACATAGATGATCTGAAGCTCTTTGCCGCCAGCAATCTTCAGCTGATGGAGCTACTGAAGGTAACTAAAACTTTTAGTAACGCCATCAGGATGGAGCTTGGTGAGGACAAATGTGCGGTCATGCATGTAAAGCGAGGGGAGATTGTGGAATCCGTAGGAATTCAACTCGCGGATTCCATAAACCAGAGATCCCTCTCTCCAAACGAAACCTATTAGTATTTGGGTATGTCGGAAGCTTTAGGTATCAGCACTACTGACATGAAGCAATCGTTGAAGGAACGCATCTTTGGCCGCCTGAAGAAGGTATTCAATAGCCTTCTTTCAGGCGGAAACAAGGTGCGCTCCTTCAACGGTTGGGTCATGCCGGTATTGATGTACTCTTTCGGCATACTCAAATGGATTCAAACGGAACTCGACGCCCTGGATAGGCGGGTTCGTATACTGCTGACTGCATATGGAATGCATCACCCACGATCGTCGGTCATGAGATTGTATATCCCGCGGAAGTGTGGAGGCCGAGGCTTTTTAAATACCAAAAACCTCCACATACGCGAAATATGCAATCTCAGGGGATATTTTCTACACACCGTCGTGGGTATGCATCGAGATGTAGTAGCAGTGGACAAGGGACTCATCCCGCTCTCCTTGGCGAATGAGAACTGGCGAATGAGAACTGGCGCAAGCCTGTAGTGCTTGACACTAACGACCGCAGGGAAGTATGGCAAATTAAGGAGCTTCACGGACGCTTTTTCCGGGCCCTACATGGGTCCGATGTAGACCAAGCAGCGTCCGTAGCCTGGCTGCGTTTCGGTGACCTCTTTGGGGAAACCGAAGGTTTTGTCTGTGCAATTATGGACGAAGTTATCATGACGAATAACTACCGGAGATTTATTGTGAAGGATGGCACGGTTGACATCTGTCGGGCATGTCACCGCCCGGGTGAATCGATCCGCCACATTATCTCTGGATGTTCACGTCTAGCTAACGAAGAGTACTTACATAGGCACAACCTTGTAGCCAGGATCGTCCACCAGCAACTTGCTCTGAAAAACACTCTTGTGGCATCGGAGGTACCGTACTACAGGTATGTGCCCGGCCCAGTTCTCGACAATAGCAATATCACATTGTACTGGGATCGGTCCATCATCACTGACAGGACTATTGTAGCCAATAAGCCCGATATTGTGGTGGTGGACCGCATCGAGAGGCGTGCAATGATTGTAGACATAACCGTCCCGCATGACGGAAACCTCGTGAAAGCCGAGAAAGATAAGCAAATCAAGTATCTTGACTTGGCTCGCGAGGTTGTCGACATGTGGGATGTGGACACAGCGATCTTTGTACCGATAGTCTTGTCAGCCAATGGTTTAATAGCCACGAGCGTCGACCAACACCTTAGGAGGCTCTCGTTGGGCGGCTGGGTCAAGGGCCTGATTCAGAAAGCAGTACTGCTGGACACGGCTCGCATTCTTAGGAGGTTCCTCTCTCTGGAGCCCTGACCACCGGTAGCTTGGACCTGTTCCCAATACCGGTGGGCCTCTATTTTCTATATTTTTAAATGTTTTTTTTTTATATTTTGTATGTTTTATAAAAATATTCAAAAATGTAGACAATAAGAAAAGAAACTGAATAAAGGATATAATAATAATGATTAATTCATACTTAATTTATAGATAATTCAAAAACCTAATTATGATAGATACCTATCTACATAAAAAAATATATTTTTATAAGACCTACCTACAGAAGGCCTCCTAAAAACAGGCACGGTAATGATATCTATATAATATCTAGATATATATATGTATATAATATAATATTTAGAAAGACTGATAAAAACATTACCCTACTTTGCGTCGCGCAGCCGGGTAAAAATACATCAACATCGGAGAACGAGTGCGTTACTCCAGCCAGATAGTGTCGAAAATCTGACGATATCTAATTACATATTGCACTCAGGTGACCCTGAGTGCAATATATAATTAGATATACAGCTTCTCTAATTGGTAAGCAGTATTTTAAATTTGATAAGCTGATAGTTTTTTAATTATTTGATAAAAACAGTTCCGGCTGGCGTAACGTTACCGTAGCCAGATCTTTTGTTTTCTAATGGGTATTTGGGTATGTTGAAATAAATGTTATCTAAATAATTAGATATCAATTAGAAATAAATGGTACAACTTAATTTGTATTAAAAAAATATTCGTATGTAATAAAACATATGGTGTTAAATACAGGTCTTCTGGTCCCAAGCCAGGAGTTAAAAACCGGGGCCCATAGCGGCGTTAGGACTCCTGGACCCTGTCTGAACCTGTACCCACGAAACTGCCGTAACGCAGCAGTGGAAAGCTAGGGATTTGCTCCTTATTGGGAGATCTCCTGGTACCTATCTGACAGGTGAAAGTGAGACGACTACAAGATGTATCAATAGGACTTACCTTAGATTCCTGCGGTAAACTCCTGGGGGTCGATCAATATCGTGCCGTGAGGTTAGGGATAGGAGAATATATATATAATAAAGGACAATGATTGGATGGGGACCACCAACGCGTTCTGATCCGAGCTTCGGCTTCCAGGCAGACACACACGCGTTTCCCACAAAAGCGCTTCGCTGCGCGTGAAAATATATTCTAAACCACCTTCAATGAAATTTGTAAGTCTATGATATTCACGTAACCTGTGTAAGTACCTACTGACACCAATTGTTTGCAATTTTACTATCACACCACCATTGTGGACAGTACAGGGTGCACTGCTGTCCACAATGTACTACTGTTAATAGGGTTCGTATGGAATTATTGGCACACAACTCGTTCGTATTGTTAACTGAGTTTTTAGCCCATACATACTGGATTTCCCCTTGTAAGATAAATAAAACAAAGTCATTTTCCTAACGATTTTAATAAACTCGTTTATAGTTGGCGTTTAAAACTTCAAAGAGGAAATGCCTGTCTCCTTCCGTCGGTAAGGCATGTATTCTCCGTACTAAATCATCATATATCGTACGTTCACACCGTTCATACAATCGAGGTAGATTCAATTCGTCATAAAGCTGCTTGATACGCTTCACGTGCTCTGGGTCTTTGCTGCCGTAGTATTTTTTGAAGATAGTACGCTGTTTATCGTTGCAGTGCTGCAACGCTGTCACAGCCACCCAGGTGCATTTACCTTCTTGAATATCTCTGGGTGTCTTTCCTGTGATCATTTCTTCGCCATATGCGTCCATGTAGTCATCCTTTAATTAAATACAGTAAATAATAATTTAGGATATATTTTTCCACGTACTGTACTTATGTTTGAATAACCATAAAAATAATGTAAAAAAACAGTAATGTATGTCTATGAGTTCACATTGGATTTTGATAGTATAGAATAGGGCTTTTAGCTTACACGTTACATAAATTATCTCTATGACAACCCCGGTAACTAAGTAGGTACTATGAAAGTTGCTTAGACTGTTTCCAAATCAGCATGAGTGTTCAACACTCATACGATGCATCTGTTTGAAATAGTAGAACTGCAGCTGTATTGCGTAAGTGAATACAGCAACGTAAAGAATTTCACCGCTATCCAATCGACTAAATCGACCAATCACATGCGAGATGAATGACGCGATGTGAATTTCTGTCTGTGTGATTGGTTGATTTGGTCGATTGGATAGCGGTCAAACTCTTTGCGTTGCCGTATTCACTTACGCAATACGGCTGCGGTCTATTGTTAGTTCGGGGTAGATTTGGTTTAATTTAAGGATTACGACGTATTGATGATTTGAGGAGTGAACATTGGCTCAAGTTAACTTTGATGACAGTCACTGTGGTGTCTGCAAATCCGAGTCGTAGAAACTACATGGTTGAACCCAATTTGAACATCCAGAGACTTACCTCATTTTCAATTCCTACTATAAGGGCTATTATACACAACAGAAGTAGTATTTAGTGTTTGGCTCAAACCTTCTTCTTCTTTTTCGTGCGATGAGGTGGCCACCTCTGGTATCAGAGTTGAATAAGCCGCCTGGGAACCCCTCAGGCCTACTCTGACTTGGCTATTTCAGACTAACATTAGCTATATAATTCCAGATTTCCTTACGATGTTTTCCTTCACCGTTGCCTTTGTTGACCTTTATAAAGTCACATTGGTACTTGCCCGGATTTGAACCCACGACTTCAAGCACGAGAGGCGAGGTCTTAGCCACTGAGCCACCACGACACTACCTCAAATAATAGTAATGAATAAAAGGGTTCTTCAGAAAGGCCAGATGCGCAGTACTCATAACCGGCGTGTATGTGTGACTAGATGTATGAAGTGAGTGAAGCAAAAGAAGTATGTAAAGATCGTAGCAGTTGGCGTTATGTAGTTTCTACCTACCCCCATGGGAAAAAGGCGTGATTTTATGTATGTATGTAATAAAAGATTTGTTCCATAGTAAGACTGCGCTGATCCTTTTATTCATA
The DNA here is from genome assembly GCA_964057195.1 of Orthosia cruda. NCBI lineage: Eukaryota > Metazoa > Arthropoda > Insecta > Lepidoptera > Noctuidae > Orthosia > Orthosia cruda. The sequence continues at coordinate 25,014,425 of OZ059835.1, read as the reverse complement.
TTAATGGGCTTATCTGCAGTCTTATTGCCTAAGGAATTCGGCAAAGGGCAAAGAGTATGAAAATCATTATATTTATCTGGCTATTAGCGTGCAGCGTGCCCGTACCACGGGCAAACATATTTGTTCGTGGTACCTCAAATGGGACTAGACTGAGGGACCACGGGCAAGTACCGAAATCGACCAATCACATGCGAGATGAAAGACGCCATAAGGCTTTCCGTCTATGTGACTGGTCGATTTTTCATAATCTTTGCCCTTTGCGTTGCTGATTTTTTTTTAATTGTGCGCACGGTTGTTGCAGTGGTTGAGCGATTGACTGCTGCGCTGCGTGTCGCGGGTTCGATTACCGCACGGGACCAATTTTTGTATGACCTACAGATAGTTGTTCCGGCTCCGGGTGTTGTGTATGTGAGTTTATATGTTTGAAAAGCACCCACCATACGGGAAGAAATTCCTAGTGTGGGCAAAGCTTTTTTATAAAAAGAAAAGAAAGAAAGAATACAAAAATATCTTAAATTTTATGTGTTACTTGAATATTTTTTTATTAAATTTGCACAATGTGGAAGCGTTTTTCAGGAGTCAGTCTAGTCTATTTATGTTGAAATGCCAAACCAAACTAAACACATACACAAATCACTTGACAGCTGACAAAATGGCCGCCAGTTAAAACAGTGTTGCCAATTTAAAGTTCTATACCTCTAAAAAAACACCCTTTACAACTGCCGACAGCAAATATCGAGCAGTTGGTCGGAGGAACCTCCCTTGCGAGGTTGAGGGACTGATTCTAAATTCGCATGTGTGTTCAAAACTCACGAGAAGTATTTTTGCCAGCTTGCATGCTGTACGGTTCCGGAATACACCTTCACGGTACCACAGATAATATAATACTAGCATACAGATGCCTCATCCCATACAAAGAAACCGTGCCGACGTAACTAGCGTTTTTCATTTGATAAAACTGATTATTTTTCTAAGAACATCGATCGTCTTCGGTTCTGTTCCACGGATATGGATATGGACGGTGTTATTATTGTATTTTTGTTACGTGTTTACAGTTTCAAAAATTAATTTATGTAAATGTGAACAAAACAAATTTAAAAAAATCGAATGCCTTAGAAATTTATAACCACGCCATCTATTGGAATCAATTTTAAATTATCCATTTAAGTAATCTTTGAAATGTGAATTAAGTGCCCAATATTCCTTAATTTTGTGCGTAGGAGAGTTAATTAAAAAAAGAAACATATTTTCTTTATTATCGTCTCTAGCAAATCTTAATATTTCACAAAACTCAATAACAAATCATAGCTTATCACGCCATCTAGTGCAATTTATTTGAACTAAATTTTCTTTCTTCGCGTTGGTTGCCCGTGCCGGTACTTAATAATTGCTTTGGGTTGAACTCTCGAATCTGTAGATCGTTCGATTTAACTTAGACGTTAGATGGACCAAAATTGTGAGGGCTGTCAAATATTGGTGATTCTTACCTGACATTGCATTAGTCTCCCAAATTCAATACAAATATCACTTAATTCTTCGGTAGCTTTCTTTTTCCCATTCTTGAGTAAAAGCAGAGGTACAAATATCGGTAATTTGAAGGTATAATAAGCTAATTTGTTTACAGCAATAGCGTTAAGAAGGTCCACGTTGAATACATCGAGATTGTTCTTCTTTTTCCTGTAGCTCGACCATAAATCTAAATGCTCACCCATTGTCGCTCTGTATACTGTCTGTAAAATAATTATATTTGATTTTAATCTAGGTAGGATGTGGTTTGGTGATGTTAAGATTGTCTACACGAGATTAAAATAAATAAAACAATACGTGTGTTCATTTGTACATACCTACCAATCTATTGTTTCAACAGTAGGTAGATACTTAGGTAAGTTTTAAATAATAATCACAAGTAAATGAGTAGTTATGAAGAATTCTGAGATTTTCTGATTTCTGAGAGTCCGTGTGTGATAGTGAATCCATTATGGATTCGAAATAAGGATACCCAAACAATCTGCCTTTTACCAACTATGTTGGGGTCGGCTTCCAGTCTAAACGGATTCAGCTGAGTACCAGTGTTTTACATGGAGCGACTGCCTATCTGACCTCCACAACCCAGTTACTGGGTAACACGGTACCCCTTGGCTAGACTGGTGTCAGATCTCAAGCTTCTGACTACTCGTAACGACTGTCAAAGATCTTCAAATGACAGCCGGGACTAACGGATTAACGTACTTGCCGAAGCACGGACGAAACTCGGTATGTTGAAATGATAACCCATCCACGGACCGACCTCGTCAAGCGTTGCTTCTGTTCTGTTGATCGACCCGTGCGGCTATTATTATTTAGCCATGAAATCCACAAAACAAATATATTGTCTATACCAAAGCTGCATATCTGGGCTGTTCTTACACTACTTAGCAAAATTACACATACTGTGGGGTACGGAACGCTAATTACTACGAAAATATCCAATCTATTTGTCTTCTACATTAAATATCCAGCCAGTCAGCCAATGGGGCGAGACTCCTTGTTCTCCTTGTCCTATTCTAAATACGGTGTACATAGTGTTCGTCTCATAACGTGCCATTAACTTGTAAATAATCTGTGTTGCTCGACAGGTATATGCATATGGGTCGGATGGGCGGTTCTACAGTAACACTTAAGCTAAAACATACATAACAAAAAAAGGACAAAAAAAAAAACCCGACTGAACTAAAAAGACGTACCTAAACAAGAAGAAAATCATGCTGTTAAGTCGGAAGATACGTATTCGCGAGCTGGCTGAATAAAAGCAGATGTATCGTCCAAATGCACAGCATGATTTTCTTCTTGTTTACGTCTTTTTACTAGACTGCCGAAGGAGGGTAATGTGTTTATTAGTCTATTTATTTTATTTCGGGATAAAAAACAGGAGTACAATTAAATGTGATATACAGGGTGTTTGGAAGGGTGCTGTACATACGCCTAGGGTAGAAACTAGGGATAGTCTGCTACCTACCCCCGCCCATTATATTGACCTTGGCCTCAAGGTTTTTTTTTAATTTATTTTTATTTTTTATTTGACTTTTTTGTGATTTTTTGACTAAAACTACCTGTAGCTCAAAATCTATCCATGGGACCGGTCGGCTAATGGTCTTGTTTTAATCGTTAGAGTCTTAGGGTCCTGCAAAAAATTATTTTACACCAGAAAATTGTGGAGAAGAAAAGTTATGGGGCCTGAAGTACCATAGTAAGGTAAAGAAATAATTTTAAGGGCAACTTTCTATGGGGTTTAAAAAAAACTAACAGGGTTGGAGTTCTTCTGATTTTTTTAAAACATCCTCAGTCCATGCCCTTTCTAACGATATGCTAAAAGTGTATTTATCACTTTTAGTTTTAAAGTTATTAATTAATTTCCGCAACTAGGGCACTTTTACCACCACGAGTCGACATTTGTAAGACAAATGTAATTTCCAGAATTTAAACCAGTTTGGCCTACAGTTGGCAAATTTGTTGTCTCACTCTTACACGAGAGCAACATGTAAGAGACAAAACATGTCATGTCATGTCTCTTTCGCTCTTGGGTCGACGGGGCCGGGCAGGTAACTCGTTGGGGTCTTTGTTAGTCAGTCGAGATTTACCCATCTTAGCTAACTTACGTACTTGCCGTTACGACGCTCCACTGTTTTCGTTAATTTTGTTGAGTTTGTTATTACTTCGTTTTTGTTAAGTTTTGTTATTTGTTACCTTGTTGTTGGCAAAATGGCTGGATTTACCAGTGAAGAGTACACCGACATGCTGGTGGTGTATGGAATGGCTGATTGCAATGGGCGCGAGGCACGGAGGATTTATCAAGAACGGTATCCTAACCGGCGAGTGCCTAACCACCAAACGTTTGGCTCAACTTATCGGCGTCTGCGAGAAACCGGAAATTTAAATTTCCGGGAACCAGCCGTGAACAGATTTCAACCAAATTTGGCTGCGGAAGAACGCATATTGGCTGAATTTGAGGAAGATCCGACCAGAAGCGTAAGAACCGTAGCCCGGACGCTTGGTTTAAGCGTGTGGAAAGTCTGGTCGGTTCTTCGCGAAAATGGACGTCATCCTTTCCACTACACCCCTGTTCAAGGTAATTTTTTACATAAAGTTTTTGTTTTTAGCTCTTATGTAATGAACTAGCATGTGAATTTCATAGGCAATTTTTAAATTAACATGAGCATGTGTGTGAGAGAGAGAGAAATGGAAAGACAGAGATAGCAATCAATGTTACATAGCTACTAATTCATAAGGAAACCGCTAACGTTGATATTTTTATTGTTTTAGGCTTAGAGGATAACGACTATGCAAGAAGGGTGGAGTTTTGCCGCCACTTGCTCCATACGGACGTGGAAGATATTTTTTTATAATTTTTTACGGAGTATTCTCTGGACTGACGAGTCCAAGTTTGACAAGGAAGGAATTGTAAATTACCACAATCTCCATCACTGGGCACCCAGAGATCAAAACCCGAGAGTCAAGAGGCACAGAGGTTTTCAACGAAGGTTCTCCGTGAACGTATGGGCAGGCGTCATCGGTAATCGGTTGATAGGGCCGCACTTTTTGCCAGACAACCTAAACGGGCAAAACTACTTAGATTTCCTCGAAAACGATTTGCCTGATTTAGCGGAAGAAGTGTTTGACGAAGATCGGCCCATAGTCTTCCAGCACGACGGCTGTCCTGCTCATTGGAGCCTAGCAGTGAGGAAGCTTCTGGACAACTGCTTTCCTAATTCTTGGATTGGTCGGGGTGGGCCAATTCCCTGGCCCCCAAGGTCGCCTGACCTTACCCCACTCGACTTCTACGTCTGGGGAAGGGCGAAAGAGTTGGTGTACGCAGAAGAAGTACCAACAAGGGAGGTTCTAATTAACAGGATCCACGCCGCATTCGATACAATGCGCGAGGAACTGCTGCTTAGAACGGTGACCGTGGAGATGAGGAAGAGGTGCCGAGCATGTTTACAGGTCAATGGTCATCAATTTGAACAAAATTTGTAATTAATTAAAATTAGTAATTAATTAAAATTTGTAATTTAATGACATTAGTCATTACCAAATTTTTTGTTTCATTTGCCATCCTTTTACGATCGAACACATTTAATTTTCATTAGTTGAAATTTTTGCTTGAAGTGCCCTAGTTGCGGAAATTAATTAATAACTTTAAAACTAAAAGTGATAATTACACTTTTAGCATATCGTTAGAAAGGGCATGGACTGAGGATGTTTTAAAAAAATCAGAAGAACTCCAACCCTGTTAGTTTTTTTTTAAACCCCATAGAAAGTTGCCCTTAAAATTATTTCTTTACCTTACTACGGTACTTCAGGCCCCATAACTTTTCTTCTCCACAATTTTCTGGTGTAAAATAATTTTTTGCAGGACCCTAAGACTCTAACGATTAAAACAAGACCATTAGCCGACCGGTCCCATGGATAGATTTTGAGCTACAGGTAGTTTTAGTCAAAAAATCATAAAAAAGTCAAATAAAAAATAATAATAAATTAAAAAAAAACCTTGAGGCCAAGGTCAATATAATGGGCGGGGGTAGGTAGCAGACTATCCCTAGTTTCTACCCTAGGCGTATGTACAGCTCCCTTCCAAACACCCTGTATACTATCTAATTAAACAAAATACTTATTATACTAATAGCAACATTATCCACTTATTACTAATTTGATTATTATTAATGCTACGTGTTAAAAAAAATGAAAAGAGAATACATGAGTGAATGGAGTGAACGATAAATCTTTGTAACAACGAAATTTATTTAACAAAAAGAGAAGAAAAGAAAATAAAACACTTAATAATTTATAAAACTAATTGAGAAGAGAATCTACTACAGATTTCCTAAATTGATGTGCTGTTAGATTAAACTATGTTTGTATGTATGTTTGTTCTTTTGTGATGAGATGATTCTTAATCATCACAATCGGCCAACTTGTTTGGTCTCTAGAACGCCACATACGAACAAACATACATACATAGACTGATGAATATATTACCCTCCTTCGGCAGTCGGGTAAAAATACCAGCCTGTTACTGCCACATTGCAGGGCAAAGATCTCTTCTCATACAGAGAAGACACAAGCATTTGTCACCACGGTTGTTCATTTGAAACTAATATAAACTGTAAGTTCCTCTCGATGTTATCCTTCACCGATACCAGCGATGTCAAATTGTACTTAAAAAGTGACACATACCTCATTAAAATATCTTATCAAATCAGCGTAAATATGCGTTTGACCGAAGTATAGATTCAGTACTTCTAACATAGATTGGTACAGGAGTAAAGCGTCGTTGACACCGGAGAGGCCCACATGTTGGTGGAGGTGCCAGCACGGCTTGCCACGCCGGATTGTTGCACCATCTGCTATGTCATCCAATATCAAGAATTTGGCCTGCATCTGTTGAAGTAAGATAATCGAATTAAAGTTAACTAAAGATTTACTTAGGTAGATGTATAAGTATAAGTTAACAAGTTTTCGCTAATAAACAAACTTCTTCATTTTTTTATTTTATTACTCGTAAAAGTTGTCAGCACGTAACTTGTCTCTTTGGTTACCAAGCGGGACGCGGGGAACGTTTAGCACCGTTCTGAGTGTGCGATTGGTTGGTCAGAAGACACAAGGCTCGACTGACCAATCGCGTCGCGTCCACGTTCAGTCCGCTCTATATGGTGGTTTCAGTTCGAAAACTTTGTGCGAACTTACCACTCCCCCCTCCCCCTTCTTACGCCAAAAAGGCCATACGCCAAGTTATTTGCCGACAACTATATTAACAGTTTATACCACAAATACCTACAAATTTTGATTAAACATATAGGGTGTTTCAGTTAGAGTGCACTTTTTAAAATTGTTTTTTTTTTCATGCCAGTGGCAACTCTGAAATTTGATTGACCTCTGTTTATTCCGATTATTAGTATAGTATATATATAGTAATGGCCTGTCATCGGAACCGTGGGGATCATTTGCCGGATATTTTATTCCATACCTAATCGGAACATGTCTTCTTTACAATAAAATAAAAATATCACAACTCTGTCATAAAATACCTACTTGTTTTTATTTTAAAATGAAAATGTGCACTCTTACTGAGACCCCGTTTACATAGGTACGTAAAATTAGTAAAAAATAGAAAATCAGGTAAAAATAATACAGCCTACATAAAATTGCATCAAAATAATAAAAACATTGTCAAAATTAGAATGAATAAAAAGTAAAAATTAGAATTAAAAAATATTAACTAATACAATAAAAAAATATCAAGAGAATATAAAATATGGTTCATGACAATGCTATTGTGCTGGATGTGGCAATGGACTAGTGTAAATATTAAATCTAATTAACGATTAAATAACTTAAGTAATCGTACCTACTCGTTGATCACGATAAAAAAATATGATTGTTGTAGTTTGGACCAGTTTCGAGAAATCGATCACTAATATTGTTTTGTCGGGTACGTATTAAAAGCCCGAAATTTCATAATACCTATGACTGAAATACCGACGTCCAAAACAACGAAATTCAAAATACCGAAAGTTTTAAACGCCGATAGCCGTTATATCGAAACATAAAATACCGATGTCTAAATGACCGAAAGGATGAAATACCGAATTTCTGCGAGCAACTTGGAAGTAGCGTTGAAAACTTCTAATCTAAGATATGGATCTTCGGGATTTTAAACTTCGGGATATGGATCTTCGGGATTTTAAGATTTCGGGCAAAATAACTTTCGGGATTTAAAACTTTTGACCAAACAATCAATCGGCGTTCAATTCATCGGGCTTTCATCCATAGTTATTTTAAAATACGGTCTTTTAAATTTCGGTATTGTAATACGTACCCGTTTTACCCCACCGCTTAGACCTCAGGCCGTGGCTAAATTATATCTGTTAATGTAGGCTGCTGGTTATTAAACATACCTTAATCTCCTTAATAAAATATACGATAAATTTTATTAATCACGATTATGACTATTATATTAATCGTGATTAATTTAATTACGATTTAATTAATCAAATTAACTAATTTACGATTAATATCGTAATTGTTTAAATCGGTTAGTCAATTTGAATAAATTCAATTAGCCCATTTCAGGCCCATTTTATGTCACTGCAATGGGCTGGTAACTACGTATATTGTTGTCTATCTGATAAATGACTTACCATTTCTGAACACCAGCCTAAAACGCGAGCAGAATGTTGCATTTCTTCTGAGAAGTGTTCGGGTTCTTCAAACATTCTGTATCCAACGGAAACCATTAACCCTCTGCCAAGTTTCCCTCCTCCCAACATGTATTCTAATAGCTGTAACAATAATAAAACAATAGTCCAATAAAGAAAGTTGCTGACAGGTTCTTGGCACAATATTTTCCCGCAGGATATGCGGTTAACCTAATTTCGAAAGACAATTCGGCAGGGAAAAAGGCATTATACCATGAAAGAGTATAAGTATAATTAAGTATTGCCATAAAATATTGGACACTTTCATTTGTGAAGAGACTCTTTTCGAAAGGGTCCAATAATTCACTTACGCGATCAGGCTGCAGGTTTGCATGGCACGCATAGCACACGGTCCTGAAATCTGGAGCAACCAACAGTAAAAAAAAATTGAGAAAATCTCTCTCGCTCCTTATTTTGCCACTCATTTAAAAGAAAATAAGGTCAATATACTAACCTTTTTTGTCCAACTTCCAACTTCAGGCAGATCAGCTAGCTTAGGACTCGTAACTACAGAGTTAATGACTTCAGGCAGGACATCTAGAAAGGCTTTCCTTTCCGTGTTCATATTAAAACTTGGTACACTAGATCCATCAGCACTTCTATGCAACTGTCTTAACTGGGTGTAAAGAACTTTGTTACGACGGATTAACGCAGCCATGATCTGTCTAGCCAGGTTAAGTCACATGCAGGAAATGAGGATACGATCAATGATTATGATTTATATACGGAGTTTCCCAAGCGTAATTTGTTAGGTAAGATCATGCATTATTAATATCACTCGGATTATATATATTTATTTATTAATTTATTATATTCTTTATTGTACACCACACAAATATATATACAGGACAAAAAATCATAAAAGCTAGTGTACAATGGGCGGTCTTATCGCACAGGGCAATCTCTTACAGACAACCTTTGGGTGGACTGAACGAGAGGAGAGGAATTTAGGGTTGTCAGTGTACAACATATCTTAAATAATAATACTTAGACATAATAACATAAAATACATACATATAATAATACATAATATACTAATAAATAACAAAAATATCATAGAGAAGGGAGAAGACTAATTATAGTGAAAGGAAATGCACCTTCACCATTTTTTTAAATGTTGGTAAGGATTGAGCATGCCTCGCGGGTACTTATTTAGACCTTGGGTTTACCTGCTTGGATTTTAGAAAATGACTCCTTACCTATTGCAAAAATTTGGTATTACATAAAATAAAATTCACCTCTAAAGGTAGAAAAAAACTGAACATATTTATTGAACATTTTACCACTGAACTTTCAATTTTGAACCGAGGCCGAGTTTCCCACCTTTAAATTTTTGCAGAATTAATGTGACAAATTGTCAAGCACGCGTTATCTGCTGTGATTGGCTATTGAAAATTAATTCAACCAAAACTGTGCTTGACAATTTTTCACATCAATTCTGCGATAATTTATAGGTGGGAAACTCGGGGCGAGTCTGTGGAAATTAAGTATCTAAACTGAAAAGCGAAAAAAAAACCTTTTTAACAATATTTTTTTTGGTAAAATGGTTTTTTTTTCGCTTTAGCGACGAAATAAGATACTAAAAAGCAAAAAATATAAAAAATCTTTTAGTCTAGCATTTCGAGGCGGCGCGGCGCGCGGCGCCAAACAAACCATTAACTAAGATCAACCTAGCTACAATCATACTTTTTTTTTTTTTTGCTTGGATATATGCTCATGCATACTGCACTACCACGGGGAGATAGTACAGTTATGTGGGACTCTAAACCACTAAAACTCCACGGTGTCCTCCTGTGCCGCTTATGGCGGGAACACGGGAACGCGTAAGCATACATCCGCGAACCCGCCGCGGCTGTTCGTCTCCGGACCCTCCTCTGGGGGTGTTGGGGCGTAACTCCCAACAGTGAAAATGTTATGTTGAACTTGTTATGATGAATGAGTAAACAACCGATTGATATAAAGGTTTTATTGCTACTAAAAATAACATATTATAATGTAATAGTGTACAATTAATGTTGAGCTAAACAAACTGCAACGTTTCACTGTAAGTAGGACGTATTAGTTAGGGTCAATGTACAGCGTAGCTCGTACATATTGCCCACTCACAAAGTTAACTTAAATGTACATCGAAATTGTTCAAAATCAAGTTAGATTATAAAACGTAAAAATGTAAATACAAACAATTTCATAATTTATTACGGTAACTCACAACGCGCAATAGGCGACGTTGCTTTATTGAGTGTACGTGCACTCGATAAGTGCGCTGCGTTGATGTTTTCTGTGACGTCAAATAAGGCGTTGTCCACGATGCTCGCTGTCGACCTTCTTCGGGGCATCGGATTGGGAATAGATGGAGCTTCTGGTTTCTTTTGACTTGCCCAATGTTTGCGTAGGCGGTTGTAAGCGTATATTACACCCGCAAATGTTGCGGCGGCAGCCAATAGGTAGATGACAACGTATTGGTGGATATCATGGTGTGTTGCATGATCTGACATGATGTCTTCGGATGTTGCGGCTTTCATTTGTTCTACTTGTTTGCCAAGCTCTTGCAGTAATACTCTCTGCTCTGTTACCGTCTCATTCTCGTGAAGATGATTCAGAACCGGTACAGGTAAGTTTATGATATTGTTGATTGAAGGAATTTCTGCTGGACCTGCGTCGACTTGGGCTTGAATTTTGTTCATTTGTTGCCTTTGGGGATAAACAGCAAAAGTTTCACTACTAATTATGCAATCGTCATTGAGTGTTATGACTCCGGCCTTGTGTAGCAGCTGCGTTGAAACTTGATGCCCACAAATAATACGTATTTTGCATTGTTGACAGCAAAAATAGAGGAAATTATTTGCATTGTTTAATTCCAACCACTTGTCTCGGCAGGTTTCATGTTTTGTTTCGCAGTGAAGAGATTCCTTGTCCTTCATGCAAAGGCTCTCGTCCGACTTCATGCGGTATACTGGTTTCTGTAGTGGACACAATTGGGTTGTCGCGTCATGTTGCATGCATTGATGTATTTCGGATTCCGTCATTGGTATGTAGGAGTCCTTTTGAATGTTTATTGCTAACATTTCAGCAATAGGTATTAGGGTGACCATATCCACGTCATTGTTTTTCGGTACTGGTATTGTTCGGTAGATCTCGAAGTTATCTCTGCTGATTAGGGGTACCTTTACCTCGATTATAAGGTATCGTTCGGTCATTTTCGCCTTTACTTGTAAGAGATGATACAGGTGAAATAACTCTGTTTGAATGTTGGTGATGGGTAGGACCAAATCCTTGGATAATTGACCCGAGATTTTGTTCAATTCGTCCCGAAGCTGTTCCGGTGCGATGAGGTGTAGGTTCATCTTGCCGTTATATATGTTTGTTACCGTGTCTATGAGGGTCTCTTGGACGTTTCTGAGATGCTCAATTAAGCTATTTGCCGTAATAGCTGACATCACAAATTCAATAGACAGTTCTTGGGAATTCAGTTCCTTCTGGAGGTTGTTCGTAAACCTTTCAAGGTTTAGCAAATGTTGGTTAAACATTTTGTACTGTTTTTCAACTGCATCTTCCGACCTCTTCAGTAAATTATATTCTGATTCGATCACGGATGTTTGATTTCTTAACAACAGTGCCAGGTGTTTCTCGTTGGCCTTGACCAGGTCAATGTCTTCTTGATATTGTTTCGCGAAGTCATCATCTAATACTCCGAACAGGGAGCGCGCGATGGAACCGACACCGTTGATAAGCCCGCGTTTGTTTCTCGTATTCACTCGGCCTTGCGGATTCAGCAACATATGGTTGTAGTGTCCTATTTCGTCGGTCGAGTGCTGTAGTTGTGTTAAAATTACGTTACATTGTGTTTTCTGTTTTATTTTCTCGCAGATGGTTTCTAGATGATTGGTGAATTTGCTAGATATTGCTATACCATGCCAGTAGGGCTTGACGTCATAGTACACGATAATCTTCCACTCGCCGCGTATAAGCTGCATATTGGTTACTTTGTCAAAGTAAAGGCCTTGTTGAAGCTCGACGATGTTTGTTGTGTTAGCGGCCGCGACGGGATTTAGCAAATACAGCAGTGCCATGACCAATCCGATGAAGTTTATTTTTCTGTTTGTTGTTTTGCATCGTCGTGAACTTTGCGACTCGCTGTTAGCCTGTAGGTATGACTCATTTTCATTTGTTTTTGTTATGTTTTGTTGTTCGACATTTTCGTCACTGTTGATAGGCAAGACGGATAGTTTTGTGACAGGCCTCTTCATATGCCCGTTTCTTGTTTTTAGGCTAACGACCCGAACGTATCCATCATTCCCAGGGTGAAGTTCTGTTATTCTCCCCATGAGCCATTTCCCGGCTGGTACATGATCTTCATGGATTACCACCAGATCGCCTATCTTCAGATTTTTCCGTGGTTCCTGCCACTTTGATCTGGCTGATAGCTGGCACAAATATTCGTTCCTCCATCGTTTCCAGATTTCTGCGAAGATCTTTCTTGTTAGTTCCCATCTTGTTCTTGCATCTTCCATTGTTTCTATGACTGTCAGCCCCGATCTACCCGATAAAAAGTGTGCTGGCGTCAGACAGTCTAGATCGTCTGTGTTTTCACTTAGTGGACACAGAGGTCTGGAGTTCAAGCAGGCTTCCAGTTTTGTTAGGATTGTGGAAAACTCTTCAAATGTTAGTTTTTGTTCTCCTACTACTCGTTTCAAGTGGTGTTTTAGGCTTCTGACTGCTCGTTCCCACAAACCTCCCGCTGATGGCCAAGCGGGGGCATTAAAATGCCACTCAATTGTCATCTCCGCGATTTCCTGTTGTAGTTGGATGCTTTTGTATGTTTGTTCAATTTCCTCGTATTGTTCTACGAGTTGTCGGTTTGCTCCGACAAAGTTTGTCCCGTTGTCGCTGTATAAGTGACGAGGGGCGCCTCTTCTTGCTGCCATTCTGTTGAGGGCTGCCAAAAATGCTGAACTGGTGAGGTCTGACACCAGTTCGATATGCACAGCTTTGGTCACCATGCATATAAAGACTGCTATGTAGCCCTTTGTTGTTCTTGCTCCTCGGCCTTTGTTCATTTTGACGTCCACAAATCCAGTGTAATCTACCCCAGTATGGTAAAAGGGCGGCGCTTGATTTGCTCTTGCGCTTGGTAGATTACCCATCAGTTGGTGTTCTTTTGTTGGGTTGTTCTTGCGGCACGTCACGCATTTTCTGATTTGCATCTTGGTTGTTCGGTTCCCACCGACGATCCAGTACTTCTCCCGTAGGTGTGATAGAGTGAGTCTCGGGCCGCCGTGAAACGTCATTCGATGAGCTTGGTCGATGAGAAGATGTGTCAATCGACTGTCGTGTGGAATGATCATCGGATGTTTCATGTTTTCGGTTAGCGATGCGTTTTTCAATCTTCCTCCCACTCGTAGGATGTCTTGATGATCAATGAACGGAGTGAGGTCTTTTATTTTACTGTTAGCCTGCACCCTGTTATTTTTCTTTAAATGACAAAGATCTGTGTCAAATGATTTTTGTTGAGTTTGTTTTATGAGCACCTTTATTGCGTTATTCAATTCGTGCAACGTCAGGTATCTCGGTAGCTGTCGCCTTTTCGGGTTCAATGCTCTGAGTATCCATGCGACAATGCGAATAATATGTTCGATAGAGCTGTGATTTTGCAATAATGTTTCCACAATGCTCGTATTTTCTATGATGTGTTGAGAATGTTGGGATACATTGGCTTGTTTCCGGACTGTTTTTTCTTCTTGGTCCGTGTTATAATTGTGTTTTTCTATGTTCTTTGTTTTAAGCAATGGTAGCCATGTAGGTCCATGCCACCATAATTGATTTTCTTTCAGCTGACTAGCGTATTGGCCTCTGCTTGCGGCGTCAGCGGGATTTTCCTTTGTATTAACGTAGTTCCACGATGATCGTGGTATGACGTCAGTAATACTTCGTACTCTGTTTTCTACGTATGCTTTCCAGCGGGATGGGTCTCCTTGTAACCAACCCAGGACCACCATGGAATCAGTCCAGCCGTAGACGTGTACTTCATATTGATTCAATGACTGTTTGACTTTGCGCATTAGTTGTGATAGAAGGTGCGCTCCATTCAATTCCAGTCTAGGCAATGTTGTTGATTTTCGGTGTGGTACAATCTTTGACTTTGCAGCGACCAGTATTGTTGATGACTGGACTCGTGCATAGATGACGCAGGCATAGGCATCCAGGGAGGCGTCGCTAAACCCATGTAGCTCCATTGTCTGCTTTCCGCCACACTTAAGCCATCTAGGTATTTCGCATTCGTTTATCGCTCTTATATCGGCTTGTATCTTGCACCACTCCACATGTATGTTATCGGACACTTCGTCGTCCCAATGTAAGTTGCCATCCCACAGTTTTTGAAATAATAATTTCAATTTTGTTGACACGGGGGCCAGCCAGCCGAGTGGGTCAAATAGTTTGGATATTTCGGCAAGTAGGCTTCGTTTTGTTTGTTTCTTGTTTACGTCAGAAATTGTGCATTGAAAGGTGAATTTGTCCTCTCTTGAATTCCAGCACAGGCCTAACGTTTTTTGTGTATTTTCTGTTTTGAAGTTGAAGACAATCTTATCGTTGTGTTGTTCGGAGATATCTTCCAAAAGTTCTTGATTGTTTGCTGACCATTTTCTGAGGTTAAACCCTCCATTTTTCAGTAACTGTTTCAGATCCGCGATCAATTGCTTTCCTTGTTCGATTGTATGTGTCCCGTGAACGAGGTCATCCATGTAGAATGATTCTTCCAGCACTTTTGAAGCCTCCGGGAACTGTTCATGTTCATCTGCCGCCAGTCTCCTGAGCGTCATCATAGCTAGGAACGGCGCTGCCTTGGTTCCGTATGTTACGGTTGTTAATTGGTATGAGCGGATAGGTTGTCCCAGTGATTCTCGCCATACAATTTGTTGTAGTTGTTGGTCTTCAGGGGCTACCCAAATAGCACGAAACATCTTCTCAATGTCCGCTGTAAACGCATATTTGTATTGCCTCCATTTCATCAGTAATGTTTGTAGGTCCTGTTGAAGATTGGGACCTTTGTACATGAGGTCGTTCAAACTGCATCCCGTTGACGTTTTTGCTGACGCATTGAACACCACTCTGTACTTTGTTGTTGTTGATTCAGCGCGTTGCACGCCGTGGTGAGGTAAGTAACACTCGAGTGTTTTGTTGCTAACTGTTGATTGCTTCATATGACCTAGATCAATATATTCAGCCATGAAGTCTTTATAGGCCTTTGCCAGGTGTGTTTGTTTTTCCAACTTTCTTTCTAAAGTTTTGAATTGGGCTACAGCCATTGGTTTGGACGAACCCAGTCTGCTCTCAAGTTCTTTCTTCATCGGCAGTCTGACTTCGTATTTCCCATTCTCCAGGCGTTGCGTAGTGTTGGTGTAGTATTCAATGCATGTTTCATTTTCCACCGATAAATTGGATTGATCGGTGATGTCTTCGGTTTCCCAGAACTGTTTGATATCTTCAAGATTGTTTATGACCACATTGCAGTGGAAAGTTTTGACATTTCCGCATAGAAGCCAACCTAGGTAGGTTTGTTGTGCGATAGGTTGAGTGGTGTCATCGCCCTTTATTATGCCTCCTAGCATGATTTGCGAATAAATGTCTGCTCCAAATAGTAAATCCACCTGACGGCTGTTATGGAACTCCGGATCTGCTAAATGGATGTTCTGTATGTGGGACCAAGATGGTTTTGCAAAGGTCTTATTCGGCAGGTTCTTAATCAAGTTATTCATAATGATGACAGTCGTTTGGAACTTGAAGTCGTTGTAGACAGAACTGCAAGTAATTGTTGTCATTCCTTTGCAGTGGTTTTCCTTCTGTCCAACTCCAAAGATGACTCCTTTGCATCTCTCGCGCTTAACTCCTAGAAGTTGAGCAGCATGTTCGGTGATCAAAGATATCTGAGAACCTTGATCGATGAGGGCTCGCAACTTGATTGGGGTCCCATCGGCTGTTTCTATGTTTACTACAGCTGTCGCTAGTAGTATCTCCGAAGTATCATCATCCTTTGATACATGGGAAGAATTTGTTTGTTTTTCCGTTTTGTTCGTAATACATGCATCGTGTAGCAATGTATTATGTTGACCCGAGCACTTGCGACATCGGTAAGCTGACGTACATTTCTTTCCGTTATGGCTGAACAGACAATTTACACAAATGTTCATTTTATTTACTGTGCTAAGTTTTAAGTGATTCGGCATTTCTAAAAACCTTGCACAATTGTACATGCCATGTTCGTCATCGCAAAGGGGGCATCGGAATGTTGACGCATGGAACGATTTCGTAATTTTCTTGTTGCTAGTTGCTTGATTACTGCTGTATTGTTTTTTAGAGTACAAAGTATTTTGATGTTGACTCGATGAGGTATTTGGTTTTTGATTGTTTTCTTGTTTGCGGCGCGATGCTTCCAATGATGTAAACTTCCCTTCTAGGAAATCTAGCAGATCTTTCAGTATTGGCAGCTTTCGGCAGTTCTTCAGCGATTCGTTGTACTCTGAGTGTGTGTCAGCGTCTAATTTTTGCGATAATATATGTACAATTATCGGATCCCAGGTGTCGATATTCACTCCTAAATTCTTTATCGCATGTAGGCATTCTATGCTGACGTCATGGATTTTCTTTATTTGGGCCACTGTCTGTTGTTGCATGTTTGGTAAATTGAACAGCATGTTGATGTGCGATGTGAATATAAGTTTTTCATTATTATATCGGTGATTGAGGATATCCCAACACACCAGGTAGTTATCCGAACTTATCTGTAGATGTTGAATCAAGCGTTCCGCTTCTCCTTGCACCTTACTCTTCAGAAACTGCATCTTCTGAGCAGATGAGAGGGAATTGTTGTTGTGTATTGCTTCCGTAAAAAGGTCTTTAAATGGGATCCACTGGTTGTAGTTACCATTGAAGACTGGTATCTCTAATTTCGGTGTTGTTTTCTCCCGATGAGTGCCGGACCACATTTTGGTATTCAAAGCCTTTTTTAGTTCCTGGAACTGGTTTTCATACCTGGTGTAGCGTTCTTCATACACTGCATTCTTCTCTCCGTTGGTTTCATACTCTATCTCCCAGTGAAGGTTGTCAATAGCTGACCAGCGTGTTTGCAGTGTTTGCAGAGCGTCTTGAAACTCCCATTTTTCAGACAGGAACTCCACGTGTATGTTCGCGACTGCTCTCATGAAGGCTTTGAAGTTAGCGGTCTGTTTGCGCATCATATCGTCCAGCTTGCTATTGGTTCCCGTGTCCTTTTTCGCGGTGTTTTGTTGATCTTGCCGAGGAGGAGGAGGAGATGGTTCTCTGTTTTGTTCGTCTTGATTGCCAGCTTGTTCTGCCTCACTCTCCTGGGCTTCTTGTTCCTGTTTTGTTTGTTCCGAAGTACCTTCCCCTGTTTGTTGGTTGGCACTTCCCAATGTTTTTGGTTGTACCGACTGCTCCCTCGGAGAACGAGTGAGAGTCGTAAGTTGTTGGTGTTGTTGCAGAATAAGCTCCTTTACTTCATTGTAGCACTGCAGAGTTATGTTATAGCAGTCATTACTAAAGTACGGATGACTTACACTTTGTTCCGTGGGCCGGCGGTCGTGATTGAACTGAAATTCTGACCACAAGTTTTCCAGCATTGCCTTACGGCGTTTGAAGTAGTCAGCGTTCTTTCTGTCCCAACCATCCTTCTTGATATTTATACCGATCTTCTTTATGCCGTCGTAGAGTTCGTTCTGCTTCTGGTAGAACTCAGCTGCCGACATGATGTTTTGTTGTTTTTCTTGTTGACTTCAAATGAACTCTTCTGTTTCGAGCGTTGACTGTTGCTCCACACTCTTGGTTCTTCGTATTGTGCAACCTTCTCCTCTGCGGTATGCGCCTTCTCAATTGGTTACTGGGGCGACTCGCTTCTGAGAGACCAGTCCAACCGATTCGCGACCGTAAAAGATGTAAATTACACAACACTAAATTGCTCGAAGGACCATATGTTGGGGCGTAACTCCCAACAGTGAAAATGTTATGTTGAACTTGTTATGATGAATGAGTAAACAACCGATTGATATAAAGGTTTTATTGCTACTAAAAATAACATATTATAATGTAATAATGTACAATTAATGTTGAGCTAAACAAACTGCAACGTTTCACTGTAAGTAGGACGTATTAGTTAGGGTCAATGTACAGCGTAGCTCGTACAGGGGGTTTACCCCGCATCTTCGGCGCACCAGAACACACTGTACGCCGTGACCACCCCAGGGACCAAACCAGCACATGGGTGCCAGAGGACCCCGTGTATGGCACCCTTGGTCCCCCTGTGACGGTCAGGACAGTGGCCCCGCCACCTACCACTTTTCGGCCGCAGGGGATAGGGAGAACGGCCATCGCTATACCGACACTCCTCCTCCCCTGCGGCCCCACCGCGTCCGCCATCAGACGGTGGCAACCGCGTCAGGCCGCGGAGGGTAGGGCGAGCGGCGCACCGTTATACCGGCACTCCTCTCCCACCGCGATCTCCAACCCTCAGCCGCGATGCCTCCAATACCACATCGCAGCTCGCCTCAGTTACGATGGCGCCCATACGGCACCGCAACCTACTTATTGGCCACTACGTCGTCGGCTTGTCGGCAAAAGCCCTGACGAGCGGCCCCTCCTCAGGTTCCTCTTCGCTTCACCGTGGTTGTACAAGCCACGGTTACTGAGCCCCCCCGCCTCGACAATGCGGGAACCCACCGGGGGGGGAGCTACAATCATCCTACGGTAGGTACGGTTTTACGGTTTTTGCTTGTTTGTTTATTTGGCGCCAATAGACTACTTTTTTTTTTGCTTTTCTGTTCTATTTCATCGGTTATATTTTTCTTAAAAATGTTTTTTTTTGTCGCAGGAGTAAGGTCGGCTTTCGTCATTCATTCGTTTTTCTTTTTGGCTGATTGGCAAAAAACCAGTTATGTTCAAAAATCAATCACGTGGATACTACCACGTGATTGATTTTTCGGAAACATCATCATGTCATTTTGTTTTTCTAATACTTAGTAGATTATGCACCAAGGGGATAAAGCAGTTACTTACGTCACGAGCGGCATATTGAACCATGATCGTAACGAGGGATTTCCAGGGAGTTATATAGAGTTCTGAGTACTTCTGAGTGAAGGTTCAAGCTGCCCAAGACGAAGACAGGGGCATACTCTACTCACACTGCCGGTTTTTCAGCTTTATTGCAAAGGCCGGGAAATAGGCAATTGATGGTCGAGTATGAGATTGAAGGCCGAGCCGTAGGCGAGTACTTCACTAATACGAGACAGGCAATTGCCATTTCCGCCGAGGCATATATAGTGCTTTTCTCAAAAGAATGCAGGGAAATAAAACATAATTTTTATATTATACATTTAATTTATTAAAAGTTACAACAACATTGCTGGAGCGCTGTAATGTTCAAAATGCAAAAAACGCTCCTACAATGGATTTGATTTTCTTTGTCCGTAAATTCGATACTTCGCGTGTTCTGTTTTCGAAAATAATGACGTAGTACATTTAACTCAATGAAATAATGACAATAGTTCCATGCATGTTTGAGAAAATACTATTCATAACATCTATAGATACATTAAGTAAACGAGAATGCAAATCCAAACTATTGAACTTCCTAATTACTTGTGATTACGAAACTACAGAAGTTTTACCTAGAACCAGATATACTCATAAATTAACACAAGCACACCTTGAGACCACAATTTAAATGCAAATAGACACAAACATAGAGACATATCGACAGTCACCGACTCCCAAGAGTCAGACACAATAGATACTAACTGGTAATTATAATTACCAATGCAAAATAGCTTTAGGTAATAAGTATATGCCATTCCTGACATAACAACTAGTGTTTAAATGTGTATTTAAATACTAAATGGTTAACGTAGTCTAAAATTATGGTATCTATTATGGCACTTATCGGTCTCAACATAGTCAAGACGCCATATTTTTATCGTTAACTTTCGATCTCGGCGATTGCTTAGGAAGCGTTAAAAAATTCGACATCTTTCTTTAGCGATTGTCAGGGTAGTCTGCGTATCTATAAAAGGTTTAAATTATGCACAGAACTTAAGCTTTAACAAACTGTAATACTTCTTATACAAACGTTTTAAATAAACTTATTATATAATGTATTGATATATGTACCTATAATTAGTTTATATTGTTTACTGGGTCTTTAGCCCATGTATATCTACTGGATTTCCCCTTGTAAGAAAAATAGAAAAACTCATTTTCCTTACGATTTTAATAAACTCGTTTATAGTTGGAATTATTTATTTATTATTTATTATATGCTTTATTGTACACCTTAAAATACAATTATAAAAATAAACTTAAAATTAATACAAATACAATGGGCGGCCGGGCGGCCTTCCCAGGCAACCTGCTAAGAGAAAATTCATCTCCTGCTGTCGGTAAGGCGTGTATTCTGCGCACTAAATCTATATGTCATGGACCCAGTGTTAATCACGATATTATACCATGTTAATACAATCGAAGTAGATGCAATTCGTTATAAATCGGCTTGATTCGGGTTGTGGTCGCATCTGTTGGCGTTCAGAACGTGTTCTGGCTTTTCTGCTCTGCCAGAACGCGTTGTGGTGGTATGTTGTGAAAAACACAACACGAATTCGCGTTGTGGCTATTTGTAAGAAGTCACAACGCGGTCTGAGATATTTTTTTATTCAATAAACGTTTATATGTTTATGTTGCGACTTTGTATCTTGACTTTGATTTAAAATCCTATGTCCCCTGGCTGAGGCAGAGGTCGTCTATCTATAGTAGTCCTTCATCGCGACCGGTCTTACTCTTTCGAGAAGAGTATCGTCCCCCAATGTCAAACCAATGAAATTATCCAATAATTTATGGCAACACCGTCAACATTTTTTTCATTGCGCCATACTGTTAAATACAGGTCTTTGGGTCCCAAGCTAGGAGCTCAGCACCGGGGCCCATTAGCAGTGTGGGACTCCCAGTGTCTGAACCTGTATTCCACGAAACTGCCGTAACGCAGCAGTGGAAAGCTAGGGGGTTCGTTCCTTATTGAGAGATATACTGGTTCCTACTACGGGTGTAAGGTGTCACAAAGGTTGACCGGTAATATTATGGTGTAATATATGCACTTACCTGGGATTCCCGGGGTAGGCTCCTGGGGTCGATCAATATTGTGCCGTGAGATTAGGGATAGGAGAATATATATAATAATAGAACAATAAGGGATAGACTGACGGCTGTCTGGACCGACGGCTCCGGCGTCCACCAGGCTGAGCACGTTTCCCGCAAAAGCACTTTAATGTGCGTGAAATATATTCAAAACCGACTTCGCGGGCGCTCCACAAACCGATTACGAACGGCGGCATAATTAGCAACTACAATGGGCGAAACACATCTCGATCATATATGTTTCCACAAAGCCCGAATTCACCGTGTGCTCACTACAAATTTTCTCTTTCGACTCTTGTCAAGTGTCAGCTGTCAATCAAAAGCTGTCAAATCGTTGACAGCCCACTGACATGGTGTTGCAATTAAATATCAAATAGTGAACGAAACGTTTGGTTCAGAACATCCCCCCGTCTCGGACATAAGGATTTATGTCCGCTAACAAATGGGCAAGCGTGCTAAATTGCCACTGCTCGCTTCAAAACCGAATCTCCGACCATGACCAATTCAAAACGCGTCAATTGCGAAGATTTAATTGCCCTGAAGTGGTATTCCGACAGGGCGTTGAGGGGCTGACCAATCAAAAAATTACCAGGGCTCAGGACTTCCAGGTCATTTGGGTCTGAGGGATCGGAGAGGTCGCGAATTGAGTACGGCCTCAACTTTACAAAATACCGTAATAAGTTCCTCAAATGTGAAAATTGTTTAACCAACAACACGGTGGAGAAGCGATTTTGCTACTTTCACAATGTTTTCAAAAATGCCACCCCAATGTGGGCAGACTGGGGGGACCAAATTGCAATTACAATAATTACAAATTTCGCTTAAATATCTATCAGCGCCCTTACAATTGGTACCGTTATCAGAACGGATCAAAGATGGTAGTCCTCGGCGGGAAACAAATCTACCTAGCACTGCATATATTTAAAGATTATGCCCCTTATAGTGCGTCTGACAGTCAAAATTCAAAACTCACGCTGCAAAATGGCTACGAGGGCGTTGCAACCGGCGTGTGCATTATTAATGTGTCAATCGGACACCAACAACTTCACCAACGCTCCTTCCATACGCAGCGACAAAGGATAGCGAACACCATAAAGCAAATTCGAATTCCGAAGACGTCCTCCGCCTCGGAGCAAACCAGATTGGTCTAAGAATAAATTGATTGAGCCTCTCAATGCAGAGCATCTCTTCAGGGCCTCAATAGTCTGGTAAAGTGCTCTGCTTGTACAGCACGAATCAACAACATCAGTAACTATTGTCGTGCATGAGGTGACAAAACTGAGGACAACAATTCATTATTCGGCCTCCGTCCGTTACGTATAAAACGCCGTTTCCAAGCGGTGACTCCTAACAATTTCGACAAAGAACTGTATGTGTCCGAAAGAAAATCCAAATTGTATGCAGGTTGCGTTTCAACAATTCCAATACGCAAAACTGGCAAAATCTCTGGAGACGAGAACCTATTCTGGGGCCAGGACGACTCGCGATGCGTCAACCAGTCTGGTCCCCACCAAAGGGAATGGTCAACAATGGCAGGAGCCTCGCAACCACGACGCGCAGTCTGCGGGGTTCAATTCTCCTGGGACATGTCTCCAGATCAGTTTAGTCTCAGATTTCTGAATCTGTGAGCCTCTATTCGCCACGAAAACCTCCAACGTATGAGCTGAGGTGCGAAGCCAACCAAGGACTATCCCATTATCAGTCCTTGGTCCTCAATTCGCGGGGCGGAGCCCTTCAACACGGGACCCGTAAGTCCAAAACCAAAAAACGTCGGTACAACTACTAACCCATTCGTCTGCAGAACCCATTTGGTCCCGGACAATATCAAACCCAAAACATCCGCACCCATATACGGGTCCGGGTACCCAGGGACCGAATTACCGTTATTTTTTTTATAACGTTACCATTTACCGTTACGTTAACGATAAAAATGTAACGATACTAATAACGATACCCATAAGTCAGTTAACGTTATCTAATTACCAGTATTAGTACCGGTAAAAATTGCAATTGTTATACCGGTAATTTATACGCTTATCTCTTTCTAGCAATGAAGGTGGTTAGACCAGAATATTTTGGTGTGAGTACGACTAGTTTCAGCGTGTATAAAATATTGTTACTGTGCTGCATCCCGCACACGTATCCTTACATAGTATAAAACAAAGTCGCAGCCCGCTGTCTGTCCCTATGTATGCTTAGATCTTTAAAACTACGCAACGGATTTTGATATGGTTTTTTTAATGGATAGTGATTCAAGAGGAAGGTTTATATGTATAATATTATAAAAAAGAGAACGAGAACCGTATATTAATTTTAATTAATTAATTTTTTGAATAAAACCGCGGCCAGTAAACATATAGGTATAGACATGAACAATTGACCACACGTCGCTGTATACACTTTGATCTTGAATGCGCTATATTTACATAGTAAGAACGGTTTTCATAGTGCATCCAAAGACGTGTCCAGATCGACCGACTGTACCTACTACTGGACATAGCACTGACTAAATTTTCTTTTGCTGTAATGTAACGAAACGTTACAACAATGAACTAATGCTTCGTTCTTTGTTTGTTTGTGACTTGGAAAGCGGCGGGTACCTGAGGCGCGGGGGCGAGTGTTCGCATAGATCGAATGATAAAAAATGATTGCGCGCGGTCGCCCGCGCAGCAGTCGTCCGCCAGTCGCTCCTAGGCTGATTTGCGAGCACACGTATTGCTTTGCGTCCTGTCGAGCGCCCTAGCAGACACGAGCGTTAATTTTTTTAAACTTATATTTATTTCGCGAGTTAACGACGGTTTAATAAGTGCCGTTAAAGTTGTGCGTGGAAATCCCGAATTAGGGTAAGTTTTGAATAGCACACAAATTACGCAAAGCATAATCATTGCCATCTTCATTTCTTTTGCCAATCATTATTTATTGTACCTACCCCTATACTTCTCGTTACGCTACAGATGTAATTACTTTTTTCCAATAAACACCATTTAGTAATAGCCTCAGTTATAGCTAATAATGTTGCATCTTGCTACCTAATTTTCTTCTACCTTCAAGTTTATTAATAATTTTGAAAAATAAGTCTGTAACGTTTTAACGGATTCCTAATCATTGTTTTTACTGTTTTCTTTTTGCTCAAGCTTGCTTGATATTTATGTAAACTCCGTTCTGGTCAGTGCCACCACGTCAATACTACTACATTTAAATAGGTACTTTCTTATTGTTGTCGTCGGTGGTACCCCAGGACGGAGAATATTCGGCCACGATCTAATAGGCTGGAACGGTGGTTTCCAGGATCTACGGCTTCTTCGCTTCTGCAGCTTCATCATTTCTTCGGCATCGAGCACTTCGACAAGTACTGCGTGCACGTCACGTGTGCCGCAGTTCCGAAGGCCCACCTGTCGCTACGCCACTGGTGTGCTGAGCGAGTCGTGGCTGACACCTCGCCGTATAAGCTGCCAGAGACATCGACGTACAGCACCTCTGCATATCATCTGCCAGCTTCCATCTCCGGCTTCCTGCTACTACAGGATAGTACCTATCCCTGCAGGAGTGACAACAGACGTCCGTATCCCACTACCTACAAATATTTGTGTGCCTCCGGCTAATCTAGTTTGGTTTTGCAAATTAAAACTTAATTTTTAAAGTACACGCCCGTTTTTTATTCAGTTGCCAATTCTTAGGTGGGAATAGATCGGGTGGAGGCTACACTGGCGCCCAATTACGTGGTTCTGTCTGTTTTCGCTTCTGTAGTTAGTAGTTAGTTATTGTACGGTGAGTGGGTATATATTTTTTTTCTTCTTTTGTAAAACGCTTTGTTAATTTTTGTGTGTGCAGTAACTGGGGTGAAGATTAATGTTCACATTTTTTTGTTAATTACAGCTTTTTAACCTTGTCATATTAGTTATTCTTTTTCTTAACTGTATAAAAAAAATACAGGTTGATTTTTTTATTTTCGTTAAATATTGCGGGTATAGTTTTTTTGGAATCATATTGCTTCTCAAACTTATTGTGTAACTAACTTCACACCAGTTGCAAAATTTTTTTTATCACGCTTTTTTTCTTTTCATACGCATTTTTCTTTTTTCTTTTGTTTCAATCATTAGCTTGTTAATTGATCTTATCATAAAACATATAACACAGCGTTCTGTTCTGTTAAAGTTGATTGTAACAGAACGGAGTACTTTCATCATTAATTCGTTATAATTTGTGTGCTATTTACAACTTTTTAATATTGGTTGATATTTTTTTTTATTATTATTATTATGGCGTACCCTATAAAATATTTATCGTTGCAAAAATCAGAATTGGAATACGAGGTAGCCGTAAGAGGTGAAACCCCGGCTAGTACGGTGGCGGATCTTAGGCGGCAGATTTGCAAACTTAGTCAGGTTCTTGTGTCTGAGGATATTTTGTGTTCCCATCTAGACCCCCTTGAAGATTTGAATAATTCATTGGAAATATTAAATAAAATTAAATCTAGTCTGGATGTGGACACAAAGGACAGGAATGTTTTGGGGCGAATGGAAAATCTTTTCCATCACCTATATCATCGGCTGAATAGGATCGTTTTGGATGAGAAATTTATAGATGTGCATACGGAATGTACGAGAATGTTTAAGGAGTACTATGAAATTTTCATATCACTAAAGGCAAAGGGTACTGACCCTCTCATAGCTGCCGTCCCAATTTCTGACCCGCAGGTCACTGAAAGAATTAATATTTCAGTGACATGTGAGGGTAGTTCAAGACATTCTGAGTTAACAAAACTAAAGTTTGATGGTAAGACTTGCGTGCGTGCCTTTATACAAAGAGCAAATGAATATAGCGTTGCTCGAAACATTACGAATTCAAAATTGCTTTCATTTGCAACCGATATTTTTGTGGACGATGCACTTCATTGGTTCAGAAGCGTAAAGCAACAAGTATCATCTTGGGATGAACTAGTCATTCTTCTGGTACAGGACTTCGACAAAGCGGATTACGATTACCGTCTTTTATCTGAGATTCGGTCTAGGACTCAGGGGGCAACGGAAAACATTACGATTTACTTGTCCATCATTTCGGGGATGTTTTCACGCTTGTCGAGGCCTTTTGCGGAGGAGGACAAACTGGAGGTGATTTTACACAATATTAGACCGTGTTATGCGAGCACTCTAGCCTCTGCATCTCAAATCACATCTGTTGAACAGTTGAGATCTCTTTGCAGGAACTTTGAAAATGTTCAGTCACGCATGGTTCAGTTCCGAGAACCTTCGGCTGCTACTTCTGACACATTAGCACCAGAATTTGCATACAAACAAAGATCAGATACAGTTAACAAACAAAATCAATTGTTTAGTTCTAAAAATGTAAACAATAAAACCAACTTGGATAGTAACAAACAAAATTCAAATAATGCTAATGTTAATGAGAGATATTTACATGCTATAGATAAAAATAATACAGTTCCTGATGCGAAACTGCCATATTGTCCTAGATGTCGTAACGATTCGCATAGCCTCAAGGATTGTCAAAGTAAAGAAATTATGTGTTTTAAGTGTGGACATAAGGGTGTCAAGAAACCAGATTGTCCGAAATGTAACAGGGATCAGAAACCAAAAAAACTAGGTTTGCAGGATTGTGTCAAATCGTCTACGTTAGAAGGTCGCTTTAATAGGGATGATTGGAATAATTGGTTGAAAACAATTAATTTATTTTTCAACAGTTACAAAATTTCATCAATCCTGCAAGCTAAGCCTACAGGTGATTCGCGACCATATATAGATATTAAAATAAATGGTATTACGGCGTCTGCCCTCCTAGATTCCGGGTCAGCTGTTACAATATTGGGTAATTATGCACATAACACGTTACTCAGTCGTGGCCTTAAGCTTTGTACTGAGGATACTCCCTCGATAGTAGCTGCTGGTGGTCAAACACTAAAGAGTATTGGCTACATTAATGTACCAGTACATTTAGAGGAGCAATTTCACATAATTAAGTGTTATGTAGTTCCAGAAGTTCAATCATCGCTTATTCTAGGTATTGATTTCTGGCGCGCCTTCCAATTATGTCCGAAATATTTGGGCTCTGTTCAGTTGTCAACTAATCCTTTAGTAGATTTAAATAATAATAATCATAAAACTTTTATTCGTTCTTACGACAGTTTAGATGAGTCTCAACGCGCTATAGCTGATAACGTTGTAGAGCAATTTAGGGACATTTCATTTGAGCGCAAAGGCTTGGGCCGTACGCACGTTTTAACCCATCGCATCGATACTGGCGATTCTCCTCCTATTAGACAAAGATATTACAGGCTATCTCCTGAAAAACAGAGAATCCTTGTCGAACAGGTAGATGAGATGTTAAATCTAGATGTGGTGGAGCACTGTGAAAGTGCCTGGCAGTCTCCGGTACTCCTCGTTACTAAGAAGAATGGTCAGCCTCGTTTTTGTCTTGACAGCAGGAAGTTAAATTCAGTCACAAAACGAGATGCATACAACTTACCATACATTGCTGAAATTTTGGATAATCTGCGCGACGCTCGTTTTCTTACTAGCCTTGATTTATCCAAAGCTTTTTGGCAAATACCCATTGCAGAGGAGGACAGAGACAAAACGGCCTTTTACGTCCCAGGTCGAGGAACACTTAGATTCAAGACCACAGCTTTTGGCTTGACAAATGCTCCCGCTACGCAACAGCGTCTTGTAGATAAGTTGCTGGGTAACGTAGACCACAGGATATTTGCTTACCTAGATGACATTATAATTGTTAGCAATAGTTTTGATGAGCATGTGTCCCTCCTAATTCGCGTTTTAGACAGATTGCGTAAGGCAGGCCTAACCGTCAACTTGGAGAAGTGTGAGTTTTTTCGAAGCCAACTTAAATACTTAGGTTACGTGGTTGATGCGAACGGGTTGCGAACCGATCCAGAAAAGGTTGAAGCCATTCTTAACTACGCAACTCCTATTAATCGCAGGGAGTTAAAGCGATTTCTAGGCACAGCTACATGGTATCGTAGGTTCGTTCCCAACTTTAGCACAATTGCAGGACCACTCAACAAGTTGACTTCGAATAAGAAGAACACTCCACCCTTCAGGTGGACTGATGAGGCGGAAGTTGCATTTAAAAAACTAAAGGAATGTTTAGTTTCCGCGCCAGTTCTTTCTTGTCCCGATTACAATTTTATTTACCTTTCGAGGTGCATACGGATGCAAGTAACTATGGGATAGGCGGTATGCTCACTCAGTCTATAAATGGAAAAGAGCACCCCATAGCTTACATGAGCAAGTCTTTAACGGCGGCAGAAAGGAACTACAGCATTACGGAGCGGGAGACGTTGGCAGTTCTCACTGCATTAGAGCATTGGCGATGCTATTTGGAAAACGGGAAAACTTTCACGGTTTACACTGACCATAGTGCATTAAAGTGGTTTCTCTCTTTAAATAACCCTACGGGAAGGCTCGCACGTTGGGGTGTGCGCTTGTCTTCGTTCAATTTCGATATAAAGCACCGTCGAGGTGTCGACAACGTTATCCCCGATGCGTTGTCTAGAGCTGTAACTGTTTCTTCTATGGTCACTACTAATTCATTCGCGACTTCTAGTGATGATTGGTATAAGAACATTTATAATAACTGTGTCACAAAACCCGATAATTTTCCCAATTACCAAATTAGAGATGGCACTCTTTTCCGCCTTAGTAAAAATAAGTGTTTGCTTACCAACGAATTTTCTTGGAAGGAAGTCGTTCCTTCTGAACTTAGGGATAAGGTCATTGCGGATAACCATAATGAGCCAACTGCTGGTCATTTGGGTATCTTTAAGACCTATAGACGCATTGCACTCAGATACTACTGGCCGGGCATGCATCGAAATGTAACAAAGTACGTTGGATCCTGTAGTACTTGTCTTCAATACAAGACTCAAAACCATGCTACTCTTGGTGAAATGGGTCGCCCCAAGCAATGCTCTCGTCCTTACCAAATGATATCAATCGACTTAATGGGACCACTCCCGGTCACTCGTAAACAAAATAGTTACATATTAGTAGTAACCTGTTGTTTTTCCAAATTTTGTCATATATTCCCAATTAAAAAAGCAACCTCTCAGATAATAGTTAAAATTTTAGAAGAACAAATTTTCTTAGTTCACGGTGTTCCTCAAAGTATTTTTCTGGACAATGGCACTCAATTTATTAGTGGACATACTCAAGATTTATTCAAGAAATATAAAGTACCAAACACATTCTATTCACCAAAATATACCCCTCAGGTCAATACTGTGGAGCGGTATAATAAAACTATTATTACTTGCATTGCTGCTTTCGTTGATGGTGATCATCGATCATGGGACTTATTTATTCCGAAGGTACAATTCGCGATAAATAGCTCAGTTAACGAAGCTACCGGATTTACACCTTCTTTTCTGGTTTTTGGACGGGAAATAGTATTATGTGGTTCACATTACGCCGATACAGACTTAGGAGATGAGGTTTTATTTCTACCTCGCGATGTGTATGCGGAAAACCTTGGTTGCCTAAGTTCTATCTTTGACCAAGTCCAAAAAACTTTGTATCACGCCCATGTTAAAAATACATCATATTATAATTTAAGACGTAAAGCTTTTGAATTTAATAACGGTGATATCGTATACAAGCGTGCTTACGTCCTGAGCGATAAGGATAAGCACTTTAGCAAAAAATTAGCTCCCAAATACATTAAGTGCCGGGTCATTCAAAAACTATCACCACTTGTGTATGTCTTGGAGGATATGTCAGGTAAGAGCTTAGGGTCTTGGCATATAAAGGACCTGAAAATATCAAATTAAATATAATTCCGTCTTCGTTACATTCTCCCATACACTACTAAACGACTTTAAGACCTGTTACAAAAGTCATTGACGGATATTAGTCAATAGATTTTCGGCATGATAGGACACGTCGCATAATTTGTTATATTGTGTGATGTACTGTATATTAGGTATTTGATTGATGAAGTATGATTGAAGTGAAAGGATGAGTGAAAGGATATTGTAACAAATATAACATGCGGATTTTATTATTAAAATAAAATCCTTATGAGGGAACGGCGGGTAATGTAACGAAACGTTACAACAATGAACTAATGCTTCGTTCTTTGTTTGTTTGTGACTTGGAAAGCGGCGGGTACCTGAGGCGCGGGGGCGAGTGTTCGCATAGATCGAATGATAAAAAATGATTGCGCGCGGTCGCCCGCGCAGCAGTCGTCCGCCAGTCGCTCCTAGGCTGATTTGCGAGCACACGTATTGCTTTGCGTCCTGTCGAGCGCCCTAGCAGACACGAGCGTTAATTTTTTTAAACTTATATTTATTTCGCGAGTTAACGACGGTTTAATAAGTGCCGTTAAAGTTGTGCGTGGAAATCCCGAATTAGGGTAAGTTTTGAATAGCACACAAATTACGCAAAGCATAATCATTGCCATCTTCATTTCTTTTGCCAATCATTATTTATTGTACCTACCCCTATACTTCTCGTTACGCTACAGATGTAATTACTTTTTTCCAATAAACACCATTTAGTAATAGCCTCAGTTATAGCTAATAATGTTGCATCTTGCTACCTAATTTTCTTCTACCTTCAAGTTTATTAATAATTTTGAAAAATAAGTCTGTAACGTTTTAACGGATTCCTAATCATTGTTTTTACTGTTTTCTTTTTGCTCAAGCTTGCTTGATATTTATGTAAACTCCGTTCTGGTCAGTGCCACCACGTCAATACTACTACATTTAAATAGGTACTTTCTTATTGTTGTCGTCGGTGGTACCCCAGGACGGAGAATATTCGGCCACGATCTAATAGGCTGGAACGGTGGTTTCCAGGATCTACGGCTTCTTCGCTTCTGCAGCTTCATCATTTCTTCGGCATCGAGCACTTCGACAAGTACTGCGTGCACGTCACGTGTGCCGCAGTTCCGAAGGCCCACCTGTCGCTACGCCACTGGTGTGCTGAGCGAGTCGTGGCTGACACCTCGCCGTATAAGCTGCCAGAGACATCGACGTACAGCACCTCTGCATATCATCTGCCAGCTTCCATCTCCGGCTTCCTGCTACTACAGGAGAGTACCTATCCCTGCAGGAGTGACAACAGACGTCCGTATCCCACTACCTACAAATATTTGTGTGCCTCCGGCTAATCTAGTTTGGTTTTGCAAATTAAAACTTAATTTTTAAAGTACACGCCCGTTTTTTATTCAGTTGCCAATTCTTAGGTGGGAATAGATCGGGTGGAGGCTACAGTAATGATTCTTGAATCAAAGCGCAATCACAATTGGAATCACCAGTTCCTGAAGATTGCCATCATGGTTTTTTATTTATTTATTTATCGATATGCTCGCGTTTGACCTTTATCTCGCCTGATGGTAAGTGATTATGTGATCGACGGTGAAGCACAATTGCATAGAAGTAATATATTCACTTTTGACTTAAAGGCCCCAAGGTTGTAGATATCAGGAAAAAGAAAGAAAAAGACTCCGGCAGGGAATTCCCTCCTAAGCTGTGCGCACAATGAAAGTATTCGCAAAACGCTTTGTACGTATGGGTGGGATGTCCACCATGTATCGGTGACGCATTGCCGTACGTCTTGTTGTCCGGTGATGGAAATGGTTAGGATGTATCAGATTGTGCAGTTCCATCGCACACTCCCTGAAATGTAACCGATAAAAAACCTAAAGACTGGCCACTTGGCGTCGATGTTCAAGGCTCTGGAGCTTTGAGGCGACCAGTGCATCGTTGCCGATAAGCCTCTTGGCCCGTTAGTCAATCGACTCAAGTGTATTGAGTTGATATTTGGCAGATCCTTCCCAGAGGTGAGAGTAGTACTGCATGCATGTCCGAACTTGCGTTTTATACAATTTAAGCAGCTGTTCAGGCGTGAAGTACCCTCTCACCTTTGCAAGGATCCCCATCTTTTTTGCAGCCAACTGAGCCTATGCCTCAATTAATGTACCAAGTATATCTTTATATAGTTAACTAGCTGTCCCACGCGGCTTCGCTCCCGTCAACTGGCTACCTATCTACCCTACATGCCCTACCCTAGCTACCCTACCCTACCCTACCTATCCTACCTACCCTACCCTGACTACCCTACCCTGCCTACCCTACCCTGTCTACCCTTAATTAATTATTGTTGCGTAACTTAAACCGTTTACGCAGCGCACGCAACCGAAGCTCTCAAAAAAAGATTCCGACGAATTGAGAAACTCCTCCTTTTTTTGAAGTCGGTTAAAAAGAAATATTTATGCCCGTTTTTGCAACATTTTTAATTTATGCTCCGCTCCTATTTGTCGTAGCCTATTGTTGTATAGCCTATAACCTTCCTCGATAAATGGACTATCCAACACAAGAAGACTTTTTCAATTCCAACTAGTTGGTTCCTGAGATAAGCGCGTTCAAACAAACAAACTCTTCAGCTTTATAATATTTTGTGTATAGATTTATTTATTTATCCTCGCACTGGAACGCCTTGCAGCAATTACACCAATGGAGCGTAAGTCTGAAATAGCGGAGGGATTACCAGAGGCGGCCATATTAATTAACTATGACACCAGAGGTGGCCATAACTCCCACGAAAAGAAGACGAAATTAATTAACCAAAATTAAGGGTCGATGTTAACGTAACACCAAGAAGGTCGAGGTGTTCCGTTATAGGCACGGTTACACGACGGAAAGATGGAGCCGGATGGAATAGGCTCTTTTTTGCGGGGAAAAGACACGCCTCTGGGTTTTAGCAACATTAAAACTGACTAGATTGGCATCACCCTATTCGGAGACTGCCTCCAAAGAAGCGCTCAACCATGGCTTCCCAGAGAGACCGGATCACAGGCCCAGTAGCCCGTGCGCCGGACACTTATCTCTCAGCAACCGTGCTGTAGTCTGCGTACCCAAAGGTTCTGGGTTTTAGCAGGTCATAGATGTGCAGCAAAAACAGTGTAGCCGAGAGCACCGACCCATGAGGGACTCCGGCGTTAATATGTAACTGAACGGACGAGCAGCCATCAATAACCATTCGGATGGACCAATCC
This sequence comes from Orthosia cruda, assembly GCA_964057195.1. Classification (NCBI taxonomy): domain Eukaryota; kingdom Metazoa; phylum Arthropoda; class Insecta; order Lepidoptera; family Noctuidae; genus Orthosia; species Orthosia cruda. The sequence goes on along the minus strand of OZ059835.1, from coordinate 24,980,970 downwards.
CTCAGGAAGTCAGCAATCCAGTCACACAGCCCACTAGGCAGACCTAAGGATGAAAGGTTACCAATAAGGCTCGCATGCCAGACCCTGTCGAAAGCATTCGAGATGTCAAGAGCGCTTCCCCATGCCACTCGATGGCCTCACTCCAGACGTCAATGGCATACGCTAGAAGATCCCCAGTTGACCGATTTCGGTGGCAGCCGTATTGGCGGTCACTGAGGATGTCGTTGTCTTTTTGGTATGCCAGGAGCTTATTGTTTAGCACAAGTGCCATACTCTTACAGAGGACGGACGTTACCGAGATGGGCCTGTAGTTGGCCGGGTCAGCCCGACTACCCTTCTTGGGCACGGGCTGAAGGTTAGCTTGCTTCCAAGCCTTCGGCACCTTTCCAGTCACTATCGAAAGTCGATATAGGCTTGTCAGGATCGGAGACAATTCAGGCGCACAAGTTTTTAATACAATTGCCGGTATGCCGTCGGGGTCACTTGCTTAGTTCACGTCAAGGTTACGCAACACCCTACCCGACACACATTCGAGACGGAGGGGCGCAAAAAGGGATGCAAACAAGTTTGCCTTGTGTAGTGGTAGTAAGGGGCGACAGAAGTTTGATTCAACTGACTTGCTGGGCCAGATCTGCGTAGCTGGTTGTATCCAGATCACTGCTATGTGATCGGTTGACATAGGCATAGATAATCTTATCCAGACCTGTGTCCACCAGGGCCTATAGCACTGAGTAGTTTGAGTCTTCAAGGTCACGGAGACGCCGATAGCAGATGTCGTCACGGGCGTACATGCATACACCCGCGCGTGGCTTGAATTTGTGCTCCAGGGTAAATCCTGGGTAAGATAGGTACGCCACGTTCGACGCACATCCGATCTGCGTCTCCGTAAGGAACAAAAATGCTGGTTTCTCAGTCTCACTCAAGGTGGTGATGGACTGCGACAAGGTTCGAGAGCAGACCTCGGTTGTTGCTGATGTGCACCTTATGTGAGAGTGAGTGCTGCCGCTGTTCAGCTGTTCTCTTTTTGTTCCTTGGCATTACTGCTGAGAGTGAAGGAAGGTGAGGAGAAGGAAGTGAGATGAGGTTAAACGCTGGCAACCTTCAGACACGCGCAGACAGGACGGCATCATTGGGGGACTAGTCTGGAGACTGCGGGGACGCCCGAGCCCCTCCGGGAATGTCCATCGGGCACTCTCGTCTGGTCGCCATCCAGCACGATGGGATGGCGCACCCCGGCATTTTTAGACATTTGGCGGGGCAGCCTTTCGTGTGTGGCTGGCACATTACTTGGGCCCCCAACTACCTGCGGCCAGCGTCGCACCGTGCCTCGGATCCCGCTACCCTCCGCGACTAGTCTCCCGATAGGCCCATAACAACGCGAGTCATGCTTTTCTGCTTGCAGTGGAACAACTATCTCGACCCAACCCCTCTTGGGGCTACACTGGGCATCATACCGGAACACAGCTAGGCCGCTTGGCGGTACGTCTTTGCTCGGTGGGTGGTCGTAAGCCTTCGGGCGAAGCCTACCACCGGTTAGTGTCACCTGATTAGCACCACCCGGGTACCACGGTAGGGTAACAAAAGGGATACTCACCTACGGACGCGGGTGACTCAGCCCCTAAAATGCCATCATGGTGGTAAGTTTTTTAATAAGGCATCTGATTTAATATATCAAAAAGACTAGTGCTTAATGACACTCTGCAGCCAGCGATACGTCTTTGAAATATCGGTACACTTTTTTGCACTTCTTTCTGCCCATAATAATATTTATCACAAACAACTTGTTAATATTTATTAACAAGTTGTTTGAAGTCGGTGTTCTTGTTTTCGTTTCTTCGTTTTTTGACACCGAATGCCGAAATTGATGTTATTTTTCACTTTGTAGTGTTTTTATTTGAAAGTCGGTTGTATTTTTTGTAAAAAGTTTTTTTATTTATCACTTTTTAGTAGTGGTACATAGAGGACCAGTTATATAGGCTAGGTACCAATAATGCCCAAAGTGAAGCCAGAATAGATTAACCCAATAACACGAAACTTAAACAAAACCGGTGGAATAAGAGTATACCAAGGTGAACTGTTTTCACCTGCGTACCCCTTTAGAGCGTGCTAGTGTGATCGTGATGTTATGTTTTGAAATGGTGTAAACAATAAACAGAAATGCGATTGCCGCTAATTCGAGTGATTTGCAGTCATTTATTGAATAGTTCTGATGTATATCTCCGAAGTTCTTCATCAGATCTTGTTGAAAATTAAACGGGACCATATGACAAGCACCAGCTTAAAGCAAAAAAAAACATCAGAATCGGTTCATCCAGTAACATGTTCTGAGGCAACACACATACAAAAAAAAATACAGTCGAATTGAAAACCTCCTCCTTTTTGAGAAGTTGGTTAAAAAGTATGTCCGACGTACGCGATGTTTGTTATGATTAACGCCTGACCGCGAGCCGTCTCGTATGTTGCCGCTCTGCTTAGAAACCACGGCGCGGCGCGCGGCACATGTTTCGGTTTGGCAACGTCGCACCAGACGTTGCTAAGTTTTAGCGAAATACCGCTATTAGTATCGCTATTTAAATACCGGTAAATCCTGCGATATAACGTTATTTTTAACGTTAAATATTTAACATAACGGAATGAAATGTTTTGGTACTTTTACCGGTATTTTTTTGGTAGCGGTAACCGTCCCTGCGGTACCAACCACTTCGGGTCGGCAGGAGTTAGGTCCGACGTCAATTTCACCACTGCTGGGCTAATGGTTACCTGCGGGTGTCTGCCCAAAATATCATTCAAAACAACGGCCTTGGCCAAGATTCTTGGCCCACAATGAACAGGCGAAACACAAATTTCAATTTCTCCCCGTTGACCAACCGCTTCAATACCACCCATATGGTAGAAGAGTGGAATCTACGTGGGAAACCCAATCCTTACACAAAATAAAAGGATACAAGACAGCCTTGACAACCCGAATCCAAAAGAGCATGAATTAACAAAGATTTACTCTTCGGGCCCCAGATCATTACAGGGACAGTTGGCAGAAGGACTGTTTCTGGCTGAGCGGCTGTAGTGGAGGATAGGGAGGCGACTACCTATTGTTGATAACCCCCCTGGGGTTGGTAGTCGTCCTGAAAAGCGGACGCTTCCTCCAATTGAGGAGGGGGTGGAGAGGTGCCCCCGCCTTTACGAGGTATATCCCGTCGAGGATCCACCTGGGGTTGGTGGGGATGCGCTCCCCCGCCTATGGGGGAGCGTCCGGCATCATCAGGGCCACCAACACCATTTTGGTCCGGACACAACACGCGGTGGTGCCTACCATGACAGTGCGGGCAAGGATCCGACCTCTGGCAATCCCGCTGCAAATTCTGTCCCAGACAAGTGTAGCACAACTTGCGGCTGTTGGCGATTCCACGTCGGTCCTTTGTGTTCCGTTCTAGGAACTTCGGACAGGACGTGACCATATGGCTATCCGTGTTGCAATATAAGCAACGCAAACTGCGATCCTGAGTCGCTACAAATTGATGAGACTGGCGTCGTGGCTCACCCATCCCACGAGTGGAGGGGCGCACACCAACACGACGCTGGTCCGGAGAGGGCCGCTCTGCGGCCCGCAAGGGACCTTCAACATCAGAGTTATCCAAAAGGCGACATTCCTCATCCAAAGACTTCAACAAATCATCAAAAGGGGAGAGGTGTGTGGCATCATCCCCACCATATTTCCCATGTGCAAAACCCTTCAACTTAGCGGTTGCCTGAACAATGTCATCCGAGAAACCGTAAAACTGCGCGAAGTCTGCCTCAACCGCAGCGGCCAACCCAGCGTCCTCGGTGGACAATAGCGCCAAAAACTCCGCATAGCATTCATCCACCCTGGCTCAATGGGCTGGGAGTTCACTAAAAGGGGCCAACAAAGCCTCTGATCTACAAATCATCATATCATATGGAACAATATATCCAGGGGGGCTCGGACGTCCCCGCAGTCTCCAGTCAATTATCCCAATAATGGCGTCCTTTCAGTGCGTCTGTAGGTATAGTAGCGTGAAACCTCATCTCACTTCCTTCTCATCTCCTTTCACTCTTTTACAAAACTGGCAGGCAAGAAAAAGAAAACTGGAGTAAAACAGCGGCTGCGCACAAACTGCACCTCACTAATAATAGACGTCTGCACTCCAATGTCACCTCATTCCACCATCACCTGGAGACTGAAAAGCCAGCACTGTTTTTCCTTATGGAGACGCAGATAGGAAGTCCGTCAGACGTATCGTACTTATCCTACCCTGGAGCACAATTTTAAACCACGCGCGGGTGTATGCATGTATGCCCGAGACGACACTTGCTATCGGCGTTTTCGTAATCTTGAAGACTCCGGGTTCTTAGTGCTGTGGGCTCTGGTGGATACAGGACTGGATAAGATTATCTACGCCTGTGTCTACCACTCGCACAGCGGAGATCAGGGGGGTGACCATAAGCTCTTAGAGTAGGTAAAGTTATTTAGAGTGTGTGTAAGTGACAGATGTACTCGTATATGACTATTATATATCAGTCCTCTACGCACACTTAAAATAACGATACTCAAAGAGCACCCCCCTGGAGACAGCCAGGCTCACAGAGTACCTCAGTGAGGCGGCTGATGCGGCACAACAGCGGTATCTTTCCGTCCAATTAGTCCTACTGGGGGACTTTAATGCCCAACACCAGGAGTGGCTCTTTCCATACCAGTCCACTGATCATGCTTGACTAAGAGACTTGCAAGCTTGCGCTAGCGCTAAATCTCACTCAGCTGGTCCAGGGGGCAACGAGGATTCCAGATGTTGAGTCACACACAGCCAGTTGCTTGGACCTTCTGCGGACGACAGATCCAGACCGCTACTCAGTGTCGATATCTTCACCTTTGGGTAGGCCGCCCACTGTTTGGTGAAGTCTGTGTCCGTCTACTCCCCGCCCGATCCCAACTCGTGGGGCACCCGGCGGGTACTAAATATAATTATATTTTAACTATTGTGAGCTTATTTCACTAAAACCACCCCGATCGTCTCACTTCCCACTGCCGGGATTCCACAGGACACTTCCTGGATTGCCTAAGGATAGGCAATCCGGGAAGTGTCCTAAGCTGTTATTATAGCATGTTCAAGGAGACTTGAGGAGTCTCGGCAGCATATATGCCATCACGCATGCCTCATAACTTCAGATCGAATAGCATAATATTTTGCAGAGCGGTTACGTACCACGCATTAATTCAAGTTGCCTTTAAAATATAGTTGAAAATTGCCTGACTCTTCATCACTTAGCAACCGAACTTCTTACGCATATGTTAGAATTTGAAGTATGTGTGACGTCATTAAATCGTAAATTTTCAGTTTTCAATGGTTTGCTATATAATACATACCTGTCATATTTATTAAGCACCTACCGACAAATGTCTAAGTACCTACCTTAATTATTATTGTGGTGTCAACTACCTTCAAATGTAAAAGAGTACCCACCTAAGTAAATATTGTTGTGTGTACAGGCAATAACTCTAAACTTATATTTAAGCCACGTTGATAATATACCTATAAATGATTACGAAATTTGTAAAGATCATTGTGATGTATCCTGGATTTTATAATGCTATATTGGTATTATAAGTCCTTTGAAACAATTAGTACAATACTGTCTGTTAGTATCAATATTCTTTCGAATATTGATTAAGAATTACTATATAGGCGATATTAAATTCCTTAATTGTCTTGATACGTTTTAAAACATATTCACTTTATAGTAATTGATTATTGTTCACCTAATTTTGAGATTATTTGAAGCATTATAGAAAATGGCGGGATTCCGCGCCATTTTCTCATGTTGGACGTATTGAGACACAGATAGACCCGATATTATAAAATATTGTGTACTTGATAAGCAGACTTACTTTTTGTGAACTACAAGCCCGTACAGGCCAGATATTGTTATTTAGAAGTATACTACTTTATAATACTTGGTGTAAGATCGACTACACAAGACTAACGTAAGTTATTTGATATTATAACTTTATTATTTCTAATGGTTGTGTTGAAGCTGTATCTATATCGTATTATGGCCTTTATTCCTAATATGTTATATTGATTTAAGGGCTACTCTATGTCCTTTGCCTTATCCTTGTTATTTTGAATCTATAATATTGTAAATACTTTGTGTTTGTAAAAGATATCGACAAATACTACGAAAGAGCTTCCGTGGGGTTTGTTGCCCTTCTTCCCCACGAGAACTAGTCTAGCGAACGGGCAGTAAGCTCAATGAGCCTTCTAAATATGAATTAATTGACAAGCCTTACTTAAATAAATACCTACTCTTGTCTTTCTGTGCTTTTATTCATAAAACCCTTTCTTTACACACCACATACATTAGAACTCTGATACACAGTAAATAACCAATAACCATCTTGACATTCAAAGCTTGCTATCTTGGTAGATACCAATACTTTTATATAGAATTCCATGTATGATTCTAACACATGCATGACAAGAGGTTCAAATATATTACGACGATAAAAAATAAAAAAAAACAATGTACATAAAAAAATCTTTTATTTTGACAATTCCCATATACTCACTATACAAATGACTATACGCAAATAAATGTATTCATTGTCTGTTAATAACTTCGTGGCTCATGGTTATAATGATGTGACTTTTTATGTACAATTTTAGACGATATCAAAGTAGAATGATGACTTAATATTATATACCTAGTAGTTAAATAATGACTATAATTAATGTAGGTATAGTTATGAACGAAGTTGAAAAAAATAGGCAGTCATGGAAACAAGTGAAAACTTAAAACTTTGGAATACCTGGCCTATAATAATAAACAGCTCACAATGTTATAAATTGTGAAAAAAAAAATCCGTGGTGCTAGCCAACTGATCTTATCCCAGTCGTAAACGACCCTTTGTGCCTATTGGCCTTGTTTGTTCTGTCTCCTGCTATATGGAGGGCATCGGCAATTTTCTTTTTATCCCTACTCTTCTGTTATTCTTTTCTGATTCATTTCGTTGCGGGATCCAAGAATGTTAAATTCTTTCTCCAAGACTTCGTCGAGCTTCATTGCCGCGGCGCTTTTCTGGTGGTCGCACCAGTTGATTCTGGCTTTCAGGAGTTGCAGTGGTTTGAGAATAGTGCGGTGGGATTGTCCCAAATATAAAACGCTGTGCTTCACTAGTCTGGCCCAACACGTCACTAACATGTCGGTGACGTGATCAAGTTTTTCCCCTATAAAAATCTTAATCGCTCATTTATAGGCCTTGTTAAACCTTTTAGTTTATATCAAAACAATAAACTTGAAACTGACGGAATATTAAAAAAGCTACTTACGTAGATATCTTACTTAAACCAAATAATAAAGCTACTTTGACTGATATTAAATCCTAACGTAGTTGAAGTGTAGATTCCCATGCACCTCGAAAAAACTTCTTACATAATATAATAAGTATAACATTATGTATGAACAATGAAGTTATTAATACAAAAGCTGCCACTTCCAACATAAATAATATTTTTTAATTTTAACATAATAAATACTTTTTTATAACATAAAATTTTATTTATTTTTAACGGAATTGGGAAGCTTATAGATCAGTCGGATCGTTCGACAACTTTTGGCCTTTATTTTCTAAGCAATAAGTTTGAAAATTCGTAGTATAATCGATTTGATTTTTCACAAGTATTTGATGACCGATGGGTTTTTCTTACGAATTAAGTCTTTAAAGCAACCGAATATTTTTTTAAATATTTTACACAATTTTGTAATATAAGATGATAGACCTTACGAATATATTTCATTTAGTCTTTTCAACCCGTTAAAACATGAACTAAGGTCTCACTTATATTTATCGTATACAACACAAAATAAAAAGTATAAATTCCGAATTAATAATATTCGAGAGAAAATATTTACAAGACCAGGAACCAACCAGGAAGGAAGGTTGCCTGGAAGAGATCGCAGAGCGCGATAAGGCCGCCTATTGTATGTTTGTTTTAATTTTAATGTTTCTTTTGTATTGTCTTATCTTGGTGTACAATAAAGTAAATATAAATACAAATAAACCAGAACAAGTTGATAAAAAGCTTCATCATTCGACATTCGATTCTTGTTCATTCGTCATTTTCATCTCAAATTTTATATAATAATAAATACTGCTATATCTCCTTTTTTGGAGTCTAATAATAGTTGTTATAAATATGCTAGATTATAGCACCATATAGGTAACCGGCCCATTTATTTTAATTAGATACATCTACAAAATTCTTTACCTAGCTACTCACCCTCAGTTTCCCACCTTAAAATTATCGGAGAATTAATGTGACAAATTGTCAAACACGCGTTATCTTCTGTGATTGGCTGTTGAAAATTCATTCAACCAATCACAGAAGATAACGCGTGCTTGACAATTTGTCACATTAATTCTCCGATAATTTTAAGGTGGGAAACTGAGGGTTAGTCTCATATCGTAAAGTTCCAATCATGAAAACAAAAAGAGAGACTTTGTATTAGAATAGACCAAACATAATTAAGACGCAATTTCAAAATCGTTATACACTTTCGCACTAACATATAACGTCATATGCAAAAAGAGATAGATATACTTTTACTTGCCGTGTATGACATAGAGACTTTTACGAGTATATAGACATATATTATTACTAGATCTGTGCCACTGTCATATCGATACTGTATCGAGTGTAGGTTTTGCCTCGATCTACAAATTTGCTCAATTCGATCGTCCCTGACCGGAGGAATATTTTTTTAAGTTTTCTTTAGAGTTTCTTAATAATTATTTAAAGAGTGGACGTGTACTCCTACAAAGAGTGATAAGATCACTCATTGTACAAGTACACTTCCGCTATATTGTAACTTTTCTGTGCATTATACATATTGTATAAAATGTTTAATAATAGATATTATACATTTTTACATCTCTGTTGTTACATATCTAACATTAAAACGTAAGTACGTAAAGTGTCATAGCTCTAACAGCGAGCGCTTATAGTTTATTATTTCACTAAATAGAATAATTTAAATGAAGCTATTCTTCCTCGTCGTATTGAGAACTAAGATTACTTTATTCGAGACATCTTAAGGGATGAATGTCCTGCACAATAATTTCAGTATGCTAGTCGATAACTCACCTCATCATCCGCCTAGCCTTTTCCCAACTATATTGGGGTCGGCTTCCAGTCTAACCGGATTTAGCTGAGTACCAGTGTTTTACATGGAGCGACTGCCTATCTGACCTCCACAACCCAGTAACTGGGTAACAGCGGTACCCCTTGGCTTGACTGGTGTCAGATCTCAAGCTTCTGACTACTCGTAACGACTGTCAAAGATCTTCAAATGACAGCCGGGACCAACGGCTTAACGTGCTTTCCGAGGCACGGAGGAAACTCGATATGTTGAAATGGTCACCCATCCACGGCCCGACCTCGTCAAGCGTTGCTTAACAATGAAGATCGACCCGTGCGGCTGTTATTATTTAGCCACGAGCTCCTCTGATATCTCACATGTGTAAAACACAGGTGAGTTATCAGTCGATAACTCACCTGTGGATAGTTATTTAATTATTTCCTGATAATACCCATTCTACTCTTGCAACCGATAGCCACACACGACATGGTCCATGAAGATAATTAATCAACAAAATTCTTCCTGTTAAAAACGAAACAAATGCTTAAAAACAGAGAAAAACTTGAATTACAGCGGGTATCCTAAAGACTACCACAGTGACTGAAAAGTTGTCACTCTGACATTCAGAAGATGGTAGCATTTGTCTATGTTTGTCTCTTTTTTTTAATAGTTTTCTATAAGCAAGAACGAAAGACCTGACAGTTTCTTTTTACCCGACTGCCGAAGGAGGGTAATGTTTCGTCTTAAATACGTTACGTCTATTCTAATACACAGTCTCTGGACAAAAATAATAAGATAATGACACTATTTATCCAAGTTCACTTTAAAAAAATTAAAATTAAAATGTTATTTTAAAACACATCTCCGTTAGCAAAGAGTTTGTTGTTTTTATCTGTGGAATCGAACCATAATAGGTAAAATGGCGGCACACCACTATCAACAGCTGATTTGTTGGTGATTTTTTACAGGCGGGAGCAGAAAGGCGCTACGCGATAATTTATACGGTTTTATGATGAGTTGTTTTGTTTTTATTTACATCTTCGGAGTTCGGTTCTATGTGACGCAATTTCACTTTCGCGCTTGTGTCCCCTGCTATAACCTTTAAGTATTGTTATTTGTCTTTGGTTGACTCAATGATATTCAAATAAACAGATACGTTATACACTCACAAAACAATTGAATAAAGTGTTCCGCGCAGCAGCGGCAGCACACATACACACTTTTCATTCATCTAACATTAAAAAATATTTATTTTAATCAATAAATAAATAAATTACAAATACACACGATGGCATTTATTTTATTTTGTTTTTGTTTCAATAAAGCCTATCGCTCTTCGCCATGCGTGACATAAACTAAAGACTTAAGGTCACAATTGTGACCTATTTGAGTCTTCAAAATGCGCGCGCTCATAACATATCTGTTTATTTGAATATTATTGGGTTGACTGTCATGTTTGTGTATTATATTGTTATCTGAAAAATATAAAATTAAGTAAGTATTATAATAACCCCGCGGAGGAATGTGGTGTTTTGGCGCCACGTTTACAATTTTTATAAATTGTGTTGTGCAATGCGTACGAAACTGCACATAATTAGGTATTAAAACATTCATGTGATAATATTAATGATATAATTGGGAATTTACGATGTGAGAGTCGATATACTATTATTATTCATAAATTCGCCTGGTCTAAGATCTGAGTGCACATAGACATATTGCGGGCAATCTTACTATTCATGTTTAAAATTCAGTAATGTAACAACATATCACTTTCGTGCACGCATAAAATAAAAAGATCTTCGATAAATCTATGCGAATCTGTATGCCTAGGTCACAAAAATACATAATAAACTTGACTATGTGCCTTTCGCAGTGTCCGCTATAATACTTTCGCGGTTTAACGAATCTTTTCAGCGAAATCCGTGGTTTGCCCGTTCAGGACATAATAGCACCGTGTACTTTTTAAAACAAGCCAAATGTATAGACAGAGAAATTGGTATTTTGCATAATATAAAAAGATATTTTTAAGTTAGATTATTTCAAACTTAGTTATATATCAATTTACTGAGAATTGGTGTCAAAGGTGGTGAACAATATTAATTTCCCCGAGTGTACTTTTCGTGATGTATAAGAAATCTTAAAAAAAAATTACAAGCTGGTACGCAACTCAATAGATTTTGTGACTTAAATATCTTAATTATAATAAACAGTTTTTTGCTTTACATAAATTACAAATATCTCTTAAATGGAGGCTATGCCCAAAGTTACCACTAAAAACGGTTATAATAACAGAAGACATTTTATTATTGTCATGGTAACAACCCGAAACAGTACAATTAATACAGACTATAGATATATTAATATAAATTAAACTAAATTAATATACATTATTTTTTGTCTTAGACAAAAAATACAATTTATTAGAAGTAATAATAATTTGAATGTTTGACATTTTTGTGCATGGTTAATTTAATATATTTATAAGATATCAATATAATTTCGGAATCAAGCTACGATCGAGTTTCTAGCGAAAGGTTTATTTGACTCAACTAATTTTCAGTCAGATTCAAATAACCGTTTTTCGTCTTTTTCAAAATCGTTCAAGCTTGTTCCCACAAAAAAGCACTATCTCCTCAGATATCCGACAAAATTAATGATTCCTCTTATAAGTTCTATCAATAAGTTTAGAGAAGAACGTCGGAGCAGTTTCAGAAGGTAATGCGCGCACCCTTGAAACAATATCATTGTAAACATCAGTCTCTTCTTGTCTATACACCTCTGGTAATCGCAAATCGTCGTAAAGCCGCTTTATGATTTCAACGTGCGCTAGTTCCTTGCTACCGTAGTACCGGGTGAAGAGAGCCTTCTGTGCTTCATTGCTGCGCTGTAAAGCGCTGACTGCTAACCAGGAACACTTACCTTCTTGGATATCTGTTCCTGCTTTACCTGTTACAGATTCGTCGCCGTAACAGTCTATGTAGTCGTCCTGGAAACAAAAGAAAGATTATTTTTTCATATTTTGAAACCGCAAAAATGCAGTCATATTTTGTTTGATTTAACTTATTTTTTACAGCAGCCAGGCAATATCTAGTTGCAATTAGATTTTCATATTTTTTTTAAACTTTGCCTAATAGGTTTTTTTTCCTGCATCGCGAATGAAGTCAATAATAGGCAACAACGTGACGCACTTCGCCTCTGTGTGCGCCAAACCCTTGTACCACATCAATGCACAAAAGTGTGTTACGGATAGCTCCTGAAATTTACAATAAACTACCTAAAGAAATAAGGGCAATTAATACTGCCTTATTTAAGAAAAATCTAAAGAGCTTTTTAGTTGATAAATGTTACTATAATTTGAATGAGGTACTCGTACTTAAACTATAAATTTTCCAAACTCAAGAAGTCAAGACCTCCCAGTGACATCAAGTAATATAACAATTATGCATGTATCTTCAAATAATTTATTGTAATAATACTAGCAATGATATAATTTGATTATTATTCCATTTATTTATTTTATTTTTACATTTATAAATATTATTCTATAAAAAAAAACATTAAAAATACAAAGTAGTAGCCCACCGGTATCGGGAACGGGCTCCAAGCTACCGGTGCTCAGGGCTCCTGAGAGAGGAACCTCCTCATTATACGCGCTGTGTCCAGGAGTACTGCTTTCAGGATCAAGCCCTTGATCCAGCTAACCAACGAGAGACTCCTCAGATGTTCGTCGACACTCTTGGCTATTACGCCATTGGCCGTCACGACTATTGCTGCACAATGACTGCTGTATTCACATCCCACATGTCGGCAACCTCGCGAGCCAGATCAAGATACTTGCTTTTCTTATCTCTCTCAGACTTCACAAGGTTCTCGTCATTGAGGACCGCTATATCAACAATAATTGCGCGACGCTCTAGTCGGTCTATCACCACTATGTCAGGCTTATTGGCAACAATAGTCCTGTAAGTGATGATAGACCGATCCCAATACAACGTGACATTGCCATTTTCGAGAACTGGGTCGGGCACATACTTATAGTAAGGCACTTCCGACTCCACAAGATTGTATTTAAGAGCAAGTTGCTGATGGATAATCCTGGCTACAAGGTTGTGTCTATGCAAATAGTCTCCGTTAGCCAGGCTAGAACAACCGGAGATAATGTGACGGATTGATTCCCCTGGCCGGTGACATGCCCGACAAATGTCAACTGTGCCGTCTTTTTTACAATGTATTTCCGTCATCATAACTTCGTCCATAATCGCAAAGACAAAACCTTCGGTTTCCCCAAAAAGGTCACCAAATCGCAGCCAGGCCACGGACGCTAAAAGATCTACATCGGCGGACCCATGAAGGCCCCGGAAAAAGCGTCCGTGAAGCTCCTTACTTTGTCATACCTCCCTGCGGTCGTTAGTGTCAAGCACTAAAGGCTTGCGCCAGTTCTCATTCGCCCAGGAGAGCGGGGTGAGTCCCTTCTCCACTGCTACTACATCTCGATGCATACCCACGTCTATGATTAGAAAATATGCCCCGAAATTGTTTATCTCGCGGTTGTGGAGGTTTTTTTTTGTGATTATTATTATTGAATAAATTAAATAAATGATTATTGAATAAACTATATTAATATAATTTCAAGGAGGACATTACATTAATTTAATATCTTAAAATATTTTATCTAACAATTTTATGTGTTTCAATGTCAATCTTGATTTTAATAAACCATGATCGTACACGTTTTGCATGACTTACGGTCGAATCACTTGAAATATGTACATTTAATAACACCATAGTAACAGTTATTTTTGCAAAAATAAATAATTTGATTTCATTTGATTTGATTTGATCGCGGGTACGTATGTAACATCAGCCAGCTCTCAGTTAGCCGCAATTTATGGCTTTCCAGATGCAAACAGGTAAACTTGCAAGTTGCAACCCATAGATTGCGGCTGAGAGCTGGCAACCATTTTTTACAATTTTCTTATCAACTATCAAACATAAATTACAATTTAATTATGGCAATTGCGACTAGAATTTCCAGGCAATCCTGCAGCAATTTATTCTGCTATCAAGTATCATTCATGAAAATTAAGTTTTATGAAACACAAAAATATCTGCAGATTTTAGCAGTGGGATCTTATGCTTTATTAAGGTCGTTCAACCACTGATCTATATTTAGGACCTGTTTGTTACGAATAGCTGTAAGTGTCACGAATGTATTTTAAGCACTTACATTAAATTGACCTACGACGGTCACGTGACCTTTTAAATTAAGAGGTCACATCGACACTGCGTCATGATATTTTACATTTTATATTTGAGGTCATCGCTTTCTTTTGAAAGTTGTGCTACATAAATTTGCAAAAGTGTTTAAGTACTTATTGATGACCTTTTGTTGTTTTTTCTCTACATACATACAAAATCTCTTCCCCTTTTCCTATGGGGGTAGGCAAAAACTACAGAACGCGGTGGCGATCCCAATATACTCATTTTTCTCTCTTTTTCCAATGGAAAAATACACTTCTCATATTATTTAACACTTGAAACGACTGCTAGTCGCGTTTTATGGAACTCAAATGGACTAAGGCCGAAAACGATCTGGGTATCGGAAAATTAATAGACATCAACATCTCCACAAATCCACTGCTAGACATAAGCCTATCCGAATTCAAAGTGTCTTCAGCCCAACTACAGTCAAGAGCGTGATTGTTACGACGTATTGTAAAGGTTTATAACCTCTATACGTCATAACGACAGCATTTAAACGGTTCTTTCAACGTCGTTTTAAACGGTTTTGACGGTATGTCTTAAATATATTGAATAAGTTTTACACAAACACCTCTTACCTGCATTTGAAACAGCCTTCCCAACTTCATACAAATATCATTAGCATGCCCATAGAGTCTTTCATCCACATCGTTGACCAGCGTCAGACCCAGGAGGACAGGCAGCCGGAAGGTGTAGCAGCTTGTCTTGTACTTCACAATAGATTCGTAGCGATCTAGTGTGAACAGACTGTAGTCTTTGAGCTGCTGTGCCGTCGTGAAGTCTAGGTGCTGGCCCATTGAGGTGTATAGGAGTGCCTAGAAGTTGAGTGAGTGTGGTTAATATGTTTCTGCAATATGTCATTCGTATATATGTCGATAAGTAATCGGCTATAGTTTGACCGTAACCGCTGTACCGCGCCTTAGGAGGCCGCGGCGAGGCGGGGGACGGGAAGGAAAGAACATGAGTTCACCTGAGATCGATATTGTCGGGCAGATCTTACGATATTTTAAAGCTATAAATATATAGCTTCGTATATTAGGAAATATTTAAGGTAGTGAAACAAGTAACTAATGTAGGTAAGTTTTATTAAAATTGTTTTATTTATTTCAATATGTTCCATATTATTATTTATCAGAACCAACGTTTATATTCAAATCTTTCTTTGTCTCTATCTTTTTTTTTTCTTTTTTTGATAACACACCATGAAACCCTACTACTATGTATTATAAACTAACTGCCCGCTCCGGCTTCGCACGATTACTGATGCAAGAATATGAAACATTTATTTTTCTTTCTTACAAACCTTATCCTGACAATTGAAAACAAAACAAAAAAAAAGCTAACTAAAAAGACGTAAACAAGAAGAAAATCATGCTGTGCAGTCGGAGGATACATATTCGCGGTCGAGGCTGACCAAAACCAGATGTATCCTCCGACTGCACAGCATGATTTTCTTCTTGTTTACGTCTTTTTAGTTCGCTTTTCAAGCAGTCGGGTTTTTTGATATTAAAACTTTTTAGTTATTTTTTTAATAAGGTACATTTAAACATATAAGTGTTATATATTTTTGAAATGTCCTCTTAAAACCCTTTATTTTGATACCCCACACGATGGGCTAGGAAGAAAAAAAAATTAATTCCCTCACAAAATTGCGCCCAAAATCCGCCATTTTTTTCTTTTTCAAATTTTATGTAGCCAGTGACACTCGCAGGGTTAAGACGAATCGATTGACGTAAGAATCATCATAATTGGCCAACGCGTTTGGTCTCTAGAACGCCACATAGGAACACACATACATACATGATACTTACATACATAAACACACTACCCTTCTTTGGCAGTCGGGTAAAGAGAATGGCTGGCAATTGATTTTTAATCGTATAGAAGATAGATGTGAAAGTTTGGAAGGATGGATGTTAGTGTTGAAAATTAATCAAATTGTTGAAAATATATAGCGCAGAGGTCACCAAATAGCGGACCGCGGTTCGGATCCGGGCACAGGGACAATGATTATTAATCCATTTATTTAAGGCGACAGGGCCCATATAAAATAACTTAAACCTAAACATACATAATAATGGTGTTAGTAACAATGAACATCTCCAAGATTTTATGACAATAGCCTGCACCAACTTTAGTCTAAACTTTGGACGGATAGAACATTTTGTTGATTATTATTTCAATTTGAACAAACTAAATACTCGTGACAATGTAAAGGCCAAGGGCACAGATAATATATTACTAGCATACAGATGCCTCATCCCATACAAAGAAACCGTGCCACGTAACTAGCGTTTTTCATCTGATTATTTTTTTGTAAATTGATCGCCTTCGGTTCCGTTCCACGGCGATAGATAGATCACCATCTAATAAACAATCGATATCGATAGATAAATCAAATTATCAGTATAATCAGTACAGTACGTCGGGACAAGTTCTTTGTATGGGATGAGAAACCACGCCAAGGGGGAGGGAACCTTACGGACCGCGACGGTTACTTATTATACACATCAAAATAACAACTATAATTTATAAAGATACTAGCTGTCGCTCGTGACTTCGTCTGCGTAGCATTAGTACTTTGAATAGCCATTTTTTTATATCGTGCCATAATATTATGGGGCTGTGGGTCGCCTTACTTGAGAAATTATTAGTTCACCATACAAACTTCTACCCCTCTGTCCACCCCGTTAAGGACGATTGCCGGGATAAAAACTATCCTATGTCCTTCCCGGGGTCTCAAACTATCTCCATAGCAAATTTTATCTGAATCAGTTCTACGGTTTAAGCGTGAAAAGATAACAGACAGACAGACAGACAGTTACTTTCGCATTTATAATATTACTAGCTGACCCCCGCGGCTTCGCCCACGTCTAATGGCTATCTACCTACCTACCCTACAAACAAACAAACACTTCAGCTTTATAATATTTGTATAGTAGATGTTGATAAAACTCCTTAGCAAATGAACAAATTTGATTAGGTACCATAAAATAAAGGTTATAGTGAGTCAATCTTAAAAGATAGACATATGCTGTCGCGGACTTTTTTTTAGAACTTTTAAAGAGGAACAATTCCATCATACATGATATTTGCGTAACTTAAACCGTTTACGCAGCGTAGGCAACGGAAGCTCTTAAAATGTTTATTTTTCGTTTTTGCAACATTTTTCATTTATGCTCGGCTCTTATTGGTCGTAGGGTGATGTTATATAGCCTATAACCTTCCTCGATAAATGGACTATCCAACACAAAAAGAATATTAAAATTCAAATCAGTAGTTCCTGAGTTTAGTGCGTTCAAACAAACTCTTCCAGCTTTATAATATTAGTATAGATTAAGTATGGATTGGGGATCATTGCAAGCAGGCGGAGCCACGGGTGCCAGCAAGTCATAAGGTCTCTTCACGAAGGTTTTATTAGATTAACGCCGACAGTACAGACCTCGAAGAGATAAGCATCCGTCTCGCCAAGTACACTGCAAGATAGACCGAAATTTAGCCTGTCCTACCATCGGGGATGTAACTCAGTGGTAGAGTGTCTGCTTCGCATGCTGAAAGTCCTGGGTTCAAATCCCAGCATCTCCAAATATTATTTTTGTTTGTTACTATCTTTTAGAGGTTCATCAGATTGTAATTTGTGGAATGCGAGTTTTAAGTTTCTTTTGTTCCTCAATTTTCTGGTATACAATAAAGTATTCATAAATATTTTTTGTTAAAATGCTATTGATTAATTAATAGTTTTGTTTCCTTGGTAGAAAAATGATAATTTTATTTAGTCCGTCAGTAAGATTATCAAATAATATTGGACCCGTATTTTATGCTTTATCAAATAAATATTGATATTGCCCTGTGTGATAAGACCACCAATTGTACACTTGTTTTTATGTTTTTTTGTCCTGTATATATATTTTTGTGGTGTACAATAAAGAATATAATAAATAAATAAATATACACTGACAAAGATAAAGCGCATCTAAGTTCAGAGGCCTTAGTGCGAGTTTTTACTCACGCTCAATCGCGTTAACGTAAACGTCAATTTGTATTGAAACTGGATAAGCGCCGTCTGGTGACGGAAACGAGAAACCTCTTTTTTTGTATACATTTTGACATAAAAGATCGTTTACGATATCACGAGTGAGTACGTTAAAAACTCGGAATAAGCACACCGGAGTGGGGGCATGTGACGTCACTTTGTCAGTATAAAGTGTAGCATAATCGTGACGTCACACGTTATTTCAACGCAACTGTATCCTAGTAAGTTTTTATTTACGTGGCAAAGGGAAAATTACGTGTCCAATATTTTCAGGTTATCTAACTGACGGATTAAATAAATATTTTTTGTCAACTACCCTTTTATGCAACACACTTATAGTAAGTCTGAGTATTGGAAAGTCTGTGTTCATTTCAGGCAGGAAAAACATTTTTTTTTAAGGTGTAGAAGTGTGGACGTTATTACTAAAACTTAAAAAATTAAGATGCCGACGAATTGAGAACTTCCTCCTTTTTTTGAATTCGGCTAATAAAACTTATACCCCGTTGACGACCTCCAGACCTAGATTCGGTCTTTAATTATAACATAGTGACATAAAACTTGGTATTTGGGTAAATTTGATTTGGAACCTACAACCTGCCTTAGAAAGTGGAGGTTTTATAATTTTAAAACGCCAAGCTACTACGATATTCACAAACTTTTTTTTTATTTCACATAGGCCTACATGGGCACTTATAAAACGTCGACAAAAGGTGCACGGTTCGGGTTGGTAGTTTCCTATGGAGAAGAACCGGCAAGAAACTCCATGGTTACTCTTTTAAAAATGGTTTGGTTTTACAATATTTCCATGTTACAGCATTAGTACTTAGATATGGGGGGACAACGTAGGCCCGACTTATGACAATAAGTCGTAAGAATCTAAAAAAAAAAAAAAAAAAAGATTATATATTTTATAAAAAAGTTAACAAATGTTAACTAGCATCTAGAAGGCCTACAATGTTCACACATTCACAAAACAATCGGTAAAAGAATCTATACAAAGGTAAATAAAAATAAGTATAACAAGACTAAATTTAACATGTGGCACAAATTTTGTTATCAGTGCTGTAACTTTGCATCTTTCATCAATAAAACATTGTAACTAGAGCACGGGCGGCAGCGTGGCATTTAGGTTCGTAATTTGACTAACCGAATTTACAAAAAGGAGGAGGTTCTATGTTCGACATTATGTTTTCTTTTTTTTTGTGTTTTCACCGATATCTCCGTCAATTATGGACCGAATCTGAAGATTCTTTTTTTGTTTGAAAAAGTATGTTCCGAAATTGGTCCCATTTTAATTGGGTGAAGATCTGATGAAGAACTTCGGAGATATACAACAGAACTCTTCAATAAATAACGGTAAATCTCTCAGGATTGCTGCAATCGCATGTCTGTTTATACCATTTCATAACATAACAACACGCCAGTACGCTCTTAAGGGGTACGCAAATCTCTCATTTCATCGGTTATGTTCAAGTTTCATGAAATCTATTTTGGCGTAAAGTGAAAAATAAAAATACTTTTTGCAAAAAAAAATATTACCGACTTCCAAATACAAAACTACAAAGAATAAAATAACTTTATTTTTTGAAGTCTGTGTCCATAACCGGAAGCCGGTAGTATTTTTTTGCAAAAAGTTTTTTTTACCGTATAATTTTCAAATTAGGAGGAAATATGGTCAGAGACCGCCGACTGAATTTCCTTAGTAAAAAGTCATAATTCGAGGTTTGGCTCTCGCCGATTTCCTCCTCCAATATTGGACCAATTTAAAAGATATTCCATAAACTGAATATGGAAGAATATTATGCCCCTATGTTTACCTTTTTTCATTTATATTTGTCAAATTTGTCAGATGTGAAGATTACACGTCCTACCAAGTTGAGACGAGGATCATGGATCTAAATGATGCCATCAGCTTGCCGAGCTCAGCGTGGCAAAAGTCGTGGCGGCAGGTCTTGGTAGCCAGGATCGGGCCAGACCTGTCTCTATCAGTGGTTGTGAGGGCCATGCTGGCAGAGACAGAAAACTGGAGAGAAATGGCCTCCTTCTGTGAGACCATGATGGTTAAGAATGAGGCTGCCGAGCGGGATCGTGAGAGAGCCGATCCCGTTCGGAGAAGAAGGCGTCGTGGAAGCAACCACCTAAAACGCCGAAACTCCGCCTGCATGTTTGGCAGGTGGGACTTCAGGGTCACGGGTGGTCAGATTGGGGATTCTGTTCGCCCACCAAGTGACTCCAAGAAAGACGGTAGCACAGTGATCACGTGCTGCCGTGTACAGTGAGGCTCAGAGGAGATGCTTCTCAGTCTCCCCAGGGATTTGCCCTAATAGGCGTTGCACAGTGGGGATTCCGGAGTGGTCTTTTAAGAGGTAACGGGGCCTCTTCCAAGTGCTGATCACCGGGGTGATTTTAGTGAGGTAAAAATCCCACACACCCTGGTCTTATCCCCAAAAGTTCAAGTAGTTCAAGTAAACAAAACAAAAAAAAAGTGTGTCAATATTATTACGCAATAATATTGTAGGTATATGGGACACTTTGGTAACAAACAGTCCACAAACAAACTTAATAAACATACAATGATACAAACCTCATTGAAAAGCTTAATAACATCAACATAGTGGTCCGTCTTGCTAAAGTAGGTCTCCAACGTTTCCATAATAGCGCAGTGGATGAGAATGGAGTCGTTGATGGCGCCGAGTCCGACGTTCGGCATCCGGTACCAGCACGGCACGCCGCGACGAGTCGTCGACCCATCCATTATATCATCCACCACTATGAAGTATGCTTGCAGCTGTGGATTAATGATAATCGGGTTTGTAATAAATCATTTGACACTTTCACTATTCGTGTTCGCGAAACAGACAAGAATAGAATATACGTTATTGCACATCAAATTAGTTACGCAACTCTTTTACAAAAAAACATTAATTCTACGGATAGCACAAGCTTTTGGATGGACTAAATGAACTACAATAAAAAAAGTTAATTCAAATAATCAAAAAACCCGTATTAACTTTTTTTATTTCTAACTTTTTAGTGTTTTTTTTTTAGAATTATTTAAATTTAAACATATGTGTTATATCTTATTGAAATCACCTCATGAAACCTTTTATTTTGATACGCCACAAGAGGGTTTTGAAAATAAAAAAAATTTGGTCCCCCACAATATGGCGCCCAAAAGCCGCCATTTTTCTTTTTCCCAATTTGTAGCCTGTGACACTCGCAGGGTAAAGACGAATCAATTGACGTAACAATCATTAAAATTTGCCAGCGCGTTTGGTCTCTAGAACGCCACATATGAACAAACATACATACATAAACTGATAAACACATTACCCTCCTTCGACAGTCGGGTAAAAAGACTAAGAGGCCAGTCTCGCCCCTTATTTAAAAAAAGTGGCAACATATCTACCGACGTTTGGGTGATAGGTGAATATATATGCAGGTATTTATATTATACAGCAGGGATGACGAACCAATAATAGTGAACCACAGATAATATAATACAGCATAGGTGAACGTACCATTTAGAAAAAAAAAACACGAATAATGAGGCCATGACGTGTCGCCAAAGATGATTGACTTGGAGATGGTATTGATGCAGTTTCGAATATATATTTCGAAAATAACTCATGATTTCAAGTAAATATGTCGATGACCACCGATTATTCCCGATGTCCACCATTTGGTTGGCCACCACTGGGGGACAGCGGGAAAACTTTTAAAAATGATTCCCGCTGCCCACCACTGGGGGACAGCGACACGGATTTTTAATTATTTTTCCCGAAGTACAGTCTGTAGAAGTCTGCTATCGCTGTGAAAATATTATGTCGGTTAATTACCCAATTTAATAAAAAAATAAGCAATCACACCTTTAATAAGTAATAGGATGATATTTTTTTTATATTTAAGTGAAACATATTGTAACATTGTCTCCCAGCGAGTATGTGTAAATTTTTAAAAATTATTTATCACTAACCGCAGTTAATGAAAATGAGAATAATTAAAAAATCCGTGTCGCACCCCCAGTGGTGGCCAACCAAGTGGTGGACATCGGGAATATCGATGACCACGCAATCAATTAAAATTTGACTAAACAATATTTTACTGCTATTACATTAAATTTAGGTACTTGCTCATAAGTCTGCAGATTTTCGCATAGGTAATTTAATTTGACCTTGAATAAAAAATCTTTGCCACACCATTCGAGGAATGTTAATTAATTTATTCGCAATCGTCCTTCTAAGTAGGTATATCATTTATAATTCATATGTACGTCTTCTTATGTACCTACCTACTATCTTCTATATGAAGAATTAACAACTCAACCAAGTATAAATTTTTGATTAAATATTGAGAGTCAAGTTTAAATGCCATAATAAATTTGACGTGTGTGATTCATTTAATCATTTGACAGTAGATGCCTTTGTAGAATTTTGGAGTTCTTAAGTCACATTGCCAGAAAGTATGGATACAACCTCGAACAGCTGATGGTGACTGGCACAATCGAAGGGGCCGCAGTCCAACCTGATGGTCAGACCGAGTCCGCACATCGTTGAACACAAAACTGCACGATGCTCTCCACGACGCAAAAAAACAAACAAAGATGGCGCAAACTTGTGAAGGAAAAGTTGTTTTCTTGACGTTCGAAACACGACCCTCAGTAACGAGGAATACGACGCGAGGATGAGGAGAATGCGTAATAAAATAATCACACAATGGTGGCATACACATAAGGCATCCTTAATGCCGTAGCTAAAACAATCAATCAATATGCGTAGCCTTTTCCCAACTACATTAGGGTCGGGTTCCAGTCTAGCCGGATTCAGCTGAGTACCAGTATTTTACATGGATCGACTATCTGACCTCCACAACCTAGTAACTGGATAACACGGTACCCCTTAGCAAGACTGCTGTCAGATGTTCTGTTTTCTGACTACCTGTAGAGCCTCCTATACATGTCGATAGATTCATCAGCGTCATCTGCGAAGGAGTCCGCCGAAATGTTGACGGGGCAATTTACTCGTCCGTGGTAGGTATGATGCGTCTGCAACCAATCCGATTATTGTCGGTTTTTGTGACAGGCAACAAAGGGTTCCAACGCGACTGCCCGGCGTTTGTCCACACGACTGACGACGCTCTGTTGTTTCTATGTATAGCCAGCATCCACCACATTCTGCGAGGCGGGAGGAGTCCGCTAGTACTTTATACAAGTTACACTTGATGCTTACGAATGATACTCGTTGTTACAGCGTATGGGTAACATATTATACTTAGTAATTAATTAGGATTATGAATTTTATTTTTCGTAGACGTCCATACAAAGTTATCGCGGCATAAAATGAGAAACGTCATCGGATTTCAAACATTGTCATACATGCATAAATGGCTATTGAAATGGGCCATGGTATGACAGGTTAAGAATAAGTAAACTGAAGTGGCATGACAATTGGCCGGCCATATAAGTCGTAGAACCGATGACCGATGGGGTAAACGTGTTCTTGAGTGGAGACCGCGAACTGGTAAACGTAAGGTAGGACGCCCTCAGGCTAGGTGGAGCGACGACCTTCGCAGGATGGCTGGTAGCAGCTGGATGACATTTGCCGAAAATCGAACCAAATGGCGTGCAATTGGAGCATATATCCAACAGTGGACTGCTTTATGCTGATGATGATGACGGGTTTACCACTGATTATTTAGAACAGGCGGAGGGGAAGTCGGTAATAACATCGCGTCTCATAAAGTCGGAGCACGCACAAAGCATCTACATATATTATTGTTAGGTCAGGCCTAGGCCACACGCTTCACTATTTCAGGGGGAAAATGCGTAAGATCACGCATGTAGATATGTACATATTTTTATGTATAGCCTTAATGATATATAAATGTTTTATCGAAAACAAAAGATGCTTCATCGAAAAATATTTAAGTCTTCTTTTACAATCGAGCATGTTTCTAAATCTCCAGCGCATCATGCAAATATTTGTATCCGGAATAAACAAATAGAAAACCCCGGCAAGGAAGTGGTTAGCTTAGGTATGAAGTTGATACAAAATTATTTCTAAAAAAACTGTTTCGACATTCCATTGCAAGAATTAGTCTGCTATTAGTTTCTTAGTTTGAATTATAAATAAACGAAATGTTTGTTTTAACGTCAGCTTTAGTTTTCCTTAACGTGGTGTGCTGCAAACTCTCAAGATACAAGTAAATTTTTAATTAAAATTGTAACCGTATAACGGTTTTTTTGCCTGTTTTATCCAGGCCGTAATAACGAATCGATTGGCACTATATTCATCAAAATCGGATGAATAGTTTAGGCGCTACGGAGGAACATACGTACATTAAAACATAACCCTTCCTTTTGGATCGCCGTACTCGGGTAAAAATATGGAGAATTGTAGGTACATTTAAATTTTACGAAGACTTTTTCTTATCTACATACACCTGCTGTGTCTAACGAAATGGTAGGCAGAGTTGTGTATAAGTATAGAAGTACGTCCATTTTCACTCTCAGGTTTTCCCCGCCTGCAAGGAAAGGGTTATATTTGTCGCGCCTATCTTGTATGTATTTTGGCATTGCGCGACAAACCTTATCGCCTTTAGCCTTTTTTTTTATTTGTCACTGGTTGGTTACATTTTTAATGTATTCAAATATCGTTTGACAAGAAAAGATGTCGACATTTTTTTTACTGACAGAATGTCATTCAAACAAAATTCGTGGCACAGAAATCTTCAACCAAAATATTGATATTTTTATAGCAGCTATTACAAGGTTTAATTTATTAGAAATGGCGAAAAGGATGATCACAAAGATTCTAGACATGACACCGGTTTCTATCAGACACGACGAGGCAGCCAACGAGAGGCAGAACCCAGCCCGGGTTCGGCCTCTCGTTTTAAATAGACTGGTGATCAGCTAAAGGCTATATGATGAAAACTGATATCAGTTGATGGAAGCCGACTCTGGCTTCACCCCTCGGGCAAAGCGCATGACCCCTTGTGTGCCAGCAGTCTTTGTGATTCCGTACATTTTACAACGGGTTCCGTATATTTTTCAACGGCCTATGTTTTGCTACGAGAACGGCGGCACGATCTCAGCTCGTAATTCAGTTTTGGAGCCTTACTACTGAAGGCTGTTTTTTTTCGGTTAGCGCGGCTCTCGCACGAGTGGCTGAAGTATCATATTTTTATTAATTTTATGTTAGAATTAACCTAGTATTTATGTGTTAGTTTCTACTTTCTAAATTTCACCGATGTACACTTCAGCTTTGCGACGTTAAGGATTCTTTACCACTTGGATGCTTAAGCCAGAATTTAACCGGTTGCAACTGTGTTGAGGATAGGCACGTGTATTCTGCTTAATACCTTCACACGTTGCCAAAATTCCACTGCTAGGTTTTTATCTTACTATACATTTAAAATAACTAATCGGTTTTTCTGTATTCTTTATATATTTTGTCTTTTTGTATTCTTTATATATTTTCGAAATATTTTTATTTAAAAAAAAAAATATACGTATAATTTGACGTTTAGTGTATCACCAGCGTAATCGATTTTCCACTTTTTATGGGAGATTCACTCATCATTTCAGCCGAAAGATCTCCACTGCTGGACATAGGCCTCCCCCAGGCGTCGCCACATTGACCGATCCCGTGCGTCTCCCATCCAGCGCATTCCCGCAACCTTAACCAAGGTCTTAGGCCTTCCAACGCATCGTCTTCCGGTTCCCGGTCGCCATTCCAGAACTTCTCGGACCCATCGGCCATCCGCTCTGCGAGGAATGTGCCCTGCCCACTGCCAATTAGGTTTCGCGATTCTTGGGACTATGTCGGTAATATTGGTTCACATGCAGCGATACAGCATCACATTTCGAAATTTATGTCCTCAAAGTCGGTTTCCAATATAACAAATCTAATCCAGCAATGTTAAAATGTGACAAGACCGGACATTGGTATCGTTCTTGTCCCGTTTTTCTCAGTATGCTGTTCTTTAGATGGTGCGGTGGTACACCGGGAGTGAATACGCGAATTTGTCCAAAATGTATTCCAAAAAACCAGCCAAGTGCGAGTCGGACTCGCGCACGAAGGGCGAACAGTGAACGGAAATAAACATGGAAGCATTCCTAGCTTTAAAAAATGACCCAACGCATATTGTGCCGCGGTGGGCGGGGCTTACCGATTATGCCGCTCACGCTTTTAGTTCGCAGTTGTCGTCCGCAGTACGTAACAGCGGCGGTCGACTAATATTTACCGTTTTTCGCTTGTTAAATATTTAAATATGTCTTCTTGTGCAGTGAAGTGGTGCATAAATAAATAACATATTTGCATAACAAGAATATTGGAATTAGTTTTCACGTGTAAATACATAGCTATTCATTAAATTTCTATTAAAAATCAAGTACACCACGAAATTTATGGGGATGATGTTATGCCAACCAAACAATTTACTTTTCTACCTGACAATAATGACAAATATAATTTTGATTACAATCTAAGATAGAATACACAGCCATTTTTTTTATGGGGACGGCGCTATGCAAAATATACTAAGTTATTGTAGGTACATAAAAGTTGCTTAATAGCATGGAGAAAATAGATATCGTTGCTGTATCATTATCTTTTCTAATATATTTTTGGTCGTTCCAAAAATATATTTTTTCATACAATAAAATATGGTTCTTTAACACGAATTGCGGTAGGAGTTGACTGGTAGAAATCAACACGCGAAGTTTTGATTTTCTTTCAAAATTGGATAAAATATAAATCCAAGATGGCGGCTGCGAAAAATTTACTATTTTAAATTATGGGTTTAACTTTCGAGGGTGCTAAAGTCGATTGTGAGTTATTTTAACAATCCAAGATGGCAAAAAATAAAAAAATGTTTTTGTTTAAATCATATGTGATATGGAAATTCTTTCCTGACTGTGGTCCACTGACCACACACTTTTTTATGCTTCTATTTTCTTTCAGATTATTTGAATACCATCACTAACATAATTAATAATTGCGTTGCACCATATTGCATTAAACATCCCGGGCGACGTGAATGGTGGACGCAGTGGCGTCGTAGAAATGTCGTTAGCGGCCTATAAGTTAGATGGTAATTTAAACCCAAACTGTCAGTAAATAAGGTCTATTTTCAACTGTGCATCATGAGTTTTAATAATATTGTTTGTGTACTTTGGCTAGTTTGGCGAATCAGTGGCGGGGTTTCGAGGTGTGAGTTTGTTTGTGATTTTGTGTCAAGATGCGCGTCTAGTTCCTTTGAAGTAATGCTTCCATGTTTATTTCCGTTCACTGAGGGCGAACAATTTTATTCTGTTTTTAGTATTTGCTGTTATAGCGGCAATAGAAATATATAATCTGTGAACAATTCAACTGTATAGCTATCACGGTTCATGAGATACAGCCTGGTGACAGACAGACAGACGGACCGCGGAGTCTTAGTAATACGGGTCCCGTTTACCCTTTGGCTACGGAACCCTAAAAACGTTTAACACACCGGCGATACGATCTTTCTCGTACAGCATGATGCTCCGACTGCACAGCAAGATTTAAAGTTGCTTTAAAGTTTTTTTTTTTTGTAATATTAGTTTTTAATCTATCTACTTTGAAAGTACCTACATATTATTGTTTTTTTTTAATTTTTAAACAATAACATTTCAGTGATAGAAAGCGACGGTTTGCAAAGTTCTCGTAAGATAGACCACCAAACGAATGGGACGAAGTGCGCATAACCCAATCATCCACGGAGAAAAGCTAGTCAAATAAAAAACTATAGTTACCATTTCTACACACCACCCTAGAACCCTGGCTAGTTTGAGTTTCTCTTCGGTTATCTTGTCAGGGTTCTCAAGCATTTCGTATGACAACATTGTGATCAATCCTCTTGAATGTTTGCCACCGCTCAGATTGTGTTCTAGTACCTGAAAATATTAAAAAAAAAATACTTTCAAACACGGCCTTTTAAAAGGAACATGTACGGCATATTTTTTGCTTTTTAGAGATTTTTGTTGTAAGCAAACTTGATTATTTTTGCTTATGGTAAAGTAGGGATTCCTCCAGTGAATATGTATTCAACGGGGTAAAGGTTAACAATTCAAAGCCACATTAATGGATTTCGGCCATGCTTTCAACCAACTACGATGTAAAATTTTCTCCATTTTCGAAACGTGGCTTTACTCGACCGATGTTATCGCGTGAAGAAGAAAGCAAAAAAAAAAAAAAAATATTCTCTATTGAATATGATAAAATAACATATGATACAATGAGAGTAGTTTAAAAAAAATCGTATGCTCTTGTCTATGCTAGGCTACGCGCTTTTCAAACAGGCCTGATAGGTGTAAAGTTAAAAATTGATAAAATGTTAAAGGTTTTTTTTTTGTGTTTTGGGATTATTTATTCATGTGTGTAGGGTAGGTCAATAAAATAAGAATAAGTTGAATATACACGTAATATGTATTTTGGGCAAGGTTGCATTATCTTTAGCATGACATAACATAAAAATTATATCACAAGGTCAATTTGTTGCACATAATTTTATCTTAATTTTTAGTGATTTCTTTGATTTAACATTACAGGTTTTATTTTCAAGGATAGTTTTATTTGGAAATTACTAGTTTAAAAATCTGGGTTTGAGATAAAAATAAACTGGATGTACAATACTGCAGACAAGAAAACTATGTACTTATAGATGGAACTAACATCCAAAAGATGTGAATGGCTAGACACTAATTATACTAATAAGTGGATCGAAAGAGGTGGACCCATACCATAGGCCAGCTGGAAGTCCAGACCTGACCCCTATGGATTCTTAGGTGTGGGGGCACATGAACAGATTAGTTTACAACGAAACTAATCCAATCATATCTGTGGATGTTTTGAGACAGAGAATAATCGATGAGGCAATTGAAATAAGAAGTGGTTTAACAACTGGTATAGTAATAAGTGGAGTTGAGGGAGTTAGAGTCACACATTTTTACCACAGTTTGGGAACAAAAACAGTGATCAAATGCGTGACTCAAGCTTATCACAGTGGCCATGCTCGCCCGCCAGAGGTGGACATGTGGGACATAAATTTTAAGCATAGACTTTCTGTAAAAATCGTAATAAACGTCATTTTGTACCTATTTGGTTTGTTTAATTTTGTTTTCTGTCCCAAGTGACAAATTTGATGTATTATTTTTTACTACTACCTCAAACCTTTTATCAAAGATTTTTTCTAAGAATTCTGATAATTCCCTAGCTTTACCTTGTTGGATAGATAATGAAACATAGATATGTTTTAAGCACATCTGCAGCATGAATGTCATAGATTTTTTTAAATATTTCTGTAAGAAAAATTCTGTTTCAGAATTTATTTCTTTTTATAACCGCCAATCGTCTACTTCGACGCAGTTGGTTCAGTTAACTGCAATTTTAGCGTTGAGAATAATAAAGCAACTTATTTACTACACAAACACTGCAACAAAAAGAACAGGCCAATAGGAAAACATAGGCAATTTTAATAAAAAAACTTCATACTCCTAAGTATATCTTGTAAATGGTTAAATTTGGTGTGCAGTGTTTCGAAGTCAAATCAGTCAGGAATGAAGGAAACTACAACCTCTTAAAGGATATAGGTCGACTTAACCTGTAGCCCTGTATATAACATACCTTTCTGATCCAGCTCCCCAATTCCGGCAGTTGAGATATCTTGGAACTGCCCTGCAGGTTGCCTATTATCCCAGGCAGAACATCATGGAACACCTCTTTTTCTTTCATTATTTGAGATATAGACACACTGGTTTGCATAGGTCTCTTGCCCAACTGCTGTAGAAAACTGAAAAAATAAAAATGCAAATACAATGATTTATTTGAGTGAGCTAATGTTCTTGCATAATCAAAACGAAGGTAGGTCATAAAAAATATTTTTAATACTTGACCCTAAAATCAGCTTAGTGACCTTTAAAATTTATTTTGGTGTCATTTGTCATAATGTTACAGACTTTCTAATTTTTGATTGTCTAATTGGTGATGAAAAACCACAAATAACATAGTACTTGGTTAATTTAATTCTTAACTACTTGAAAGTTAAAGATAAAACATTCTAGGGAATGTTTTATGCTGTTGTTTCTTTTTAATTATTTTTGATGTAGGTACTATGGTATTCAAATATTTGTGGGAATTTGTTATACCTAAGCAAGGCAATACTTATTGTCTTCTTTTAAAGTTTGTTTACATATGATTCTACTTGGAATGCCAGACTTTAAGAATTATTTATATCTTGCTAGAGTATTATTAAGTCAACTTACCCCGGATGCTTGACATAGCTGCCGCATAATGTTCGTGTTCTACTTATAAGATGAAGGAATTTTATGTTATTCATCTTTAATTAAATAATAGCTACGTATGTACCCACTTTCTCTGACCGAATTCCTGGCGAATATATTTCATACAATTAAGGGGGATTTTTAAAAAAGCCCTTAAATTACTAGAATGTGTATGTTAGAATATTCGTTCGTATGGTTAATTTATTATACTAATAACAAAATATAAATGCACACGATTTTTATAATACTAGAATTGACGGCCGCAACGTCCACCGAAGTTGGCGATACTTTGACACTGACAGTACTATAACTTGTCTTGAATGCTGTCACCTGTCACAGTGTCAGCAATGACAAAAGGTTGACATTGACAGTTTTGTTTTTATTTTTTGGTAAATATAGAACTAGTCTTTTGGGATGATATAAAATGAGAGAAAGAAATTAAACAACAACTTTTTGAAAAAAATATATTTATTAGTTAAGCCATACCATTTCCTATATTTAAATGCAATTGCCATAATTACGTTACTAAATTAATGTTTTCTGCCATACTGGCTATCTAAAACTTGAAGGTACAAATCGCGTTCAGTCTTTGAAGATACAGCCTGTATTCTCTGAATGATTTTGTTATAGTATTTGTTTTCCTCTTCTTTATAAAGTTGTGGAATTTTGAGTTGCGAGTAAAGCTGCTTGACGCGTTCCACGTGCGCTGGTTCCTTGCTGCCGTAACAAACTTTGAATACAGCTTGATGGTTGGGTTTGCACTCTTGCAGCGCTTTCACCGCTAACCACGAGCATTTACCTTCCTGGATATCTGTGCCCATTTTTCCGGTCATATTTTCGTCTCCAAAACAGTCGATATAGTCATCCTGTTATAAAAAAAGAGTAAATAGGTACGAATGATGAATGTATAAACTGCGATAGATACTTATCGCATTAACTTAAATACTGGTATTCCTTGTATTTTATCTCCTCACCTGCATTTGAAACAGTCTTCCTAACAGCATAGAAATCTCATCAGCGTTCTTGTGAGACTCTTCGTTAAATTGGTTGGCCAACATCAACCCTAGAGTTATGGGCAGTTTGAAGGTATAATAAGCAGATTTGTGCTCGACTATGGCATCGTAGTGGTCCATAGTAAATAAATCATAGTTCTTTTTGTTCAGTCCTGTCATGATATCTAGATATTGTCCAAGACTTGTGTAGAATAGACTCTGTAAAATCAAAGAAGCATAAGTTAGTAGATGGTCAGGCAGACATCAATCAAATGAGATTGTCTAATGTCATATTTATAATCGTAGTCCGACACACAGCTTGTGTACACAAATCATCACTAAGTTTTCATAACAGGTTCTGTGCAACCCGTGTAACTCAGCAAGCGCTTTTCTACGCAGTACTGTAAGGACCTAAGTAGGTGCTACCTCCTTACCTATTTAAAGTTGGCAACTGATATTTAGTTTTAGATTTGAAGATATTTTAGTTTAGTTTGTTTAGCAGATTGAGATGGGATGCGATCTTTCTTCGCATACTATCCTTGGCGGCCCACTTGCTTCTCTTCGGACGATCCATCGGCATGCACTGTCGCTGTGACTGATGTGTTGCGCCAGGGGATGGAGTACTACATTCCATTCTCTGCGAAGCGCTGTCCAGCATTGACCGACCATGGTTTAGTGCCGAGTGTAAACGCGCAAATGTGGTTAAACACAAGGCGTACCTGGCATGGATCGACGCTCGAGTGCGCAAGGCAAATTACGTGACTCACAAGAAGAGAGTCTTCAACAGGGCTGCCAAGACCTGCAAAAAGGCGATCCGAAGGGCACGGTTTGACCATATTAGCAGAATCGGGCACAAACTTGCTTCATACCCTTCAGGTAGCAGAGCGTTTCGGTCACTGGCTAAATCAAACTTCTGTCGCCCTCACTACCACCACTGCTGAGACCAGACTGGTCACTGGCCCACTCCACCGAGGACAAGGCAAACTTGTTTGACTCCTTTTCGCGGAATTTTCGCGTCTGAACTGTAAAGGCGCACGGCCCCCTCCCTCTCCTATTGGATATGACACGAGTAAGCTTAGCCAATGATGTAACCAAATAATTGTAATTAAAACTGATGGAAAAGTGTGTCCGTGGCGTTTCTTGCACATTCTTCTCCACAACATTCATATTTTGTTCCTTTCATTCAAAACTACCTATTTTGGTTTAGTTGATTTAAAAATATTTTGATTGTGTTTTTTTTATTATGTCGGACATTCGCATCCATCAGAGGGAGGTCTGTTGGGTCCTGCGTAACCTTGACATGAACAAAGCTAGTGGCACCAACGGAAGACCTCCAATTGTACTAAATACTTTTGCGCCTGAATTGTCTCCGATCCTGACAGGCCTAAATCACCTTTCGGTAGTGACTGGAAAAGTGCCGAAGGCTTGGAAGCAAGCTAAAGCTCAGCCCGTGCCCGAGAAGGGTAGTTGAGCTGAACAAGCCAACTACAGACCCATATCGGTAACGTCCATCCTCTGTAAGAGTATGGAACTTATACTGAACAATAAGCTCCTGGCATACCTAGAAGACAACGACATCCTCAGCGATCGACAATAGGGCTGCCGCCGAAATCGGTCAGCTAGGGATCTTCTAGCGTATGCCATTCACGTTTGGAGTGAGGCCATCTAGAGGCACGGGGGAGCGCTTGCTGTCTTCCTTGACATCTCGAAGGCTTTCGACAGGGTCTGGCATGACAGTCTTATTGGTAAGCTTTCTTCGATTTGCCTAGTGGTCTGTGTGACAGGATTACTGACTTCCTGAGGGATTGGTTGATCCTAGTGGTTATCGAACTCGTCTGGTAAGTTAGGTATTAACGCCGGAGTCCCTCAGGGGTCGGTGCTCTAAGCAACACTTTTTTTGCTGCTCATTAATGACCTGCTAAAACCTTTGAGTACGCAGATGACAGCACGGTTGCTGAGAGATACGTGTCCGGCGCACGGGCTACTGGGCCTCAGATCCGGTCAATCCGGGACGCCATGGTTGAGCACTTGAACCTGTCTTTGGAGACAGTCTCCAAATGGGGCGATGCCAAACTAGTCAGTTTCAGTCAATGAAGGCGTGTCTTTTTCCGCAAAAAAGAGCGTGTTCCACCCGTCTCCATCTTTCCGTGGAGTAAACGTGCCGATAACGGACCATCTGGACTTTCTTGGTGTAACATTAACATCGACTCAATTTTGGTCTATTCATTGAGGCAAAGGCTCTAGGCTGCATAGGTGAGACGGTATTTCACGCCTGAACAGCTGCTCAACTTGTATAAAGCACAAGTTTGGACATGCATGAAATACTGCTCTTACCTCTGGGACGGATCTGCCAAATAGTTACCAACTTGATGCACTTGATCAATTGAGAAACGGGCCAAGAGGCTTATCGGTAACGATGCACTGGTCGCCTCAAAGCTCCAGAGCCTTGAACATCGACGCCAAATTGCCAGCCTGTCAGTTTTCTACTGTTACATTGCGGAGAGTGTGCGATGGAACTGCACAATTTGATTCCGCCTAACCCTTTCCATCATCGGACAACAAGACGTACGGAAATGCGCCACCGGTACATGGCGGACATCAAACCCATACGTACAAATCTTTTTGCGAATACTTTCATTGTGCGCACAGCGAAGGAGTGCAATTCCTGACAGCTACAACCTTGGGGTATTTAAGTCAACCGTGAAAAGGTTACTTCTAGGCAAGCGAGCTTCACCATGGCCACATCATCGCTTAACATCAGGCGAGATAACGGTCAAACGCGAGCCTATAGACAAATAAAATAAAAAGTTTTTCTTGGGACGTCTGTAAGAGCCGCCTTATGTTTTATTTGCTTATCATTTGAGCTCCCTGAGCTAAGTCCCCACAGTACCTACCAATTGGTGTGATCGATGGCTTGTAAAACATACCTACATACATTGAGTTAAATGTACTACGTACTAGAGAAGCTATTTCAAGGGGGGGTGGTATGTTCTCACAGATAAACAATCAATGCGCACAGATGAACTTTTTCTTACTTAAAATATAATTAAATTAAGCATGTTTTCAACTTACTGATGAAAACTCATTCCTTGACTTTTATTTATATTTCTCGAGTTGTTTGAACAGTATCTCAATACACACGAAGGCATTTTTTAAGAAACAAAACTTAGTACTCAAACGTGTCACGTTGCAGCGAGCGCTTGCCACAGACTAAGTGAGTTGGGGTACGCGTGCTCTAACGCGTATTACAAACAATTGAGTTGAGTAGTCTCCTCTAGTACGTAGTACATTTAACTCAATGCCTTCATACCTCATTAAAGTTATGGAAAATGTCCAAATAGATGGGCGATTTCTCGAAGTTAGCTCTTAATATTTGTAGCATACTATAGTGGATGAGCGTAGCATCATTGACTGCGTTTGCAACGCCAACGTCCTCCACTAGGTACCAGCAAGGCTTGCCTCGGCGGGTGATGGATCCGTCGGCGATGTCATCCAGCACTACACAGTATGCCTGTAACTGTAATCAAACATAATTATTACTTACTTATCATCATCATCATCAGCCTTATAATGTTCCCACTGCTGGGACACAGGCCTCCTCTCTATAAGACAGGGTATGGGCCATGATCCAACACGCGGGCCCAGTGCGGGTTGGTGGATGTCACATGTCTTCAAAGTTTTGGTTCTAGGACATGCCGGTTTCCTCACTATGTTTTCCTTCACCGTTTTTAGGGCAGTTGTGATGAAATAATTTACACAAAGTGGTGCGGTTCGAACCCACGACCTACGACACGTAAGTCGGTGCTGTTACCGCTAGGCTGCTTACTACCTTAGATTAAGATTAAGACGGGCTGGTGTCCGCAACTCCACGTCTAAGCGCGTATTTTGCTTACTACCTTACTATAGGATCTCTAATAAATAAATAAAGCTTAGCTTATTTTCGCCCGCGTGAATGTCTAAAATTATCTCAAGGGATCATATTCCTGGGATAAAAAGTATCCTATGTACTATTCCAGACTATTATCTATCTCTGTGCCATATTTTATCCAGATCCGTTCTGCTTTTCTGGCGTGATTGAGTAACAAACAGACATCCATTCAACATTCGCATTTATAATATTTGTAAGATGGCTTTATTCTGCAATCCCAAGTTCAAATCGGAGATCTCGTGGTCAAACGCGAGCCTATCAATAACAAAGAAGTATAGGTACCTACTCCTGAGGACGCCAGCATGCAAGATGGGAGGATGATCTGAAGCTGACGGCTGGTGGCCACTGGAGATGGGTGGCGTGAGACAGAAGCCAGTGGATGTCGTTAGAGGAGGCTTATGCCAAAAGGCACGCTGAACTGCGGGACATTATTAAGATCAAACTAACTTTTTATGATTTGTTTATGCGTAGTCACTATCACTAATTATTATAAATAAATAAAAAATACAAATTTAAAAAGAACGTAAATTAAATGAGGTAAACGTTGGCGGTTCCCCCGACGCGATTAGAGGTTTATTTTTTACTTTTAAGAGGTTTTTGTGTCGGGGTTTTTTTAATTTGGATTTTTATTTTTATTTCATGCTTTTTAAAGTACGTTATAATATACCTAGTAGTAGACACGCTTCAATCGACAATATATCGAAACAATTAATAATGACACGATCTTGCTAATAAACTCAGATTCAAAGAGTAAAATGCCAATAACTTTTGCACGACTCAACTGTTTTTATTCAAACATAGTCGAACACAGTCGAACAAAGTCACCCTTCAAACATCAAAAAACGAAATCCAAATTGGTTCATCCGTTTAGGAGCTATGATGCCACAGACAGACACACAGATACACAGCACAACACCCCTCTTTTTCCGTCGGGGGTTAAAAATAAAGTCCCCTGCCACGTTTGTATACGATAAACTCAAAAACTACTGAACGGATTTTCATGCGGTTTTCACCAATAGAAAAAGTCAGAAACGAGGAAGATTTTAGGGTATAATTTGTCACGGGCGAAGCCGGGTCGGGTCGCTAGTTCAGAATAAAGGGCTTATTATATTACATTATAATATAGGTTCTCCTGGGCTCCACGAGACCACATACCAACTTTGTTAATTTTCTAGCTTGTCTAAAAATCTGATACCGAAAAATAAGTACAAAAGGCAGTCTTACAATTTCAGTACACCATCCTAACGTTCTCGCCAGGCGCATCGTTTCCTCAGTGATGTTTTCTGGCTTCTCCATAGTTTTGTACGCCATGACCGTGATCAGTCCTCTCATGTTCTTTCCGCCTGTTACATTGCCATCTAAAACCTAGAAGTAAAAATTATGAGCATTACAATGGTGTCCGTTCGAAATCCATAACGGTTCTGTCGCAGCAGTCGTGATGGTTTAAAAATTACATATTATGAAAGAACGTATTGAAAGTATTGATCATACATCTACCACCACCTTCAACTATCATAGACAACAAAGTTAAACGAGTGGCGTAGTTGCTTGGGGGTCTGGCTGTCTCGTCAGACAACAATACCTATCTACGCAAATCACATAAATACTGTAATTACAAACATATACTTCGTGACGAACGGAAAATTAGAACATTTCTACATAAAGTGCGCGGGTGTGTCAAGTGCTAATTTTTCGTGTGCTATAAAATTAACCTTACTGAAAAAATTATCACTTCACACAAAAGTTTTCCGAACTATTTTTGGTATATCCTATTTATTACGGGGTGTGTGTATTAATGCAATGTATTAGCACACATATGATATAATAAATGTTGTTTAAGTCTGTAATATTCCACTGGCTTCATATTGAAGCATCCGCAAAAGATTCACTGATGACAGAGGAATATAGATCTAAATTGAACCTACTTTTTGACCTAAGGTTTCTGGAGGTGCATCATGGTATTTCATGTGGATGGATGGAGAGGGAGGGGACGGCCCAAGAAAAGATGGATGGACTGTGTGAGGAGTGATATGAAAGAAAAGGGAGTCAGTCTTGGCGTGACGGAGGACAGGACGGTATGGAAGAAGAAAACGAGTTGCACCGACTCCAAGTAGCTTGGGACAAGGGCAAGAAGATGATGACGTTTCTGGAGGTGCATCTAAAGACTCGCAGTTAGCACTACTAAAATGGTGGACCATGAGTATACCAGTACCTACTACTTAGCCAGATAACATATAGTCTACTTTCTACACTCACTTTTCGCATCCAATTATCAGCTACTGCAATTTCTTGAAACTTCTTATGCTTAGCAAGGACTTCTATTACACCCGGCAAAGCATCATGGAATATCTGCCTTTCCTTCTTGAAGTCGAACTTATTGGGGCTAGTAGAGACAGGCCTACAAAACCTCTGGATGGTACTGGAAATAATGCGTAAGTAAATGAATCACCGCCTATTGCTTTTTAAACAGCGCCAAGTCGCAACTTGTTGCTTTTGACTGAAGTCAGGCTCGACCATGGGCGCCGGCGGATGGAGCAAGGAAGTGCGCGGGCAACCCTTGGGCTTTCAGTAAAATACAAATCAATCAAATATATAAAGAAGTCTATTACAGTATTGTATTACATAACGTATCATACCGTTAAATTGTCGAACTCGCCTCGCGCTCATTTGCTATATAGTTCTCACCAAACTTCTTGGTCGCCCTGATTTGGTCTTCAATGGCTGCGTAGTAGCAAATCTCATACAATATAAAACTTAATACCAAAAAAAAAACAACTTCTAATGCAAAACACTACAAAGCCGAAAATAACTTTGTTTTCCGAAGTCAGTGTCGAAAAACGATAAACAATAGGTATCAAACACAGTGTTTTATTTTACCCTTTTTAGTGTTGGTACTTCATATTACCATGAAAATCATTTATAGCTAGAGAACATCTAATTTCAATGCCAATAAGCCCAAACACGACTAGGATACATTGTTTTATTACGGAGTTCCAGTGCCTACCTTCCGGCTTCATAATCAGTTCGATGGTACCATTTTCATCAGTGCCATTTATTTATAGTATGTATTTGCTTCATCATAGTCGCTTAACTATTCGATATATCTTAAACCTATGACATACTTATTAAGGAGTGCCAATATATGGCCATATGTGGTCTTCTTCATCATTTCCACTTCACCAAATGGTGCTTTCTGAGTGCAAATGCTTGCCATGTTATTGAAAATACCAAAATCACTATTTATTTATTTATTTAAGTGTAGATGTACTCGTATAACTTTACAGGTCACCTAACCTAAGGCGTTATACAAAAAAAAAAGAAAAAAAAAAACACAAGCGAAACACATAAGAATTAGGCAAAATTAAATATTACTGTATACAAATAAAAAATAATTAAAAACGAAACACGATATAACAAAAAAAAAACATAGAAGAAAAATCCAAAAAAAAAATAAGAATTAATAACAGAATAACTAACAAAAGTAAAAACAAAAAAAAAATTACAAAGAATACATAATTATACAATTATTCACTGATCTAACTTTCATCCATCTTCTCACAAAAACTTAAACATTCACGACACACATCTATCCATCTACCAGCAAACAGGTCACATTCCGGTGCTGATGTCAGAAGGGCATTTAGCATTGTGAGCGCCCGAACTATAGGCGAGTTAGTTCGGGATACCGTACGTGCAGAAGGTACGACCAAAAGCCGGTGACTTCGTGGTCTCAGCTGTTGTTTAGGCACCATAGGAACAAAAAGCCTCAACAACTGCGCCACGAGCTCCTGGCAATCGGACTCTCCCCGCATAATACGGCAGGCTGAGATAAGCAAGAAGTAATTACGCCTTACTTCGAGAGAATTAAAATTTAAAACACCAAGTAGAAATTTGGTAGGGTATAGGAAGGGGTAATATCCGAAGAGTTTTTTTATAAAGAAAACGAAGAAAGGCTTTTTGGATTTTTTCAAGAAGTAAGGCGTAGGTACTCTCATACGGGTTCCAGATCACTGCTGCTGATTCGAGTTTACTCCTGACTAAGGCCATGTATACAAGTGTAATGGCATGTGGATTGGTAAACTCGCGCATATTTCTAAGGACAAATCCTAGTCTTCGATATGACTCAGCAGCAAGTGTCCTCATATGCTCATGAAAGGTGAGCTTCGTGTCGAACAGAACTCCGAGATCCTTTACAGAATTAAAGCGGGCTATCAGATCACCGCCTAAAAAGTACTCTTCATGCCAGGGATTACGCATACGACTGAAGGTCATAACGCTGCATTTAGCAATATTGAAGAGTAACTTATTATTCATGCTCCACTGATAGACCGCGTCAATGTCACCCTGCAGAGTAGATGAGTCTGCCACTTTTTCCAAGCCAAATATTAACATCATCAGTATACAGTAAACATTTGGCATGTTTGAGGACCTTCTCAAGGTCATTGACCATAATGATAAATAGCGAGGGACCCAATATGGAACCCTGACTTACTCCAGATCGAGTATGATATGGCCGCACCATACTCAAAGCAACCGTGTCGAAC
Organism: Orthosia cruda; assembly: GCA_964057195.1. Classification (NCBI taxonomy): domain Eukaryota; kingdom Metazoa; phylum Arthropoda; class Insecta; order Lepidoptera; family Noctuidae; genus Orthosia; species Orthosia cruda. The sequence goes on along the minus strand of OZ059835.1, from coordinate 24,940,748 downwards.
ATATTGCTGACGATCTCGTAAGTAACTTGCGAAGAATTTAAGTAACTTCGGAAAAAAGCCGAAGTTATTGAGCTTGGTGAGCAATACGTCGTTATCTACCCGGTCAAATGCTTTTTTGAAATCAAAATATACAACATCAACCTGTATGCCTTTATCTAAGTGCTGCGATATAAGATCCACCAGCGTTAGAAGATTCGTATTAACAGAGCGGTTAAATCGAAAACCATGTTGGGAATCGCAAAGAAATGGTTGTATCTGGAAACTAATAAGCCTGTGTAATACTGATTCAAACAGTTTTGGGAATGCAGAGAGAATAGCTATGGGTCGAAAATTTTCTACGTCAGAAGTTACATTAGATTTAGGTATAGGTTGGACTCGCGATATCTTCCAACGCTGTGGATACTTTCCGGTAGATAATCCCAGATTCAATATATGCAGTACAGGTGATATTATTTGATCTTTACATCCTTTAATGATGTATGCGGGAATGTTATTTGGTCCTACGCCAGAGTTAGGTTTGAGTTTATCTATAGCTGTTTCTACATCACTCGATTTAATTGCATCAATATGTACAAAGTTAGCTATATGTCTGTCTATAATATTTGAGGAGTTCCCTCGTTACCATGGGAGCCCGATACTGATTTGATTACAATGGGTCCACCTCGAGAGATATAAAAAAAACGGTCTATATATGACGGAATTATGCCCGAAAAAATATTTAAAAATAATGAGACTTCTGAATTGTTATCCTCCTTCTTCTTGGGAAGTCGGTTAAAAACAGCACCGATCCGTGCCTCGCGCATCAGAAAGGCAACCTTAGGACGGCCAAGAGTTTGGCAAGAACTAAGTATATCTCTGTATGAATGGATAAAAGAAAACCATTAGAGACGGAGTGCTAAAACCCCGGCCTCTCACGGCGCACATGAGCACGCCATAGTGTTCTGTCAAGAAATTGTTTCTTAGTCACATACCATTATGCGGGTCCAATGGTAGTGATATAACCTCAGACACATACAGGAAACAATATAAAATGGTAATAACGCCGCTATCATGTTTTTTTACCCGACTAACGAAGGAGGGTAATGTGTTTATCAGTCTATGTATGTATGTAAGTATGTATGTTTGTTCCTATGTGGCGTTCTAGAGACCAACCAAACGCGTTGGCCGATTTTGATGATTCTTACGTCAATAGATTCGTCTTAACCCTGCGAGTGTCACTGGCTACATTAAAATTGGAAAAGAAAAAAATGGCTGATTTTGGGCGCCATTTTGTGGGGGAAAAAAATATTTTTTCCGTCCAAAGCCATCGTGTGGGGTATCAAAATAAAGGGTTTAAGAGGTGATTTCAAAAATATATGACACTTATATGTTTAAATGTACATAATTCTAAAATAACTAAAAAGTTGTGCAGTGGGAGGATACGTCTGGTTTTTGTCAGCCAGCTCGCGAAAATGTATCCTCCGACTGCACAGCATGAATTTCTTCTTGTTAACGTCTTTTTAGTTCGCTTTTTAAGCAGTCGGGTTTTTGATTTTTTATTCATTTATTAATCGTGTTTAGCAGTAATTACCTACCTATTGGAAACGGATATTCTAGGAGCACAGTTTTATGGGGCTGCCAGAGAACTTTTATATAGGTATCGTTTTAATTTGCCTTTCTCGTTATGAGTGATCATTAATGATTCTGGCACTCTAGTGCAGTAGTTAAGTGCTAGTTTTAGTGGAAAAGATATATAGCTAACTAGGTAAGACCAAACCAAATGTCCTTTCTTTGGTATTGTTCGTCGAATCGTTGAGCTCCTTAAATTCTGAGTTGAGTTGAACGGTTATTGACAAATACGTGCACTGACTTGACAGGTCCACTCAATCTGGCTGGTTATTTCCTCAAAAGACCATTTCAAACATCAATCTACATGGTCTTCACATGATCTAACCAAGATTTTGTCTGGACTTTAAAAGAGACTGTGACCTCTGAGTTTGTTTCGGCCTTTCTTCTCAGAGTATTCAGATAAGAAACGCCAACCTCATCAGGTTTTAAAAATATGATCGACATATAAAAGTGTTTGTACAAACCAACTTACAGAAACAAAATCATTTATCAAATAACGAAAATAGTTACAAACTTGGACCTACCTTCCAAATAACTCCTTTGTCGTCACCGACGCTATACTCTTTCCGACCAATAAACAATTGGACGTTAACATTCTCTTACAAAGAGCCATCACTAATAGTTCCACTAGCAAACTCAACGAGGATTGACACAGGAATACTCCCGGCAGTCGACGGGACCGTTTATAATAAGCGGAAAGAACATTTTATCTGATTGTAACTGCTTTTGTTGTCTTGGAGAAAAAAGACGACTGCCTTTATTATTGTAATGCAGTTTTACATGACAACGTATGTAATTTAGACCCTAAGAATGAACTTCAATCTGCCTTTGTGTAGGTATGATTATAAATTCAGAAATTGAGACAGAAACAGTTTCAGACAATGCTTTATGACCCGTCGCATTCTGTGCACAGTGGTCGAAAGCCTGGTTGCTGTGTCTGCGTTGCTGGGTTTGATCCACAGATTTTTCTTGTGTGTGCTATTCTGGTTTTGTTCTAGTCATCTGCATCTGGTTGATGGCAACTGGCAACAGGTTCACCCCTTAGTTATTCTTACCACGCTTGACTTAAATATATATATCCGAGTTGAGTGGATAGTAAGACAGTAGTCAGCCTACCTCTTTTGGAAATACAGGCGTGTTAAATATCCAGCGCCCTTCGTAAGTCATGCTGTTTTGTTACTACCTTCAGATATGACGTCTCAATGTACGACTTCAATGAACGGACTATGAGGGTTGCGATCAATTTTATGCATCATCAATATTATAACAATTTATTTGGGCCCGGCGCATTATGATTAATTATTCCTTGGTCGTGTTTTTACTTATGTTCGTAGAAGTAAATTTGTATAGAAACGGGATAAGCGTCGTCTGGTGACAGTGTGTAATGGAAAACACTTATTTGTATACAAATTGAAATAGGAGAACGTGTACGTTAATGCGATCAAACACGAGTAAAAACTCGGAATAAGCCTAGGTGCTCTGTTCTTCTCTCTATTAGTCGTGATATCCGTAGCCCATCCATCGCAGAATGGATGACCGTTGGGTAGAGGTGTTCTTGAATGGAGATTACGAATGGGTAAACGCCTTTAGGCTAGGTGGGGCGACGATCTTTGCAAGGTGGCTGGTAGCTGCTGAATGAGAGCTGCCGAAAATCGAGACAAATGGCGTGTAATTGGAGAGGTCTATGTCCAGCAGTGAACTGCTATAATGATGATGATCCATCGAGATTACCAACTCAATGAGCAGTATAACTTTTTCGTTAGTAGAATTCCTTTCCATACATGTTCGCGCGTCACGGTTAAAAAACTCTACTTATTTATCTTCAGATTATATTTTGCCGAAACAGGTCATCCTAGAACCAAAAATTCGGAGACATTGTGATATACATCATCCTCCACTGGGAACGTGGTGGATAGTGCCCCACTAACTTTAATATAGAACGAATCCCTCAGGCCTTTATCCCAGCAATGGGAATATTAAAGGTTGATCAAGTATACATTTTCTGCTGATGATTTTGAATAGGTACCTACTCAAACGGGCTGGACTTGTCTGTATAGCAACAATTTGTTTTGCACGGACATCATGACGTGGGCTTTCCAGCGTATTTTTGCGTGAAGGGTCATACCGAGATACTTGTCTGTATTCTCGTATGGGGCTTGTTTATTGATGATGTAAACTGGAGAATACTGATGTTTTATGTTGGAAAAGTCTATGTGAACAGATTTGGATTCATTCAGTTTAATCCTCTATATTTTGGCCCAGTCGTGAACTTGATTTACAGCCATTTGAAACTTTTCTAATGCTTCATCGTGGCTGTTTCCTGCAGACATTATGGCTGTATCATCAGCAAAGGTCCTAATCGTGTTTTGCTCTAATTCAGGAATATCGCAAGAGCATAGTAGGTACAGGACCGGACCTAACACTCTTCCTTGCGGTACACCAGCGTTAATTTGCTCGTCAATTCTGAGTAGGAGCTTTATCTTACAGAATCTGTTCAGAATGTAGAAATCTAATATTTTTGAAATTGCGTCGGTAACAGGCTCTTCAATTTATGTATAAGGCCTTCATGCCATACTTTGTCGAACGTTTGCGCCACGTCAGTAGAACAAACTTTCTTGTATTCAAGGGCGTTTTCTATTATTTTTGTGATCCTATGCACTTGATCGATGGTAGAGTTTTTTCTCGAAAACCAAATTGGTGCTCTGGTATAATATATAGTAAATCCATAGATTTACTATCTATTATTGGTTCGTGCCGTTTGAGTAACTGTTTTTCAAATAGTTTGGACATGATTGGTAGCAAGTAAATAGGCCTATATGATATTTCGTGAGCCGGTTTCCCTGGTTTAGCTATCATTATTACTTTAGCCATCTTCCAAAAGTCTGGTTCATATGTAAGCATTAGAGCGGCATTGATAAGGATCGTTAACTTAACCAGACCCTTTCTTGGGAGGTTATAAGTACTTCTCCTATTATTAAATCGTAACCTGGTGATTTTTGTGTACTTATATTACGTTTTATTTATCATGCGACTTCTCTCGGTGTTACTAGTTAAAATGGTAACTTCATTATGGTGTCACTTTAAAAATTCGTAGTATATATAAAAATTTCAACGAACTACAGGTGCTGTTACACTTGACTAAAATTCCTTTTGATGTTGTAATCCTGACTGAATGTTGGCTGAGTAAAGTCAATAACTTACCAATCTTGCAGGGTTATCAATCTTATTTAACTAACACTAACTCCAATCAGAATGACGGGATCGTAATATACGTTAAATTAGGTCTCCAGATATCAGTGTGGGAACCTCACTGTACGGGTGGCAACTTTCTCGTATGCGAAATAGATAATAAAAAAATTGCTATTGTAGCAGTCTACCGTTCCCCGTCTTACAATTCTAAAGAAAGCTTTGACAATTTCTTAGATAGTTTAGATAAGATTCATACAAAACTCTCCACCTGGCAAAATACTGTCCTGATTGGTGATTTAAATATCGATATAAAATCAAATTGTAGAAGCGATCGCAGCTTAGAATATTTAACCCTAAACCTATCCCATGGGCTGATTCCAACTCACCTGTTTCCCACGCGTCTTGCCAATTGTCTTGACCACTCGTTTGTGAAAAGTAACTTACCTGTCACCACCCTGGTTCTGGAGTCACACATAACTGATCACAGACCACTAGTCCTGGCAATTGAAAACACTAGTCACAGACCCAAAACTTACCAATTTTCCACTCGAGCAAATTGCGACGCAATAAAGATAGAGCTAGAAACCACAGACTTCTCGCTCCTTTATAACATCCTCGAGCCTAATTTGTTAATGAACACATTTATATCCATATTACGCACAACTATCGCTAAACATTCTGTAGAAACTAAAACACCTAGAAAACTAAAAATTATAAAGCCTTGGATGACACCAGGGCTTTTAAAATGTATTAAAAACCGAGATAAACTACACGTTAAATCAAGAAATGCACCTGACAATCTAATTCTTAAATTAACCTACACTCGCTATCGAAATTTTTGTAATGGTTTACTTCGAAAACTTAGAATAGCATACGAGAAAAATGAGCTTGAGAAAGCAAAAAATAACCCAAGAGCCCTCTGGAAAACCATTAAAGATATAACCAACAGTCATAAACTAAAATCTAGCCCAATTGAATTATTAAAAATGAAAGACAACCCCAAATCCTCTTTAAATAGTGTTTGTAACTTTTTTAGCAATGTAGGTAAAAACCTGGCGGATAAAATCTAATCGCAAACCAATACATCCTTAAATTTCGATGGCAGACCTACCACTATGACCGGAAAAAATCCCCGTTTACCGCCATCCACCTCTCTCGTTTTGCTTGAGGTAGATGAGACTGAAGTTGAGTCCCTTATACTCCAACTACGCGATGATTATGCGATTGGATGGGACGGAATCTCACCCAAAATATTGAAACAATCTCGTTCTATATTAGTCCCACCTTTAACGCATATCATTAAGATATGTCTCCAAAAGGGTATTTTTCCGGATGCACTGAAGAGAGCCTTAGTCCATCCAATTCACAAGGGGGGGAACAGAAACTGTGTCAACAACTACAGACCCATCTCTGTATTAACTGCACTTTCGAAAGTCTTTGAGAAGGTTCTTTACAATCGACTGAGGAAATTCTTGGATAGATACCATATTATTGCAGACAATCAATACGGTTTTCGTTCGGGTGTATCAACGGAAGATGCAGTATTAGATCTGACGCAGGTAGTTGCTGAGAATCTTGATAGTAAAACCAAATGTCTAGGCATATTCTTGGACCTTTCTAAGGCATTTGACACAGTTTCTGTTCCGATACTCATTTCAAAGTTGGAGCTGGTGGGGATCCGTGGTATAACCCTGGAAATTTTTAAAAATTACCTTCAGAACCGTACCCAACGAGTAAAGGCTGAGGAGCACCTAAGTGATGAGGAACCAGTATATTACGGCGTTCCCCAGGGTAGCATCTTGGGCCCAATTTTATTTCAAATTTATGTAAATGACCTATGTAATATGACCCTCACAAACGCCAAGATTTACGCCTACGCCGACGACACGGCAATTATTGTTAACGGACCTAGTTGGGATAGTGTCAAAAATAGCGCAGAGTTAGCATTAGCTAAGATAACAAAATGGTTGAATTCAAATCTATTAACCATAAATCTTAAAAAAACCTGCTACATTCCCTTCGCTTTACGGCAAAACAATCTGCCAGATCACACTTTTTCAATTATAGCTCATACATGCCCACAACTATCAACTTCTTGCCCTTGCTCGAAGCTTACGAGATCTGAGGATGTGAGGTATCTGGGTGTACAAATTGATGCAGGCTTGCGATGGGACAAACAAATTGATGTACTTATTACCAGGACCTTGAGGCTCATCCACACTTTTAAATCCCTTAGAAGCGCCGCTGACCTAGATACATTAAGGATGGTTTATTTCGCCTTGTGCCAATCGATCCTCAGCTACTGCATTGTTGTTTGGGGAGGTGCAACAAAAACCAACTTCCTGAGAATTGAAAGAGCTCAGCGAGCCATCCTCAAGGTAATGACTCGTAAGCCATACCGCTATCCTACTTCTCAACTTTATTTGGACTGTAGGGTTCTAACAGTTCGGCAACTTTATGTGCTTCAATCCATTCTCAGAAGACATCGTTCTGTCCCCCGTTCTAATCCTAACAAGCGCACCAATGTTCCACTGGGCACCAGTCACAAAACAGTCTTTGCTGAACACCAGTATTATATACTAAGTACATACATCTACAAAAAAATTCATAAAATACTAAACATAATAGACCTTAATAAGAATGAACTTAAATCGAAATTAACAAACTGGCTTCTTCAACAGGATTATTCAAAAACAGAATCTTTGCTTACATTCATCGCATACATTTCATCTTAAATCTCCCAAAATACCTAAATGCACAAACACACGCACTCGCATACACACGCCCAAATATACTACTAACAAACACACACACACACACATACACACACCCACATACACATACACACACACATACACATACACACACAAACACTTACTGCATGGCTACAATTTTTATTTTTATTTTTCCTTATTTTTACATACTAATCCATTAAACCAGTTTTAACCTGTAAGCATCTATAAACTTAAAGGTAGATCGACACACTCTGCTTGTTGTAAAATTAAAATGTAATAATCTTTAGCCGAACACTGTCTCTTAAGATACAGGATACCCTAGTTTAAGAGGCAGGGTTTATCAGTTTTGTATACAGATTTTACCAACCTACGCAAGCCCTACCAATTCACCAATTGTTTATAAGATTACTCTGTAATACCTCTACGTAATGGTTATATATCTGTAATTCTTGAAACAATAAAATTTATTATTATTATTCCTTTATTTAATTTCTTTTCTTATTAACTAAATTTTTAAATATTTTTATAAAACACAAAATTTGAAAAAACATTTAAAAATATAGAAAATAGAGGCCCACCGGTATCGGGAACAGGGTCCAAGCTACCGGCGGTCAGGGCTCCAAAGAGAGGAACCTCCTAACAATGCGAGCCGTGTCCAGCAGTACTGCTTTCTGGATCAGGCCCTTGACCCAGCCGCCTAACGAGAGCCTCTTAAGATGTTGGTCGAGGCTCGTGGCTATTAAGCCATTGGCTGACACGACTATCGGTACAATGATCGCTGTGTCTACATCCCACATGTCGACAACCTCGCGAGCCAAGTCAAGATACTTGATTTGCTTATCTTTCTCGGCTTTCACGAGGTTCCCGTCATGCGGGACGGTAATGTCAACAATCATTGCACGCCTCTCTATTCGGTCCACCACCACTATATCAGGCTTATTGGCTACAATAGTCCTGTCAGTGATGATGGAGCGATCCCAGTACAATGTGATATTGCCATTTTCGAGAACTGGGTCGGGCACATACCTGTAGTACGGTACCTCCGATGCCACAAGAGTGTATTTCAGAGCAAGTTGCTGGTGGATGATCCTGGCTACAAGGTTGTGCCTATGCAAGTACTCCTCGTTAGCTAGACGAGAACATCCAGAGATAATGTGTCGGATCGATTCACCCGGGCGGTGACATGCCCGACAGATGTCAACCGTGCCATCCTTCACAATAAATCTCCGGTAGTTATTCGTCATGATAACTTCGTCCATAATTGCACAGACAAAACCTTCGGTTTCCCCAAAGAGGTCACCGAAACGCAGCCAGGCTACGGACGCTGCTTGGTCTACATCGGACCCATGTAGGGCCCGAAAAAAGCGTCCGTGAAGCTCCTTACTCTGCCATACTTCCCTGCGGTCGTTAGTATCAAGCACTACAGGCTTGCGCCAGTTCTCATTCGCCAAGGAGAGCGGGGTGAGTCCCTTGTCCACTGCTACTACATCTCGATGCATACCCACGACGGTGTGTAGAAAATATTCCCTGAGATTGCATATCTCGCGGTTGTGGAGGTTTTTGGCATTTAAAAAGCCTCGGCCACCACAATTCCGCGGGATATACAATCTCATGACCGACGATCGTGGATGATGCATTCGATATGCAGTCAGCAGTGTACGGACTCGCCTATCCAGGGCGTCGAGTTCCGTTTGAGTCCATTTGAGTATGCCGAAAGAGTACATCAATACCGGCATGACCCAACCGTTGAAGGCGCGCACCTTGTTTCCGCCTGAAAGAAGGCTATTGAGTACCTTCTTCAGACGGCCAAAGAAGCGTTCCCTCAACGATTGCTTCATGTCAGTAGTGCTGATACCTAACGCTTCCGACATACCCAAATACTTATAGGTTTCGTTTGGAGAGAGGGATCTCAGGTTTATGGAATCCGCTAGTTGAATACCTACGGATTCCACAATCTCCCCTCGCTTTACATGCATGACCGCACATTTGTCCACACCAAACTCCATCCTGATGGCGCTACTAAAAGTTTCAGTTACCTTCAGTAGCTCCATCAGCTGAAGATTGCTGGGGGCAAAGAGCTTCAGATCATCCATGTAAAGGAGGTGAGATATAACCAGACCACCTCTCTTCAACCGATAGCCTAGCCCTGAATTCTCCAGCAGCATGCTTAGAGGATTCAGGGCAAGACAAAACCAAAGTGGACTCAAACTATCGCCCTGGAATATACCTCGCTCGATCCTTACAGGTTCGCTATTCCTCTGGATATTTCGACATCCTGGATAGCGAAGGACTGTGCTCCATTGCCTCATACACGACATCAGGAAGGTGCGTAGAGTTGTATCTATTTTATACAATTCTAGCACCCTCATGAGCCATGTATGAGGCACCGAGTCATAGGCCTTCTTATAATCTATCCAACATGTCGACAGATCCTTTCGGGAACGCCGAACCTGTTGGCTAATGGCCATATCAATAAGGAGTAGCTCCTTAGTACCGCGGGACCCGTTCCTACATCCATTCTGAGAGACCGACATGATGCAGTTATCGTCGACGTGTTTATTAATTTTTACTCTCAAAATGGATGTAAGAACCTTATAGACCGTTGGTAAACATGTAATTGGTCTATAATTTTTGGGTTCCGCGGTGCTACCAGACTTGTGGAGCAGGTGGGTTATTCCTGTTGTAAGGAACTTGGGTAGCGAACCAGACTCTAAGGCTGCCTGGTACTGAGATGCCAAACGAGCGTGCGAACTTTGTAGCCACTTGATCCAAAAGTTGTGCAGTCCGTCCGGTCCTGGAGATTTCCAGTTCGGCAACGGACGGACTGCACGGGCTACATTTTGGGGGCTGATCGTGATAGCCCCCATTTCTTGTATTGGATCACACGCTCGTTCGACATCCCGAGTCCATTCACCTTCGGTGTGACTGACAGGCACCGACCAGATGCTGCGCCAGAATGAACACATAGCGTCATCATCCGGCAGGTGCGTATCAGTCACACGTTGGTTGGGTCGCTCCCAAGCCCGATAAACCCACCTTTCATTACTTTGGAATGTGCGATTCTGGGTGTATCGCTCCACTCTCCGCCTGTACCTACGAATACGGTTTGCCCATGCATACACTTTTTGCTTCAGGAAGTCGATGCGCTCTGTGACATGGGATATATAGTTTCGGGGGCTGACATCAGTCCCCGAAAATGCCCGTCTCACAAAGCGCATCACTCTTGGGCGGCTATTGCCCTCCCTGAAACAAATTAGTTTGCCGATGAGTGCTCTGGCCCCACCAATACGACGTTCGATCCTGCACTGCCAAGCCGGTACGGCTGGTTTCGGTCGTGTAGCTCTGTCATCTGCAAATTTGACATGAGCTACACGACATGCCGCTACAGCCGCGCAGTACATGATCGAATGTGTATCAGTGAGGTCTTCGCAGTCATCAAAATAGTTTGACAACTGCGAATCCAGAACAGCCACCAGCGCCCTATTCTTGTTATGCATGGGCAAACGAGGTAATCGTGGCCTAAGTTCGGGTGGCATGTTGCGATACTCCCGAATAGCACACTCCAAAGCACTCCTCAATTCCTCATTGCACTGGGTACTTACGTTTGTAACCCTGTCACTACTCTCCTCGTCAGCGTGGTTGGACTGTGGTAGCACCACTGCCTGCGACGATGGGGCAGTGACACGGTTACCCATTTCCGTTCGGAGGCGATCAAGTACAGTATCATCCAACATACGATTACGCTGGATGACCCGCACCTGATCCGAAAGTCGTTGGGCCGAAACGTTGACGGCTGGCTCAAGCACCTGAAACAAAGAGAGCATCCGGACACGGTACGCGGTCAGGTTGTTTCCTCCCTCTGTAGCCCCAAAGTATGCGCGCATGACATTTTCGTTTATGGATTGTGTCCATCTCATGCGCTGCACACTTCCGCCGGGTGCTGGGACCCTATCAGAGACCGGTAAGCCTCGAGGTCCTAAGCGGTCCGGCGGCCGGCGTCCTCCCCGTCGACGCGCAGGTGGTGGTGTCGTCGGCGGAGAGAAGTACTCGTCGTTCGAGCTCGACGCAGCTGCCACGGTCGGTGTCACAGCACTCACGGTGGGGCTGGTTTCCGGCGGCGGCGAGGCGGAGCTGGGCGACGAGGCCGGAGGTGGTGGGCGTGCATTTCTTGCGGCGGCAGCTCTCGTTAACATGACGTCGCCGTCGACTTCATTTTTCACATTTCTTATTCTTGAATTTGTATTTCGGCCATACTTTTAGTGATTTTACTGTAGTATGTTTTTTTTTTCTTTGATTTCATATTGTTTTGTATAATTTAGATAGTTAAAAATATTTATTATGGAAGAAATTTATAAGAGAAAATTTTTGGCAACTGTCTGTCAAGTCGAGCCACAGATTATTATTATTATTACTTTATTAGCCGAAGTGTGATCGATCTTCAATGATATCGTTTGGTTGATAGATATTTTCTAGACGCTCTGCAAACCTCTTAGCTTTTTGCTCTAAGGCTATTAGTAATGATACATATATTTTACAACTACTAAATACTAAACCACTTACACTTACCACTAACACCACCACTACCACTTACTTACTGTACAGGTAAGTTACTACTTGTACGTTTTACTTATTAGGTGAGATTTGGGTAACTGGCCTTTTGCAGTGCTTAGTGGCTACTAGAGGGAATAGTCTGTCTTTTGATCTTTACTTAGATTATGTAGATAGGTATTGGTTGAGTCATCTTTAAAGTTCTGGATTAGCCTTCTTACTTTTTAATCAGGCTATTTAGTTTTGTTTGTCATCAGGGCACCTAGGTTGATTGCCCCGTTTTTCTCTACCTTCTTTTTTCCATAATGAGCTGCTTGATTTTGAAGGGGTATGTATTTCCCTTCGTCCTCGAGTTGAAGTCAGATGTATTTTCCCATGCTGCTTGATATATATGTATTATGAAATTCTCTACTTCAATATTTAGGTGTTCGGGTGTTTTTAACAGGATTCTAAGGTCTATTTCATCATTAAATCTAGTCTTAAAGCCCTTCCAATCTGTATACTTATCGATAAGAGTGGAACTACTTTCTTTAAACAAAATACTCGCTAAGATCTAAATAGATTGCAGAGTGAACTGAGTTCATGTCATAGCTTTGTTCCAATTGTATATAACCAGTTGATAGATCCTTGGTTACGAAAAAATCTGTTAAATTTATTTGGATCTGTTGGCCAATAGATGGGCTTTGCAATAGATATGACATCACACATGCCAGCTCTTTTAAAGCTTTCAGTATTTGTTCAATTAAAACAGAAAGGTAGGTAGGTTTGGAGCTGCAGTAGTAGGTAGGTACCAAAATAAAAATCTCAGAAATTACAATCAACATTTTAATATCATCATCGAGAGAAAATAAATGCTTAATTAGGCTTTCAGTTAAAATCATATTAAAAACATTATGTATTATAGAATTAATTAGCTCATTAGGTAAGTATGTGTAGGAAAAAGTACTTATATAAAAGTTTTAATATAGGATCTACAGACCACACATACATGACTGCCTTAGATGGCTTATAGTATAAAAATGTTCATAAAGTACATCTAAGTTTTCAAGTAGATATTCTTATCGATTTTTATCCCCGCATTCTCCCGATGTTTATCTTCCTCCCTCGACCGGACTCTTCCATATATTTAGGGTCTTCAGTTCTGACATGTTTCATAGCCCTTCATTTTAATATAAATTCTTAATTACAGTGCATTCACACCCAGAGCTCATAGATAAAATTCGACGCACCTCAGATAACTTTATTCTTCATAGTGTGCGCCTATTCTATTGAGGACTTCAGTATACCTTACACAAATATACATCTACTAGGTTTTTGCACCTTTCTAAGCCACTAACTTAACCGATACTTATTAATTAAACTTTAAACACTTCGCCTGAAGATGTTATCTAAGATTTTGAAGAATAGTTCATGGGGCAGGCCCCTGGTGACTTGCTGAATTTGTGTCTTAAGGAGATCATAGGTGGCGTCTTCGAAGACCGAGTAAGTGTGTGGGAGTTGGAGTTCCTCATACAATTGCTTGATTTTGGAGACTGCCTCTGGGTCGGAGCTGCCATAGTTTTCTTCCATGAACTGCTTTTGTTTTGGTGTTGCCCTTTGCAAGGCGACGACTGCCAGCCAAGTGCATTTTCCATCTTGAATGTCAGTACCGTTCTTGCCTGTGACAGCTGGGTCTCCGAAGCAATCTAAGAAGTCATCCTGAAAGAAAAAAAAGTTTGATATTATCCAACCGTGACATTGTTTGCCTTGATGATAGGTAGGTATATTTTCGTTAATTGCGAAAGCGAAAGATAAGTGAAAATCGTAATCATGACGTTTTCAAGGCAATTGTTTTAAAAGTCGTGTAACTTTCTTGTTGTTTACACTTTAGTTACTATTAAGACCAATTCAAACATGAGTTATTTGTTTTGCAATAAAGGAAAACCCGGCTCGCGATACAATTATATTTTGGAAAGCATGAAAGTGCGTCAATAAGGTAATTTAACCAGTACTCTAAAATCTTGTTAGGTAACTATATTATCTTAATGTTTATATTCACATAAGAACTTAAGTTGCTCTTACTACATACTTAAACGATACTAGTACTGACTTCAAACAATAAATTCAGAAAAATTAACCAAAGAGCTTAAAGAGTTAACTTACTTGAATTTGGAAGAACTCTCCCATCTCTAACAGAATAGTTTTGGCTTGTCTATGAGTTTCAGGGTCCTCAACTCCTGCCATAAGCAGAGCCAGAGTGACTGGCATCTGGAACGTGTGGTATGAAGTCTTGTACTTTGTGATGGCTTCGTACTTCTCCATGGTGAACTGGGTAAGGTCTGGCTTATCCGCCTTAGCCAACTGATTCTCCAGGAAATGGCCGATCGAGCACTTTAACAGCATCTGTAAAGATGTTTACTTTTAGTTATGTAACCATTACAAGATTGAAAAAAAAAGTGGGTCCATAAAGAAAAAAAAAGAAAGATGACAGTGTTTTTTTGACAGTTCCGTAAGAATGGCGGGATTGTTGACCAAATGTTTAGGCTTTCTAGTTTTAATCGAACCAAGAACATAAAATCAGGCAATAAAGAAAATAAGTGACGTTCAAATGAAAGCTCGGAGCAGAAGAAAGTTCAAGTCCGAAAACCTGTTAGGATGCAGCTTCGAACTGCGTGCATATGCTTGGGTAAGTATTATTTATTATAATATTATGTTTTGTTCAACACAATTTATGGTAAGTATCGGTAGACCAATAAGTAGATACTCAGGTACTTCACCACCAACGTAGTTTTTTATTTAGCTTTGTACTCGAAAATAAGATTAGATAAAACTTAGATTGTTTTCATAAATACATCATGGCTTGATTAATGCGATAACAGGTTTGGCAATTATGATATTTTGCGTGTGCAATGTGGACGTGTGAATAGGTAGAGATACACGTAACCTCAGATTAGAGATCTTTTCTCTAATCTGAGCTCGTAACGATACCAATTAGAAATATTTCTCATAGGAGTAGAAAGGTTCCCAGTCCTACCCCGCCTGCACCATAGGCAGGCGAGACTCCGGGGTCATGGGCGGTCAGATTGGGGACTCTGATCGCTCACCAAGTGACTCCAGGCAAGACGGTGGTACAGTGATCACGTGCTGCCGTGCACAGCTAGGCTCAGGGGAGGTGCTTTATTAATCTCCCCAGGGATGTGCCCTAACAGGCGTTGTACAGAGGATATTCCGGGGTAGTCTTTTGAGAGGTAAAATCCCACACTCTCTGGACTTTTCCCCAAAATTCCAGGCGCCTTTTGAACGTTTCCCCGCGTCCTACCTACTATTTAGTAAAATGTCGACGATGCTATCTGCAGATCAATCATAAAATAACATTCTCTCTGTCCGATTAAGGCGCTACCCCGAGCAAAACGCCGCGCTAGCCGTTTTTCATGCAGTTTTTAGGAGCTATCTACTCGTTATTTAAAATGAAATATCAACTAATAAAAATACATTAAATTTCTACTTATTATTGATTCCAAAATTGTAGATTTCTTTTTTTTTTTATGTAGTATAAGTTTCACTAATCTCCTTCCAACAAAACCATAAAAATGTGAAATAATTATTGATAGCATGCATCTCCTCGTAAAGCGTTCATTAATATTTTTTTGTACTAACACTAATGGATAGACAATTTGATAACGAACATTTTGGTAGTTTTTTTTTCAAAATACCTATATTCGATTTTATAAAGATTTTATTCTAAAATCTGGGCGTATTCACTAATGTAATTCATGCGCCACCAGTGTCGCTAGGCCAATAGGAATGCTCATATCTCATGCTGATTTTTTGGTCAGGGTACGGCCTTAAATTGAAACAATAACAATACGTCTAATATCAATAATTACAATTTATATGAATACAATATCCCACCCATTATTTCGTCTTCTGAACAATAGCAATAGTTCGCATACTAATTTATGTGTGTATGCTCAATTGTTTTATAATCAATTGTCACGTTTAAAACCATGCGATCAATGAAGTATTATATTGTTTTTGTATCATTCACGCGATAAGCATAACAAACTCATTGATAAAATACTATAATATTCAGATGATGACACATTCGCCAATTATTTTTAATTGTTTCAGATTGGAGATAATGTGAGTTTCGTGCACAATTTCATTGCTTGACTGCTTGAACACATGTTAGTGTCGTGTTGGAGACGAAAATAGATCTTCTTATCTTCTACTTTGTTTCATAGTATAACTAATTAAAACGTGATCGGATAGGTCGTTATTCGTTACGTACTGTAGATACGAAATGCAACGAAATATCTGTCTCATCCGTTGAAGCATTGTAAAATATATAAGTCATAAGGATTAGAATATAGGAAGGGACTATATTAATACAAAAATACATAAAACCCGTCTGCTTAAGAAGCGAACTAAAAAGAAGTAAACAAGAAGAAAATCATGCTGTGCAGTCGGAGGATATATTATATTCGCGAGCTGGCTGACCAAAACCAGCGATAATGTAGCCAGTGACACTCGCAGGGTTAAGACGAATCGGTTGACGTACGAATACGTAAGAATCATCAAAATTGGCCAACGCCTTTGGTCCCTAGAACGCCACAGAGGAACAAACATAGACTGATAAACACATTAAACTCCTTCGGCAGTCGGGTAAAAATATAGTATGCAAAGGAAAAACAATGAAATTCATATCGCGAAAACTTGAAAGCTGAAGCTGACAAATCGTAAACCACAGATTATACAATCAACGTACCTCATTGAAAGTCTCCAGGATGATTTTGTAGTACGTTTTGTTGTTGAAGTGACGTTTGAGTGTAGAAAACATGGCCGCCTGGACTAGGCCTGCATCGTTGATCCCTGTAAGGCCAATTTCAGGGCGCTTGTACCAGCAGGGAGCTCCACGACGCATTTCCGTGCCCTCCATGATGTCACTGAGAAGTAATTGGTGGGTGTGGAACTGTGGACAATGATGTTTGATTAAGAACAATTGGTATGAAGTAGTGTGTTTTATATAGGTAGAGTTTTATGCCCGAGGTTTTCAGGAAAAGGTCAGTGACAGACACAGCTACGTATTTAGTATCGTTCAGCTAATGAAGCTAATTTACATACACAAGGTGCTATGTTATATTTGTTAAGAGCAACAAACGTTAAGAAACGTAACTACAGCTTGTGAAATACATAGGGCTAAGGTTAGGTTAAAAGAGAAACTTTGAAAACTAAGTAGTGAAAATCCTCTTGACGTTATGTCATGGAGATTGTCCGCCATGTTTGTTACGAGTAGGGTTCACAAGTCCATAAGTCGGTTTTGTATTTGGAATACCAATAAGGAAATAAATCATAGAATTCAAGTAGGTAGTTATATTTTATTATAGGCCAGTGTTTATTCACGCGTTCATTATTAAAGCTAGTGCTAATAAAATGCAGTGATAAATGCTTTCAGAAGTGCCGTTTATAGTTTTATTTTTAAATAGTGCCTAGGTAGATAAAATAGATTACACTTCCAAATACAATTTACACGGCTCTAAAGGTGTCAGGCAGTTACAGATCATAAACTAGATTCTAGAGTATTATAATAAAGGACTTGGGCTTTAGACGTTTCTCGACTAAGTACATAAATACCTAGGAAGTTACGACTTGCAACTGGATACTAACTATTCTATTACTGGTTTTCTAAATATAGAAAATGGCGCGTAGATTAAAGTTTTTCTGTCTGTAGATACTTAGTATTATATTATGTTGCTATTTTATTGCGATATACTTTTGAAGGCCATGGTCTTACATAGTGGTAAAGTTACCTAATGTTATAAGAACTATAATACAATAAGAACCAGTTTTTTGATCCGTAGTTAACTCAACCAATGGCTAAATATGGTTTGAAATATCATTTATTCATTCGTTGTTAGTCTAACAAATTATATCAATTAATTTTCCAACTTATTTGACCACTTGTGAGGCTAACAATTGATGAAAAAACATTTTACCGAAATTTGAAACAATTGGTAAAACGGCAAAACTGATTAATAAACTGGGCCTAATTAGACATAATATGAAAAAATAGTTTGAAAATGAAAATTGTTTAATGATAAAACAAGTTTAGGTAATAAACAAAATTGTTGATTGGATCCTCCTTTAAGGCAGATAGTGCCTGTATTAGGAGAGTCCGCTTTACCATAGCAAGTCGTTTTAAACAAAAAGCAAAACGTATTATACAAATGTTATGCTAAAACTACATAAATTAACATTAACAATATAACTAGCCAAATAAACCAGCGTAGGATGTATCGATGAACAAACAAAGATAATAAGAATATTCGTATGTTTAATATCATTAGGTATCTTTTGGAAGTGGTGTGATGAATACTAATAACCCGCAAATGTAAATAATGCACGAATGTCGGGACACGTGAATTAACAGTCGACTATCGATGAAGATAATAATATTGTTGAAAATGTCCATGTTAAAATAAGTCTGGCTTTTAAGCTATTATTATCGTAAGTTGTGGTGACTACTGTGTATAAGTGCCAAAACATAATACCAAGGCCAAAACCATAGAGGAAACTTGATAAACTTGTTATTATTTTTAATATTTATTTTTGTAACGAATTATCATTTTTATCGTTTGAAATTCGAATAGTAAAATGTATTATCCTGACAAATGTTATCATATTAATGACATTAAAGTATTAGGAAGGTTTAAGTGGATTTACCACTTAAGTTCACTGTTACAAATTCTTCGGTGATTATTTTTAAGCCTATTGGAAGTTTGGAGGACTGATAGTGCCTTTGTTGTGGCATTAAGTGCGACTTGAGTAGATTAACTTATCATCAAGAAACACGTGCTACTACTGAGCGTGATCCTGGTTCTATACGCAGATCTGCCAAAGTACTAGTACCTACCTAAGTTTTGAGATTTGGAATTTCAATAGCAGACTGCAGTCTAGAATTATTAAGTACGGTTGATGGCAGTAGGTTCAATTTCTTCAACATGGACGAATTGTGTTGTGGGTGTAACCGCTCAGCCTATCCCTTAGGCTACTAAAGGTGTGATTTTATGTTATACTATTACAAAATATAGGTGATTGAGTTTTCAAACTTACCATTTCAACGGACCAGCCCATCATGTTCGCCAGATGAATGTTCTCCGGCGTCAAATTTTCTTTCTTTTCCAGCATTTTGTATGCCAGCACCGTCGCTAAGCCTCGATTCTTTTTACCGTTCGGCACATTGTATTGCAACAGCTGCAACAAAAACAATACCATATAAATGACACGGTTAAACAAGAAAGTCCATACTGTGTAAAAAGGTGTGTTTTCTTGAACTTTGTTTGAATAGCATGATATCATCAAATTAGGTAATAAAAATTATGAATATTTTCGAATATTATAACAAGTAGGCACCCATGTCGAATTTAGCTAGCCGGTAAGTCAGCCTTGAAAAATACAGCGCAATTGATTAAGATTTTTTACTGACGGACTAAGATGAAAAAATGTTGAACAATGTCGATACGGTACCGTGTAGCGTGACCAAGTAATTTTGATACTTAAGCTTTTTGTTTTGTTAGGTCTAATTTAAAAACATGAAAATACTGTTTTGAAATTCAAATGGAAGACAATACGTAAGCTAGATTTGATTTTGTATGATTAAGGAATATACTGCGTGCATGTGATTAAAATTGTTTACAATATGTGCAGATTAAGTGCACCTAAACAGACATACGTGTGACAGTTTGACGTCAAACTCATTAATATTGTTTACGTTGCAAAAATAGAACATGATAGTAATCAACTAATCAGCATCCTTGTAAACGTTCGATAACAATAAGATAAATATATAAACATATACAAAACTTCAGAAAGATGTGGACATATTCAGCTGCTATAAAAACTGCTAGTACGAGACAAATTCGACAGGCATGGTACATGAACTCATTGCAAAAAGCATAGCAATTTATGGCTCGGTCTAAAGTCCATCCAGACGGTGGATAGACAAGTTTCTAGTAAGTTTTTATAACAGGTTTCAGCGCACTTCACTTACGACTGACCGTAGCGACATGTAACGTACCTTAGCCAACCATTTGCTGGCTTCTGGCACATCAATGTGCTTGCCAGTCTCAGTGAGGTCCCTCACGATGTCCGGGAAGCAAGCCATGAACTCCCGAGACTGGTCTTTCGATACGGCCAGTCCTCGGGTAGCCATCGGCATTTCTTGGGTAGTCAGGGTCGACAGGTATCTACACATCAGAAAAGATACGGTTGACTATTTGTCTACTTTCATCGACTGACTTACTGTAGAAATTAAGTAATAGAGAAAATTGATTAATAAATTGTTATGGTCGATTAATTTATCTGTGATGTAATGAATAATATGTACACTGGTTTGATAAAATTGATAATTAGGTGAAGTGATAAGCTTTCTTTGTTGCTATAGTACCTATATTATAAGAATGTTATTTATATTTTATTTAAGGTTTTGTTTAACATTTTCAAAGTCTCATGAGCCATATAATTATGGTCTGCTGTATTGTTTTCGCTAATGGGACTGTGAACCTGTTAAGGAAAAAGAAAATGTATTAATCTTCAGCTATGTCCAGCTATGTCTGAAAATACATTGATTTTATTTTCCGTACTACACAATTTCAAACAAAACATGAATTATATTTTATATTAAGTACCCCTATAAATGATATACGATTCAGGTACAAATAGATTTATATGAATTCAATGCACATGTTACGATTTCTTGAAAACACTAGCGTTGCGCTGTTGATTTTAATTTATAAGTAGGTGAGGTGAGTAACATGAAGCCGTATCACGCTCTTTTTGCATGTTACTTATCACCGGATCAAATTCGCTATTTCAATCATAAACAGTGCCATGCATTCCCTTTGTTTGTGTTATTTTTAGCTTGTTTACCCACATTAGCGACATAAGTATACTCAATGCATGATACGGCTTCAACGGTTACGCAAAGTTTGTGTCGAAGAGTTCAAGTGAGTTCACTGACCTGTGATATTTTTGCAACTTCAGCAGCTTCTTGGGCAGACCCGCCTCGTCGTTTTGAGGTGACTTGGAGGCTGCCTGATCCAGCCTCGGGACCATGGCATCAGAGTTGGTGACACTGGTCGTCTTGCTGATTTGCCGACGAATCTCCTTCTTGTAGATCTGCAGGATCCTATCCAAACTTTTCTTCGTCGAAAACATCTTGAGTTCGCGTTGTATTCTCTTCTTCCAAATAATTAAAAAAAATTAAGAACTTTTCTCAGAACTTTGCAAGTGTTTAATTCAATAAAATAATCTAAGTTTTTATCAAGAGTTGTAGCGTCTGTTCACTTTGGGCTTGTAAAACCGACTGATTCTTTGTTGTGTTTTGCCTCCTTACGAGCCCAGTGATATGCTAGTGACGCTCGTAATGTTTACATTATTTCTATCGATATAGACATTCTAATCACCAACACATTATGAGCACGTGATGCTGACGTGATAATTATCTTAGTTCGACTTAATACTGTAACTAACTTACTCTTTGAAATTGACTATTTAACTGAAATTGTAACTTAGGTTTTTATCTATTAATTTGGGCTATTCGGGTTCTGCCTATATTTTTTTTATACGCTATTGGCTCGCGCTTGACCACTATCTCACCTGATGGTAAGCGATGATGTGGTCGACGGTGAATCACGCTTGCATAGAAAAAACCTATTCACTCTTGACTTAAAGACCCCTAGATTGTAGCTGTCGGGAAACACAGACTCCGGCAGGGAATTCCACTCCTTAGCTGTACGCACAATAAAAGTGTTTTATCTACCGGTTTCAGCGTTAAATTGGTACTGCTACGAACCAACATTACAATATTTTCAAGTAAGTATCGAAAGTTTAACAAAATCGTCGACAAAAACAATGTCGGTAAAAATAACCATAATAAAGTCCCAACACTACGCTGCGCACGCAACAAAACAAACGGGCCGGCGCGCCCCTCGCCCCAAGCCTCGCCACGCGGGCCGCGTCACGTAGGCACCCGGCAACCGGAGCGCATAACCCACCAAACAACAAGAACCGAAGGCCTACTTCCAACAACGGGCGATAAGAAGCTCACACATGACACGATGATTAGATTGAAGAAAAACTATAACATTAGCTGTGGATAGCACATGAGCAGTATATATGCCCTAAAAATTTGTTCTTAACTCTACGTAGGCCAGTTGTTCCGTCCAATTTCAAGTAGAGCTTCTGAAGCTGTTTATCTCATGGCTAAGCACCGCTCCTCACCATCCATCGTACCGCCCGTGACCCAAAATATGCACAACAACTTCTAGAACGGCTTTCAGATCACGTACACTCGAGAGACATGCGGCGAGAAGGTGATCATCGTCGAAAATAATTCCGATAAATGCACCTTTTCTGCAATGCCATTGGTCTGCCGATGCAACTTTATAAGGCAATCAGTCAATACTTCGGAAGAATTTAGTCAAGAACTCGGTCAATGATATAAGAATAATTTTATTGGTGTAGCACCAACATCGATTGGGTTGTAAATTATTTCATTACTCATGGTTGGTTTTGGGCAAAAAAGGTTCATTCATAAATAAATTAACATGAACATAAGTCATTGTGATGTAAGGAATGTTTCAAACATATTAATTAGGGGGTCATCCATTTCCAACTCTTTCGTTTATTTATATCACTGTTACCATGACGATTAAACATATATAATAACGTAATGTGAGATTAGAATTAAAAGCTATTATGGTAACAAGACATGAAATAGATGAATTTAATTCAGATTAGATTATTAGGTTTAATATTGATTATGTTATAAAAATATAAGCTGATGAGCACATCTGTTTTGGCAATGTTAACACACCCATTTTCATCATTGCCGTGGATAATTTTGTTCGCCAATGCCTACCATCAATTAAAAAAAACATCGAACCTAAATTCAGTTATCAATCACCTTGATAAGAAAATGGGCACAAGGGCTTATTAAATTTCTTTTCAGCAATTAAAAAAGGGAAACTAAAATGAAATTATTGGTTTCATAACAAAATGACTTACAATTGACTCGGATGGTGTTGCAACCGGTTTCGGTGGCGTTTTCGCAATTTCTGTGCAACAGAACAGATTGATTGAACAAGTGAAACATAAATCAATGTTATCACTCTAGTTTACTTGAGGTTCTCGATTCTTCGATTCGAATTTGAAGTGCATGATGTGGTGTGGTAGCGATCGGAGAATCACGTTTACAGGGCCTAATTTTATTGATGCTATAAGGCCGATACCTGTCCGGTTCGCGGATATATTTGAGAGAGAGAGTTACTGCGGCCCTGGCACAAGCACCTGAATGAAACCACCCGGGTTTTAGTCAGTAAAAGTCTGACACGCCAAATTAAGTAAACTATTTGCCTTCAAGCTCGTTGCCCCGCCTTTATGTCAGTGTTCTACATCTGACTGCGAATATGTACAATCTGCACATCATATCTTATGTGAGTGTATTCTCTGGCAGAATGAACGCAATATTATGTTGAATAATGTACATGCTGCATGAGGAGTTGTTTACTATACGGACCTTGAGAAAATTAGAAAAAAAATCTGTGCTTTCAAGCGTGTTTGCCATACCTATTATTGAAATCAAATATAACAGCTCACAATGTCATTAATATTAATGCAAATTTGTATCCGTAGTACTAGACAACTGGACTTATCCCAGTTGTAAACGACCATTTGTGCCTATTGGCCTAGTTTGTTTGCCAGCTTGATATGGAGGGAAGTGAAAATTTGTATTTCTTTCCTACTCCTCCGTTATTATTTTCTAATTAAGTTCGTTGCGGGATCCAAGACAGTTAAATTCGCCGGGACTTCGTCGAGCTTCATTGCCTCGGCGCTTTTCTAGTGTTCGCCACTGTTGATTCTGGCTTTCAGGAGTTGCAGTGGTTTGAGAACAGTACGGTGGGATTGACGCACCCTCCCGCTTCACTCAGAGCTGTCCTTGAGAAGTCATTGGTAGATATCCAAACCAAAAAAAAAACGGACTGTTTGGGCAAAGTGTTATTAGCTTGATCCCTCTGGAATAATACCGCCGATAAAGTTAGGACGAACGAAGAATAAACCAGTTCTTCTTCTTTCGTGTCGATTAACTCAAACTATACAACCATTCAGATTTTGTCATATACCCATCCAAAACACAGTGTCCCTTCGCAAGATATCGCCCACCTCCTTGTCTGCCCTTCATGCCCGACCACCTGCACCGTACGGGATTTGAACGTAGCAAATGATAGAACTGTCCGATTAGCTACTTACTGGTCGGACAAAATAAACCAGTTAAGAATGTAATTCAATTCGCGCAAAACCATATATGAATACTTTGTATTCGAATGTTTAACAGTTCACGATCAAACAGCGTGCAAACGTTATTCAAGGTCAAGTTCATGATTCAAGACCAAACTAGGATCAAGATTGTTTACTTATGCTATAATAGCTAGCCTTGTGTGAGCAGTAGCGATTCGGAATACATTGCTGTGTTTAGAACCAATAAACAGCAAAGTTTACTGTTTCGAAGCACAGTGTATTATTGCGAATTTATTTATTGAAACCGGTCTGCGAACACGCGATTGCTGGTTGGTAATTATTTAATTGTTTACCCTTACATATCTCGTTTATACGTACGGTAGGTAGGTATCGTTATATAATGATATGGTCATGTTTTGCAATGTTTAAATAATGATGTAGATAAGTACCGTGGTTGATGAGCGAATCTTTTTAAATATTTATTGTTAAGTCTTTACTTTTCATTTAGCATAAATGATAAATGATTTTATTTCTGTAAGTTGGTTTGTAAAAACAGTTTTACATGTCGAGCATATTTTTAAACTAAATGAGGTAAGCGTTTCCTATCTGACTACTCTGAGAAGGAAGGCCGAAACAAACTCAGAGGTAACAGTCCAGACAAAATCTTAGTTAGATCATGTGAAGATCATGCAGACTGGTGTCTGAAATGGTCTTTTGAGGAAATAACCAGCCAGATTGAGTGGATCTGTCCAGTCAATGCACGCATTTGTCAATAACCGTGCAGCTCAACTCAGAATTTAAGGAGCTCAACGATTCGACGAACAATACCAATGAAAGGACATTCGGGTAGGTCGCATAAACTACTAGACCATGATTAACTGCCAGACCATGATTCAAAACTAACTGAGATAAATTACATTCAAATTCACAATAATTAAAAAAATATATATAATACATTAAAAAGTAAATATTCTTGTCATTGCAAGAAAACAAAATTCACGATAAAAAATCTAAATTAGTTGGAGCAGCTCAATCCCAAGCCTTTATTAATGATAAATGCCATATGTTTTGTTAATGATAATAATTATTAATGATGATAATAATAATTATCAGCAATATGCCAATTTGAGTTAGTTCACAGTAATTTTTACCTCGGCACTTTCTAAGCTATGGCGACTCCGACTTTATTGCAGTAAGAAAGATAATATTTATAGTTTATAGCTGAGGTAATTAATATTAATGGGCAAGCTAATTTAGACATGTTTTTAAAGACTCCTGTGTATGAACGTACTTAGTTGGCATAATTTTTTCGTGGAATCATTTACCTAGGTGAAAGCACAGAGGATTACGTAATGTTCGATTTTTATCAACTTATCTATCTAAGTACCTAGAGTAGAAGATATGAGCACTACAGTGCCTGGAGTTTCAAAGTTTTGAAGCAACCTAATCCAGGGCGAAAAGTTTTTAACTAAATAGATGCGGTTTGCTGAAACACCTTTCGTCTAAATCTGACAAATTTGAAACGTTCGATTTGGACAATTTTAAAATTCGTCAGATTTAAGGAGAGACCAATTTTTAGGATTCCGTACCTCGAAAGGAAAAAACGGA
The DNA here is from genome assembly GCA_964057195.1 of Orthosia cruda. NCBI lineage: Eukaryota > Metazoa > Arthropoda > Insecta > Lepidoptera > Noctuidae > Orthosia > Orthosia cruda. The sequence continues at coordinate 24,914,784 of OZ059835.1, read as the reverse complement.
ACCCTTATAGGATCACTTTATTGTCCGTCCGTCTGTCCGTCCGTCTGTCTGTCAGACCCTTTTTCTCTGGAACGCGTGGAGGTATCAAGCTGAAATTTATATCAAATACTCAGGTCTAATGTCCCTTAAAGCTGTGAAATAATCATTCTTCTAAGCCAACGCAATCAAACGATACAGCCGTTTATGTCGCAAATTGCCGCAAATTATCGACACTCGCATGGGAATCATGACCTACAGGGTACTTCCCGTGAACTCAGAATCTTGAAATTTGGTACGAATCAACGTCTTGTAGCACAGATAAAGGAATAATTTCGAAAATCGTAAATTTTTAGTTACATCATATAATACAAATACTTTCCCTTTCCTCATGAACGCGTAGAGGTATTAAAATTCATATCAAATACTCAGGTCTATAATACCTTTGCTGAGGTTTGTACGAAACCCTCGGTGTGCGAGTCCGACTCGCACTTGGCCGGTTTTTAGGGTTCCGTACCCAAAGATAAAAACGGGACCCTATTACTGAGACTCCGCGGTCCGTCTGTCTGTCTGTCTGTCTGTCACCAGGCTGTATCTCATGAACCGTGATAGCTAGACAGTTGAAATTTTCACAGATGATGTATGTCTGTTGCCGCTATAACAACAAATACTAAAAACAGGATAAAATTAATATTTAAGGGGGGCTCCCATACAAAAAACGTGATTTTTTTGTCGATTTTTTGCAATAATGGTACGGAACCCTTAGTGCGCGAGTCCGACTCGCACTTGGCCGGTTTTTTTTTTGTTATATTTTCCTATTTAATTCATTTTGCGAGAAACCGCATCCGATCGTACAAAACTTAAAGGCCCTGCTGGGTTACTGCTGGGGACGTTGGGTGTCCTTGTGGCAATCTAAAAGTGCACCCCTGATCATAGGGCAGATACGAGCCCTATGATCAGGGGTGCAGCCAAAGCCGTCAATTTTTAGCCCTGGATATGTTTGCTCAAAAACGCCCAGTTCCTCCTCTACTGTTACCATGATTCATTAGGTATTAGTAGTTCTAGTTAGAACTTTAGATTCACGGACAGATGCCTAAAATTCCTGTAATTAAAATTTGAAAGTTTGTACTCAAAGTAGCCAACACATAAATTTTGTTATTAATATTATAAATGCGAAAGTAACTCTGTCTTTCCGTTTGTCTGTTACCTTTTCATGCTTAAACCGCTAAGCCGATTTAGATGAAATTTGGTAAGGAGTTAGTCTGAGACCCTGGGAAGGACATAGGACAATTTATCCCGGAAATCATACTTAAGGGGTGGAAGTCGTACGGGGAACGAAGTGTTCAAAATTCTATTACTACGCAGACGAAGTCGCGGATAAAAGCTAGTAAGACTATAAAAGAAAAATAAACGATGACTCAGTCTGTCAGTCTGCTGCAATATACCAATTTCATTGCAACACCAGCAAGAACAAATCAGTTCAAGCAGTTGCAGGTAACAAGTAACCTTAAACTATATCGAAGCTTCTAGAATATTGCTTTATTCAATAAACTTGCAACAGGTAGGTAATACTGATAGCAAAAAAGTTGACAACAATAGAGCGTAACAAAGAAGTAAAAAATGGGTAACACACGTAGCTGATACAACGGAGAATAATAAAATGTTGTAGAATGTATATAGTTAAAATCAGTAACAATACATCATACCGTCGCGCGTCAGTAGTTTGTTTAAAGGTTAATCTTATTTGAAGAAAATATGGCAGGACTTGGGGGACCCTGTGGCATAACAAATGCTAGATAATAATTAAAATTAACAAAAAAAATATCAAATATCTCTCCTTAGATTGAGATTAGCAAGTTGGTAAACAACAACAAAATCTGAACCCGTTTAGACAGTAATAACTGTCATTTTATATGTTCATAAATTCACAAGTGCGTAAATAAATTTTACTCGCTGGCACTCTTAAATCAGAGAAGCATGGTTCATAAGGGTGGAGGATTGTTCTACCCACTCAGGAGTGGGTAGAACAATGATTTCAAGATGAAGATGAACAATAATAATTTAATAATGAACTCCCTAGCGAATACCAGCTACCTACGCAGATAAATCAGGATAATCCCTACCTATTTACTTCCCTTTTCCCAAAAGGCTATTATTTTATTTGTATGACATCATACAATAAGGAAGGGCAAACACATAGTCCATGACTAATGAATATCTCGATGTATTATGTAAAACAAAGGATAAAATTGTTGACATTCCTAACAAGGTCCTCCGACTCCGACACACTGCAGATAATCATAATATCGGAGAACTCAGAAGATCATTAATTCTCTTCGAAACAATAACTGTGTACAATTCTCGAGATATAAAGAAGACTTTGAACCTACTTTTTCTTGCTTTGAAAATAGACGACTTAAACATCTTTTTCATCACATTTGCACGTAAAAAGTATCTAAACATACAGGTTAACTTGGGCGTAATGCCCCATATAAAACCCTCGGGCTTTCTTTTTGTCATGAAACCCTAGGGCGGTAAGTAATATTTTTTTTTAATTTATGGCACAGCACACAGGTCATGCAAGTTCAAGCAAGGAGTTTACACGCAATTGAAAAATTGTCTTAAAATTTTATCTAAACAGGAATTTCTTTGCAATCTCGCTACATGTTAGTTAAATACTCAACTAATGTTCTTAATAATCGATTTTAATAGTTATAGTATGAAAACGTCGAAATTATTTAATTCTTTTTACACTCCGTCATGGCTGTATACCTACCTAAGTATTTGCCCTTAAAGTTTCTGAACGAAACACTGTATAATCTGTGGTGTGGGCAAAAATTCGCCAACCGCTTAAAAAAAAGTTCACGTATTTCGTAATAACAGCTGTGCTGACTTGTGTATTAAAGCTATAATTCATAATTATTACTCGCAAATGTGATGAAAAACATTGTATATATCACGGGCGGTACGGGAATTACGAACCTCGACTCAGAAAGCCCTTAGTCTTCGACTTCGGGCTTCTACTAGAGCCTCGATCGTAATTCCTTACTTACCGGTCTCTTATTGGTAATAGTGAAAACAAAAACGTGGAAACATGTAACAGTTTATATAACAATAGCGGCTGTAGTCACAATATTTGCATCTAGATATTTTAATAAATGCTGGAAAACATAACTGTCGTAATTATAGTATCATATTGTTTATAATTTGATGACTACTTAAGTACTTATGTTTTCCTCTTTCACGTTGTATAAATATAACTCGTAAATGGTTAACTTCTTATCGCCTACGTTATAATTAAAGCTGTGGTATGTTATTTGTTATATCTAGTCTATTTTTACCTGCTTCATAAAAGTATCTATTATGTTCATTGGTGCATAGCCAATTTGTCTCCGTACAAAGAGACGTTATTTTTAACGTGGTTTTCATAGCTTCCCGGTTCCACAAAAAATATGTCATTCCTTTTTCAGTGGTAATGTAGGTGCCTACTTTGTCTTTAACCGACTTCCCGAAAAGGAGGAGGTACTCAATTCGGAAGATTTATGTTTTTTTATTTATGTATATATTCGGGCAAAAACACTCCATGTAAAACACTGGTACTACATGTACAACATAACTGGGAAAAGGCTAGACAGGCAGATATATTCGGGCATAATTCCGTCATATATAAACGGATTTACAAAATTCTCTTTTTGTTTGAAATAAGTTTATTCCGAAATGCCAATTTCCCATTTAAATTTGGTAAAGATCTGATGAAGATCATCGGAGATATACAACAGAACTCTTCAATAAATGACGGCAAATCTGTCGAAATTGCTACAATTGTATATATTGTATTGTATTGTCTGTTTATTGTATACACCATTTCATAACATACCATCACGCAAGTATGCTCTAATTGGGTACGCAGATGTTCACCCTGGTACACTCTCATTCCACCGGTTATGTTCAAGTTACATGTTATTTGGGTAATCTATTCTGGCATCACTCTGGGCGTCATAGGTACCTTACTATTTTATAACTTGTCCATTAAGTACGAGTAAAAAGTAAAAAAAAAACAGTAGTTACTAAAGACACCGACTTCGGAAAAAAAGTTATTTTTTGTTTTGCTTTAGAAGTCGGTTTTACTTTTTGTTAAAAAGTTTTTTATTGGTTCTGAAATTGTGCTTAGCCATCGATCGGTTAGTGTGGTATTGGTAATTTCTTAAGACGATGATGGTCGGTGTAATTCCAATTAGACCAGTTTTTACCCGGCTGCAAGGAAAAGGTTATGTTTTTTACCCGGCTGCAAGGAAAGGGTTATGTTTTTCGCGCGTATCTTGTATGTTTGTATGTATGTAATATTCTTTATTACCTCATATCTTGCAAACAACTAGATGGATTTTTATAATTAATACATCGTTAGATAGGGCCCGGCCGCCCAAGTGTTAGTGTTGTAAGTGACGTTAAAAAAAAAACAAAAATGGCGGCTTTTGTGCGCCATATTCGGGGCGACACAATTTTATTCATTTATTTATTAGTTTATCCTCGCACTGGAATGCCTTGCAGCAATTATACCAATGGAGCACAATCTTAAAATAAACTCACTACAAGTCCAGGTTTCCTCACGATGACGATCCTTCATGACGATGTTTATTTTTCTTCGAAACCCATCGAGTGGGTTATCAAAATGAAGGATTTTTAAAGGTGATTACAAAAAAAAATATATACCACTTATACGATTAAATGTGATACGAAAAAAAAATTACTAAAAAGTTGTAAATAATAAAAGTTAATTTAAAAATCAAAAACCCGACTCCTTAATATGCGAACTAAAAAGATAATGCTCTGCAGTCGGAGGATCAGGTGGTCAGCCAGCTCGCGAATATGTACCCTCCGACTGCACAGCATGATTTTCTACTTGTTTACATCTTTTTAGATCGCTTATTAAGCAGTCGGGTTTTTGATTTTTATATTAACTTTTTTTTTAGTTCACTCTCATCATACATGAGCTCAAGATAGAACGTTACAATTTGCTTTATGATTTTCGGAACTCTATAAAATAATTTAATGACGTCATCAGATTTTGTGCAAAAATAAACATTGCAACGAGTTCTTGTACAGATTAACTAAGATAACGTATTCCCAGGATTGACATTGTTGATAAAATTTAACACGGAGGTGAATCCGCCCACCATTATCGCGGATCGTGGCCATTTTGTGAATCCTGTGAACCATCATGGCGACCGGTAATCAGGACTTTGTATCAGCGATGATGAGTGATGACCGTGCGTCCGCATTCAAGGTCATGGCGTAAAACAATATTGTAATTAATTCGCTTTGACTAGTGAGGAAACGCAGTTTTGTTCGGTTTTGCATAAGTTCAAACTGGAAGGGGAACTTCTGGTTGTTTTAAAGATAAACTTGCCAAAGCTTAGGTAATAGGTAACTTTATCTAAAACTAATTTAAGATAATATATTTAATAGTAGTATAAGCTTCAAAATCAAATATAAACTGAGGCTCACTGGAACCAGATTTAGCGCTGTATTTGACACTTCGTAATAACGGTATCCACAATAACGAACCGGTATCGGCAGATTGATCTGAAAGCATTTCGAAATACCGTTACTGACATTGTGATGAACCGGAATAATAATAATAAAATAAATATAGGTGGTCGATACACTAACGTACTCTGAATGAATAGATATCAAATGAGCACATACAATTCAGCCCTTCTAAAAATCACCTGGAATGTCGATCTGCCGCCCGAATAGTACTAAGAGCTGGTTATCTGGATTACATTAGAACAGGGATTCCCAAAGTGGTCGATATCGATCCCTTGGAGTCGAAATAGGTTTCTCAGGGGTCGACATAAACGAAAACAGATTTTAGGGGTCAAGGAGGTCCAAAAATCGATCCCTATTAATTAACACAAGTTCTTATTTAAATTTATCAAGATAATGTTTAAGTTGTGTTACGTGTACCAACTTAATTGTTATATGAATGACTAATATTTTAGTAGGAAGTATCATTGTTGTACTTTTTAAAAACTCAACAAGTCGATAAGCGTGCACAAGTTCGTACAAGATGACGAACTCGACAAGTCAATAAGCGGCTTTTTAAAGTAATTTGACTATTCGGGTCTAAGGTATCAGTTCATTTTGGAAAAGGGGTCTCTTGTCCAAAATAGTTTGGGAATCCCTGCATTAGAAAATGAGATACCTACTCTAATAAAAGTCATTCGTTTCTTTAATGGCTCACTGACATCAGTTCGACAGGATGAAGTTGACCAAGTAGGCATCGAGCGGCATGCGGGCACGCCTAATGCGGTAGTCGGTTTTTTGTAAAGAACGCTTTGATCGGGCCGCATTCGGCATGCCAAAGGTTTTTGCCGACTTTTGCGTTTGGCATAACTAGGCCTCGTATGGACGTATACATAATATGTTTGTCTTCAAATTAATTTGATTATGCCTTAAATAAGAACTGGAACCCCCTGCTGAGTGTGATGATTGGTTATGGGAATGTTCAAGCATTCATGGTGGGATGGTGGTCTATGGGAGATGTCATGGTCAGTTGGAAACCTAATAGTACTTAATGTGGCGTTTATATCACACTTTGCGAATAATATCAGTAAAAGTTCTTAGTATTATTTCGTTGTAGTTATCACAGACAGACATTCTTTAATGTATTTTTATAGATTAAAATCTACATGGAGGGCATGCGATGGCTGATGCTGACGCGTAATGGCGGATGGCGCGAACTGTCGCCATATTGGACGGCGAGCGCGCGCGCAGCCCGCTCCGGCGACTCATGCCATTGTACGTGGCTTCCGGAAAAGCGCACTCTTTGGGGTCACTGAATGTATGCTTGTTAAGTTTAATGAGATCTCGTACTATCATACAATGATTCCCAAATTGACTGCGTTCGGAAGATTTGCTACGAGATGCTACGAGTCTACGAGGTCTACGTGCTACGCGTCTACGAAAGTCTAAGAATAATGTTGAGCATTACTCAGAGTTTTGCAGAGTTATTTGCTGTTATTGAACTAAAAGTGTTTCTGAAAAAGATACTATGCCATATTAGCGGCTAGACGAGCACACCTTCATGCATAGGTATAAGTTATAATGACCACACAGGTCGCTCGCACTGAATTTGTTAGTGTAACAATGGCCCACGCACGTCCCAAAAGTATAATGATATTCGTTCGGCCACCAGTACCATTAAACACGGATCTTTATGGAAAATTAGCGATGCGTAGCGATGGTGTGATTCGCTCACATCGATGCTCTCCCATTGTCGTCCCCCCCTTAATGTGATTTAACTGAATTATGGAGTAGAAATGGCCACAATTTGGTTTTGGCTGTCCAGTGGTTAGCCCGTGTGATCCTGTGTGTTGGGGACACTTCGAGCGTGTGTAGCGTGATTCACCGTGATTGGACTTAGTGAGTTAAGACAGAAGTGCTACGCGGTGCTACGTCTCGTAGAGGGCGCCTTGACGGAAAAGCTCAAGTAAGTTTCCCGGCGTAGCGCGTAGCTTGAAACTTCGTAGACCATTTTCTTGTGTATTGTAGATGCTCTACGGATTATTTCGTATACTGTAGCCTCACGGATTAAAATACTGTATTAAGTTTGTGTAAAGAAAGTAAAGCAAACTTTGCTTTTTTAAAAGTTTGAACAAGTCTCGTTTAGATAAGTCGTGGATTATTCGTTCTTTACTTTAGTTTGTTGGTATTTGGTACATTAATCCTATCGGTAATGTAAACTTGATAGCTACAGTGTTTACCTACTTTATAATGTACTTGTACATACATTAGTAAGGATAACTTTTAAGACTTATCATGAAACGTATTTTTAAAAGAGTAACCATGGAGTTTCTTGCCGGTTCTTCTCCATAGGAAACGACCAACCCGAACCGTGCACATTTTGTCGACGTTTTATAAGTGCCCATGTAGGCCTATGTGAAATAAAAAAAAATATTTTGATTTTGATTTTTTTGTATGGTATACTTAATTATTTTATATTGATAAGTTTTCAAAACTGATATTCACCATATTATTAGTCACATTATATTTCGTATTTCTAAGCATTCACAAAACTATTTTAATCTGGTAATCAATATCGTTTAAGTAGTGTCATTCAATAATAAACAATTTCAATCAAACCTAGCTTGAAATATTTAACGAATAATAACAAAAACGCAGCTAGGGCGGCGCCGGCGCAGCGTTGTGTGACCATATTATGCAACATAGAGCGTGTCCCGCACGTGCATTGAAATGGACAATCGTTATACACAACTTTATGTGGTGTTTCTATTCCTGACAGTTTATAAAACTATGAAAGTTTCATTTTCACAATACACTTTATTACTTTTTCTCAAACATGTATGGAAATATTGTCATTATTTTCGAAAACCAAACACGCGAAGTATCGAATTAACGGACAAAGAAAATCAAATCCATTGTAGGAGCATTTTTTGAATCTGGAACATTACAACGATCCAGCAATGTTGATCAAATCCATTGCAGGAGCGTTTTTCGAACTTGGAACATTACAACGCCCCAGCAATTTTGTTGTAATTTTTAATAAATTAAATGTATAATTGAAAATTAGGTTTTATTTCCTTGCATTCTTCTGAGAAAAGCACTATATAACTATGCCTCGGGGGAAATGGCAATTGCCTGTTTCGTATTAGTGAAGTCCTCGCCTACAGCTCGGCCTTCAATCTCATACTCGACCTGCAATTGCCTATTTCCCGGCCTTTGCAATTATGTACTATTAGCGGTGGTCCATGGCAGAATACCGATGCAAGGAATAATCACTTATGTAAAAAAATTGGCAGCTTGGTAACTTGAATAAAAGTATATAAAATGTAGCCCCAATATTCATTTATGCCTCCACTTTTATGTTATTTATTACGGTCACGAAATTATTGATTGCGTGGTAAAAATAAGAAGACCCTAGAAGGGAAAATTAAACAAACTTACTAAAGTGATTTGAAAAAGTAGGCATTGCTTTTTAACTTTTACGTAAAAATGCTGTCCTTAGGTCCTCTCTAAAATATTATATGATGGTAGAATCTTAGTTAATTTAAAACAAGCCTGTCATCCTCGTAAATTCATCATAATTTTGAATGTCGTGGTGGCTCAGTGGCTAAGACCTCGCCTTGCCAGGATTTGAACCCACGACCTCAAGCCTCGTGCTTGTAAAGCACGTACCTGGCAAGTACCAATGTGACTTTTTCATTTCATATGTACTTTCTAAGTTTATCTTGGACATCGTTGACAACGGTGAAGGAAAACATCGTTGTGAGGAAACCTGGACTTATAGTTAGTATTTGTAAGTTTGTGCTCCATTGGTGTAATTGCTGCAAGGCGTTCCAGTGTGAGGGTAACACATAAACAAATAATAAATAAATAAATGATCATTATCATCATCAGTCTATTAATGTTCCCACTGCTGGGACACAGGCCTCTTCTCTGTGAGAGGGAATGGGCTGTAATCCACCACGCGGGCCCAATGCGAGTTGGTGGATATCACATGTCTCCGAATGTTTGGTTCTAGGACATGCCGGTTTCCTCACGATGTTTTCCTTCACCGTTTTCTGAGCAGTGGTGATGACATAATTTACACAAAGTAAAGCCCCTGCTAAGCTCGAACCCACGACCTAATTAAACTTGTAAGTCGCGGCCGATACCAATGGACCACCAGTGCTCACCCGTAAATTACACAATCATTTTTTCACTGTAGGTTCTAATTTATAGTTAAACTAACTTCTGCCAGCGGATTACCGCGTGTTAGTCGAAAATTATGTCAAGGCAACGTCCCCAAAGATAAAAATAATCCAATATGTTCTTCTTCAAGGTCCACTTTACTTCAATACAAATACCAAAATCCATTAAATTGTTTCAGCGGTTTAGGCGTGAAAATGTATTATGCAGACATGTACTTTCGCTTTGATAATATTAATTTGAATGAGGAACTGTGTTCCAAAAAATATTTCGATTAATCATTCCGGCTCATTAAGCCGAGTTAGAATGCAAGTAAAGATAAGTATTTATTTTAACAAGTAAAATTTCAAAATTTCAAATACCCCCGACACATTTATCTTGCGAAAACATCACGATCTAAACAGTAAAACGCGCATAACTTTTGAACGGCTGAACCGATTTTATTCAAACATAGCTAAGAACACTCTCGATACAATCACCTTTCAAACAAAAAAAACTAAATCAAAATCGGTTCATCCGTTGAGGCGCTATGATGCCACAGACAGACACACAGATACACAGACACACAGACACACAGCAACACACCTCAAACTTATAACACCCCTCTTTTCCGTCGGGGGTTAAAAAGACAGTTCCCTTAACAATTACATAATTGTTTTGTTTTGATATCTTCAGTTGTAAATGTAATCGGATATATTGAATGTTATCTCTACAAAAATATTTACTACAAATAGTTAAAGGTTAGCGGTGTGATACAATGGTGATATCAGTACATGATGTGAATGATATACACGTGATTAGGTGATCAAACCTAAAGTGTGTTTGGGTTGGTGTGCAGTGGTAAGATAAATAACGCATCAAGTCACGAGTGACTTAACATGAGGACTTAAGGTAGATAGGCATCTTTACGTACGTTGATTCTAGGTAAGTGTGCACCATTGTCGTCATACAGATATACCTGTATGACGAAGTGGTTGCACATTTGCCTAAAATTCAAGACAGTATAGGCTTAGCCTAAAGAGTTTTGCAGATCACTGGCAACAAACACATTGGTTGTCTAATAACGGTCTGGAACACTCCAAGAAATTCCTGGGCTCTACGTTCAAAGCACGGGAATGCATTTGGAACATGAGCAGAGGGCAAATCCGCTAGCTGCTTGGGGCCTTTTCTGGGCACTTCGGAACCAACGACATGCTCATGAAGATGGGTCTAACCGCGACACCCATGTGCAGGTTGTGTGGGAAACATACGGAACGCATGAAGCACCATCTGTGCACATGCGATGAATATTGATTTTGAAGAGCAATAAATAATTAATGTTTGTGTATATAATTTGTCCAGTGCGAAGCCGAGGCAGGACGCTGGTTACCCATAAAATAGAGCTACACAAGTTCTTAACTTCAGATTCACAATTCAGAAACCTACCAACTGATTAATGCCTCTATTTATCTTGAGCAAATAAACTTACTATGCTTACTTATCTCCAGTTACTTATTAAAGAAATTACGGAATAAAATGTGCCATGTTTTAGGTATGACATGAAAATCATCATCTTTCTGCCCATGTCCCATATTACTTGGGGTCGGCGCAACACGTTTTCTTCTTCCATACCGTCCTGTCACCTGTCACGCCATCACTGACTCCCTTTTCTTTCATACCACTCCTCACACAGCCCATCCAATCTTTTCTTTGGCCGTCCCCTCCCTCTCCATCCATCCATATTTATATTCATAACTCTTTTAGTAACATGGGTTTCATCCCTCCCCATCACATAACAGTGACATGAAAATGGTTAAATTAATTCTCAATTTACTTACATATAGATCCAGTGGCATAGTGAATACAAAAATGTTTTCCAATTCTCCAAACCTTCATATTCCACTGCTATGAATCGATGTTTTATGTTATCCCCATCTAAAGAGCTCCCAAGTAACCTGATTCAGGTAAGCCTTAAAGTGGGTCACCACAATCACGGATAGTGGGTAAGGATTTTGAAACCATAGCTTTATATTGATTGACAGAAGCAGGATTGACTGTAACTTTTTAGATTGTGTGACAATTTAACCATGGCATTTAATTGCTTATATTATTTTAGTATGTAGGCAATCAATTAGTGACCTTGTATAAAATCTTTCTCCACCCATGTGTATTTTATATTTAAGTGATGACAACAAGTCATACATAGCAACTCATAATTTATCATTTTATTTGTCTGTTGTTAAGTTGATTAATAATGGAAAAATATGGGTGGATAATAAATTATGATGACATAGCATTCGATAAGCTCTTTGTCTAGTTAAGGAAATTACAATTTATTTATTTTCTTCATCAATGTAGGTTAATGTAGAATATCACAAGACAGGTCGATTATGTGTCCCTTTTCGTGTGTGTGAATCTTTTCCAAGTCTCTATCATCTTTTATCTAAAATCCTAGTTAGTTACAATAATAATATTAGTTCATTTCTCTTAAAAAGGGTAAAATTTCTGTAAATGGTATCTAGGTTACAAGCAGAGTCAAACCTTTGTGAGAGCTGGAGTCTATACTGAGTTCGAGACCTGTATCTAGATCACCAGATAAAAATATAAATTTTAATAAAAATATAAGTTATAGAAATTGAATGTTATTTCCTTCATATGTCCAAGTACCTACGCGTAACTAATATATGCCCAACATATTTATATAACTACCATAACTGAAGTTACGATTTGAGTTTTACAAAGGCGGAGTTAAAATCTTCTCGTTAGTGACTTAGATCTTTTATCCAAATTTTGTTACTATCCAAACTCGACAATCACTACACTACGTCACTATAATAATATGGACCAGTTTTTTTCCTACTAATTAAGTAGATGTGTATACAAACTTGCCAAGGCGTGGTGGGACACGTGCGGCAATATAACATAACATAGGCAACTACTTAAGAGTAAGACTAAACATCATGTAAGAGGAAACAAGACTCAAGTGTCTAGACTGTTAGTCAAGTCAACAACTGTACAAGGACAACTAGCTAAAACCGACGAGCTATAGTTTGTAGACTCAGAATAATCTACAGATGGGGATATACGTAGCATAGAATACCTATAGCACATCCGTTCTACAAAAAAAAACTGTGTCTTATCGCTGACAGCGATATCAATCAACATAAACATCATAAATATAATAAAATTGTAAGTCATTTATGTGCACCGAAAATATTTCCAAAAAAAATTGCCTGGTTTTTTAAATAGAATCCATTTCCAGCATTTTTGGAATTTTTGTCTGTTTATCTATTAGTTGTGCACGCATCACATAAAATGTACGAAACCAATGAAGATAACTTTCTTTATATACAAATTGTGCGTAATTTCAAGTATTACTTAGTTTTGTTTCATCGCAATCGGTTCACTCCATCAGACTCCATCAAAGAGATATGAATTTAAAGTGTTTAAGAAGTAGAATATCACAACACACGCAATTCAGATATTCGGATAGTTGAACTCCATATTCGATAAATGGCATTGTGCATTTGAAGTCATTATCTAAATGGCGGTGTTAAGATTCTCCGTGGATGAATGACCCTAGAAAAAATTTGGTAGGTGGGCAAATTCGGGTAGAGTAGGTAGGGTAGGTAAACTACCCTGAGTTGACGGGAGTAAAGCCGCGGGGACAGCTAGTCTACTGCACAACCTTTGGAGAGACTAAAAGAATTTAAAATAAAAAGGCGATGTGGGATCTAGGTAATATTATTATGTTATTTACCTTTATTTAAAACTATTGATACCAGTCTGAGCTCCTGTTCACTTTTCACATTTACAAATATGAGCAACAGACATTCAAAATAGCCATAAAATATGTAAATGTAGTCATCTGTCCAAAAACCAGTAGAACTGGATCAATTTGTTTCTCGTCTAACAACTGTAGAGCACATGCATACGTACCAATACATGTATGTGATATACACGTTAAGGTATAACCAGAGGCAGATGTAGGTGTATATGCTTCGTGAAAACGAGAAATGTTAAAGTCATAACGCAAGGCCATAAAAAGGTTTTCATGCTTTTAGGAAAATATGAAAATTTAAGATTATTTCTATTAATCAGAAGATAGCCAAAGTAACTAGGCAAACTTACTGATTGATAGTAACTAATCAGAAAGTAACATACATTTCCAGGGCAAAACCCAAAACCACAAAATTAATGAAAATCATTCATCAAAGGCCATTTCAGATTATTGCACAATACTAGCAAAATACTTGGAAATAAACATTCGTGCACAACTGAAATAAAGGTAGATAGCATAGATACACAGCAATGCGGCAGTCATTCTTTTTTTGTTAAAAACGTTTTAATGTCATCCTTTTCAGCCTTGAAACAGACAAAGAGCGGAATATTTCCCACGAAAAAACGCCATATAGTTGTGGCATGTGCTCTTCGTTTATGTACAAGTTTTGATAGGTCCCCCCAAATCCCATTCTAAATGTGGGATTTATAATCCAGGAAACTGTCTCCATGTTGCAAGCCCTTTCGTCACAATTTCCCACGAGCCCATCCTAACCCAGCCTAGCCCATCCCAAGCCCTTCAATGTAACTCGGATATTTTCACACTATTTCGTTGCGCGTGATTGGTTTCCGTGAAAAGTTTACCTACTATTTGATCAATACATTGTGTGCTTTGAATTTGAGGAATCGTTTACGAACAAAGCATTGGGCTTTCACTAAATAGGTTAATTGCTTATCCATTATATTTTTTACATACTTTGTTTGTCGAGGTTTTTAGGGCGTATTAAATGTAAATGGATATAATATTTCATCACTGACCAAAACATGCTCAAGTAACGCTATTTAGTTGAATAACTTTTCTGTTATCTATCGTATTTTTGAAGACGTTCGACTCCGTAGATCATATTGTTTCTTCAATTATCTCAAACCTACACTATGAAATCTTAGACAGTAATAATCCTTTATCGTTCTATTACTTTGCCTAGCACCAAAGACTAGAATAAACGTTTTACATCTTAATTTCAATTATTATTAGATAAGTGGAGTACCTCAAGGAATAGGTTTAGGCCCTTAACTTAAAAATTTAGTGAACTTTGCAAAAAACTAAATTTTGCGTAACGAGTATTACTCAGGCATTGATCACACCAGTGATTTTATCCACAAAACAGAAGCCATTGTGTGAATGACGACCATATATGAACCTATCGGTAAAAGTACAAAATTACGCCTAATAACACGAACAAAAGGCCAGATCTATTCAGAATCCATCGATCCCATTCTGCAAACAGCCAGACAGTGATTTCATGATAAAGATAACTGTATCAAAATTTGGATGCTACGTCATTTGGCCAATTGGCCCGGCGAGGACATCGGTCGGAACACAATGAACCGGACGCAAGCATCCGCTTTCCATCGGCACATTTTTTTGGAAACACCAAAATTTTCATAGCCCAAACCTTCGGCCTGGCATTGTCATGTAGATTCGAGGTTCATTATGTTGCTAGTACTAACTCGCTGATGGTACTCGTACCTTAACTACCTACATTTTGATACTTTTGAATTTAGAGCTTCTGAGGGCTTATACTGCGCACATGTGTGAGAGAAAGCGTGAAGTTAGGTGGCCGATAAGCAACTTTTATATCTATTTACGTCTCAAATAAACTTCCGCATTCTTCTTCTGACTAAGTCTTTGATCTCCTAAACACCTCATCTCAACGTAGGTCCTTAGGATCATAGATCCGAGGATCATTAGTCCTTGCTTCCGTAGTCCTTAATTCTCTGGTTTTAGATCTCAAGTTAATTAGGAAAACATCTCTAATGATGTATGTAGCTACTGCGCAGTCAAAAACAGCTTGCTTATCATGTTTTTCCTCAAAATTAATGTATGTGGTATATTTAACATTGTTTTCATTCGCATACCACATGAAATAGTACTCATTAATTACCTTAGTACAGGAAGGAAAAAAGTATAGGAAATTGATATTCTTGTTCCAATTAAATGCAAGCAAAACAATATACCTGTCGATGATAATAATGTTATGTGTTCAACGTCTAGACAATTATGTATTTAATTTGTTTACATACCTTGCGTCACTGTTTCATAATAAGAACTGAAACTAGTGAGGAATAACAATGATAATAAAAAAGTAATTGTTTTACACTTCCGAGAATATGTGAGATCTAACAGGCTCTCAAGTTTTGCATTTGTGTAGTCAAGCACTGTAATTTAGCTTGGATATGTTCGGCGAACTGTTTTTTTACACGACTGTCCAAAAAAGGAGTGTTATGTTTTCAGGGTATGAACCCTGAAAACATGAGTACGTTTGTAAGTTTCTTTATTCCACCATAACTTCTAAACAGCTTAACCGATATCAATGTTTATGGTATCGTTAGAAGCGTTGTTTTATTCCGGGTAATATAGGCCGGTGAAAATATAAAAAACTATATAATGAGGCAGCCATGGTACATGAAAAAAAAAGGAAGATCTTTATTTCATAATATATTTGACTACGTATGCATACTATCATCGTCTCGAGCTTGCTTACTATACTAACAATAGTACATTACTGCAGAATCCAGTAAGTAAGACTTCCTGGCCAAGTATGAGTTAACCGGACCGAACCGCAGGTGAGGTCCGGTTATATACGAGGCCAGGATGTCTTTCTTACTGGTTGAGGCCTGTATAATGCTTTTCTCAAAAATTAAAGAAAGTTTAACAACAAATTCGTTTAATGAATATGTTAAGTTAAATTCATATTAGGGCAATTACTGATAGATATGATAGATATAGATATAGAGATAGATATTGTGATCGATTTACCGGGGGCATTTATTTATATTTTCTCAAACATGCTTGTAAATTTGAGAATTATTTTGACAAACTTCTTCGAGAAAAATCGAAATTGCAGTACAGACCAAATACATGAGAGCAGCGGCCGGCAAAAGTTGTATGAAAATCCATATCTGCCGTGTGTAGCGGCCAAATAAAGTACATAGTAAACTCAAATCGGTCGTGTTATTTAAAAATGGAACGATCTTTTTCATCGAAACATGGCAACCAAGGAGGTAACTTATCAAAGGTTTTATTTAAATTTCGAACTGGCTTGCTAATAGAAAGCTGTTTATTGAAAAAAAAAACAAATGAACACTTTAAGGCTTAGCAGGCACTGCGATTTCATTTGCGCGGATTTATGTAGTTTTTTACCGCAATGCGTGCAGCTTCATACAATTCCATAGGCCGCAGAATGGGCGAAAATTCGCGCGAATAAAAAGGCCTAACGCGGGCATAATTATTTTTGTTCGTTGTTCGTCATTGATTTTGAAAAGTAAATGGTTTGGTTCGGTTTTCAGATATCGGTATTAGTAGTACAGTTATATTAGATATAGTTTTTGTAATATCGGTTATTTTGATATTGATATCGATATGATATCATATCTAACACATATCCGATATAAGTTACGTTTTGATATATCGGACCTATCCCTACTACTGTCCAGTAAGTAAATTACATACTTACTTACTGGACAGTAGGAGATTCCAAATTTAAAATCTCGCTTCTTACTGGATAGTTGTGAATAAGTCTCCGGTAGAATTCACTTTCTGGAGACTTTTTGGAGATGTTATAGCAATATTACATACCATTTTTGAGAAAAATATATAACAGTAGTATTTAATATGAATTCGATCACAAAAGAAACAAAATATATTAATTATCAGTTAGATAACTATAACAGTAGGTACCTACTATTCAATATCCCATATAAAAAATATAAAAAAAATGTGTGCGTTCGTAAAACTATCGTTTCATCACTAAAAGGTAAGAAATAAAAAAAAAAAATTAAATAAAAAAACACGCCTGCCATGTCAAAAAGTGAATAAAAAAAATTTACAAAAAAAAAACAAGCTAAATGACTGCAAACCAATATTTTCATTGCAGTCGAGAGACGGTTCCTTGGAACAGTTCTTTATATGTTGACTGCAATGAAAATATTGGTTTTTAGTCAATTAGCTTGTTTTAAATTTTTTAATTCATTTTTTGACAAGGCAGGTGTTTCTTTTGTTTTGGAATATATATAATTTTGAGCTTTTATTAGTGGATCATTACAAGCATCTGCTTATACCCATATTCTAAGTAATTTTGAAGGAAAATGCCTCCTATTCCTAAACTCAGTCGCCATCAAAAAGGAAAAATAAAGAAAACCACGATTAATGTCAACAAATAACAAGCTACGTATTACAATCGATTTGATTGAGTGGATTGGAGGAAATAACTTAGAATGTAAGGTTTAGTAAATTGTCCCTAGTTCATATGAAAATATTGTTATCGATAGATACTACTCTTGCGATGAAAGCGATAGGTAGCGACCTAAAAACCGGCCCATTATAAAATTCCCTGTAAAACCGTACAATTGAAATATTTAGCAACATGTTATATGAATACAATTAATTGCATCTATTTCACGGGTGTGCGCAAAATAACGGTGTCGATGGCAGTATCCATTTCAATATTGTTGCCATCGATAAAGCGATGTACTGTTATAGCACAAAGAGACAGGAGTAGTGATGCATGGGTTTTGTATTTGACTAGTTTTAGTCCAACACTTCGTGCTCCGATAGTTGCGAATGTTATAAATAAGCCTGTATTGTTCGGAAACTGTGTATTAGGTTTATGCTTGTTAGGGCTGTTGATGACCAGTGTTTTTGACGTTGGAAATAAATGGCTTGACTGTTATGATCAGCAGATTGCTGTTCACAAATTCTGCTGTGATTTAAGATTCAATTGACTAGCATTAAAACAATGAAATGTTTTTCCGCGATCTCGCAACAAACGATTTAACAGGTTTAACTACGGGTGAACACAAAACTCAATATTGGACGAGGTTTCAAACATACACAAAATATTTAGACTCGACGTATTTACGGATATCTAAAATTCTAAATTGTGATTGAATGTTGAAATATTGTTGCAATCCATCATTATGTGCTAGATCCGTTAGAAAATCATGTCAGATCAATATAAAGTGATAAATATGGATGCACGCAAAATCATCTAAAGGCGGTCATAGAAATTGCGGTCGGAATCATAGATGACGGATGATTTGATAATATACGAGTTGAAAACATGTTGTTGTGGCGAAAACATATTTAATCAGTTGAAATATTGAGCAAATGTTTTGTCTTTGTTTCCAGAAATAGCATCATTATGTTTACCTCTATGGACATCTATATCTAGATCTCAAATAGACATGTCTTTGTTATTGTTTAAGTATTTGTTTACGTGGTATGTTTGCTTTAACTCAGTTTTCAGGGTAAATGTATCGTAAGAGGTGACAACGAGGAGAATAACAACAATTTAACAACTCTTAGGAATTATAAATACAGAAGCTGACATTCCGACAAGGTATTTTGGATAACGAAATTACGAAAAAAAATCTAAATCGGTCAAAATTACTTTGGACACACCGTTCCAGCCAGTAACGAGACACTACACAGACATCATTAATCACGCTAACTCTAATCAACATCCAAATCAATCGGCGCCAGTCTGCACTTATCGACATACATACGTAGAACGATATATTTAAACAGACAGACCCTGTTTACGTGCAGAAACATCATAATTTAGATCCATATACACTGCAATCATCAGAGGCACGGCCCCATATAGATGGACACCATAATTTCCCGTCTGAAGGCCGTAATTATGTAGTAAACGATAAACCTATTGCTCTGGACATAATATTTGTTCTGTCCAACCTTGCTCTCGATTGTCTCATGTCAGGCTATTATTGGTTTGCGAAAATGATGATCGGTTTCCGAATGACCAAATGAATGGTCATGTAGAACGTATTAGCACATTTCTTTGGCTTAACAATGAAGCTGTTAATTACGCTATTACGTCTTGTTAACCGCTCACAATCACAGTCTTATTAATGGTGGTAGGTATAAGATTGTATCTTGAAAAAAAAGGAAAGTTTTTGCTATTTTCTATAGGACTATCTATACAATACGGAGGAATGCCAGTTATTGTTCTTTGTTACATCTATCATCCGTCATATTATTATGCCTAAGATATTTGTATAGATTTTTTACATCTTGCTGGTTACGGGATGATTTAGTTCAGTAGCTAGCAGAGCAACAGGATTCCTTTGTTAACACCAGCTTTGGCACTTTATTGATATACTGTGAACAGATGAATAAGGAGAGTTGCCAGCTTCTCGGTTTTTTATCGGTTACATTTCAGGGAGTGTGCGATAGAATTGCATGATTTAATTCCACCCAGCCCGTTCCATCTTCGGACTACCAGACTTCCGGCGATGCGTCATCGGTACATGGTGGACATACAACCCATACGCACTAAACGTTTTGAAAATACTTTTATTATGCATACAGCTAAGGAGTGGTATTCCCTGCCGGAGTCTGTGTTTCCCGATAGCTACAATCTAGGGGTCTTTAAGTCAAGAGTGAATAGGTTACTTCTAGGCAAGCGTGCTGCACCGTCGACCACATCATCGCTTACTATCAGGTGAGATAGTAGTCAAGCGCGAGCCTATATTAGATTTAAAAAAAAGATAATAATTCAATCTGCCTAAACTTTTGCCAACTAGGTTGGGTGCCAGTCTTCCCAACTATGTAGGCTGCCAGTCTAACCAGCAGCCTTATTGCGTAAGTGAATTCGGCAAGACAAACGATTTGACCCCATCAATCGACCAATCACATAGACGGAAATCCACATCGCGTCTTTCATCCCGCACGTGATTGGTCGATTGATAAGATCAAATCCTTTGCCTTGCCGAGTTCACTTACGCAATAAGGCTGCGGATGCATGGAGCATATTATTATGGAGCTACTTCCTATCTGATCTCTCAAACCCAATAACTCAGTCTCACTGATACCCCTTGGTAAGACTAGTGTCAGTTTCCTGCCTTCTGACTTAATATCTGTAACGACTTTCAAAGATCTACAAATGAAAAATGGGACCAACAGCGAATTTTTTACATTGGCGCTTCCCGAAACATGGAGGAATCTCGCTACGTAAAGATGGTTACCGACCTTAGCAAGGGATACTTTAAACATCAACCCGTACGGCTATTATTTATCCACGAGATTCACAACAATAATATTAATCCTCTAAAAACAATGTTATTGCTGCAGGTGACCATATGCGTGGTCGGTGACGCGGTGCCAACAGCGATAGAAGATGAAGCCCCGGGGGGCGAGTGTCATGCACGCCTTCACTGCGCTCACTATGCTCACCATGGCTAATGGTAAGATGATCAGAATACACTTATCAATAACTTCCTCTTCCGTATTCCGTTGTATCTGTTATCACTTTATCAGACACTTAGAAGACTCTGAAACAATAACAATAAACACGGAAGAATCAATCGATACTTGCGTCAAGACGAGTAATGAAGTACCTATAAAGTTTGATACTTAGAATGATTTAAAACAGTTGACCTTGGAATAAGAGATGCAAATACGTAATCTCAGTGTTCTAAGCTCTGTAATAAAAGATCCCCCCCAACTGTCTAAACATTTGTTAAACGTAACGTCTAAACATTTGTTAAGCGATATCGCTGTCAGCGATATGACCGCCTTTGTACCCATAGTATTAAGTAGCTGTAAAATATATGTGTAATTTCTTTTTTTGGTGTACAATAAAGTATATTCTATTCTATTCTACTCTCTTTCCACCTGTTCGTAGAGCTTACCAAACACTATGTAATGCCTGATTATGTCTAAGTGTTTATCTATAATTAGATAACATTTACTCCTTGTTTATAAACCTGACGCGTGAATCCACATGATGTTGAAGCATGTTCTAAAAATAAACCGCATTGTCCTCAGCTCAAACGACATGCAACCAAGGAATGGGACGAGTCATGTATGAGAGACTACCTAACCAGCAGCTACATGGTTTTGATGATGACGTTGTGAGTATAACAACAAGAGAAGCTGCGAAAAGGTGGTTTTTATTTAATAAGACCTTGTATTTGATTTCTTGTTTTAAACTCCTCAAGGATAGCGACAATCATTCGATAGCACACCCCTAACACTTGTTTATCTTGCATAATATTTGTTGACAAACGTCAACCAATATTCTCTTACGTTCTGCGACACGAATTAAAACAGTCTAAACATCATTAAGTCTGCATTATTAATTCCTCATTAACATAGGTACGCGAGACGGCGCCACCTTTCCGTGTCTTGGAGAAATGCCAGGACTTATGCTTGCGCGATCGCTCTGGCAACAGCCTTGTTAGGACTTGCAACTCCATTGATTTCCAACCTGGAGCCCGCATAGCTGCCTTTAGCCCAGAACCAGAATATGAAGAGTCTACTTGTTATTTGACGAGAGAACAGGCCGCTCCAGAAGGCATTGGGACTCTTATGATTGTACCCAACAGTGTCCACTTCAATGAAATCTGTCTTACATGTGAGTAACTTAAACGTTTATCAATATCGATAGGTAGATACGTGTTTCTGTCTACACAATGGTTATTGTCATTTTCATTGTTTTAGCGAACCGACCGGAGCGTGAATGCCCTTCTCGCCGGTATGTTTTCGAACGCCATGCTCGTAAACGACTCAAACTTCCGCCCTCGGATCTCAAAGAAATTATGGTTGCTAACCGGACGGAGTGCGAAGATAAATGCCTGGGAGAGTTCAGTTTTGTATGCCGTTCTGCTACATATGATTCTGCTTTGAGGACTTGTTCCTTGAGCAGATTTACGAGAAGGACACATCCTGAGTTGTTGGAGGACGACCATAATGCAGACTATTTAGAAAATACTTGTTTGAACGGTGAGCATTTTCCCTCGTTCTTTCTATTCCGACACTTATTTCATCGGGGACAATTTTATCAATCATGTATTGTTTATAGCTGAACGTCGCTGCGATGGGCTAGCAGTTTTTATCAAAGAAGAAAATAAGCGTCTTGGTGGACCGTTCGAAGCTGATGTTTTCTCGAACATGACTCTCGATGAATGCCAGGCCATGTGTGTTCGGGCAGAAAAGTAAGTGATAATTTTATTTTACTTTCTCTTTGTGCAACTTAGACTATCTCACTTGTATACGATATTTTTCTAGGTATTTCTGTCGCTCGATCGAGCATGACGCTATGACTCGACAGTGCGTTCTCTCCGAAGAAGACTCAGTGTCGCAAAAAGACGACGTGACTGTCAGCGCATCTCCCACCCATCACTTCTACGACCTTGTTTGCCTGGACAATCGTGAGTATTATCAAGATCGTTTGTTTGCCTAGATAACAGCTGTATGTAGTATCTAAATTAAACACGCTTTTTTCAAGCGTTCAATGCTTGGCAATTAACATTCTGAAATTCCTGAATAAACGATGCATGAAACCACATTAAGGTTTTTCTCACGATTATGATCAGTCTCTCATCGGGTGACAGCTCGTGGCACGGAGTACCCGGACAACAGTGTGACGTCACACCTGTTCTCACCCGGACGCCGGCCGGACACGGCCTTCCAGAGATACCGGAACAGCCGGATTACCGGAGAGTTTCACTCGGAGATCACCGGCCGCTCCCTCAGCGAGTGTTTAGACGAATGTTTGAGGCAGACCAGCTTCCAGTGCAGGTAATGTAGCGAATCATGTCACTGTGCCGTTTGACCACGATTTCGAAATGCGCATGTCATCTCATTTCAATTGGTGCCCATATATTTACATAACTTCTCGACCGTAAAAGGCCGTTTTGTAACTCTAACCGATATTGTCGCAACATTCCAACTGTTGCCTGTAAAGATAAAATTAAATGAGTAGCACACTTACTTATGCCTTCGTTATCTCTTCTAAACACACAAATAAGGCCACTGTATCGACAATAAGCTCCTACATAGCTAAGATAAATAATCATAACAAAATCTGACCTATAAATACAAAGGCATATTTTGGTCTTCGGACAACGAAAAACAGCCTACTTATCTGTGTCACAAGTACATTCTGAGATAAGGTGTGACAAGTTCGTTGTACGATTGCGTGCGTGTGGGCAATTCAACAACATTCAGCAACATTGGGCATTGTTGTGCATCGCAGGTCGGCGGTGTACAGCGACCGGGCCAGGACATGCCGACTGAGCAGATACAATCAGAAGGATGGCATGCGGCTGCTTTACGATCCCGATTTTGATTATTATGAAAATTTGATGCGTGAGTATCGCTTTGTTGTTAGAATTTACGAAAAACCGATTCTAATCTGAATTGCGATTGTTTGTGGACATTAAAATGCGAAGCAACGGTAAAGTTATAGCGTCTTTTTGGGCAATATAAAGGTTCGAAAATATAAAGAATCGTCAATATGACCATTTTCATAAAAATGCCAGAACAAAAATTATGATAATAGGTATAACTTTGAAACAAGCAGACAACAAAAGCAAACCAAGGTCTTCTAAACTAAGTTGTAATGTGCATAGTATACCTAGACAATCTAGGTCATGCACAATTGTACATCACATGAGAATGTTTAGACGACACATGACGTATTGCACTCGTGAAAGACTGGAAGGAAGACACCGATCAACGTATCAGTACAAATTGCGATTAATACAACTGAGCACAGCGTAGTACAGTTTTTTATTAGAAGCTATTAGGGTTGCCGAGTTTAAGGAAAACCTCGTGCGAAATACACGAGAACCTGCTGACAAACTGCTTAGATTTTTGGCATATGTTATGTTAAGAATATTTTTGTAAATCTTGATTAAATAAATAAACAAGAAAATTTAAAAAAATAAAAATGTCCCGATATCTTGCGAAAGCACCCCGTATCAAACAGTAAAACGCCCATAACTTTAGAACGGCTGAACCGATTTTCATTAACTGTAGCTAAGAACACTCTCTATAAAGCCACCTTTCAAACAAAAAACTAAATCAAAATCGGTTCATCCGTTTAGGAGCTATGATGCCACAGACAGATACACAGGTACACACGTCAAACTTATAACACTCCTCTTTTTCCGTCGGGAGTTACAAAAGGTATGCGATGGATTAGATCTTATCCAGCCGTGGACGTGGTGATGATAATGACGATTGTGCCAATTTGCTTGACGAACGTTGAAATAGGTAGTCAACTAAAATCTGTTACCTTGTCAGAAGTTGTTGTTTCCAGCTTTGTTTGTGCCCTATAAAATTATGCAAATCTGAATTCCTTGTGGTTACATTCATTCTTCCTTCGTCCATCATAATGTGTATATAGATTTTTAAAAATTATCAGCAGCGGTTGACATTCTTGACATTCTTGACAACCTTTAATAGCCAGTCAATTGCCTCAACAACGCAGTTGAGCATCACCCGACATTGACCCTTCTGTGTCCACAAATAGATTTTCTTTATCTACTTACCTTATTAGCCATTTCAGGCCAGATATAAAGTTTCTGTAAACGCTACCCCGGGTCTTCAGTAGAGAGAAATGCAAGAAGAAACTGACGATTCAGTGGCAAAAAAACTTAAAATTATCTTGTCGTGTAAGCTTTGGGGAGAGACAGGCAAAAACTAGATTTGTCTTTACTGAGGACCCAAGCTTTAGATAACCATCTTACTACTAAAAAAACATTATGAAATTGTGTCCTAGAAATATTTCAAAATTTTTCAACTCTGTAAGTATGAAAAGTTTATGGAAGAACAAATATTGACGTCTCTGGTTTGGGCATTCAGATCAGCTAGTTGCGGGTGAGACCGAAGCTGGGAGTCCAGGGACTGGTTCACAGGGCAATTGGGGGGGCCGCCCCGCCACTTCCACAGGTTCGATGCATGATAGACAGGAGCGGGATTGAGTACCAGTGATTGATGAACGTTACAAATTGAATATAGTGAAAAACATGTTCCTGTAAAGACTTTCTCAAAACAAGTATATTTTACGGGACCGTTATGTCGATAATGAAAAAAAACACACATTATCCCGAAGAAAGAAAAAAAGCATATGTCTACTGTATGTGACGGTTTATCTCTTGAATCGTCTTTCTAACTGAAAGTTTAGAAAACAACATTTCATAATAATAACATTCAATAATCACTGGGGCAAATGTAGTAGAAATATGATCGGATTCATGAGTAATGCATCTTATGGAGACAGTATGTTTTGTTGTAGTTTTTGTAGATTATTTGGTGTAGTTTTTTAGACAAGACGTTCAATCGTATGGTGAGTATTACAAGTAGAATGTTCGAAGTAAAGTAGATGTTGTTAGTTATGTAAGTAGGTGAACTACTGTGTAGATGTTGTTGTATTATTTCTAGGATTGATTTATTATCAGCATGCTGAACTTGTAAGTTAATCGTAGTTAGTTATTTATCAACATTAGTTAGCAAGTAGTTAGCGGTAGTATAGATGTTTGCTCGCATGCTGTATCAACCTGATTTTCATAACACTCTTTCTAATCTCAGTTTTTCATTTCAAGGTGGTAGTAACGGAGGCGACCGGGACCGATACCCGCCAGGCGTAGACCGCTACCCGGATGACGACCGGTACGGAGACGATGACCGGTACAGCGACCGTCGACCGGACCGGTACCCCGACGACCGATACCCGGCCGGACCCGACGACCGCTACCCCGACGACCGGTATCCATCCGACGTCGGATCAGACCGCTACCCGTCTGACAGATACCCTCCCGGTGTTGCAGACCGATACCCCTCTGATAGATATCCAGCCGGCATTGATCGCTACCCACCTGGTATTGATCGATACCCATCTGGGCCTGACCGATATCCAGTAGGCTCTGACCGATACCCCGTTGGTCCCGACCGCTACCCATTTGGCGCAGACCGATACCCGGCTGGCGCAGACCGATACCCAGCCGGCGTCGATCGGTATCCCTCTGGCGTTGACCGATATCCACAGCCAGTAGACCGGTATCCACCTGGGGTTGACCGATATCCACAGCCAGTAGATCGGTACCCACCTGGGGTTGGGCCAGGACTTCCTGCAGTTGACAGATACCCTCCAGCAGGTGGAAGATATCCCTTACCCAGTGGTGATCGCTACCCAGTTGACGGCGGACGATACCCACCACCAGTCAACGACTATCCCACTACTAACGACATTGGAAGATATCCAGTAGACCGATATCCTATTAGTCGATACCCCATCGACGTTTACCCAGAAAGATATCCTCAAGATAGATACCCAATACGAGGCAGTGGGCGATACCCATCCAGACCGGGGTGGATCCCTAGCCGCTATCCTGAAAGATTCGATCAGGACCGATACCCAGGGACTAACGATTGGGGACGGTACCCGTTCAGTAGGTACCCGGTTGGTGTGAACCGAGACCCGGTACCGCTGGGTGGGGACCGGTACCCGGATATGTATAACAAATATCCGCCGACCGGATCCTCATATCCTGGTGAGCACATAACTATTATATTGTATACAAGTGTAGTTATGTTTAATAAGAATATTGTTCAGGATAACATGAGTGAGGGGTTTTTGCAGCAGGCTACGGACGTGGAGGCTATTATGGGCCAGATTACGCAGGACCTGAACGCTTCCCGGACAGAGGAGTTCGACCTGGTACAGACAGGTAAATAAAGGAAAAGTTGTGTGTTCTTACTATTTAGTTCACCTACTTGAAAATCTATCCGAAATAACCCATTTTCATTTGAATAGATATCCTGTGGAGCCCAGACCGACTTTTGGTATAAGACGACCTATTGAAAGGCCAAATGGATACCGCGGAACATATCCTCCACCTGGACCTGTAGAACGACCCATAAGTATGAAAACATTCAAAATATAGAACTCATTCATCCGCATTATGAATTCGACTAATTTGTGATTTCTGGTTAGGTGGACCAGTTTACGGCGGCGGAGGACCTTCATACGGCGGTGGACCTGTATATGAACCTGATGGTCCAATAGGGCCAGTTGGACCACCAATTAACGGTCTCGGCGGTCCCATAAATGGTCCTGTTGGAGGTCCCATCGGCGGCCCGATTGGAGGACCGATTGGAAGACCAATTGCGGGCAATGGTATAGGCGGTCCTCTCGGCGGGCCTCCAGTAGGACAAAGACCGTGGCAAGGATCGCGTTGTGAGGAGGATAGCTTCAGACAAGTGGGCAGACAGCGAATGCAAAGGAGATACGTTCGTCGATTCACTACTGCTCAATCCTTGGCTCATTGCCAACGCGAATGCATCGAGGCCAGAGACTTTATCTGCCGGTCGTTCAACTATCGGTAAATAAACAGGCCATGATGTAATCTGTAACCATGCTAGATTTAGCGACAATATTACTGACCCACTTTTCGTTGACAGGGGCGTAGACGGTGCGTACGCAGGGGAACCTCGAGATAATTGTGAGCTGAGCGATAGAGACACTCGGGAGTTGGACGCTGCTAATCCTGCGCATTTTGATAATACTGCTAATGAATATGATTTCTATGAGCGAGCTCTTGGCAGGATGGCTGATGATTGCTTGGATGGTAAGTTACATAAAGAGATACGTATGAAATAAAACACCGTGTAACGTTATGTTTCACAGCACCTTCTTCAGAATGACTGAACATTATTTACTTCCGCATCTGCCAAAGGCTCAAAGGTGCTAACTAGTTTTCAGTATGTCAGTTGTCTGTATATATTTTATTGTCTGCCAGTATCCCAAGTGTGCAACGAAGATGGCATGGAGTTTACCCTCCGACTCCCTGAAGGGTTCTACGGACGCATGTATACTTACGGCTTCTATGATCGTTGCTTCTTCCGCGGGAATGGTGGAGTAGTCAACGCATTACGTATCACTGGAGCTCACGGATATCCTGAATGTGGAACTCAGCGGGTTTGTTTAATTTTTTAGTTGTGATCATAACCACCTTGGTGTTAAAACTAGTGAAAATCTGGATATTTGGAAGGACAAAGAAACAAAAAAGGATTCGTCAGAATTCAGAAAATTCAACTTACTAAAAATATTTTACTCATGAATATGTCTCATAAGTTCTGCACCATTATATTGGAGACAACTTTCAAAGGGCTTTGAAGATCATGATTTATTTATGTCCGGAACTGCACGCTAAATTGCTCTTAAAACTGAAATATATAAAAAAAACATATATTTTCCAGTACGGAGATACAATGACGAACATCGTAGTGGTCCAATTTAGCGACAACGTGCAAACTTCTCGTGACAAGCGGTTCAACCTGACCTGCCTGTTCAGGGGCCCGGCAGAGGCCGTGGTTACGTCCAATTATATCGGCGCCGGGTGAGAATTGAGTCATCGATAACCAATTTGTGTCTATTTGATGATAGAGGACATTGTTTTATGATCGGTGGAAAAAATATTTTTAGCATCATTAGACCGTAACTGCTATTTTTGGAAAGATCTTCATCAAATAGACCCAAATCGTTAGAATTAACATTATAACAGATTTTGCGTGTTTTCATGAGTTCGCTTCTGAAATTTTCCTTTACATTTGCATCAGTTTACATATTGTTTATTTCAGAGGTTTTCCTCAACATTTATATTTCTTTTCGCTGAAACATTTTGTTTGTATGGGTGGTGTATTTTGGGAGAGTTTGTAGATTCATATTAGTTCTGGGTTTTCCGAAGCGATGTGTTTTTGTTTTTGCCAGATTTTCCTTTATATGTTGAACTTTCTGGAATTACTGGAATGTAGACATTAACATTATGGTTTATTTAGTTAGATGAATGTTGGTTTTTGAGTGCTGTTATCACTAACAGCTACTAACGACGGACTTTGAATGAATCTGTCTATTTAGATCTTCGATCAATGTGTTCAAACGTTATATTTGCCATCTTGTTTATCGATAAATTCCTTCAAAGTCAGTAACAACGACCAAGAAAGTTTCTCATCGAATCTAACCGTAGCCTCGGGTATGATTTGGTTGACAGGTCTGGCAGTCCAATTCCCATTGAATATCTGCCTGAGGAAAGTTCTTTGAACTCCAAAGTACGTTTGATGATCCTGTACCAAGGCAGACCTACCACAACTATAGCTGTTGGAGATCCACTAACGTTTAGACTGGAAGCTCAAGATGGGTACAATTATGCAACGGATATATTTGCTACAAATGTGATTGCTCGAGATCCTTACTCGGGACGTTCGGTGCAGTTGATCGATCGAGTTGGGTAAGAAGATTTTATTTTATATATTCTCTTTTCCTGTTTTTCTCAGTGTTTACTTTGCGGAGAAAAGTTTCATCATAAATTTCTTGGCAAGTGTCAATTACATGCTTGTTCTTTTATAAATCTTTACTAAGAAGTCTTTGTCACATATTTAAGATAGTAGATTAATAACTTAACTTAATAAATCTACCTAACGTAGTTGAATCTATTTTCCTATTTTCCAGATGCCCAGTAGATCCAGACGTATTCCCTGAACTAGACAAAGGT